>JAUIMM010000436.1:6675000-7275000 GCA_031769625.1 Taudactylus pleione | reverse complement strand
TGGTCCTGTTTATGGCTGATGTATTACATATACTGCACTATGTATGGCTGGTCCTACTGCCGCATATAACAGGTTACTGTGATCACTGGTCCTGTATATATCTGATGTATTACATACACTGCACTATGTATGGCTGTTCCTACTGCCGCTTATAACAGGTTACTGTGATCTCTGGTCCTGTATATGTCTGATGTATTACATACACTGCACTATGTATGGCTGGTCCTACTGCCGCACATAACAGGTTACTGTGATCACTGGCCCTGTATATATCTGATGTATTAAATACACTGCACTATGTATGGCTGGTCCTACTGCCACATATAACGGGTTACTGTGATCACTGGCCCTGTATATGTCTGATGTATTACATACACTGCACTATGTATGGCTGGTCCTATTGCTGCATATAACAGGTTACTGTGATCACTGGCCCTGTATATGTCTGATGTATTACACACACTGCACTATGTATGGCTGGTCCTACTGCCTCATATAACAGGTTACTGTGATCACTGGTCCTGTATATGTCTGATGTATTACATACACTGCACTATGTATGGCTGGTCCTACTGCCTCATATAACGGGTTACTGTGATCACTGGTCCTGTATATGTCTGATGTATTACATACACTGCAGTATGTATGGCTGGTCCTACTGCCGCATATAACGGGTTACTGTGATCACTGGTCCTGTATATGTCTGATGTATTACATACACTGCAGTATGTATGGCTGGTCCTACTGCCGCATATAACGGGTTACTGTGATCACTGGCCCTGTATATGTCTGATGTATTACATACACTGCACTATGTATGGCTGGTCCTACTGCCGCATATAACAGGTTACTGTGATCACTGGCCCTGTATATGTCTGATGTATTACATACACTGCACTATGTATGGCTGGTCCTACTGCCACATATAACGTGTTACTGTGATCACTGGCCCTGTATATGTCTGATGTATTACATACACTGCACTATGTATGGCTGGTCCTACTGCCTCATATAACGGGTTACTGTGATCACTGGCCCTGTATATGTCTGATGTATTACATACACTGCACTATGTATGGCTGGTCCTACTGCCTCATATAACGGGTTCCTGTGATCACTGGTCCTGTATATGTCTGATGTATTACATACACTGCACTATGTATGGCTGGTCATACTGCCGCACATAACGTGTTACTGTGATCACTGGTCCTGTATATGTCTGATGTATTACATACACTGCACTATGTATGGCTGGTCCTACTGCCTCATATAACGGGTTTCTGTGATCACTGGTCCTGTATATGTCTGATGTATTACATACACTGCACTATGTATGGCTGGTCCTACTGCCGCATATAACAGGTTAGTGTGATCACTGGCCCTGTATATATCCGATCTATTACATACACTGCACTATGTATGGCTGGCCCTGTATATGTCTGATGTATTACATATACTGCACTATGTATTGCTGGTCCTACTGCCGCATATAACAGGTTACTGTGATCACTGGTCCTGTATATATCTGATGTATTACATACACTGCACTATGTAAGGCTGGTCCTACTGCCGCATATAACAGGTTACTGTGATCACTTGCCCTGTATATGTCTGATGTATTACATACACTGCAGTTTGTATGGCTGGTCCTACTGCCGCATATAACAGGTTACTGTGATCACTGACCTGTATATGTCTGATGTATTACATACACTGCACTAGGTATGGCTGATCCTACTGCCTCATATAACAGGTTACTGTGATCACTGGCCCTGTATATGTCTGATGTATTACATACACTGCACTATGTATGGCTGGTCCTACTGCCACATATAACGTGTTACTGTGATCACTGGCCCTGTATATGTCTGATGTATTACATACACTGCACTATGCAAGGCTGGTCCTACTGCAGCATATAACAGGTTACTGTGATCACTGGCCCTGTATTTGTCTGATGTATTACATACACTGCACTATGTATGGCTGGTCCTACTGCCGCATATAACGGGTTACTGTGATCACTGTTCCTGTATATGTCTGATGTATTACATACACTGCACTATGTATGGCTGGTCCTACTGCCGCATATAACGGGTTACTGTGATCACTGGCCCTGTATATGTCTGATGTATTACATACACTGCACTATGTATGGCTGGTCCTACTGCCGCATATAACAGGTTACTGTGATCAGTGGTCCTGTATATGTCTGATGTATTACATACACTGCACTATGTATGGCTGGTCCTACTGCTGCATATAACAGGTTACTGTGATCTCTGGTCCTGTATATGTCTGATGTATTACATACACTGCACTATGTATGGCTGGTCCTACTGCCGCACATAACAGGTTACTGTGATCACTGGCCCTGTATATATCTGATGTATTACATACACTGCACTATGTATGGCTGGTCCTACTGCCACATATAACGGGTTACTGTGATCACTGGCCCTGTATATGTCTGATGTATTACATACACTGCACTATGTATGGCTGGTCCTATTGCTGCATATAACAGGTTACTGTGATCACTGGCCCTGTATATGTCTGATGTATTACACACACTGCACTATGTATGGCTGGTCCTACTGCCTCATATAACAGGTTACTGTGATCACTGGTCCTGTATATGTCTGATGTATTACATACACTGCACTATGTATGGCTGGTCCTACTGCCTCATATAACGGGTTACTGTGATCACTGGTCCTGTATATGTCTGATGTATTACATACACTGCAGTATGTATGGCTGGTCCTACTGCCGCATATAACGGGTTACTGTGATCACTGGTCCTGTATATGTCTGATGTATTACATACACTGCAGTATGTATGGCTGGTCCTACTGCCGCATATAACGGGTTACTGTGATCACTGGCCCTGTATATGTCTGATGTATTACATACACTGCACTATGTATGGCTGGTCCTACTGCCGCATATAACAGGTTACTGTGATCACTGGCCCTGTATATGTCTGATGTATTACATACACTGCACTATGTATGGCTGGTCCTACTGCCACATATAACGTGTTACTGTGATCACTGGCCCTGTATATGTCTGATGTATTACATACACTGCACTATGTATGGCTGGTCCTACTGCCTCATATAACGGGTTACTGTGATCACTGGCCCTGTATATGTCTGATGTATTACATACACTGCACTATGTATGGCTGGTCCTACTGCCTCATATAACGGGTTCCTGTGATCACTGGTCCTGTATATGTCTGATGTATTACATACACTGCACTATGTATGGCTGGTCATACTGCCGCACATAACGTGTTACTGTGATCACTGGTCCTGTATATGTCTGATGTATTACATACACTGCACTATGTATGGCTGGTCCTACTGCCTCATATAACGGGTTACTGTGATCACTGGCCCTGTATATATCCGATCTATTACATACACTGCACTATGTATGGCTGGCCCTGTATATGTCTGATGTATTACATATACTGCACTATGTATGGCTGGTCCTACTGCCGCATATAACAGGTTACTGTGATCACTGGTCCTGTATATATCTGATGTATTACATACACTGCACTATGTAAGGCTGGTCCTACTGCCGCATATAACAGGTTACTGTGATCACTTGCCCTGTATATGTCTGATGTATTACATACACTGCAGTTTGTATGGCTGGTCCTACTGCCGCATATAACAGGTTACTGTGATCACTGACCTGCATATGTCTGATGTATTACATACACTGCACTATGTATGGCTGATCCTACTGCCTCATATAACAGGTTACTGTGATCACTGGCCCTGTATATGTCTGATGTATTACATACACTGCACTATGTATGGCTGGTCCTACTGCCACATATAACGTGTTACTGTGATCACTGGCCCTGTATATGTCTGATGTATTACATACACTGCACTATGCAAGGCTGGTCCTACTGCAGCATATAACAGGTTACTGTGATCACTGGCCCTTTATATGTCTGATGTATTACATACACTGCACTATGTATGGCTGGTCCTACTGCCGCATATAACGGGTTACTGTGATCACTGTTCCTGTATATGTCTGATGTATTACATACACTGCACTATGTATGGCTGGTCCTACTGCTGCATATAACAGGTTACTGTGATCACTGGCCCTATATATGTCTGATGTATTACATACACTGCAATATGTATGGCTGGTCCTACTGCCTCATATAACAGGTTACTGTGATCACTGGTCCTGTATATATCTGATGTATTACATACACTGCAGTATGTATGGCTGGTCCTACTGCCACATATAACAGGTTACTGTGATCACTGGCCCTGTATATGTCTGATGTATTACATACACTGCACTATGTATGGCTGGTCCTACTGCCACATATAACATGTTACTGTGATCACTGGCCCTGTATATGTCTGATGTATTACATACACTGCACTATGTATGGCTGGTCCTACTGCCTCATATAACGGGTTACTGTGATCACTGGCCCTGTATATGTCTGATGTATTACATACACTGCACTATGTATGGCTGGTCCTACTGCCACATATAACGTGTTACTGTGATCACTGGCCCTGTATATGTCTGATGTATTACATACACTGCACTATGTATGGCTGGTCCTACTGCCGCATATAACAGGTTACTGTGATCACTGGCCCTGTATATTTCTGATGTATTACATACACTGCACTATGTATGGCTGGTCCTACTGCTGCATATAGCAGGTTACTGTGATCACTGGCCCTGTATATGTCTGATGTATTACATACACTGCACTATGTATGGCTGGTCCTACTGCTGCATATAACAGGTCACTGTGATCACTGGCCCTGTATATGTCTGATGTATTACATACACTGCACTATGTATGGCTGGTCCTACTGCCACATATAACAGGTTACTGTGATCACTGGTCCTGTATATATCTGATGTATTACATACACTGCAGTATGTATGGCTGGTCCTACTGCCGCATATAACAGGTTACTGTGATCACTGGCCCTGTATATTTCTGATGTATTACATACACTGCACTATGTATGGCTGGTCCTACTGCTGCATATAGCAGGTTACTGTGATCACTGGCCCTGTATATGTCTGATGTATTACATACACTGCACTATGTATGGCTTGTCCTACTGCTGCATATAACAGGTCACTGTGATCACTGGCCCTGTATATGTCTGATGTATTACATACACTGCACTATGTATGGCTGGTCCTACTGCCACATATAACAGGTTACTGTGATCACTGGTCCTGTATATTTCTGATGTATTACATACACTGCACTATGTATGGCTGGTCCTACTGCTGCATATAGCAGGTTACTGTGATCACTGGCCCTGTATATGTCTGATGTATTACATACACTGCACTATGTATGGCTGGTCCTACTGCCACATATAACATGTTACTGTGATCACTGGCCCTGTATATGTCTGATGTATTACATACACTGCAGTATGTATGGCTGGTCCTACTGCCGCATATAACAGGTTACTGTGATCACTGGCCCTGTATATTTCTGATGTATTACATACACTGCACTATGTATGGCTGGTCCTACTGCTGCATATAGCAGGTTACTGTGATCACTGGCCCTGTATATGTCTGATGTATTACATACACTGCACTATGTATGGCTGGTCCTACTGCTGCATATAACAGGTCACTGTGATCACTGGCCCTGTATATGTCTGATGTATTACATACACTGCACTATGTATGGCTGGTCCTACTGCCACATATAACAGGTTACTGTGATCACTGGTCCTGTATATGTCTGATGTATTACATATACTGCGATGTACAGCTAGCCCTTCTGTCTCATTAAAGGCTAGGGGCTCTATTTGCTACAATCCGCATTGGGAATGCAGATTGTAGTGTGATATTACCGAATGAATTCACATTGCGAATTCAGGCAATATCACAAGGATTAACTAAAAATCCCTTGCAGGGACAAAGCTTGCGATAAAGCTCTGTCCGTGACCAGTGCTCGCGCATGCATTGTCCGGCCGCCGCTGCTACCCCCCCCCGGCGCTAAGCCCCACCCCCCACGATCCCCCCTCCCTTAATTGCACTTACCTGATGTCCTCCATGACTCCTGTCAGCTGACATCCCTTACTGCACTGGGACCCGTTCACCTGATGACCTGGCCGCAGTGCAGTATGGGAGACCAGCTGACCGGAGGTAGGACATCACCGGAGCCCCGAACTCCGGTCCCTAGACACAGGTAAGTAAATTTTTTTTGTAGCCCCACTAATTCTAAGGATGGTAGCTATATATGTATATATTTTATCCTTTTATTGTGTGCCTCCACCTAGGCTATTTTATAAGGGCTATCCTAGGGTTGCCCTAATATATAATGAAATGTTTTGTCTGGATTAAAATATTTACACAGTACTTATAAATCGACATTTATACATTGCACTTAAATCAACACCTGTCTCCTTTCTTCCTTCACAGCTTCCCGATGAAAGACGTCCATCAGATATCTTAAGGTAAGTAGTTCTATACACGGTTATTGTTTTTATACATATATTGTCATCATATATCAGGCCTTACAAAGTATACGCATAAATATACAGGTAATATCACAATACAATTCCCATGAACATTCCCTCCCCATGCAATAAATCCGCTATACTGTAATGAAACTATATTGATGGATTTCTGTAAATAACATTCACAGTTAAAATATATAATAGTCAATTCCGTGAAGAGAATTAATGAAGATGAGTCTATATCAAGAGTCCTGTCTCTTCAATTAAAATGTCTTAGTCCTAAAGAGTAGAATCCAGGATTATCCTAGGCAAAAGAATAAGTTTATAGGACGAGCCCCAGATTTATCCAAGTTTATGCATCCTTTTAGGGCTTATATATATGTACAAAAATCCTCTGACTGTAATTTACATAAAGATATACATATAAGTCTCTAGAGTGTAGAAGCCAGTGCTTTATCTACTGCAATACTCCTATTCTGAATTCCAAACTTGAGATCAGAATTCACACAGTAACTATAGATGTGTAAAGTCTTGCTACAATTGTATCCTTCTATTTGATACTTTTCTCCTGCGTTGGCTATACAGGTGCATATAGCAGTATTATATCCCTTAATTCATTGTGCCTTGCTGACAAGAAAGGGATTCTCTCTGATATAGCCCCTGCTGTATACTTATAAATGATGCCAGTCTGCTTTACTAATGATGCTTGTAAGTGTGGTGTGAGGTTTTATAGTACTCACAACCACTCTGGATAGCTGTCAGGGACTGAAAGGGTTACACTGTATCAACTGCTGAAGCACTGGCTACACTCCGTAGCTCTCAGGCTGTCAGCGTATCTCCAGCCCCTGCTCACACATCAGGCTCCGCCTCTCCTTCTCTCCGTCTCCTGCGTGACCTCAGATCAGGGGATGCCCCTTCCGATGATGCGGCTTCCTGTTGCTGCTTGCCGCTGGAGCCAAGCAAGAACACACAGCTCTGTCTCCGGCAAACACAAAGGTAATGCCCACTCTGGCTTCAGTGCTGGAGCTCCCGGCCACTGCCGCTACTAGCGCTCACTCCAAAAGTAGTGCCAGAGAGACTCCCAGCATGAGCACTGTTGGGGAACTGCAGACTGGACTCTGCGCTGCACCAGCACCCCTATATCTCCCCCGCAGCACGAGCATCCCTACCGCACCTAACTGTCACTGGCCACCTAACTGCCACTGGTCAGAGCTCATGCCATTTCTGGCACTTTTATAAACTACCTCGTGCCGCTGCACTGGCTAATACCCCAGACCTATATGTTCACAATACGGAAATGTAATTATATACATTTATATTATTTACATTCATTTCTCTTTAATGATTATAGTATAAACCTATTATTAAACATTCAGATAATTTATATATTAACCCTTGTGTGTGTCCTGTACCACTGGCCTATATTCAGGTATTTTTTTTAGCCATAAATTCATATGGCTACATTCTCCCCCTGGTGATCTCATTGTTAAACAGATCACCACAAAATTCCTATTTATGCATAAGGGCATCCACTTCTCCGTTCCTCATGATATCCGAAGTAGGGCCAGGAAAGTACAATATTAGGATTTACAACTCTAGGGGTGTTCCTGGGATTCCCTAATTGATCATATGTAAAGATAAGAGGGGGCCTTAATTGTCTCTTAGGCCTTTATAAAATACTTTCCCTTCCACTATAAAGAATGCTTTCTTCCATATCCTTCTCATTATTTCCAAAAGAATTGTTATCAGGAGAAATAAATTCTTCTTCCATGGGATCAGGATAACAAAGGTCATGTGAGCTATATCCTTCAGGTTCAGAAAGTAATAGATTATCATTCACGCTATCTTTGTAGTAACAGCCAGGACCTTTCCCATCCTCCTCATTTCCTTCGCTATCCTCCTCCAGTGACTGGTCATTACTTTGGACCTCTACTAGTTTCTTCGTTCTATTTGCTGACTTAAAGTGGGAGAGTTTGTCTTCCTTAACAAATTTATCCATTCGTACATCTCGCCCTATAGGAAGTATGTGCTGTCTATGATAGGTAAGTATGATATCAGATCCATCCTCAGGCTTAAGCCGATAAACTGGTAGACCCGAGAATTTCTCTATTATTACATGTGGATTTTCTCTCCATTGATTTGCAATTTTTAATTTCTTTGGTTGTCCTAAATGTCTGATGAGTACTCTATCACCTGGAGATAATTCCTGATCTCTGACCTTCCTGTCATAATAGGTTTTGTTTTTCTCTCCAAGCTTCCTAGCTGTCTCATTAGCTAGATCATATGCTTTATTCAACTCCTCTCTTAACTCATGGACATACTGAGTGTGGGATATCAATTGGTAATTTGGCCTCTCTCCCAAACATCAAAAAGTAAGGTGTCATTCCAGTAGCTTCATTCTTGGTACAGTTGTACGCATGTACCAATTTACTTATAAACTGTTTCCATTTGTACTTATCTAAGGGATTTAGAGTCCCTAACATGTTTAACAAAGTATGATTGAATCTATCCAGCTGGGGATCACCCTGAGGGTGGTACGGAGTAGTCCTAGATTTGGAAATGCCACAGACATAACACAGTTCCTTTATCAGACGGCTCTCGAAGTCCCTGCCCTGATCCGAATGTATTCTATTAGGTAGTCCATAGTGTATGAAGAACTTATCCCAAAGGGTTCTTGCTACTGTAAAAGCTTTTTGATTTGGAGTTACATAGGCTTGTGCATACCTGGTAAAATGATCAGTGACAATCAGTACGTTGCATTTCTTTCCTCTTTCTACTTCTAAAGTCAGATAATCAATGCACACCAGATCCATCGGTCCATTACTCTGAATATTTACTGAAGGAGCTGTACTAGTAGGCAAGGATTTACGTACAACACAATTTCCGCAGTCTTACAATAGTTCTCAATCTCACCCCTCATTTCAGGCCAATAAAATCTATCCGAAATTAGTCCTAAGGATTTTTCAAAACCCAGGTTTTTCCTTTGCCGCATTAATAATTGCACCTCCTGTGTCCATGGTTGGCAACTTGGAAGGTGAGTATTCTGGGTCATCTGCATCTGTGCTATGACATGTCTAATACTGGGATCATGTTGTTGTTCTTCAATTAATTGCTGATGTTTCATTCTTGGTACTCCCTCCAACTCTACCAGACTAAGCCAGCAATAAGAAAGTGGTATAGCTGCTCCCGTTGCACCTAGACTGCTTATTAGTTCTTACCCTCCATTTCCCACTTTCATCATCCAACACATTCCTTTTATATCTCCTGCAGGAACTTCTACCCACTCCTCCTCATTGAAACTCCCAGACTGATTAGGAATTCATGATAGCGAGTCAGCATCTATATTGTTTATACCTGGCCTATATTTCAGTTTAAAGTTGTACAAGGCCAATGCTGATAACCACCTGTGTCCAGTTGCATCCAGTCGGGCAGTGGTTTGAATGTATGTTAATGGGTTATTAATAGTCAGTACTTCAAAAAACACTCTGTATAAATAGTCATGGAACTTTTCAACTATACACCACTTTAACGCTAGAAACTCTAGTTTGTGAGTGGGATATCTTTTTTCACTTTTTGAAAGTCCCCGACTGACGAAAGAGATAGGCCTCATATCTTCTTGTTGTTTTTGATACAGTACTCCCCCCTTGAGAAGCATCAGTGTGAAGGGTATACGGTAGATTAGGGTCTGCATATGCTAACACAGGTGCTTGAGTTAAACAACTTTTAAGCTTCAGAAAAACCCCTTCACATTCCTGTGTCCACTGATCTCCAAATGGTTCATTAGGCCAGTGATATGATTCAGAGCTATTATTTTTCTTTCCCGACTCTCCTAATTTAGTGTTCTTCACAGGGGGGTAACCTTTTGTCAAATCAGTTAATGGTTTGGCAATGGTTGAATACTGTGGCACAAATCTGCGATAGTATCAACAGAAACCTAAAAATGACCGCAATTCCTTTAATTTTGTAGGATGGGGCCAATTATTTACTGCCTCAACCTTGGATGGGTCTGTAGCTATCCCGTTACGACTAACGATGTGTCCAAGGTACTTTACTGAGGATTGACACAGATGACAATTATCCACCAACAATTTTAGTCCTCCTTCTATTAGCCGATCTAGAACTTTGAGTAAATGAGTGTTATGTTCCTCCAAAGTACTGCCAAACACGATGATGTCGTCAAGGTAAACTATTACTTCCCTATAGTTCATATCTCTGATGATTCTGTCCATTGTCCTCTGAAATGTAGCTGGGGCTCCCTTGATTCCTTGCGGCATCATCAAAAACTCAAAGAACCCCAATGGACAAATAAAAGTGGTCTTTTCTCTATCATTGGGACTCATAGGTATCTGATAAAATCCGCTCCTGAGGTCCAAAACGGAGAACCAGTTGCTTCCCTGGAGACAATCCAAAGCCTCATCTATTCGAGGCACTCTATATTGGTCAGGTATAGTACGCTGATTAAGAGTCCTATAGTCTATACACATCCTTACTTTTCCACTTTTTTTTCTGGCCACCACAATAGGGGATGCATAGGGACTACGAGACTCTATAATCATCTGATTCTCTAGCAATCCTTTCAAATGATGCCAGACATCATCGAAATCAGCAGGCGCTATTCTGCGGGAACGCTCTCTGAACGGGGTTTCATCATTAAGTCTGATACTATGCTCAACCTCTTTGGCTTTACCTAAATCCCAGTCTCCAGCAGAAAAAACCTGGGCCCTCTTCTGTATTTCAGTTATTAATTCTTCTTGTTTAATAATAGGAATATCACTTCCTTGGAAACAAGTAATAAATTGATTAGACTCTTCCCCCTTTTCTACTTGTAGAGTCAAAACATGGGATCCAGACCCTCTATCATCATTTTTGCACCACTCTGAGAGGCAATGGTATAGTTTGGTGTTAGTACCCACGATTATGGGTAAATTATCTCTCCTTTCTGAGATTTCAGGGCAAATTAATGCATCAAATGGTACATGCAATTTCCCTTCTACTGGGTTTGTGATTTCCAAAGGTCACCTGTAAGTATCCTAGATATGGGTACTTCTCTGCACTCAGTCCCCAAATGACTAATCCATTTAATGGCTGAATTTGAACTTCAGACAAGTTTTCATTATACCAAGATTCAAAAATGATAGAGACCTGTGAGCCACTATCCAACAGAATTTCACACGGCTGTCCATTTATTCTTGCTGACATCATGGGGGAGGGTCCCATTAAACCATCAGGTAGGATCCCACTCCACCATGTACTCCCCATGGCACTCAAGCTAATTTCTAGGGGGCCTGTGTGGGGGTCACAGACCTCCCCTGACCGTTTTCCGGCCAGCTACAGTCACTATTACCAAGGGTACCAGAGGTGTTATTTTTGTTTCCAGGGTTCTGACTGCATTGATATGCTCGATGCCCCATCTGTCCACATCTAAAGCATCCTCTAATTACAGGCCTAACCCCTCTACCCATACCTCTACTAGGCATTAATGAAGATACTCCTCTGGGAGGGGGCATTGAAGTTTGCGAAATTATGAATTGGTCAATTTTTTTATTCTGCTTCTCCATTAGCTTAATTATTTTTTCTTCAAATGACTGTTGTTCAAGAGCAGGTACCACTACCTTAACTTTCTTTATTGTATGTTCCCGCATATCTATGAGCATTTCACCCTGTTTTATCTCCTTCATAAGCTCATTAAAAGAGGGTGAGGTTTTCTTAATTTCGGAGCATCTAATTTTTTGTGCCACTGGGTCTGTGGTCAAAGCACCCCTCAAAAGTTGTATCATTCGATTTTCATCGATATCCTCTTTTTGTAATCCCTCTTTCTCTACTATTTTATATAGCAATTTATCTAGTCTAAATAGATATACACTTAATTTCTCCCCAGGTTCCTGAAAAGTATGGTCCCACCTGGAAATGAGATCTCCCACATCTTCCAGGGTTCCGTAGGCATAGTCTAATGCCTCGAAATAAGTTTCAATAGTGGCGTCTGGATTACTACGCCGGGAGGCCTGTATAACTCCCATTGCAGGTCCCCTAAGGCTCACCACCACTCTTTCTTTCTTAATATAGTCAGGACATTTCCACTCCTCGGTTTGTTGTATGGCCGTCTCCCTCCAGGCTTCAAAAGTTTCCTCCCCTACGGGAACTGGTTGAATGCCTTAAAAGATTCTTAGTCTACGATAGCTGCCTTCATAGTGCCACCTTTCTAGCTGAGTTACAACCCTATCTATTATGGTCTCAAATTGGCATCCTAATTTTTCATTATTTATGTTACTATCCTTTTCTCCATTACTCCCCTGGTCAACATTATCTCCAACAGAATTGGGGTCAATTGATAAGGGAGATGATTCAGCCTCTTCATCTTCTCCACTACTAGGCCAAATAATATTCCATCTCCTTCCTGACATGCTGTCTGCCACCATCATCATTGGGATTAGATTTGGGTCTAAATCTCTCTCAGTCTCTATCAATATTACACACACCAATCCCAAATCTCCCCTCCATTTATCTATAATATGTGGCTGTATAATCCCATATAATGATTTTACTTGTTTTGTAATATAGTCATCAGTAAATTCTGAAAAGTTTTCCCCTACTCCAAAACACTGTTTAGGGCTTACTCCTTTCCTATGGCACCATGCCCTTAAATCTCCTCCGCTAAAATTCTCCATTTCTCCTGAGTGTAGATCTCAGCTCAGTGCCTCCAAATGTAGCCCCACTAATTCTAAGGATGGTAGCTATATATGTATATATTTTATCCTTATATTGTGTGCCTCCACCTAGGCTATTTTATAAGGGCTATCCTAGGGTTGCCCTAATCTATAATTTGTATAATGAAATGTTTTGTTTGGATTCAAATATTTACACAGTACTTATAACTCGACATTTATACATTGCACTTAAATCAACACCTGTCTCCTTTCTTCCTTCACAGCTTCCCGATGAAAGACGTCCATCAGATATCTTAAGGTAATTGTTTTTATACATATATTGTCATCATATATCAGGCCTTACAAAGTATACGCATAAATATACAGGTAATATCACAATACAATTCCCATGAACATTCCCTCCCCATGCAATAAATCCGCTATACTGTAATGAAACTATACTGATGGATTTCTGTAAATAACATTCACAGTTAAAATATATAATAGTCAATTCCGTGAAGAGAATAAATGAAGATGAGTCTATATAAAGAGTCCTGTCTCTTCAACTAAAATGTCTGTCCTAAAGAGTAGAATCCAGGATTATCCTAGGCAAAAGAATAAGTTTTTAGGATGAGCCCCAGATTTATCCAAGTTTATGCATCCTTTTAGGGCTTATATATATGTACGAAAATCCTCTGACTGTAATTTACATAAAGATATACATATAAGTCTCTAGAGTATAGAAGCCAGTGCTTTATCTACTGCAATACTCCTATTCTGAATTCCAAACTTGAGATCAGAATTCACAGTAACTATAGATGTGTAAAGTCTTGCTACAATTGTATCCTTCTTCTATTTGATACTTTTCTCCTGCTTGGCTATACAGGTGCATATAGCAGTATTATATCCCTTAATTCATAGTGCCTTGCTGACAAGAAAGAGATTCTCTCTGATATATCCCCTGCTGTATACTTATAAATGATGCCAGTCTGCTTTACTAATAATGCTTGTAAGTGTGGTGTGAGGTTTTATAGTACTCACAACCACTCTGGATAGCTGTCAGGGACTGAAAGGGTTACACTGTATCAACTGCTGAAGCGCTGGCTACACTCCGTAGCTCTCAGGCTGTCAGCGTATCTCCAGCCCCTGTTCACATGTCAGGCTCCACCTCTCCTCTCCGCCTCCTGCGTGACCTCAGATCAGGGGATGCCCCTTCCGATGATGCGGCTTCCTGTTGCTGCTTACCGCTGGAGCCAAGCAAGAACACACAGCTCTGTCTCCAGCAAACACAAAGGTAATGCCCACTCTGGCTTCAGTGCTGGAGCTCCCGGCCGCTGCCGCTACTAGCGCTCACTCGTAAAGTAGTGCCAGAGAGACTCCCAGCATGAGCACTGTTGGGGAACTGCAGACTGGATTCTGCGCTGCGCCAGCACCCCTATATCTCCCCCGCAGCACGAGCATCCCTACCGCACCTAACTGCCACTGGCCACCTAACTGCCACTGGTCAGAGCTCATGCCATTTCTGGCACTTTTATAAACTACCTCGTGCCGCTGCACTGGCTAATACCCCAGACCTATATGTTCACAATACGGAAATGTAATTACATACATTTATATTATTTACATTCATTTCTCTATAATGATTATAGTATAAACCTATTATTAAACATTCAGATAATTTATATATTAACCCTTGTGTGTGTCCTGTACCACTGGCCTATATTCAGGTATTTTTTTTAGCCATAAATTCATATGGCTACATTCTCCCCCTGGTGATTTCATTGTTAAACAGATCACCACAAAATTCCTATTAATGCATAAGGGCATCCACTTCTCCCTTCCTCATGATATCCAAAGTAGGGCCAGGAAAGTACAATATTAGGATTTACAACTCTAGGAGTGTTCCTGGGATTCCCTAATTGATCATATGTAAAGATAAGAGGAGGCCTTAATTGTCTCTTAGGCCTTTATAAAATACTTTCCCTTCCACTATAAAGAATACTTTCTTCCATATCCTTCTCATTATTTCCAAAAGAATTGTTATCAGGAGAAATAAATTCTTCTTCCATGGGATCAGGATAACAAAGGTCATGTGAGCTATATCCTTCAGGTTCAGAAAGTAATAGATTATCATTCACGCTATCTTTGTAGTAACAGCCAGGACCTTTCCCATTCTCCTCATTTCCTTCGCTATCCTCCTCCAGTGACTGGTCATTACTTTGGACCTCTACTAGTTTCTTCGTTCTATTTGCTGACTTAAAGTGGGAGAGTTTGTCTTCCTTAACAAATTTATCCATTCGTACATCTCGCCGTATAGGGAGTATGTGCTGTCTATGATAGGTAAGTATGATATCAGATCCATCCTCAGGCTTAAGCCGATAAACTGGTAGACCCGAGAATTTCTCTCTTATTACATGTGGATTTTCTCTCCATTGATTTGCAATTTTTAATTTCTTTGGTTGTCCTAAATGTCTGATGAGTACTCTATCACCTGGAGATAATTCCTGATCTCTGACCTTCCTGTCATAATAGGTTTTGTTTTTCTCTCCAAGCTTCCTAGCTGTCTCATTAGCTAGATCATATGCTTTATTCAACTCCTCTCTTAGC
This sequence comes from Taudactylus pleione, assembly GCA_031769625.1. Taxonomy (NCBI): domain Eukaryota; kingdom Metazoa; phylum Chordata; class Amphibia; order Anura; family Myobatrachidae; genus Taudactylus; species Taudactylus pleione. The sequence goes on along the minus strand of JAUIMM010000436.1, from coordinate 7,259,243 downwards.
TCATGGACATACTGAGTGTGGTAAGTAGAAGTCCTTCCACCAGGAGAGATCCCCATACAGATATCAATTGGTAATTTGGCCTCTCTCCCAAACATCAAAAAGTAAGGTGTCATTCCAGTAGCTTCATTCTTGGTACAGTTGTACGCATGTACCAATTTACTTATAAACTGTTTCCATTTGTACTTATCTAAGGGATTTAGAGCCCCTAACATGTTTAACAAATTATGATTGAATCTCTCCAGCTGGGGATCACCCTGAGGGTGGTACGGAGTAGTCCTAGATTTGGAAATGCCACAGACATAACACAGTTCCTTTATCAGATGGCTCTCGAAGTCCCTGCCCTGATCCGAATGTATTCTGTTAGGTAGTCCATAATGTATGAATAACTTATCCCAAAGGGTTCTTGCTACTGTAAAAGCTTTTTGATTTGGAGTTACATAGGCTTGTGCATACCTGGTAAAGTGATCAGTGACAATCAGTACGTTGCATTTCTTTCCTCTTTCTACTTCTAAAGTCAGATAATCAATGCACACCAGATCCATCGGTCCATTACTCTGAATATTTACGGAAGGAGCTGTACGAGTAGGCAAGGATTTATGTACAACACAATTTCCGCAGTTCTTACAATAGTTCTCAATCTCACCCCTCATTTCAGGCCAATAAAATCTATCCGAAATTAGTCCTAAGGTTTTTTCAAAACCCAGGTGTCCATGATTGTCATGTAGTGCCTGTAGAATAACTGGATGTAGTTTCTTTGGTAAGACTATCTGAAGGGATTTTCTTTCCTTTGTGGTTTTAGCATTACTGCATAACAATCCATTTTTTAAAACTAAGTTTTTCCTTTGCCGCATTAATAATTGCACCTCCTGTGTCCATGGTTGGCAACTTGGAAGGTGAGTATTCTGGGTCATCTGCATCTGTGCTATGACATGTCTAATACTGGGATCATGTTGTTGTTCTTCAATTAATTGCTGATGTTTCATTCTTGGTACTCCCTCCAACTCTACCAGACTAAGCCAGCAATAAGAAAGTGGTATAGCTGCTCCCGTTGCACCTAGACTGCTTATTAGTTCTTACCCTCCAGTTCCCACTTTCATCATCCAACATATTCCTTTTATATCGCCTGCAGGAACTTCTACCCACTCCTCCTCATTGAAACTCCCAGACTGATTAGGAATTCGTGATAGTGAGTCAGCATCTATATTGTTCATACCTGGCCTATATTTCAGTTTAAAATTGTACAAGGCCAATGCTGATAACCACCTGTGTCCAGTTGCATCCAGTCGGGCAGTGGTTTGAATGTATGTTAATGGGTTATTAACAGTCAGTACTTCAAAAAACACTCCGTATAAATAGTCATGGAACTTTTCAACTATACACCACTTTAACGCTAGAAACTCTAGTTTGTGAGTGGGATATCTTTTTTCACTTTTTGAAAGTCCCCGACTGACGAAAGAGATAAGCCTCATATCTTCTTGTTGTTTTTGATACAGTACTCCCCCCTTGAGAAGCATCAGTGTGAAGGGTATACCGTAGATTAGGGTCTGCATATGCTAACACAGGTGCTTGAGTTAAACAACTTTTAAGCTTCAGAAAAGCCCCTTCACATTCCTGTGTCCACTGATCTCCAAATGGTTCATTAGGCCAGTGATATGATTCAGAGTTATTATTTTTCTTTCCCGACTCTCCTAATTTAGTGTTCTTCACAGGGGAATAACCTTTTGTCAAATCAGTTAATGGTTTGGCAATGGTTGAATACTGTGGCACAAATCTGCGATAGTATCAACAGAAACCTAAAAATGACCGCAATTCCTTTAATTTTGTAGGATGGGGCCAATTATTTACTGCCTCAACCTTGGATGGGTCTGTAGCTATCCCGTTACGACTAACGATGTGTCCAAGGTACTTTACTGAGGATTGACACAGATGACATTTATCCACCGACAATTTTAGTCCTCCTTCTATTAGCCGATCTAGAACTTTGAGTAAACGAGTGTTATGTTCCTCCAAAGTACTGCCAAACACGATGATGTCGTCAAGGTAAACTATTACTTCCCTATAGTTCATATCTCCGATGATTCTGTCCATTGTCCTCTGAAATGTAGCTGGGGCTCCCTTGATTCCTTGCGGCATCATCAAAAACTCAAAGAACCCCAATGGACAAATAAAAGCGGTCTTTTCTCTATCATTGGGACTCATAGGTATCTGATCAAATCCGCTCCTGAGGTCCAAAACGGAGAACCAGTTGCTTCCCTGGAGACAATCCAAAGCCTCATCTATTCGAGGCACTCTATATTGGTCAGGTATAGTACGCTGATTAAGAGTCCTATAGTCTATACACATCCTTACTTTTCCACTTTTCTTTCTGGCCACCACAATAGGGGATGCATAGGGACTACTAGACTCTATAATCACCTGATTCTCTAGCAATCCTTTCAAATGATGCCGGACATCATCGAAATCAGCAGGCGCTATTCTGCGGGAACGCTCTCTGAACGGGGTTTCATCATTAAGTCTGATACTATGCTCAACCTCTTTGGCTTTACCTAAATCCCAGTCTCCAGCAGAAAAAACCTGGGCCCTCTTCTGTATTGCAGTTATTAATTCTTCTTGTTTAATAATAGGAATATCACTTCCTTGGAAACAAGTAATAAATTGATTAGACTCTTCCCCCTTTTCTACTTGTAGAGTCAAAACATGGGATCCAGACCCTCTGTCATCATTTTTGCACCACTCTGAGAGGCAATGGTATAGTTTGGTGTTAGTACCCACGATTATGGGTAAATTATCTCTCCTTTCTGAGATTTCAGGGCAAATGAATGCATCAAATGGTACATGCAATTTCCCTTCTACTGGGTTTGTGATTTCCAAAGGTCACCTGTACGTATCCTAGATATGGGTACTTCTCTGCGCTGAGTCCCCAAATGACTAATCCATTTAATGGCTGAATTTGAACTTCAGACAAGTTTTCATTATACCAAGATTCAAAAATGATAGAGACCTGTGAGCCACTATCCAACAGAATTTCACACGGCTGTCCATTTATTCTTGCTGACATCATGGGGGAGGGTCCCATTAAACCATCAGGTAGGATCCCACTCCACCATGTACTCCCCATGGCACTCAAGCTAATTTCTAGGGGGCCTGTGTGGGGGTCACAGACCTCCCCTGACCGTTTTCCGGCCTGCTACAGTCACTATTACCAAGGGTACCAGAGGTGTTATTGTTGGTTCCAGGGTTCTGACTGCATTGATATGCTCGATGCCCCATCTGTCCACATCTAAAGCATCCTCTAATTACAGGCCTAACCCCTCTACCCATACCTCTACTAGGCATTAATGAAGATACTCCTCTGGGAGGGGGCATTGAAGTTTGCGAAATTATGAATTGGTCAATTTTTTTATTCTGCTTCTCCATTAGCTTAATTATTTTTTCTTCAAATGACTGTTGTTCAAGAGCAGGTACCACTACCTTAACTTTCTTTATTGTATGTTCCCGCATATCTATGAGCATTTCACCCTGTTTTATCTCCTTCATAAGCTCATTAAAAGAGGGTGAGGTTTTCTTAATTTCAGAGCATCTAATTTTTTGTGCCACTGGGTCAGTGGTCAAAGCACCCCTCAAAAGTTGTATCATTCAATTTTCATCAATATCCTCTTTTTGTAATCCCTCTTTCTCTATTATTTTATATAGCAATTTATCTAGTCTAAATAGATATACACTTAATTTCTCCCCAGGTTCCTGAAAAGTATGGTGCCACCTGGAAATGAGATCTCCCACATCTTCCAGGGTTCCGTAGGCATAGTCCAATGCCTCGAAATAAGTTTCAATAGTGGCGTCTGGATTACTACGCCGGGTGGCCTGTATAACTCCCATTGCAGGTCCCCTAAGGCTCACCACCACTCTTTCTTTCTTAATATAGTCGGGACATTTCCACTCCTCGGTTTGTTGTATGGCCGTCTCCCTCCAGGCTTCAAAAGTTTCCTCCCCTACGGGAACTGGTTGAATGCCTGAAAAGATTCTTAGTCTACGATAGCTGCCTTCATAGTGCCACTTTTCTAGCTGAGTTACATTATGGTTATTATGGTCTCAAATTGGCTTCCTAATTTATTTATGTTACTATCCTTTTCTCCATTATTCCCCTGGTCAACATTATCTCCAACAGAATTGGGGTCAATTAATAAGGGAGATGATTCAGCCTCTTCATCTTCACTACTAGGCCAAATAATATTCCATCTCCTTCCTGACATGCTGTCCGCCACCATCATCATTTGGATTAGATTTGGGTCTAAATCTCTCTCAGTCTCTATCAATATTACACACACCAATCCCAAATCTCCCCTCCATTTATCTATAATATGTGGCTGTATACCCCCATATAATGGTTTTACTTGTTTTGTAATATAGTCGTCAGTAAATTCTGAAAAGTTTCCCCCTACTCCAAAACACTGTTTAGGGCTTACGCCTTTCCTATGGCACCATGCCCTTAAATCTCCTCCGCTAAAATACTCCATTTCTCCTGAGTGTAGATCTCAGCAGTGCCTCCAAATGTAGCCCCACTAATTCTAAGGATGGTAGCTATATATGTATATATTTTATCCTTATATTGTGTTCCTCCACCTAGGCTATTTTATAAGGGCTATCCTAGGGTTGCCCTAATATATAATGTGTATAATGAAATGTTTTGTTTGGATTCAAATATTTACACAGTACTTATAAATCGACATTTATACATTGCACTTAAATCAACACCTGTCTCATTTCTTCCTTCACAGCTTCCCGATGAAAGACGTCCATCAGATATCTTAAGGTAAGTAGTTCTATACAGGGTTATTGTTTTTATACATATATTGTCATCATATATCAGGCCTTATAAAGTATACGCATAAATATACAGGTAATATCACAATACAATTCCCATGAACATTCCCTCCCCATGCAATAAATCCGCTATACTGTAATAAAACTATAATGATGGATTTCTGTAAATAACATTCACAGTTAAAATATATAATAGTCAATTTCGTGAAGAGAATTAATGAAGATGAGTCTATATAAAGAGTCCTGTCTCTTCAACTAAAATGTCTTAGTCCTAAAGAGTAGAATCCAGGATTATCCTAGGCAAAAGAATGTTTATAGGATGAGCCCCAGATTTATCCAAGTTTATGCATCCTTTTAGGGCTTATATATATGTACGAAAATCCTCTGACTCTGTAATTTACATAAAGATATACATATAAGTCTCTAGAGTGTAGAAGCCAGTGCTTTATCTACTGCAATACTCTTACTCTGAATTCCAAACTTGAGATCAGAATTCACACAGTAACTATAGACGTGTAAAGTCTTGCTACAATTGTATCCTTCTTCTATTTGATACTTTTCTCCTGCGTTGGCTATACAGGTGCATATAGCAGTATTATATCCCTTAATTCATAGTGCCTTGCTGACAAGAAAGGGATTCTCTCTGATATATCCCCTGCTGTATACTTAGAAATGATGCCAGTCTGCTTTACTAATGATGCTTGTAAGTGTGGTGTGGGGTTTTATAGTACTCACAACCACTCTGGATAGCTGTCAGGGACTGAAAGGGTTACACTGTATCAACTGCTGAGGCGCTGGCTACACTCCGTAGCTCTCAGGCTGTCAGCGTATCTCCAGCCCCTGTTCACACGTCAGGCTCCGCCTCTCCTCTCCGCCTCCTGCTTGACCTCAGATCAGGGGATGCCCCTTCCGATGATGCGGCTTCCTGTTGCTGCTTACCGCTGGAGCCAAGCCAGAACACACAGCTCTGTCTCCGGCAAACACAAAGGTAATGCCCACTCTGGCTTCAGTGCTGGAGCTCCCGGCCGCTGCTGCTACTAGCGCTCACTCCTAAAGTAGTGCCAGAGAGACTCCCAGCATGAGCACTGTTGGGGAACTGCAGACTGGACTCTGCGCCAGCACCCCTATATCGCCTCCGCAGCACGAGTATCCCTACCGCACCTAACTGCCACTGGTCAGAGCTCATGCCATTTCTGGCACTTTCTAAACTACCTCGTGCCGCTGCACTGGCTAATACCCCAGACATTTATGTTCACAATTACATACATTTATATTATTTACATTCATTTCTCTATAATGATTATAGTATAAACCTATTATTAAACATTCAGATAATTTATATATTGACCCTTGTGTGTGTCCTGTACCACTGGCCTATATTCATGTATATTTTTTAGCCATAAATTCATATGGCTACATTTTTTTGACTATTTCTTTTTGCAGTGATCTTTTTGCGGTCTGTTTAGACCACACAGCTGATCACTGGGGCCGGCTCCGGACTCTGCTCTGTATGTTAGAGCGGAGCAGGAGTCCGGTAACCGGGGAGACCCTGGATAACTCCACTACCAGGTGGCGTTATTATCACAGGGCCTCCCCAGGTATTTTTTCCACAATTTATTTTTATTAACTTGTACACAGATCGCATTTCCCATTACAATTATGGGAAATGCGATCTGATTAGTAAAAATAAGTGATACTTAGGGGTTGGAGTAGAATTTTACAAATTCTACTCCAATTGCCCTGTAGTAACTTTAGGTGAAACTAAAATAATGTGAAAATGGTGCGAAAACTCCCCTTTTCACTTTATTTTAGTAAAAATAATGGTAATAACTAGAGCCCTTAATGTGATAATCTGCACATAACATAAACTGCACTTTGTATGAGGCAGACAATAGCTTATTATTTACTAATTATGCCCCCTTTCATAGACTGGCCGCACTCAAATCAAGTATTTGGAAACCCTGTATATAGAAATTCTGCGTTTTCCCCTGTTTAATCATATAGGTTCAGCATTACCCGGGGCTGCACAAGCATAAACCTATTGTACACTGCTGCTACTGTATATGTACAAATCTATTGCAGTCCTGTATTTCTGTTTAAAGTAACTTGATGCAATAATTCAATTCCAATAGAAACTAATGCTGAAAGTAATTATACTGTTATGTCGGCAGTTAAATGTATTCTGGTACTTAATTTTACCATAAAACGTAACATTTACACTGCTCCCATGCCTCGCATGAAGGCCAAATGCTTTTTGATTTTACCTTTTCAGAGACTGCAGTTTCAGAGCCCTTTATGTAAATCATGTCTCACCAAAAACGTCTGCCAAATAATGTGGGGCACAGAGATACATTACATCAAAGGCATTTCATTAAAATTGTACAGGCAGTTCTGTTCACAACAGAATAATTCAAACAATTCATCCTTGCCCTGAAGAGATCACAATCTAATTCTGGTATGAGGAGAGCTATATAGGGTAAAGCAGGGCCCAGTGGGGGGGGGGCTGTGCATCTGTAAACTCAGCGGCAACTAAAGCGATCACATCACAGCAAAAATTTTCATCTAAAGCAGGGAACGAGCTCGTACTTTAAAGTATATGATACCATTTTAGAGTGGAATTGAAGCTAAATAATGTTTTGAAATGCTGCAAATAAATAATGGCAAACAGCGTTCAGTATCTGAACAGCAGAAAATCATTCAGAAGTTGCTTACCACACAATGCCATATATTAGTGAAAGTAGGGATGGCCATCAATCATCCATGGTTAGCAATGATCGATGGTTTGCCACCGGTGGTCAGTGGTTTTGTCATTGATGGCTGAGATCCGATGGTTCTCCGCCGTCGAGGGCGCAGAGGCTACTAGGGTTTTCGTTTTTGTCTTCTCTCCTCAGGGGGCATGGCACTGAGCTAAGGGGGCTTGGCTCTGAGCTCACCCCCCATCAAGCCGCCCACTTCCCTGATTGGCCTGCCGTGTCATGAAGCAGGGATGTGCACCAATAGTTAAACTTCAAACCATCGAGTTTCCTGCCAATGGTTTCATGACTAGAATCATTTTTGGGTGTAACTCAGAGGCTCCCAAAGTCTGGCATTACTGTCCAGGTTTTAAGGATATCCATGCTTGAGCTCAGGAGACAGGGGCGTATCTATAATGGGTGCAGGGTGTGCCTGCACCGCACACCCTGCACCCATAGTATTACTTACCTCTCCGGAGTCCCACGTCGCCGCGGGGGTCCGGCGCTGTAAAGACGACTGGAAAGTGGCCGCTGGTGGCGATGCGTGTGTTAAACAGCAGCCAATGAGAGTCAGATAGACTCTCATTGACTGCTGCAGCACCCACTGCAAGAGCCGGGCTTCCGTCCGGCTCCCGCAGTGGGTAATGGGACCGACGTCATGATATCATGACGTCTCTCCGATAATGCTGAGCGCGCCAGCCCGGGAGGACTGGCGGGCGGCGGGAGCGGTGTCACGGTCCAGAGCAGCAGCATGGATTCAGGTAAGTATATTTGTATATATATATTTTTTTAAACCTGTCTGCACTACTGGGGGCACAACGGGGGAAGGGGGTGGCTACTACTGAGGAGACCTCTACTGAGGGTGGCTACTACTTGGGGCACCATTACTGGGAGGATCTCTACTGGTGGGGCTACTATGGGGGGCACTTAATCGGGAGGGGGAACCTCTACTGGGGACTACTATTTTGGGGGGTGACTACTACTGGCGGCATTATAAAAGGGGCCTGCTACTAGGGGCACTGCACTGGGGGGACCACTACTGGGGGCAATAATAGGAAGGACCACTACAGGGGGCACTGGATAGGGGGGATCACTACTGGGGGCCTGCACCAGGGGGACCACTACTGGGGCACTGCTTGGGGGGGGAGACTACTGTTGGGGGCACTATGTAAGGGGCTTACTGCTAGGGGCACTGCACTGGGGGGACCACTACAGGGGGCACTAGATAGGGGGATCACTACTGGGTTCCTGCATAAGGGGGACCACTACTGGGAAAACTGCATGGGGGGGAACTACTGCTGGAGGCACTATATAAAGGGCACTGCATGGGGGGGGGACTACTACTGGGGGCACTATATAAAGGGCACTGCATAAGGGGATACCACTACTGGGCGCACTGCATTGTGGGGACTGCTACTGGGGACACTGCATAAAGGGGAACACTAATTGGGGCACTGCATTTGGTGGACCCACTACTGGGGGCACTGAATAAGGGGAACTAATTGGTGGCTGTATAAGGAGGACCACTACTGGGGATACTGCATAAGGGGCACCACTATGGGCCTGCATAAGAGGGCCCACAACTGCATACTGGGGGTACTGTATAAGGGGCACTACTGGGGTTAAGGTGCATATGGATAGGAATGTTCAGCATGAAAATAAAGGGGTGTGCCCCATTTTTAAGTGACCACGCCCATTTTTTTCCACACATATCAGGGGGGGGGGCTCCTTTTTCAAATTTGCCCAGGGCTCCAAATACCCTAGTTACACCACTGAAGCTCTGTCCCTGTGAATCCCCTCCGCACACTAGTCACGGTATCTTCGCAAAAAAATACCGTGACCAGCGCCCCACGCATGCGCCGACCGCATGCACCTCCCCGGCACTAAGCCCCGCCCCCGTTGTTAAGCCTCGCGATTGTGGACCCCCTTGACCCCCCTTGACCCCCCCTCTCCCTTAATTACACTTACCTGCATGATCCGGCCTCCGGTGATGTCTTCCATGTCCTCCGGTCAGCTGATCTCCCATCCTGCACCATGACCCGGTCAGCTGATGACCGAGCCGCAGTGCAACATGGGAGACCAGCTGACCAACCACCGGTCCATGGAGTCAGGTAAGTGAATTTTTTTTTTTTATTGCCGTGTATCAGCTTGCGGTCTGTTTAGACCACGCAAAAGGAAGAGCAGAGCTGATCACTGGGGCTAGTAATGCAATGCTGTAATACTGCCCAGGGTGTCTTTAGAAGCTACTATCGGTTGCACCCTCGAAATGTGCACCAGCCCAATGGCAGGTGCAGACTACGGCCTCCTATGTGAGCTAATAGACATTTGTGGACCTGATTCGGAGTTGAACGCTATGCCCAAGTTTTCACATATGGAGCGATTTTTTTTTTGCCACTGCACACGCATGAAGATACGTTACCGTAGTCGCATGCTGCAAGTCTTTATTCGCAGTGTGATTGACAGTCAGGAGGAGGCAACATGGAGTGTTGGCTATAAACGCTGGCGTGTCTTGACTGTTCCTGGGGAGGGCGTGACATTCCTACATCTGCGATTCCGTACACAGCACACATGACTCCTGTGTCCCAGTTGCGGCACCAGTCTAAGTGACCATAGACTCAAGAAGTCGATATTTGTCTGACTAGCGTCTGATGTTGCGTATGTGTACCCAGTTGTGAACAGCTGCAGAGGCTCCGGTGGGCGTCTCCGTACATGGGGCTGCACAGACGGTGTAATGGTTAGCATTACTGCCTCACAGCATTGAGGTTGTGGGTTCGATTCCCACCGCGGCCATACCTGTGCTGAGTTTGTATATTCAACCTGTTCTTGCGTCAGTGACGGACTGGGACAAGAAGGGCCCACCGGGGGAATGCAGTTCTAGAGGCCCATGCTTAAGGGGAGTGGTCATCCACCAGTGGGGGTGTGGCCAGCCACCACAGATTAATAGCTCACAATTAGACAAATCTTGGTGTAGTTACTATTGAAGGGAACCAAGCCCCCATGTTGATTAGTGTTACTGCTCCACCTCGTGACTGACCATCTAGTAGAGTAACAATCTATATTTTGAGGTCTGGAACCTGACACCTAGAGGAGGAGGGTGGGCCCACAGGCAGTGGGGCCCACCGGGGATTTCCCCTGTACCCCTGTGGGCCAGTCCAACCGTGGCTTGCGTAGGTTTCCTCCAGGTATCCCGGTTTCTTCCCACACTCCAAAAATATACTAGTAGGTTAATTGGCTCCCAACTAAAAATAACCCTAGTTTGTATGTGTGTGCGTGTACATGTGGTAGGGAATATAGATTGTTAGCTCCATTGGGGCAGGGACTGATGTGAATGGCCAAAATAATCTCTGTAAAGCGCTGCAGAATATGTGTGCACTATATAAATAGTAATAATAAATAATACATGTCCCGACCGCTGTTCCCTTAGCATATTTTCTTGCATCCCAAGCTGTGAAAATCGCAGCTGCGGCTGCGTTGGCCCAAAAATCTGAATCAGGCCCTGCGTACACAACCACTTCAGCGACCCATCTGCGACAGTCTCCTAACATGCCATAGCATGGTTCATCTCCATACGCCAGCCACCTTGCTAATCATTGGTCAATTCATTTGCAATACACTTATGCGTGTATGCGTCAAAAAAATCGCTGTACAAACACAATCAGAACACATGCGCGATGCGACTTCAACGCACAACTGCGTCCGACATCGACATAAGGTGTTTCTGACAATCAGACCCACAATAACCTGTGTGTACCTGATTGGAAGCAATTACTTCCTGTATCATGTCTCAAGATCTTCATATACCCGCAGATAAAGGTCCCATTTCCAGGATGCGTTTGCTGAACGGTTGCCCGGCATTATGTAAATGATCCCTTTTAATTTGTTGCTTTCCTAGGCCCATTTGGCAACGAACCCTGCACTGAATGGCAGCAAGCTAAGGAAAAAATAATGAAATAAATTTAGAACGCAGAATCATCTATCATTGCTGTTTGTCTCTGATCCAGATGTTCTACTGGATTTTTGCATATATAGAACAGCTGAGTTGTAAACAGAGAGCCTGGAAGTAAAGCCTGCAATAGGAAATATATCACTTTGTGTCTGGTATTGCATGAGATAAAAGCTCTTGGCTGCACCTTAAGCTTTTAGCACATCAAGCCAAACCTTTATGTGTGAGGTAATGCATTGCCCAGTCAGAATAATGGCCTACTATGGAATTGTTATACTGCAGATGTGATAATAGGCTTCGATAGCCATTCAAAATCACCTCTTCCATTTGGCGCCCAATTGAGATCCAGTTTACCGTCCCACATTATCTTTCTGTAATTTCCTCATGTTGAACATTAAAGAAGTAATGGTTATGGACCACTGGTGGTTTAACCCTCGGCGGTGCTGCCTTGCTGGAGCAATAGTTCCTAACCTTTTGGTGTGTAATAGGGGTAAAGCTTACCAGGTAACAATATTCTCCATTGGAATATGCATAAAAACAATGCAATTAAAAGCAGAATTATGTAAATATGCCGTCGGTTATCATAGGGTTTTTTTAAACTGGAAAGATGTGTCATAAAGGCCAGCCAACTGATTTATATTTACTGTCACTGAATATCTATAAAAGCTCTGTTTATTCAGAATATAATGCAATATTTACATATTACATGCTGCCACTTTCCATAAACTTCCTTTACAAAGAGCTGAGTTAATAAATGGCTTTATGTGTTCCCGTGGCTTACACGCAGGGTTGGCGCTAACAACACTAGGTAAACATAGGCGGGCGTTTAGGGGGTGCCTAAATCTCTGAGTGAGTGTGTTATTCTTTTGGTGTTTTTATTTTCTCACTGTGGGCCTGAATCAGACCCGGTCGCAAGCGATGTGTGCTCGCAACCGGGTCGATGGTGGGCCAGTGCGGACGCATCACCAGTGATGTCAGTGAGAGTGAGAGAGCTTCTGGCTCTGTTAGAGCCGAAAGCTCTCTGGGGCTTGCGGCCACGAGACCTTACCACAAGGGTCTCGTCGCAAGCCCGATTGTCGCGATGGTCTTGACCATCGCGACCATCATCATGGCCGCTCGCATAAGCTGTGGGTGGTAACCCAGCGGCCAAGAGGCCACAACTTAAAAACCATGCGCCCGCCCTGTTTCAGAGCGAGCGCTCGCTTTTTACGAGCGCCTCTGAATCAGGCCCAGTGTTCCCCCCATACTGAGCTTCGGCTGCTAATCCATACTGGCAGTGGACAGGGAGTGTGGCACTGGGCTATGAAGTCACATCCAGGACCAGCACCACACTCCCAAGAAGAAAAAATGCCAACCGGCCCCCAACTCCACAAAAGATAATGTGTGTAGGTCTTACTCACACACAGTGGAGGCAGCCATATTGTGGCCTGACTTTCAGTGCCCCTTATTTCTTTGAATTGTGCTGTATTTTTAAGAATATAGGTATGCAATGCCATACCACTGGTGTGCCCAGGGCGCAAGGAGAAGGGGCACCATGGCTGCTTGTTTGTCCCAATCATAAATGATCGCCCCGGCAACACCTGTTCCTGCCTCCATGAAGTGGCTCCTTGCTCCCTGCTCTTTGCTCCCTGAAGAGACCTCCAGGTGACATCATGATATTGGGATGTTGACAGTGCAGAGGGGCCAAAGGAGCTGATAGGAGCCTGAGATTTTTTTTGGGGGGGGTGGGGGGTGGGATGGTGATGGGAGGGGAGATGTGTTGGAGAGAGAGTAGGGGCGCTACCGCCCTGTTGATTTGGACCATACACTGGTGTAGGAGGCAGATACACTTTAGCATTGCTTATTTCTAAAACCCAATCAGACCAAAGCACAAAACATTATCATGGGCAGGGCCAGATTAAGGGGTCTGTGTACTAAGCAGTGATAAGAGACAGAGTGAAAAGTGATAAGTCTGTGATAAGGTGCCAGCCAATCAGCTCCCAACTGTCATTTTTCAAACACAGCCTGTGAGATGGCAGTTGGGAGCTGATTGGCTGGCACCTTATCACTTTTCATTCTGTCTCTTATCACTGCTTAGTACATAGACCCCTAAGCCTTTGGTGGCCCCAGTGCACTTAAGACAGGGGGCCCATCCATACCCCTCTGGTCCTCCCCCTCGTCTCAGCGCCATATACCACTCATCATCCAGCCTGCCCCTGCTCATCATCCGGGCCACCCCACTCATCATATTACCAGCCCCCACTTGTCATTCGGCTCACCCCGTCTCATCCGGCCTGCAGGACTGCACAGTGCAGCAGCGTGCTCCGGGCAGGAGGGAAGGGGGCGGCTGACAGAGAGGGGACCCGGGGCACCATGCCTCCGAGCCACCCTTAGTCTGTATCTAATTATGTTGATTATGGGTCTTTCGCTACACTCACAGTAATATAACAAAAGCTGGGATTATACAGAAAGATCTTTAAAACTGTGATTTTATGCTGGAAACGTGTTTAACAAATTCATCATCTTTGCCACCATACATCCTATGCTAGGTCAAAGCTCTGAACATTGTATCAAGAGCTGCAAAGATATACAGGTCATCTCCTACTTTGCATGCTGTGAAATACACTTGTAGAAAGGGAAAATATACATCTGAAATTAAAATCTAAATTAAATCTAGCTCAAATATTGACTACTGTCTTTTCATTAGAAACCTTTCAATTGGCAGTGTATATACAGATGCAAGTAACACACTACTAGCAAATACAACCAAATGTCCAGTATACATTAGGCAGAACAAGACTTGACAGGAGAAGATTGCCTGTTACCGCAAAACGTCACGACATTAGCAAGTTCAAGGTCATCACGCTGAGGCACGTTATCAGATCCGGGCAGTTACACAGCTAACTTTCAATGGAAATGTTTCCAGTGCTCTAAGAAAATATATGAACTTTGTCATGTATTATTATTCTGAACAATATAATCAGCGCCCAAATCTCATCTCCAAAAATATATAAAAATCTCTCCAGCTCATAATAATCAACCAAATAGATTTTATTACATTAAAAAAATCACAGAAAAGACATCAATAAAAAAATATTTCAGCATAATTAAAATCTCAGCCTCAGTAAAAGGATAATAGAGCAGTAGTTATTTGCAGAAGAGGAATTCTGTGTATTCTAATACTGAATAGTCTACTTAATCAAGCATTGGAATTGTGTTTTTCTGACTGGCAACACCTTTATAGGATTATATTAACTATCTCAGTGAGACTCTCACTTATTATGTGGACTATTCAGTATTACAGAACTCCTCTTCTGCGAATAACTACTGCTATAAAGGTTGAGTCTCCCATATCCAAAATGCTTGGGACCAAGGGTATTTTAGATATCGGAATATTCCGTATTTTGGAATAATTGCATATCATATTGAAATGTTTTAGGAATAGTGCCCAAATCTAAACACAGAATGCATTTATGAATCATATAACCTTATACACACAGCCTGAAGGTAATTTTATACAATATTTTCAATAATTTTGTGGCTCAAACCAAGTTTGTGTACATACATGAAATTCAGTTATGTTTCATATACACCTTATACACACAGCCTATAAGTCATTTTATACTTTATTTTTAATAATTGTGTGCCTTAATAAAGTTTGTGTACATTGAACCATCAAAAATCAAAAGTTTCACTATCTCAGTCATGCTAAAAATATTCCGTATTTCGGAATATTCCGTATTTCGGAATATTTGGATATGGGAGACTCAACCTGTATTATCCTTTTCTGAGGCTGAGATTTTAATTGTGCTGAAATATTTTTATTGATGTCTTTCTGTGATTTTATGTAATAAAACCTATTTGGATGATTATTATGAGCTGGAGAGATTTTTTTATATTTCGGTGATTATATTGTTCTTTTGTTTTGTGAGAGGGGGATTAGATTACACCCAAATTAGCAGCCTATCCCATTACATTTCTAGCAGTGACAGCACACCTGCTATTTGTTTCTATTATTTTTCTGATATATATATATATATATATATATAATGATGCTTCCTTAGTGCAGCTGATTAGGCATTCCTTCAGGAAAGAATAGGGCAGCACTCCAAGTTTCAATCATAAGAAAAGTGTATTGGGATTACATATCACCTCTCTATGGTCTCTATTTATTAACATTATTTTTACTAAAATAAAGTGAAAAAGGGTGTTTTCACACCCTTTTCACATTATTTTAGTTTCACCTGTAGTTATTACAGGGCAATTGGAGTAGAATTAGTAAAATTCTACTCCAACCCCTAGTATCACTTATTTTTAGTAAAGCAGATCGCATTTCCCATAATTGTAATGGGAAATGTGATCTGTGTGCAAGTTACTAAAAATAAATTGTAAAAAAATACCGGGGGAAGCCCTGTGATAATAACGCCACCTGGAGGTGGCGTTATCCAGGGTCTCCCCCGGTTACCGGGCTCCCACTCTGCTCTAACGGAGAGAGCAGAGGCGGGAGCCGGTACCAGTAATCAGCTATGTGGTCTAAGTAGACCGCAAGCTGATTACTGTAAAAAAAAGAAAAAAAAATTAAACATTTTTATTTTTCCTTACCTGAATCCAGGGACCGGTGATCAGGCCTCCGGTGATGGCTCCTCTCCGGTCAGCTGGTCTCCCACAGTGCACTGGGGCCCGGTCATCAGGTGATCGGGTCCCAGTGCAGTATGGGAGATCACCTGATTGGGAAGCCCGGAGAAGATCACCGGAGGCCAGGAGGATGCAGGTAAGTGTAATGAAGGGAGGGGGGGTCGCGGGGGGGGGGGGAGGGGGGGTCGCGGGGGTCCGCGATCGCGGGGGGGCGGTGCTTAGCGCCGGGGGCGGCCTTGGCGTCGGTGGGGGGGGTAGTAGCGGTAGTCGGTCGGCGCATGCGCGGGCTCTTAGTCGCTGTATTTTTTCAGAAAACACCGCGACTAGAGTGCGGATGGGATCCGCAGGGACAGAGCTTGTAAATCCCTGTGATATTGCCTGAATTCGCAATGCGAATTCACTCGGTAATATCACACTACAATCCGCATTCAATATGCGGATTGTAGTAAATAGAGCCCTAAATAATAAACTGGAGTTCGGTTACATATTAGGGGAGGCTCTGAATATTACACTGAGCGTCGGATAAGGCATGTAACACTTGGCCAGTTATGGCTCTGCCTTTTCTACATATTAGACTAGGCACCAGATAAGGCTATGCATATTAGACTGGGCATCATGTATGATTGTAACATTTAGACTAGATACCAGATAAGGCACTGCAGGGCCGTAACTTGCTATGGGCGACCTGTGGGCGACACCGTCGCCCCCTGGCCCTTGCTCCTGACTAGGAGGGTGTGTGGAACGGCACCCTGCAGCCAGGATTGTTGCTGCAGCACCCTGTGGATGCTCCAGACTGGCACCCCGCACAGTATATGCAGACAAATGGTGATGCACTTACCAGAGCAACCGCTCACACACCCCCAGTAGCGGGCCGGGCTGGGGGCAGGGTGCCATCTGCCCCTCAGGCCGGTATTATTTTGGTGTTTCAGGGCCGCCTGAAGCTGCACTCTGCATGCACATACCACAGCTGCGGGAGACAGTGGAATGGATGCTCCCCGTCCCCGGCCACACGTCTGTTCGCCCTGTGCCTGCGCTGCTGAAGTAATCAGCAAGCGCAGGCTGGCATGAACTTGGTCTTGGGACCAGGTCGCCGGGACATGACCCAGCGCAATAAAGGTTTTCTGTTTTGTTTTCCGCGCGCGTGACGTCATGACGTCTGCGCACTGCAACAGAGGAGTAGCCACCGCCATCGCTAAGAGCAGAGACCAGGCCGGGCCAGGAGAGGTAAGTTTGGGTGTCAGAGATGCGCTGCTTGATTAAACTTGGCTTCGGCCACGAGCCAATCATGGCTCGCGGACCGGTAGCCAATCAGCAGCGACCGGCATCATATTGCATTTGGTGCCGGCCCCAAGCCAATTAAGGGCCGCCCCAAATTGGCTGCCGGTCCGCGGCTGGAGCTAAAATCAATATGCTGCGAGGAGTGAGGAGAAGAAGGAGCATCGCCGGGCAGAAGAGTGCAGCGCGCCACTAGCCAGTAGAGTTCTGCGCGGAGTGGTGTGTGCTGGAAGGTAAACTGGAAGGTGACCTGGGAGGGACTTGGAGGTGTGAGGGCAGGTGAGCTGGGAGGTGTGAGGGCAGGTGAGCTGGTAGCTCTGCTGGGAGTTGTGAGGGCAGGTTAGCTGGGAGCTATGGTGTGACGGCAGGTTAGCTTGTTAGGGAGGTGAGCTGGGAGGTGTGGTGTGAGGGCAGGTGAGCTGTGAGCTGTGCTGTGAGGGCAGGTGGGCTGGTAGAGGAGGTGAGCTGCGAGGTGTGAAGGCAGGTGAGCTGGGAGCTGTGCTGTTTGATGTGAGGGCAGGTGAGTTGAGATCTGTGCAGGGAGGTGTGAGGGCAGGTGAGCTGAGAGCTGTGCAGAGAGGTGTGAGGGCAGGTGAGCTGGGAGCTGTGCTGTTTGATGTGAGGGCAGGTGTGCTGTGAGGTGTGAGGGCAGTTGAGCTGAGAGCTGTGCTGGGAGGTGTGAGGGCAGGTGTGAGGGCAGGTGAGCTGGGAACTGTGCTGTGAGTTGTGAGGGCAGGTGAGCTGGGATGTGTGAGGGCAGGTGAGCTGGGAGATGTGAGGGCAGGTGAGCTGGGAGCTGTGCGGTAGCGGGCAGGTGAGCTGAGAGCTGTGCTGGGAGGTGTGAGGGCAGGTGAGCTGGGAGCTGTGCTGGGAGGTGTGAGGGCAGGTGAGCTGGGAGATGTGAGGGCAGGTTTGCTGGGAGCTGTGCGGTAGGAGGGCAGGTGAGCTGAGAGCTGTGCTGGGAGGTGTGAGGGCAGTTGAGCTGAGAGCTGTGCTGGGAGGTGTGAGGGCAAGTGAGCTGGGAGGTGTGAGGGCAGGTGAGCTGGGAGGGGTGCTGTGAGATGTGAGAGCTGGGAGGTGTGAGGGCTAGTGAGCTGGGAGGTGTAAGGGCAGGTGCGCTATGAGGGGAGGAAGTGGGGGTTTGGAAATATAAAGGGGGCTCAGGATTGGGCCTGCCTAAGTAAAGCCCCCCTGAAATTTCCATACCCCCACTTCAAAATCTCCACTTTGACCTCTGCCTGGAAGTCCATTCGTTGGACCTAGACATAATGACCTGACCTCTCTTGATCTTTTGCTCATTGTAATGCTTATGTCTAAGATCCAGTATACTGAACAGTGGGTTTCTGTGTCCAAAAGACAGTTTGGGATTTTTGCAGCATTAACTAAATAAATAATAAGTTAAGGGAAGAAGTTTAAATGGTTTAAGGTGGAAACCTCACTAATAACAGCTAATGCTTGGTTCCATATTGGGTGATTGGCACTGCAATGCCAGAACAATTGTTAAATTCATCTGGTCTTGTGTCAATATCAATGACATCACATATAATACACAGAGAAAAACAGACGGAGGGTGCTAGCGTCCAATTGGGAATTTATAGCTTGTTTTTTAATATCTTTAAGCATGGTGTATGTGTCACATACGGTTCTAGGGTCCTAGTTATCATATGGTATATGTGGGGGCCCGTGTGTGTGGTTGAACAGGGGTAGTGTATGGACACAGGGGTATTGCATGTGATATGATTGGACACATGGGGTAAATAAATAGGACATTATTTTATATTTATAAGATGATGAATTTGCACAGAACTTTCGACAAATTCGGAGGGCAATGAATCTAATCCTCACGTGTTCTTGTCCTGTCTTTATGTATGATTTGTTATACCCACTGTCTGGATCTGTGTGGTTTTCTGGCTCCTTACAAATAAACCACGATGAAACCTTATACATCTGCCAGGACGTTCAGAGGGACTTTTGGGGAACATCCGTCCGGGGCACCTCATTATCATTCTGACATGACCATGCTGTGATTCCTACATGTTATGGTTTACGTTCTTGTTTTATGTGAGTGTATTATGTAATTTAAAATATATATATATATATATATATATATGTAATATCTATTGAAGATATATTAGCGGGATGAGAGCCCAAAAGTGGTGCTGTGAGATGGACAGTGAAGAAGTTGTGTGGTGGGCGGGGATGGTGCCATGAGGTGGACAATGAAGGGGAGGGGAGTGCTGTGAGGTGGACAATGAAGGGGAGGGGAGTGCTGTGAGGTGGACAATGAAGGGGAGGGGAGTGCTGTGAGGTGGACAGTGAAAAGGGCAGTGAGGGAACTGTGAGGGGAGTCAGTGACTGCTGTGAAGTCAGTGTGTGCTGCGAGTGGCTCAGTATTATATGGAAGGAACTGGCAGTGAGAGACCACTATGGAGGGGGCAAATAGGGAAATATGCAGGAAGGGCTGGTAGAAAAGCCAGGGCCACTTGATTGCATTTGCCCCCCAGGCTAAAAGCTGCCAGCCAGCCCCTGCACCCCCCTCTGTGCAACGTAATTACATTGTGCGCTCAGTGGGTGGGGCCGGCACACGGCTCAACCATGCTCTGTTACAGCTCTGAGGCTCTGTATTTGGTCACCAGCTAAGACTACATATTAGACTGGGCACCATGTAGGGCTCTGCATGTTAGACTGGGTGCCATGTATGGTTCTAACAGGGGCGGTTTAGGCGAGAGGGGGGCCCGTGTGCAGGTTCCATAGGGGGCCCCTACGCTATTCGGCGCAGTAGACTTTGACACTCTGACATTGTGCCAGAGTCTGCTGTGCCTGTGCAGGTCTCCAGGAACATGGCACCTGGGCCATGTTCCCATTGACTTCTCTACTGCACATGCTCAAATCTCCAGGAAAATGGCCACCGTGCCATTTTCTCAATGATTCCTGCTGCAACACTGACACGGGACTCCGGAGAGGTAAGTATAATTATATGGGTGCAGGGTGTTGGCCCCCCTGGACCCGGGGGCCTGTATGCACTGCACACTCTGCATCCATTATAGGCCAGTAGGTTTTACTAATTAGACTAGGCACCAGAATAAGGCTCTATACATAAGTCTTTGCACCGGATAAGACTACATATTAGACTGAGCACTGATAAGGCTCTATATGTAATAATCTGGGCACCACAAAAGACTTTGCATACTAGACTGAACACCATGTATGACTTTGCTAAATAAGACAAGTCTCTATTGCTGGAACTATTGGGAAGTGTGTCCAGTGTCGGACTGGGGCATGAAGGTCCCACCAGGGGGATGAAGTGGTAGGGGTCCATGCTTTACTGTGTGGTCAGTTACCATAGTGGATGAAACTAGCCCCCACAGAGGCTTGAACAGACAATAGAGACCACATATATGACCATATAATAGAGTAACAATGTATAATTCGAGTGCAGAGTCTGGAACCTGACATTAGAGCAAGTGGTGGGGCTCTCAGGCAGTGGGGCCCACTGGGGATTAACCCTGTACCGCCGGTGGGCCAGTCCAACGCTGAGTGTGTTCCAGTCATGGTGGTTAGTGGGTGCTGCACCAAATTCAACAGGGTTCCTTTTATAGGAGGGGTGTGGTCTTGAGGACCCTGTAGCTGAAGCTTTACGCACACTTCCAGCATGCTAGTCAGGAATCAATGTAACATGACCATAACATCACCGAGCCCCCTGTTCATTGTCCCAATTAATAAACTAATATTGGGGAGGAACAATGGCATTTAATACTAAATCCATTAATTTCCCATGTCTGGCAACAGTTATGACTTCCCGCAAAAGGGGCGCGATTTGGGGGGCTCTGGTTTTGGTTGGGATGGGAATAGCCGAGATGTGGCCTAAAAGGGATTCTGCAAATACGTTAACGTAACGTCTAACATATGGAGTTGCAGAGTGAAAAAAAAGCCAGATTTAATGCAATAAACTAGGTAATGAAACACCTCTGAAGTCCTTGAAAATGCAGATTAAAATATAAGTGAGTTACCTTTCCAGAAATGAGACTGACTTGGAATGAGGGAGACTTCAAAGGAATGCAAATGGCTTTATTTACATGTATAGTAATTATTTAGAACAAATATCAAGGTTAGAGAGACATCCGGGTTTACAAGGTCTATTTTCCATGCAGGCAGAGTGTGGAGATTGTTAGGAACAGGGGCGTATCTATAATGGGTGCGGGGAACACGGACCCCTGGGTCCAGGGGGGCCCCGCACCGCACACCCTGCAGCTATAATATTTACTTACCTCTCCGGAGTCCAACGTCGGCGTGGGGGTCCGGCGCTATAAAATGATTGGAAAATGGCCCCGCCGGCAATTTTCCCGTCATTTGTGCATGCGCAGCACAGGGAAAATGGCCGCCGGAGCCATTTTCCCGGTGACCTGTGCATACACTATAGACTCTGGGCACACTCTAGTGCCCAGAGTCCATAACTCCGGCACTGGCCGCGCACAGCTCAGTGCGCTGCCAGCCGCCGGGCGGGGAGGAAGGGGCCTGTGTCGGAGACTACACACAGGCACCCTCCTCTCTAGAAACGCCCCTGGTTAGGAACAAAGTCATGAAACTTATTGGCCATTTTCTTTTCCTTCATGTCAAACATATTTTAAGGCTCAAGTTGGTATTTATAGAATAACAGCAAGTAGTGATGCATGGGCAACATATGACCACTACAAAGACAGCACAGGGTAAAATCAATCCAGGGAGCTGTTTTCAACTATGGAATATTTTTTATTGAATTTGCCTATCCTATAAATCAGGGTTGGGGAACCTCAGGCCCGAGGGCCGTATAAGGATCATTTGGTCTGGCCCTCTGAGCTTTTTTCTGCTAACCTCATCTGGCTAGCAGGGTGCCTAGAATTGCACCCTGCAACCAGAATCCCCAGAGTGCACTGCTGCATAGAGTCCTTGGGATGCTTCTGACAGTCACACCGCTGCCCTTACAGCTCCCCGGAGCATCATCAGAATGACCATCGATTGTGTCCCCGCCCCTGTGTGACATCACACGGAGGGGGCGTGGCCTGCACTAGGCCCGCAACTAATGTTTTATATATCATAATGGTCCTTGGCAGAAAAAAGGTTCCCCACCCCTTCTATAAATAATGTAAAAGTGGGTGTGGCTCAAAATGCACCATTCTGCGCCAAATTTATAGTTTACCATGGCGGGCAACATTTATAAACCCAGAATAGAGACAGTGCAAAATCAAGCAGATTATGCTGTGTGTAATATTTTTTAATCATGTTTTATTATCTCATGTGCTGGATTAATGGTAGGGGGTACATTTACTAAAGGTCGATTTTAATCGATTTCAAATTGATCTAAATTGATCAACATCAATGTTGTGTTTTTGGGTGTAAATCACACATTTGTTAGCAGATAATTATTTTTTTTTTATTTTAACAAATATGTTGATCGATTTAGATCAATTTGAAATTGATTAAAATCGACCTTTAGTAAATATATACCCCTTGTGACGTAGAAAAAAAAATTAGTGTGGGATGAATATGATAAATGTATAATTTACCTATGATAGCAGAGAAAATTGTGCCAATTAGTATAACTTTTTTTTCCCCTAGTACCATGTTCTATGGGAATGATCTGTAAACCACATGAAACAAATGGTCATCACTACATTTTGCATGAATCACTTATTGAAGCAAGCAGGGTTTTTTTTTATTTTTTTTCCAATTTTAATTTTATTTTTAAATCTGCAGTTACTGGATTATGAGTTTGAAAATGATCCTTAAGAGCCTATTGGTTCACAATATGAATACTGGGCCTGATTCAGACCCGCTCGCGAGCGCATAGTGCTCGCAAGCGGGTCGATGGGCGAACAGTGCGCACGCGTGGCGTGTGCACTGCGTGTGCGCGAACCCCAGAGCGAGCGTGAAATCACTCGCTTCGGGGTCCTCTACAAGATGATGTTGATCAACAGCTCACCCCATTTTGCAGATAGGTCGGGGGTGTGGCTGCACAAACGGAGGCGTTCCCGAAGGATAGCCTGCCATTTGTGGGCGGCCGTACTGACATCACACATGATGTCAGTAGTGAACTTCCTGCTCTATTAGAGTAGGAATTTCACTGGGGCTTGCGAAGGACGAGACCCTACCACAAGGGTCTCGTCGCAAGCCTGATGGTCGCGATAATCGCAACCATCGCCAGGCCGCCCGCTAAAGCTGTGGGTGGTCACCCACAGCGTAGCGAGCGGCCTGCAGGCCGGGGTTAAAAAAAAAAATGGCCCGCCCTGATTCAGAGCGAGCACTCGCAAATAGTGAGCGCCTCTGAATCACGGCCACACTCTGGAACAATTTGTATAAGTGTCACTTGAGTCATTTGTCATTTGTCATATAATCAAATACCTGTATGTTGACTTTTGAAGAGTTGAATAGTGTGTGTGTGTGTGTGTGTGTGTGTGTGTGCACACACTCTTGGCAGAAAAACCCGACCGTGAGGAGGGGGAGTGGCTGAATGTCACGTCTTTCCATCATTAAGTCCCGCCCCCTCTGTACGGAGCCCCAAATCCCGGCAATTGTCTCCCCATCCTGCCACCTTCACTAGGAAGTAGGTGGGATGTGGGAAATCCGGACACTCTTTCAGGGGTGAGGGGGGCTACCAGAAAATTTGGGTGTCTCCAGCAACTTCCGGTAGAGAAGGTAAGTATGCAGTGGTGTAACTATAAATTTTGCGGTGCCTCCCTCTGAGAATAGTAAAGGAGATGAAGTGGGGGGTGGGGCCAAGCTGTGGGCAGTAAAATTAAGCAGGAGAAGCGGCACCTATACAAGTGCCTCATAGACAAGGACGTGCTTTCAGCCCACATCAAAGCCACACCCCTATCACTGAGGTAGATGTGATTGGGCATCAGATCCAGCACTGACAATGACTGTATCTTGCTGTAATACCCCTTTTACACCAGAGCCAAAACCTGTGTTTTTGCTGGGTCTACCTTGGTTGCAGCTGTAAAAGGGTCACTGAAAAATAACCCGGGTCAAGTGACCAGGCAATCCAACCCAGGTAGCTACCAGGGTCGGACCCAGGATGGACCTGGGTAATGGTGCAGTATAAACGGCGCAACCCAGGATATCCAACCTGGGTCTTGCCTAAAATGAGCTGATTGGTGGTTGTGGAGCAGTCACCTCCCACTTATTATGACCTCACAAGTTTAGCAGGGCAGACCAGGGTTCAGTGAGAACGGGGCTGACCTGAGAATAACCCAGATCGAAGGTGCAGTGTAAACGGTGTCTGACCTGGGTTGGAACCATGTCTAAAAACCCAGGTCGGACCCGGGTTTTTGGTGGAAAAGGGGTATAACTGGGAGAATGTCAGTGTCAGTCTGCAGGGCTCAGGCAGGCAGTATGTGAGTGTTTAGTTTTAATACATTCAATACACTCACTACTCACTAAGTGGCTGTATTGTTGTCCAGGTCTTCTGTTAACTTAATAGCGCTGCACCCGCTATTAGGTAAACTGAAGACCTGGACAACATATTTAAATTAGGGGTGTGCACCGGCCACTTTTCGTGTTTTGGTTTTGGATCTGGATCTTTCTTCGTGTTTTGGATCTGGATTGGTTTTGCCAAAACCACCCTTCCGTGTTTTGGGTTCGGGGTTTTGTGTTTTGGATCTGTATTTTTTTTTAAAAAAAGCATAAAAACAGCTAAAATCACAGAATTTGTGTGTTTTTCTGCTCCTATGCTATTATTAACCTCAATAACCTTAATTTCCACTAATTTCCAGTCTATTCTGAACACCTCACAATAGTGTTTTTATGTCCAAAAGGTTGCACCGAGGTAGCTGGATGACTATGCTAAGAGATACGAGTGGGCGGCACAAAAACGTGGTCCATCTAGGAGTGACACTGCAGTGGCAGACAGGATGGCAGTTTGAAAAACTAGGCCCCAAACAGTACATAATTCAAAGAAAAAAAGAGGTGCAAGATGGAATTGTCCTTGGGCCCTCCCACCCACCCTTATGTTGTATAAACAGGACATGCACACTTTAACAAACCAAACATTTCAGTGCCAGGGTTTGCCACACGACTGTGGCTGAAATGATTGGTTCGTTTGGGCCCCCACAAAACAAGCTGGCAATTAATCTGTCCCTGCACAAACTGGCTCTACGGAGGCAAGATGTCATCCTCATCCTCCTCATCCACCGATTCCTCACCCTCTTCAGTGTTGTGTACATCCTCATCCTCACAGAGTATTAATTCTTCCCCGCTGGAATCCACAACCACAGGTCCCTCTGTACGTTCTGGAGGCTGGTCTCCCTGGAAGAGTTGATAATTCATTTTATGAACATCATCTTCTCCACATTTTGTGGAAGCAACCTCCTACGCCTTTCGCTGACAAGGTTCCCGGCTGCACTAAACACTCTTTCGAAGTACACACTGGAGGGGGGGCAACTCAGGTAAAATAGAGCCAGTTTGTACAGGGACCTCCAAATTGCCTCTTTTTCCTGCCAGTACAGGTACGGACTGTCTGACATGCCTACTTGGATGCTGTCACCGATGTAATCCTTTAACAGACAGACGCATGCTTGTAGCTGCTGCTTTGAGGATGCAAGTGCGGCTACAGCCCACACAATTCACAAAGACAGAAAAAAAAGAAGAATTTTTTTATTGTTTGTGGAGCGCACTTTGAGGGTTACACCACCCTTTAACAGACAGATGCACGCTTGTCGCTGCTGCTTTAAGGATGCAGGTGCGGCTACAGCCCACACATTTCACAAAGACAGAAAAAAAAAGAATTTTTTTATTGTTTGTGGAGCACACTTTGAGGGTTACACCACCCTTTAACAGACAGATGCACGCTTGTCGCTGCTGCTTTGAGGACAGTATCATATGCAGTGACAGTAGACTTGTCAGAAATTTTTGGCACGTCCTTCAGTCCGGACCAGATGTCCAAACCAGCCCTTGACTTATGACACAGGCGCACGCTTGGCGCTGCTACTGTGTTGATGCACGTGCAGCCACAGTGCACACAATTCACAAACACAGAAAATATTTTTTTTATTTGGTTTGGAGTGTACTTTGGGGGTTACAGCACCCTTTAACGGTCAAGCCAGCCGGCCCTTTACTTATGACACAGGTGCACACTTGGCACTACTTTGTTGATGCACGTGCGGCTACTGCGCACACAATTCACAAACACAGAAAATATTTTTTTATTTGGTTTGGAGTGTACTTTGGGGGTTACAGCACCCTTTAACGGTCAAGCCAGCCGGCCCTTTACTTATGACACAGGCGCACGCTTGGCACTACTTTGTTGATGCACGTGCGGCTACTGCGCACACAATTCACAAACACAGAAAATATTTTTTTATTTGGTTTGGAGTGTACTTTGGGGGTTACAGCACCCTTTAACGGTCAAGCCAGCCGGCCCTTTACTTATGACACAGGCGCACGCTTGGCACTACTTTGTTGATGCACGTGCGGCTACTGCCCACACAATTCACAAACACAGAAAATATTTTTTTATTTGGTTTGGAGTGTACTTTGGGGGTTACAGCACCCTTTAACGGTCAAGCCAGCCGGCCCTTTACTTATGACACAGGCGCACGCTTGGCACTACTTTGTTGATGCACGTGCGGCTATTGCGCACACAATTCACAAACACAGAAAATATTTTTTTATTTGGTTTGGAGTATACTTTGGGGGTTACAGCACCCTTTAACGGTCAAGCCAGCTGGCCCTTTACTTATGACACAGGCGCACGCTTGGCACTACTTTGTTGATGCACGTGCGGCTACTGCGCACACAATTCACAAACACAGAAAATATTTTTTTATTTAGTTTGGAGTGTACTTTGGGGGTTACAGCACCCTTTAACGGTCAAGCCAGCTGGCCCTTTACTTATGACACAGGCGCACGCTTGGCACTACTTTGTTGATGCACGTGCGGCTACTGCGCACACAATTCACAAACACAGAAAATATTTTTTTATTTGGTTTGGAGTGTACTTTGGGGGTTACAGCACCCTTTAATGGTCAAGCCAGCCGGCCCTTTACTTAAGACACAGGCGCACGCTTGGCACTACTTTGTTAATGCATGTGCGGCTACTGCGCACACAATTCACAAACACAGAAAATATTTTTTTATTTGGTTTGGAGTGTACTTTGGGGGTTACAGCACCCTTTAATGGTCAAGCCAGCCGGCCCTTTACTTATGACACAGGCGCACGCTTGGCACTCCTTTGTTGATGCACGTGCGGCTACAGCGCACACAATTCACAAACACAGAAAATATTTTTTTATTTGGTTTGGAGTGTACTTTGGGGGTTACAGCACCCTTTAACGGTCAAGCCAGCCGGCCCTTTACTTATGACACAGGCGCACGCTTGGCACTACTTTGTTGATGCACGTGCGGCTATTGCGCACACAATTCACAAACACAGAAAATATTTTTTATTTGGTTTGGAGTGTACTTTGGGGGTTACAGCACCCTTTAACGGTCAAGCCAGCTGGCCCTTTACTTATGACACAGGCGCACGCTTGGCACTACTTTGTTGATGCACGTGCGGCTACTGCGCATACAATTCACAAACACAGAAAATATTTTTTTATTTAGTTTGGAGTGTACTTTGGGGGTTACAGCACCCTTTAACGGTCAAGCCAGCCGGCCCTTTACTTATGACACAGGCGCACGCTTGGCACTACTTTGTTGATGCACGTGCGGCTACTGCGCACACAATTCACAAACACAGAAAATATTTTTTTATTTGGTTTTGAGTGTACTTTGGGGGTTACAGCACCCTTTAACGGTCAAGCCAGCCGGCCCTTTACTTATGACACAGGCGCACGCTTGGCACTACTTTGTTGATGCACGTGCGGCTACTGCGCACACAATTCACAAACACAGAAAAAATATATTTTTTTTAGCACTTGGGGGGAGCACCCCTGACGGACAGAGCACCCCCTGGACAACACTACAGCACCCCTTTAGGACTGGGACACTGCACAGGACTTTGGAGTGGACACAGCCCATACGGACAATTGACTGCACAACACAGTCCAGCCAGCCCCTATGGACTTTGAAGTAGTGGACACAGCCCCTATGGACAACAGCAGCACAGCACAACACAGCCAGCCCCTATGGACTTTGAAGTAGTGGACACAGCCCATCTGGACAACAGCAGCACAGCGCAGCACAGCACAGCACAACACTACTCTGCACTACACTACACTACACAGCCCAGCCACCCCTAACTCCCACCCTCCCTCTTCACTGTCCACAGCCGAGTGAGAAAATGGCGCCGACGCGGGTACCTTATATACCTTATATAGGATCCAAAACCCGCGAGACCCGGAAGGCGGGATGATGACGTTTTTGCCTCGATTTCAGATCCGAGTCAGGCGGGAAAAGTCGAGCCTGACTCGGATCGGCCTCGGATCAGGGGGCTCGGGGGGGGTTCGGATTTCAGAAATCCGAACCCGCTCACCCCTAATTTAAATATGTTTTAGTGTTAGGTCTTTACATGTGTATAACCTCCTGTTGCAGAAATCAATAAATCCTGAGTTGTTCAGATACAGGTGAATGTATTTCTAGTTATTGTGCTGTTGGCTTTGAGTATTCCTGTGCTGTAAATTCTGTTGAGATACAGGGGAATGTATGTTATGCTATCTGCCAATTGAATGGTGGATTTAATGTACCTCTTTCGGGTCCATGTACTATATGCGTGTGTAAATCTGACTCTGATACCAGCCAGTGCCTCACCAGCCACTGACCTCACTGCACGCCACTGATATAAGCATGTATCTTTGCAATCTGTTGGTGTATAATTTGCAGTGAAGATCATCTTAACCTATGGGCACACTGATGCCTCCGGAGCTTCTTGGGAGGCAGGTAGAGAATGGGGCGTGGCTGGCATAGGACGCAGGGGACACATAGAGACGGCGCTGGGGACAAAGCCAAAGTCCATAAAACAAGTGTCTTGAAGTGTAATCAGAGAAACAAAATTCAAACTTTGCTTGTGCAAAAATTGGTAAGCATGAGATATTTTAGCCCTAATTGACCTGACCTTAAGCAATACGTAAAAAACGATCTGCAGAAGCCAGTGCTGACGATGTGCTGCCACCTGTTGTCTGTAACTGGCATTGCAGTGGATCCGCACATGTTTCAGTTCTCAGTGGTGATGGTGTGCTGCCACCTGTTGTATGTAGCTGGTATTGCGGTGGATCCTCACATGGAACTCCTCAGTAGTGTCAGTGGTTCCTAGTGAATTGCTGTATTCACAAACAACGCCTGCCTCCACAGGACCAGAAGGCACAGGAAACACTAAGAACTCCATAGTGCTCACAGCTGAAGCGTGACATGAAATACATTAACAACAAGAAAACCGACAAATGGTCATTACTACATGTAAGGTAACATTAAATAATGTGTCCAGTAATAGATCAGTCTTCAGCATGAGAAGTGCTTTTCTTTATGTTTTCTTGCAGAAACGGATTCACTTTACTTTAAAAACAGAGCACAGGATTGCAATACAAATCTCTCCCATTTTGTGCAGTTTTGGCAGCGAGTTTAATGTATTTGACAGATATAACGCACTGCCATGCAGAGGTAAGTATTTGTTCACCGTAATGGGTACTCTTTATCAAAATGCTTAAAAGGCGTCGCGAACAGGGAAAAATTGAGAGAAAGTTCAGTTTATAGAGCTCGCCTACTATGTTCTCTAACAACTATACAACTAGCTCTGATATAATGTCATTATTTTCAGTATCAGATATTAAACCTTAATAAAATCTGGTCACAGAGTAATGTTCATAAATAATAGACTCGAAAACAGAATACATGTTTTTATCTGGGAAAATAAATATTTTCTAATGACCAATTAGCAGGCTTTGGCAGAAATGCTGCAAGGCTATATATATATATATATATATATATATATATATATTTATATATATATATATGTTTCGTAGGGAAGGCCACTGTTATCCACTTATGAGAGCGGTTAATGTTTCTCCAAAAAAATAAAATCGTGGCTACAGGCATGCACCCAAAGTATACTTACCTTGCTCTGGTAAGGGGGTCCCTCCTCCTCCGTGGCGCCTTCTTCCCGGAGACATCTTCGGGAAGATGGCGTCGCGCAGTGAAAGCAGAGACACTGTGCCAGACCCTTTGCTCTCTTGTGCACATGCTCCATCTTCCAGAATATCAACATCAATATAGCCTGTAATATATATCTCACCCCTCCCCATCAATATAGTGTGGAATGTGCTCCCTCCCCTCCGTCAGTATAGGGTGCAATGTACCGCCTCCCTCCCCTCATTCAGTATAGTGTGTGACGTGCCTCCTTCTCCCCTCCAACAGCAGGGCCGGCTCTAGGGGTGTTCGACCTGAGCAGTCGCACAGGGGCGCCAACCATATAGGGTGCACCCCTCCCCAACATTCCGGTTTCAGCGGGTCATTACTGTCCCGCTGTTCCACCCGTGGGCCGAAGTGGCCCGCGGGTGGTTAAATCGGGAGGTTGGGAACCTCCCACTGTAATGTGCCTCCCCCCTCCCCATCAGTATAGTGTGCAATGTGCCTCCCCCCTCCCTATCAGTATAGTGTGCAATGTGCCTCCCCCCTCCCCATCAGTATAGTGTGCAATGTGCCTCCCCATAAGAATAGTGTGCAATGTGCCCCCTGTTGTGCACTTAAGTTGCAAATGATATGCTCCAATTCGATAGTGTGGTTCCAAAGCACTAAGGATTTATTTGCACACAGAAATAAAATGAGTACCGCCCCTTACAATGCGCATGCGTGGTTGGCACCAGCACAAGGCTTCACTTCTGAATGCACTGACTTCCAACGGTCACTGCAGTACAATTTAAAGGTTAACATTCCAATAGTCCTTAGGGAATAAAATCATTTGGTACAGGCCCTTCTCCTTTGTGTGTGCGGCCGGATCTTCATAAAGCCAGAGGGCCCTGTCGATGACTATCCCATTGCTTAACTGCAAATAAAGGGATCTAGAACATTACATCAATAATATTACATTTAGATTTACAGCAGAGATGCAGTATTTATCTATAAAACAATACATATCAAATACTGATTAAAATAAGACTAGACATCAATATACAGTTATACAAATTCAAAAGAAAATAGGAAATTACACTTATAATGAAAATAATATATTAATAACATACAGAAAGTGTTGTATTTTATTGTACTTCATTACATTTTAATATTTGACTTTGACAGTCCACCCCCATCAGTGTAGTGTGCATTATGCGCCCCCAACAGGGTTGGACTGGCCCACAGGTGTACAGGGGAAATCCCAAGTGGGCTCATTGCCTGTGAGCCCACCCTCCTCTTCTATGTGTCAGGTTTCAGACCTCAAATTATAGATTGTTACTCTCAACTCAATTACTTGGAGGAGCAGAACCACTGATCAACATGGGGGCTTGGTTCCCTTCTATAGAAACCAATGTACACCAAGATTTGATTAATGGATAGTCAAGTGTCTGTGATGGCTGGCCACACCCCTTAAGCTTGGGTCCCTACCACTGCATTTTCCCGGTTGGCCCTTCATGCCCCAGTCCGACACTGCCCTCCAATCAGTATAGTGTGCAATGTGGCTCCTCCCCTCCATCAGTTTAGTGTGCCATGTGACTCCTCCTCTCCATCAGTGCAACGTGCAATATGTCCCAGCCCCTCTCTCCTGTAGGTAATTTACCTGGCTTCTTCATGTCTTGTTAATATGTGGTCCCGGCTGGCTCCTCCCTCTCATGCACTCTACTCTTCAGTGGCGAGCAGTGGCCAGTACAGACACTGTCAGGCATGGTTGTGATGTGTTATCATGTGTGCTACTTTGCTGGCATTGGACCAGGTGTCAGGGGTTGCGACACTGGTGAGGAGCAGGAAGCCTGGATGCAAGGGCGCCCATTCAGTCAGCAAGGACCAGGCTTAGGGTGGTCAGTCCCGGGATTGGCAGTATCCCAGGATTTTATGTAAATCCCGGGATTTTAATCGCAGAATTGGCGCTTCCGATCCTGGGATTCAAGTGATTGAACTGCAACCGGGCAGTGCTGAATACTTGGGCTCAGAGCCTGCTGCTCTGGTCGGCAGGCAGGCTGTGTGGTGGGCTGGGCAGACTGTGCGGGCATGACGTCAGAGGTCACGCTGCACAGCCCCACACCAGCCCACCCCCACAACAGCCACGCCTGCCCGCCTGCAGAGGTAAGAAAACTGAAAACTGAAGTAGAGATCCGTGGTTACAAACTATTCACTGGATGACCATCGATGGTTTCACCAACCGATGGTCATCCCTGTCTTTTGACTGACTGGCCCGTAGGCCAATCAGAACATAGGGGTGGGGCTTCGTGGGTGCCGTGGGCCAGAGCTATGCTCTGTGTCCTGGCACTTGGAAAAAACAAACAACATTCGGTTATGTTTTTACATCGATGGAGGGAAACCATCTGGTACTCCCCCATCGATGTCAAAAACATTCGAAATCGGCCATAAACCTTCGATGATTTTGATGGCTATCCCTAGACTGAAGTGCCGCAGGTCGCTACTGCTGTGTGACTGCCCTGCCCCCCTGCAAACTGCAAGTTTTGAAGGAGGCCAAGGATGGAGGACTGGAGAGAGGAGGGTGAGTCAATTAATATTATTTTTTCTTAGTGTGGTAAAATAAAATGTAGGTTATTTTATTCCTGTGGTGTTGAGGGGGCTCTGAAAGTTTTATATTTTTCATGTGTGCCCGTGCTGGGCCATTTTTACCTTTGTAACAGTAAAGTGCAATTATGTTTTCAAAGTTCATCCCAGGATCGAGATTTTCAATCTGGAATCCCAGGATTGAAAAAATGGGCCGGGATTGGCTTCCCTAACCAGGTTAAACCTGGGCAATGGCAGGTGGCCGTGGCGACGATCTCCTCGGTCGGCCCTGCGTATGGTATGAAATATAGATTGTAAACTTCACTTGGGCATAGACTGAATAGCCAAATTTCCCGGTAAAGCGCTATATATATATATATATATATATAGATATATATATATATATATATATATAGATATATATATATTAGGGGTGTGCACCGGCCACTTTTCGTGTTTTGTGTTTTGGTTTTGGATCTGGATCTTTCTTCGTGTTTTGGATCTGGATTGGTTTTGCCAAAACCACCCTTCCGTGTTTTGGGTTCTGGGTTTTGTGTTTTGGATCTGTATTTTTTTTTTAAAAAAGCATAAAAGCAGCTAAAATCACAGAATTTGTGGGTTTTTCTGCTCCTATGCTATTATTAACCTCAATAACCTTAATTTCCACTCATTTCCAGTCTATTCTGAACACCTCACACCTCACAATAGTGTTTTTATGTCCAAAAGGTTGCACCGAGGTAGCTGGATGACTATGCTAAGCGATACGAGTGGGCGGCACAAACACGTGGCCCATCTAGGAGTGGCACTGCAGTGGCAGACAGGATGGCAGTTTGAAAAACTAGGTCGCAAACTGTACATAATGCAAATGCAAAGAAAAAAAAGAGGTGCAAGATGGAATTGTCCTTGGGCCCTCCCACCCACCCTTATGTTGTATAAACAGGACATGCACACTTTAACAAACCAATCATTTCAGCGCCAGGGTCTGCCACACGACTGTGGCTGAAATGATTGGTTCGTTTGGGCCCCCACAAAACAAGCTGGCAATTAATCTGTCCCTGCACAAACTGGCTCTATGGAGGCAAGATGTCATCCTCATCCTCCTCATCCACCGATTCCTCACCCTCTTCAGTGTTGTGTACATCCTCATCGAGTATTAACTCGTCCCCGCTGGAATCCACCACCACAGGTCTCTCTGTACATTCTGGAGGCTGGTCTCCCTGGAAGAGTTGATAATTCATTTTTATGAACATCATCTTCTCCACATTTTGTGGAAGCAACCTCCTACGCCTTTCGCTGACAAGGTTCCCGGCTGCACTAAACACTATTTCGGAGTACACACTGGAGGGGGGGCAACTCAGGTAAAATAGAGCCAGTTTGTACAGGGGCCTCCAAATTGCCTCTTTTTCCTGCCAGTACAGGTACGGACTGTCTGACATGCCTACTTGGATGCTGTCACCGATGTAATCCTCCACCATTCTGTCAATGGTGACAGTATCATATGCAGTGACAGTAGACATGTCAGAAATTGTTGCCAGGTCCTTCAGTCGGACCAGATGTCCAAACTTGGTCCTGTCTGCCCTGCATCACCGCCAGCGGGTTGCTTAGGATAGCTAAGTTTTTTCCTGGCAGCCCCAGTTGCGGGAGAAAATGAAGAAGGAGCTGTTGACGTGTCACGTTCCGCTTCAGCTGACAGTGTTTTCACCAGCAGGTCTTTGCACCTCTGCAGGCTTGTGTCGGCCGGAAAGAGAGACATCACATAGGCTTTAAACCTAGGATCGAGCACGGTGGCCAAAATGTAGTGGTCTGATTTCAACAGATTGACCACCCTGGAATCCTGGCAAAGCGAATGAAGGGCTTCATCCACAAGTCCCACAAGCCGAGCGGAATCGCTACGTCTTAGCTCCTCTTTCACTTTCTCCAGCTGCTTTTGCAAAAGCCTGATGAGGGGAATGACCTGACTCAAGCTGGCAGTGTCTGAACTGACTTCACGTGTGGCAAGTTCGAAGGGCTGGAGAACCTTGCACAACACGGAAATCATTTTCCACTGCGCTTGAGTGAGGTGCATGAATGGCCTTTTGCTGCTCCTCCATCCTCTGAAGAATATAGAGGGTTGAGTTCCACCGCGTCACAACCTCTTGCTTCAGGTGATGGCGGGGCAGGTTCAAGAGTGTTTGCTGGAGCTCCAGTCTTCGGCACGCAGTCGCTGAATGGCGAAAGTGGCCAGAAATTTTTCGGGCCACCCAAAGCGTCTCCTGCACGCCCCTGTCGCTTTTCAGAAAATTCTGCACCACCAAGTTTATTGTGTGAGCAAAACATGGGACGTGCTGGAATTTGCTCAGATGTAATGCCCGCACAATATTGGTGGCGTTGTCAGATATCACAAATCCCCAGGAGAGTCTAAGTGGGGTAAGCCACTGGGTGATGATTTCCCTCAGTTTCTCTAAGAGGTTGTCGGCGGTGTGCCTCTTACTGAAACCGGTGATACACAGCGTAGCCTGCCTTGGAACGAGCTGGCATTTCTGAGATGCTGCTACTGGTGACGCTGCTGCTGTTGCTGCGTAAGGTGATACATCTACTCAGTGGGCTGTCACAGTCATATTGTCCTTAGTCTGCCCTGTTCCACTTGTCCACATGTCCGTGGTTAAGTGGACATTGGGTACAATGGCATTTTTCAGGACACTGAGGACACTTTTTCTGACGTTTCTGTACAGTCTCGGTATCGCCTGCCTAGTAAAGTGGAATCGAGACGGGATTTGGAACCGTGGACACACTACCTCCATCAATTGTCTAAATCCCACTGCACTAATGGCGGACACCGGATGCACGTCTAACACCAGCATAGCAGTCAAGGCCTCAGTTATACGTTTTGCTTCAGGATGACTGCTGTCGTACTTAAAGGACTGTTGGAGGGTCAATTGTTTAGTAAAAGTAGTGGTGTTCCTACTTGCTCTCTGGGATGATGAACGACTCCCAGCAGCAGCAACAGCAGCAGCGGCAGCAGGAGGCGTAGCAATGCAGGATCCTCCGGAGGAATCCCGGATAGGAGAGTCAGTCATGCCAGTGACATGGCCTGCAGGACTACTTCCGATCCTGACTAAGGAGGAAATTGACGAGGAGGGAGTTGACGGTGTGGTTTGCAGGCGCTTGGATACAACAGGACAACGGGATTTAGGTGTCCCTGGACTGCTTACGGTCTTAGCCAAAGCTTCTGAACTTGACAGTAACTTTTTATGAACGCGCTGCAGGTGCCGTATAAGGGAGGATGTTCCTAGATGGTTAACGTCCCTACCTCTACTTATTTCACCTTTACATATGGTACATATGGCAAGACAGTTGTTCTCCGGATTTGGATAGAAATATTGCCAGACCAAAGAGGTGGAATGTTTGGTCTTCTGCCCAGGCATGACCGTGATGGGCTTTTTCATCCCACGGACAACAACTGTCTCCCCCGGAGCCTGATTTAAACAAACCACATCACCATCAGAATCCTCCTCGCCAACTTCCTCCTCAGCGCCAGCTACACCAGTATCCTCATCCTGTTGTACTTCAACAGTGACATCTTCAATTTGCATATCAGCAAGTGGACTGTGGGTGCTCCTTTCAGCACTTGCAGGGGGCGTGCAAATGGTGGAAAGAGCCACCTCTTCCCGTCCAGTGCTGGGAAGGTCAGGCATCGCAACCACCACCACACTTGGACTCTCCTTGGGGATTTGTGATATCTTCTTAGAACGCACAGTTCTTCGCTGTGCTTTTGCCAGCTTAACTCGTTTGATTTTTTTAGTGGGAGGAGGGCTTCCATCGTCATGTGAAGCTGAACCACTAGTCATGAACATTGGGAAAGACCTTAGCCATTCCTTGCCACTCCGTGCCGTAAATGGCATATTGGCAAGTTTACATTTCTCTTCAGATGATTTAAATGTTTTTTTCAAGGTCATTTTCCTGAACTTTGTCATTTGGGATTGTATGTGCCCTCTACTATGACATTGGGCATCGGCCTTGGCAGACGACGATGGCATGTTATCGTCTATGTCATGACTAGTGGCAGCAGCTTCAGCACTAGGAGGAAGTGGTTCTTGATCTTTCCCTATTTTATTTTTACCCCTTTGGGGGTTACAACACCCTTTAGCGGTCAATCCAGCCGGCCCTTTATTTATGGGACACAGGCGCACGCTTGGCACTACTTTGTTGATGCACGTGCGGCTACTGCACACACAATTCACAAACACAAAAAAAAATTTTTTTTTATTTTGTTTGGAGTGCCCTTTGGGGGTTACAGCACCCTTTAGCGGTCAATCCAGCCGGCCCTTTATTTATGGGACACAGGCGCACGCTTGGCACTACTTTGTTTATATATATATATATATAAAACTGATTAAAAAATCCTAAACCTTTATACCATATTTCTCAACATTGTAGGTAAATAAAATAATAATATGAAAATAAAAATAACAGTTTCGGGCAGACCACTGCTCTGACCAGACACTGATGCCCCTGATCACTAGTGGATAATATATTTCACACAATACAATGTGACTAAGCTTTACTTAGTCCCAGTCTCCCCGGTGTTTTCAATCCCCTTGACAATAAACCCCTGAAGCTGTATATGGACATCGTAAGCACCTGCAGCTCCACAATGATTAGACTAAGCACAGTACTGAAGAGTAGGGCAGTTTTAAATCAATAGATACACACTATAAATATTTTTAACCAATTATTTAAATTGTGCAGATTCGCTATATATTCGAATAAAAACTAGATACAAGCCTACTTTTCATATCCCCCTTCCAGGAATAGAGCTGTGAATAGAAGAGGTTGGCTTGGTCAGGGCCAGGGGTCTGGCCACACTAATGTTCCTCATCCCAACCCTGTCCGTCTGGGATTATTGAGGCATGAAGATGGAATTTGCATCATTATGGCATCTTTTCACCCATCTGTAGCTGGACCATTCTACATCAGAACGCTGGATATGGATTCTCCAGGAATTAGTGACCTCTTTGGATGGCAGGGCATGCTAAAACTTGCAGTTCCACAATCACAGGTTGCTGCTTGCACCTGTATTAAATAAAAGGACGGAACTTCTCTCTACAAGTATTATGTGGTGCAACCCAGTGCAGAAGTTCATTTGCCCATACTTGCCTCCACCATCTTTGCTTCCCTAATCCCCTCCGTGACCACCAGCACAGGGTATGTAGTCGGGATGCCGACGGTCCAAATGTCGACCGCCGGCTTCCCGGCTGTCAAATCCCGGCAGGGTACTAATGACAGATGTCGAAATTCCGACGCCTGTCATTAGACCTACGCCAGGAGCTCAACGCCCGGCATACCGAACGAACCCGGGGAGATTTAGTGTTAGACACTCCCCGGGAGGGTTAGGGTTAGGATTTGGGAAGGGGGGGTTAGGGTTAGGCACCTCTAAAGGAGGGTTAGGGGTGTAGAGGGTTAGCAATAGTTAAAATACTTACCTTCGGGATTTTCAGTGCCGCCGGTCTTCCGCTGTCGGGATTTGAACATAGGTCTGGCGGTCTTTCATACCGATCCCCAGCACAGAGGGCCTGATTCAGCAAGGAACGCAGTTGCTAATCGGTTGATTGTTGCGTACTGCGCATGCGTATGCATCGCAGTGCGCGTGCACGAAATAGCCGCTGCGATCGTGAAAGCGATTGCAGAGGATACGCAGACCATGGCAGATGACTGACAGGAAGTCCCATTTGTGGGTGGTAACGTGTGGTGGTCGGCCGAACACAGGCGTGCCAGTGCGTTTCAACGGCCTTGCAGGGGCGTGCATAAATTAGCCACTGCAATACCAGAGGCCGCCTGAGGTCTCATAGCGTGCGCTAAAGTAAGCAATTCCTGAGTAAGGTCTGGGCTTCCCTAACTGTCCGATATTACTCAATGTTATTGATTGTTTCTCTATGTTGGCCAAGTATACGGATGTGAGTAAGGGCAAATGGGCGTCCTTATGTCGGGCTGCGATCGCAATGCGAATGCAGACATTTACATGTCACCGCTGATATTAGCAACTGCGTTGCGTGCGTATAAGCCGAATAGCGATCCTTAGTGAATCAGGCCCTGAAATCTTCTGACACTTTTCCAGTCTCTGATTTTCTCTTTACTTGTTATAGATATTACGTACAGTGCGCCAAGATCTACATTTAAGGGTTACAGCCATAAAATTTAAATTAAATTATAGCAATTTAGTTAAAAAAGCAAAAGAAGTGGGCTATATTTCATAAACCATTTAATATGTTTGGCTCTAGATAAGAGTTATTTATTTTTTACTGCAATTATATATTTCAGTTTGATTTGTTATGGAGTATATATTTCTGATTGTATTTCTCTCTGTTTTATCATTTTGTCACTGCTAGTAATTAACTCTATCATTTTAAATAATTTTGAGCATAATTACGGAGAATCAGTGACTGGTAAACACCAGTCCTCCTTCAATTCTCAGTGTATTTCCAAAAATATACTTTTCTTGCAATGCCAGACAAAAAGTGGACCTGTGTTGCGATTGTCTGCAAACTGGGCATGCGCCAATATTCCAATATTCCAGCAGAGCTCTGTACACAGTAACATACCTCCCAACATGACCCTCTCCAGGAAGGACACAATGCTCTGGTCCTGGACTTCCCTGGTAAGAGGTGAGGCTGCAGCGCAGTTCAAAATTCAAATAGGGGAGCCTAACCAACTGTCATTTCACACGCTGCCAAACATCACTGGCTGGGACTCACTGGCAGTTGGTGGGGCTCCCCTATTTGAATTTTGGACTGTGCTGCAGCCCCACCTCTGGAGCCTCCACCAATCATAAATTACCAGGGAAGTCCAGGACCAGAGCATCGTGTCCCTCCTGGAGAGGGTCAAGTTGGGAGGTATGCAGTAAGGCTGCAGTAGCAAGGCACAGTTCAAGGGAAATCCAAGCAGGTCAAATATACAGGCAGAGGTCAGTACTTGGCAAACTAGACAGAGACTTCGGGAACAAGACCTAGGAACAGGGCACTGGAACACCAGGAGATTGTAGCTATAACCAAGCACTGAAGCCTCAGGCTAATTGCCCTAAATAGGGATCTAGCAGGTAACCTACTCAACAGAGGGAACGGAAGGCCGACGTAATGCTGACAGGTTACGCACTGCAGGACCAAGATGCCAGCAGCGTTCCAGAGCTCATCCGGTTGCCATGGTAGCAAACTGCCATGATTGGTACCTACAGGCCAGGCGCTGACACCGTGTGATTGCCACCTCCCGGACCACCCTAATAGACCTCCCTGTATTGGAAAGGTGGGGGGGCAAGATGGGGAGAGGCTGGAGGGGATAAGGCTTCATAGGAAGGTGAGAATGGGGCACAAAGGGCCTGGCAATAGGTGATGTCCTGATAGATGGATTCATTTTGGATGTGAAGTAAGTGGCAAAGTCAACAAAGGAGAGTGAGGAGGAGAAGCACTGAAGCCTAGAGCTATTTGTTCTTAATAGGTATCCGGCAGGTGACATCATTAGCAGAGGGAGCGGAAGGCCGACACAACGCTGACAGGTTAAGCACTGCGGGACAAAGATGCCAGCAGCATCCCAGAGCACATCAGGTTCCCATTGTAGTTGCCTTGAGTTGAAGGTATCAAAGAGACGACGGAGGTTGGAGGCCTGAGTGCGGATAAAAGTTTTGAAATGGCACTTTCTGGAGAGGGAAAGGCCAGCACTATGGCTGGAGAGCATACATTTTGCTGGGGAGCGCGATTTCATCCAATGCTGCTCAGCGGTTCTTAGACACCTTTGCAGGTATCTGGTGCATTTGAAATGCCAGGTTTGAGACATGGATCTGTGGAGGTGAGTAGTGACAACTGGACCAGCAGAGGCCAGAGCAGAAGTAAGGATGCTATTGTAGAGGGAAATGGCTTGGTAAGAGCAGGAGTTGGTGACAATGGGGGAGAGAAGTGAGTCAAGCAGGGAAGAGAAGGAAACGGGGTAATTGGCTTCAAGGTTACGCTTGCTGATGGTAGCCTTGGAATGGAAAATTGGAAAAAGGGTGAGGAATATGTTAAAGGAGAGAAGATGATGGTCCAAGAGAGGGAATTGGTAAAGATCACAACGGTAAGTGAATACCAGATCAAAGGAGTTCTCACTCGCATAGGACAGCGAAGAGGTCTATTGGGACAGACCAAACGATGATGTGAGGGAAAAGAGTTTAGTGGGGACCACTGACGGCTCCAGAGGTGGGGATGCAAAACAGTCCAAAATTCAAATAGGGGAGCCACACCAACTGCCAGTGAGTCCCGGCTGGCGATGTTTGGAAGGACGTGACTCCCCTATTTGAATTTCGGACTGCGCTGCTGCCCCACCTCTGGATCTGTCACTGGTGGGGACATCAATAGGGATATTAAAGTCACATTAGATGAGGAAGAGAAGGTCAGGAGAGGGGAATTGGAGGAGCCAGGAGGAAACGTTGTCAAGGAATTTGGAGATAGGACCAGGGGTGTAATATATGACCACTACAAAGAGGTGAAGGGGCTGGAAGAGGCGAATAGCATGAACCTCAAAGGAAGAGAATGACAGGGAGGGTTCTGAGGGTATGAATTGGAAGGAGCAGCAGGGGGGAAGAAGGACCCCAACACCTCCACCATGCTGATACTAATGATAATGGTTGCAGCTGTGGATTGAAAAACGGGGCAGTATGACTACTGTACATGAAGCTATGCGGATACTGACATTAGAATATAGTGCTAAATCTTGCTGCTGCTGTCCAGGTTGCTGCATGGGGCATAGAATGGAAAGGAGATGAGTATACTCAAGTTTCATGGGAATTTCATGATGTTTACAAGTCAGATTTTGTATTTTGCATATGCAGTACAGTATGGTACAGTAAATACCTTGCTGACTAGCACTCTCCCGTTATCATAACAATCAACAGGAACACCTATGTTTAAAAAGTTTACAGCCATGAATTTTTGCAACTATTAGGCAAGAATTTGAAAAAAAATCCTCCTCCAAACTGTTATACATCATTAAAACCCCAGCCCATGTTTCGCAGCTACATTAGCAGTGGCGTAACTAGGGTATTTGGAGCCCAGGGCAAATCTGAAAAGGGAGCCCCCCCCCCCCCCGATGTGCGCGCGCCGAAAAAATGGGCATGGTCACTTAAAAATGGAGCGTGTCAACATGACACACCCCTTTATTTTCACACTGAACATTCCTATCCATATGCACCTTAACCCCAGTAGTACCCCTTATACAGTACCCCCAGTATGGAGTTGTGGTCCCTCTTATGCAGGCCCATAGTAGTGCCCCTTATACAGTATCCCCAGTAGTGGTCCCCCCAAATGCAGTGCTCCATGTAGTGTTCCCCCTTATGCAGTGCCCCCAGTAGCAGTCACCACAATGCAGTGTGCCCAGTAGTGGTATGCCCTTATACAGTGCCCTTTATATGGTGCCCCCAGTAGTAGTCCCCCCCCCCTATGCAGTGCCCTTTATATAGTGCCCCCAGCAGTAGTCCCCCCCCATGCAGTTTTCCCAGTAGTGGTCCCCTTATGCAGGCACCCAGTAGTGATCCCCCCTATCCAGTGCCACCTGTAGTGGCCCTTCATATTATTGCCCCCAGTAGTGGTCCCCTGAGTGCAGTGCCTCTACTAGTAGGCCCCTTTTATAATGCCCCCAGTGGTAGTTCCCCCCCAAGTAGTAGTCCCCAGTAGAGGTTCCCCCTCCCGATTAAGTGCCCCCAGTAGTAGCCCCCCCCAGTAGAGGTCCTCCCAATAATGGTGCCCCCACCCCCAGTAGAGGTCCTCCCAGTAGTAGCCACCCCCCTCCCTCGTTCTGCAGATAGGTTAAAAATATATATATATGTATATATATATATAAAAACATACTTACCTGCTGCTCTGGTCCGTGCCGCCGCTCCCGCCCCCGCTGGCGCGCTCAGCATTATGGGACAGACGTCATGACGTCAGTCCCATTACCCACTGCAGGAGCCGGACGGAAGTCCGGCTCTTGCAGTGGGTGCTGCTGCAGTCAATGAGAGTCTATCTGACTCTCATTGGCTGCTGTTTAACACACGCATCGCCGCCAGCGCTGGCGGCGATGCGTGTGTTAAACACAGCCTGAGCCCGCCTCCTGGCGCTATTGGGCAAGTGCCCAGGGGGAGGGAACGGGCTCAGGTGTGCAGCACAGGACTGGCGCTGGAAGCCTAGTGCCGGTCCTGTGTAAATGTGCAGCGCCGACCGCAATCACTGCGGTCGGCGCTACACTTGTGGCTAACTAGGGCGGGCCGGACCGTGGCCGGCTGCGCCCCCCCCGCGCCGCCGGTCCCACGGCACCCAGGGCACGCACCCTGACCGACCCCCCCTAGTTACGCCACTGTACATTAGTCTACTAAATTGCTTATGTTTACCCTTTTCTGTATGGCATCATTCCTCCTCAGTGCTAGTCACCGACTAAGGGGCATATTCAATTAGATGCGAAAAGTCCCGTACCTTTCGCATGCTGGACTTTTCACCGACATCACTGGTTTTCCATGTGAAAAAGTATCGTGCGCGTCCCCGCTTATCCCCGTATTCAATTATAAATTAGAGAAAACGGCACCCGGCAAAACGCAAACAGGTGAAAAGTGCTGTCAGATTTGGTGAAATCAGCCTGACACCCCCCAAAAGATGCACTGACATTGGGGATCACTATAGATACCTCCGAATAGGCCTGCTAAAGGTATTTGGAGTATTTAAATGAACTCAGTAGCTGCTAATTAGCGTCTTTGCACAAGTGGTGAAGAATAGCATTTAGCAGGTTTTTTTGGTGAAAATAGCTAGTCCCAGCAAATTTGGGGTACATGAAAATGGGTTAAAAATTGCAAAATTGAGGTTCTAAAAAATGTGAAAAACGCACCTTCAGCAAGCACCTGCAATCCAAAAAAACCCTCCCCCATACTTGCAGACCCCCCCCCCAAGTCTATGTTGCTAGTTTTTAAGTTTGTACCCCTACTTTGTACTTTTTTGCCGACTTTTTCAAAGTAAATTTTTGGGGTGTTCTTTTAATTTTTTTTTACGATTTTTTGGATGCAGTTTACCTTTGGGGACCTGTCCTAAGGGTGCAGGGTGGTTTCCCCACCTTTGCACCCCAAAACCGCAATTCTGCACTTTTTTTCAACTGCTGTTCATAGGCAAAACTACTAATAATGTGAACTGGGGCTTCTCTTTTTGTGTTGTTTTACAGAGGCTCCACACGGTTCTCAGGCCAGTAATAGCGCTAATACTGGCACTGGGCTAAGTTACTGAGCCTCTGCAAAACATTTCTCGTGACATCACGTGGCCCGGCCCCGCTCCACACTCCCACACTGTATCAGCAACAGTGCAGTCAAGTGGCAGCCCAGGCTCAGCCAATCCCAGCACACAAGAGTGAGGAACGGAAGTAGACTGTGCTGCTGTGTGAGAGGTCAGGTTAGGGATAGAGTTTTATTCATATAATGGGCCATATTTAAGAAAGGAGTATGTGTAATTATATATATACTGTGGGATCAGCTTCCTCAAAGGGAGTCTGGAGTGAACCCTGTCCAGTTTGCAGCAAGGGCGGTGTGGAACTCCATGTTTTCACAGTTGCACAGACCCAGCTGCAACTCGTCCCTGAGCAGCAGAGGAAGAGTTTAAAACTCTCATATGCCTGTTGCTCATTGTCCTGATGCTGTCTAGCGGCCATGTAGTAGGATTAA
Source organism: Taudactylus pleione (assembly GCA_031769625.1). Taxonomy (NCBI): domain Eukaryota; kingdom Metazoa; phylum Chordata; class Amphibia; order Anura; family Myobatrachidae; genus Taudactylus; species Taudactylus pleione. Next base: position 7,214,581 of record JAUIMM010000436.1, on the reverse strand, counting down.
GTGTTGCAGTGCCAGGGAAAGGGCTATGCTGGGAGAGCATGGCCAATTGTGGCTGCAAGCCACTGCTGACTGCTAAGCACGAGGAGTGCTGAAATCTGTTATGTTTTTTGGCTTATTTTCTGTTATGTGCCTGTGTGTGTGTCCAGGCGTATGCTCATGAATGCTAAAATGCACTATCTACTGCCATTAAAAGACACTGCTTTACCAAATACCTGCCTGTCTGAATCCTTTACATTTTTTATATATATATATATATATATATAATATATATATATATAATATATATATATATATATATTACATATAGTGTGATCTAAGACACCTACTGTAATAACTGTGCGTAAATTACAGTAGGTGTTGCTGGAGCAAGGTACCACACATTACATAAAGCGATATTAGTGGGCGCTATAACACAGAGTCCACTGTTCACTGTGGATATATTTTTACTTTAAGAGTAATTCTTGATAACTTGAATCCCCACAATAATAGTTTTGTCCTCGGAGCACTCACATTTGGAGGATCAGCCTAACCCTGGACACCACACATTTGGAGGATCAATTTAATCTTGGATATTAGATTCTTTTTTGTCTTTAGGCTTTCTGAAAACAATTTCCTGAGTAATTACCACCCGGACACAATTGATTCCTTCTAATTGTTTATCTATCAGTATCAATTTTGTCTTTGATTGAACCCTAGAGATTTTAGAAAATTCTTTACTGTAATTTTGGACAAAACGCGTAGGTTTCTTTTGGCGCAGTGTTCTCATGCTCAGTGGAAGTGACCCACCATCTTGAGCTCATACCTGTAAGGGTGGTGGTAGAAAAATCCGTCTCCTTCTCTGTGATTTGGGGATACTTTGTCATCTATTACTATTGTAAGCAAATCAAGAATCTTAAAAATTATGTATTGTGTTTATATTGAATAAAAACATTGTTCTTTTACTAATACTGCCATATGGCATTTTTTGTTGGGTGAATTCTTTGGTGAGAGGCTATATCCTACAGGAAAAGCATTTAGAGTATCAAGCCTTTCAAAACTTTTATAGTGGGGATTCAAATCATCAAGAATTACTGTTAAAGTAAAAATATATCCACAGCTGGCAGGAGGGACATTGTGGGAGCTGACAGGAGGGACACTGGGAGCTGGCAGGAGGGACACTGGGAGCTGGCAGAAGGGACACTGGGAGCTGGCAGGAGGGATAATATATATGCGCAATCTAGTGACACCTACTGTAATTACTGGGCATATATTACAGTAGGCATTGCTGGAGCATATATATATATATTGTGGCAGTATCACCAGAGGTGGCAATGGTGAGCAGCAGATTCTGAGTGGGGCAGGGGAGATCCACCCACACAGACTAGAAAAGCATTGTGGGAAGATACCTAATTGCTGCCTTGTGGATAGGGCTCAGGTGTGGGCTGATGTGAAGGCAGACCAGTCAGGCTGCTGTGGGAAACAGTCCATGTGGGATTGTGGCGGCAGAGAGCCCAGTGAAGCTGAGTGAGCCATTGGGGTCCAGGAGGCCGGTGTCTGGACCTTGCAGGAGGCAAGGGGGGACCACAAACTCTCAGACTGAGTGACATTGAGGCAGCTAAGCTGCAGGCTGAGGAAGCCAGGGCCTCTGTATACCTGGAGGATACAGGGAAGGCACAGAGACTGTGTTTGTAAGCTGAGGAAGCTATACCAGGCCAGGAGGCCAGGTCCAGTCCTGCATGTGGCAGGAAGGACCACCATCTCAGAGACTATGTTGGCAGACTAGCTGCTCCCTTATAGAGAGGGTTGAAGAAGTGAGCTAGTGCCCTAAACAGGGGCTAGGTTTGTTTGTTATTTTCTGTTTCCTGATTTCTTATGCTGGAAGTAAAGCATCACCTCAATTATTTTCACCTGAAAGCTGTGTGTGGACCCTCATTAAGCACCTAAACACTGCACCCATTCACCCTCTGCCGAGCTAAGTAACCCCAAGACATCACAATATATATATATATATATATATATTATGTGCAGGGGCGTATCTATGATGGGTGCAGGGTGTGCGGGGAACACGGGCCCCTGGGTCCAGTGGGGCCCCGCACAGCACACCCTGCACCCATAATAATACTTACCTTTCCGGAGTCCCACGTCAGCGTGGGTGTCCGGCGCTATAAAACGACTGGAAAATGGCTGCGGCGGCCATTTTCCCATCGTTTGCGCATACGCAGTACAGGGAAAATGGCCACCGTGGCCATTTTCCTGGTTACCTGTGCATACACTATAGACTCTGGGCACACTCTAGTGCCCAGAGTCTATATCTCCGGCGCTGGGCATGCACAGCTCAGTGCGCTGTCGGCCACCGGGCGGAGAGGAGGGGGCCCATGTCGGAGACTGCACACGAGCCCCGTCCTCTCTAGAAATGCCCCTGATTATGTGTGTACCTTGCTTCAGCAACTATATATATATATAAAGAATCGAAAGGAGACGGCACTCAGAGGCTTGTATAAGGTGAAGAAAATTTGTATTTAATTCAGTGTTTCGAGGACTGCATCCTCGTCATCAGGTCCTGAATAACTTTTCTTCACTTGATAACTTTTGAGTGCCACCTCCTTTCGCTTCTTGTATGGGGATTTCTTCTGCCAGAGCAAGGCACCGTGAGCAAGCATCCTTGTTTATTATTTTTGTATTGAGTGCCGGATTATGTTGTGGTGATACATATCATCCTGTAATAAATATGTACATGTAGTATTGTTTGAGGGCCCCATGAGGTCTAAATCCGGCTCTCACTGGGGGAACTGTGTGAAATAGGGGAACTACAATGTTTTCAACACATTTGTGGCACTGGGAGTATTTACATATTATACTTTTTAATAACATTGCCAGTATACCATTATATTGGTAGTGGCGCCAAGAGGGGGGGGAGCAGGTACTAATTACCCTGGTCTGGGCTTGTTGCAGGGGTCCGGGTCCGACGCCACCCCCCTCTTACCTGACAGCAGCCCAGCACATGCTGCTGTGTGCTGGACTGTAGTGGGAGGCTCAGCAGTAGCAGACTCCTCTGCCTGCCCCCCTGGATTAGCACCGGGCTGAGGGGCTAATCACAGCGCCCCACTCCCCAGGGCACAGTGTCACAAACTAGGATTTTGTCTCATTTTTTTCCTAAGGAGACATGGCCACGCCTACTGTGATAAGGCCACGCCCCTCCCCTGGGCACGCCCCTCTCAGGCTCTAAGCGACCCTGCCTATAAACTGTAATCCGACCCTGTGCTTAGGATTTAAAATACTTACGAACGATGATGATGGTTATGATGATGATCGCAAGACATTTCTGATTTGCTGAATGTATCTTGACGGTATTGATACTATTTATTATATTTATCAGTTTTGCTGCAAATTATTATTAAACACAGCTTGTCCAGCCCTTTTATCAACCGCTGTAACTGGCAATTGGGACATTGAGGCAGCAATGGAGTTAACAAATGCCAGTAACAGTTTTTATGTTTCTCTGAAGTTTACAGCTATTCCTGCTAATATAGTTTACCTTAGAAACCTGCTCGGTAAGCATTGTTGCTATTTTAAATATGATTATACTCAATGAAACAATTACGTCCTTTTGCTATGTACTGTAGGTAAAAGTTCTACGAAGATAATGTTAATTCTGCATACGCTAAAAGTTAACAGCTGTTTTGCTAATCCTGTCACCTTATCGCAGAGCTTATAAGTAATCATGTTGAGCGACTGTGTTCTCCTGTGTGGATTTCAGTTAAAATGTTGTTTGTTTTTTGTTTCTACTGCACTTTAGAAATCAGCATTCCGTTACAATGTTTGAAAACATATGGTGCTGTATGAGCTGGAATACGCATAGTTTTTGTTGTATAAAGGGACACGAAACCTATGTTTCAGTTTCCCATTGTAATTGTGGAATGTAAATATTAAGGGATGAGTTTAGAAAAATGTCTTTGTTGCAAGACTTTTCCCAGTTTCTGTCATGCTGCTAGTAAGTGTGTTTGCCCTGCAGTTCAGTTGTCATTGCTTGTCTTCTCTTACTGATCAATCTGATTATAATAAATTAATGGTGGGAATAATTTCTTTAAACAACTGTGAAATATATCCATATCCATACTTGCCGACATTTTAATTCTCCTATTCGGGAGAAGCCCTGGGAGCAGATGCAGCTGAACATTTAGGGGACGGGGCCAGGCTCTTTACATCATTAGGTCCAGATCCCGTTTTGGAAAAATTCAGCGATTTGCAGGTCTGTGAAGAGGGAGTGAAGCTAGAATGATGCGTTTGTGTCAATTTAGCACACCCCGCCCCATCCCTACAGACTCACAATTCCCGATAGTTATATCCCATACTCAGGGCTGCCATCCGGGGAGGCTGCTCGGACTGGAGTCCTGGGCCCGGACATTGACGGGACAACAGGGGAGGGCCCGCGCCTGCTCCTATCCCCAATGCACAGCCTGCACTACCCTCCCATGGGCCGATTCCCCTCATCAGCCTCGGAATTCAATGGGGGCGGAGCCAATACGAGGTGCCCGTCCTCATTAGCAACCTCCTTGCATCTAAATGTAAGTCATAAGTATGTATGTATGTGTCTGTGTTAGTATGTATGTATGTGTCTGTGTTAGTGTGTATGTTAGTGTGTATATATGTTATATGTGCATGTATGTGTTCATGTGATAAACTGTACGTGTATGTACTGTATGTGTGTTAATGTTTATATGTGTGTGTTTATCCTGCGTTTGCCCCTGTCATTGTTCAATAGTTATTTTTTTCCCTTTGGAATCGGCATGCGTGTCTTCAGGACGTCACGCCACGCCGCTGGAAGGAAGAGGTCAGAGGAGCCACAGCGATATTGCTGACTGATCTCCCTGCACCTTCCTGGTGTGCTGGATGATCGATATCAATCATCCAGCACACCACCAAACCACCAAAGATGGGCCATCGACCCGCGATCAACGATCACGGATCCCTATGTAACCTGGTCGATATCGCCCAGGTTGGCCTGCATGCACGGTCATATGTGCCCGCGCATCGCTGGTTGTTTGGAGGTTGGAAGGCACAAAAAAAATTAATGATAAAGATATGAATGATATCGTTATCTTTCATATCGTTAATTTTTATTGTACCATGTGTACGCACCATAAGTGAGGGAAGGGGGAGGGGGGCCCTGCCTATTTATCAGTCCCGGGCCCCACAATTTCTAATGGCAGCCCTGCCCATACTTGCCAACTCCCTCATTGTCAGGGAGACTCCCTGAAATAGTAGTAATCTCCTTGTCTCCCTGAAGAGTCTATCAATCTCCCTGATTGCACCTTACTCCCATTATGCAGCTGTTATATTTAAAAAAAAACAGAGCTATATACATTCAAATGGGATCATTAGTATCATTTCCCTGCATTTGTTATAAGGCACAATGATCCCTATGGCTACATGCATTTTCTGAAGAGTATTAGGGGTAAATTTGAGAGTTTTTAGAAGTGAGTTTTAGAATAGATGTTGCCCATAGCAACCAAACAGATTCTAGCTATTATCTTCTAGAAGGTGCTAGTTAAATGTTAAGTAGAATCTGATTGGTTGCCATGGGCAACATCACTTCTAAAACTCACTTCTAAAAACTCTAACTTTAGTAAATTTACCCCTAAGGGCCATATTCAATTTGAGACGAAAAGTCCGAGGTCAGACTTTTCGCCATCATCGCTGTTTTTTGCAGGGATAAAGTATGTGCCAGCTTATCCCCGTATTCAATTAGGATCTGTCAAAAATGGGACCGACGGAAAGGTAAGTATCGTAAAGTCCTGTCATTTTAGGGGAAATCAGCCTGTCACCCCCCAAAATATGGTCTGACATGGGGGATCACTATGGGTACCCCCAATTTGGTCTGCTGAAGGTACTTGGGGGTTTTAAATAGCTGCGGCAGTTTCATAAATGAGCCTGTGAAGAAGTGGTGAAGAATAGCATTTATCTTTTTTGGGGGGAAAAATAACTAGTCCCATCAAATTTGTGGTACATGAAAATGGTTGCAAGCATATTATTAAGTCTCTAAAATGATTTTTAAAAATTCTTCAAAAATGCACCTTTCGCAACCACCCGCATTCTAGAAAACACCTGCCGCATACATGGGGACCGCCCCCGAGGTTATTTTGGTAGTTTTTAAGCTTGTCCCCCAACATTTATTTTTTCGCCCACAAAATGAAAGTACCTTTTTTGGGGTGTCCTACGGATTTTTTTTTTTTTTTACACAGATTACATTAAGGGGACATTCTAAAGGCTGCAGGCTATTTATTTTTATTCTGCACCCCAAAACCCCAATTCTGCATTTTTTTCCGCCACCTAAACAGTGGTGAAAACTTATTCCCGTTTTTTTACAAAGAATTTTTGCACCTGCGAAAAGTCTTTGTACTAGAATATGGGGATAAGTGAAACTGGTGAAAACGATGTCATCGGACTTTTCGCCTCCAATTGAATATGGTGTGTTTTCATCAACAAATAGATCTTACTAACTGCTTTGGGGCTTATTTACATATGGATGTAATTAAGTTTATCACACGCCCCTCAGATGTAGCAGTATACGCCCACTTTACCGCCGCGCTCATAGGTGCTGCTTTCACAGTCTCCCTGAAATACTTTTTCAGAAGTAGGCAAGTATGTAATAATAACCTACAAAAACCTCAGCGCCTGTTCTGCACAATCAATATATCCTTTTTCCCCAACACCTGCAGCAGATAATTAGAGGGATTGTCAACCTCTAGAAAAATTTGCAATAATTAAGAAAATTACTGCACTGGTGTAATGAAAATACCACTCATATAGTTTACATATAAAAAAACTTTTATATTATTAAATGAACAGGTAATAAAAGAACAAGTAATAAAACACGCACATAACTATACACTTGGTATTAATGTATACTAACTTCCTAGAAGTTCAAAAAATAATTATCAGTACCAGCTTTCAATTATATACAAAGAAATAAACTCATATAATAATTAGTTACATTGTATTGTTGCACTTCTACCTCTATTCATAGCTGCTTGCAGGAAAGATTAGCAATTCAAATGCAGTAGAAGTTTAAATATATCTTTAGTATGAAAGCTCTTATTGGTTCCACAAAAAAAGTCTCACAATTTAAGAGCACTTTTATACCCCTTTTACACCAGAGCAAAAACCTGGGTTTTTTCTGGGTGTACCCAGGTCGCAGCTCAGTGTAAAAGGGTCCCTGGAAAATAACCCAGGTTAAGTGACCCAGCAATCCAACCCAGGTAGCTACCAGGGTTGGACCCAGGATGGACCCGGGTAATGGTGCAGTGTAAACGGTGCAACCCGGGTTATCTGACCTGGGTCATGCCTAAAATGAGCTGATTGGTGGTTGTGGAGCATTCACCTCCCACTTTTTATGACCTCACAGGTTTAGCAGGGCAGACCTGAGTTCAGTGTGAACAGGGCTGACCTGGGAATAACCCAGATCGAAGGTGCAGTGTAAATGGGTCTGACCTGGGTCTGACCAGGGTTGGAACCATGTCCAAAAACCCAGGTCGGACCTGGGTTTTTGGTGGAAAAGAGGTATTAATGGCAAAGGGCTTGTTGTTGTAATGCTCCTCCAGCACTTCAGATTATAATTAGAGTAATGTCTAATTCCCCTTCCCAGAGAGGACCCTGACGTCATCAGCCAGTGTCCAGCGTCATTCCCTACCATCCAAGTGGGCATAGAGGGGAAATATAACCATGTAGCGAGCCCGCGAGGAGAAAACTTTCTTCGTTAAGTGGGGGCAACTTACTTGTTTAGCTGGCCTTCATGAGCATGAACTGCACTTCCGCCCTCACTCACGTCACTTCCAGATCCCTAGCATGAAGGGGACATAAACTCTACCTTATAATTAGGGCTCCTAAAATCTGATCCAGTCTAGCAGGCTGAAATAGAGATATTTTTATGTGTGCTTAAGCACCGATATATCACACTTGTATTTACCCACAGTCCCGGACACTCCTTCGGATTTCCTTTAAGTATGTAATGGCTGAGGACCTGATTCAGACCCGCTCGCTAGATGCGTATACAAATTCGTCAAGGCAGACGATCGCATGGCAAGGCTTTAGCACGCCCACTATGTCTTGGCATGCAATCGCTTTGAGTATGCAGACTTCCACCAGCCTGTCTTAAGACGCCCACTTGCGCACGTCATCTCCTGGAAGTATAATGCAACCATCGGTAACATCGAGTACCATTGGATGCTTACGCAGAACTTGTGGTTGACCATACCCTAGTATCAGAGTAAAAATCAGCCAAGTGAAGTGTACTATGACGATGCCTCCTAATTATGCACTTCTCTGAAATGGCGTTAAGACACTCAGGCACGCCCGCGTTCGCACCACCACTCCCCCGTTTCTAGTGGCCAGCCCCTGTCACCACCCACAAACGGCTCCTCATGTCACTCATTCTGCCGGGCTGTCTATGCTTCCTGATCTTTCACACTGGTTTGCGCACGCGCACTGCAATGCGTACGTATGTGCACAATGCAAACATCAGCAGTCTGCGTGCAAATGTTTCCTAGTGAGGAGGTCTGAATCAGGTCCTGAGTCCACATGTCCTCTTTATGTAAAGGCACTTTTTCTCCCTTATACTCAGATGCCGGCTCCATGAATAATAAAAGACGACCAGTCACAGGCTCCGTCTTTGCAGCAGCCACTAGATCGGAGATCTGTGTTCCTTGCACTGGATGTCCAGCCAGTGCCAGTGCTGTGTATAATAGTATATAGCGGCTGGTGGTTACACCTCTCTCCCGGTGCTCTTTGGTCGGAAACACTGTGAGGGAAGAAAGCGCTTCAGCAGGAATCACGGATATCCTCAGGGATATGTGTAACAAGTACCGATCAGCCAAGGAAACCAAATTAGCAAATGTCCGCCAGTGGTATGTAGATTTGGAGAACAGCAACGCGTTTCAGCCATTGCTGTGGCCTTAAGGCCCCTGTACATCAGAGATTGATTGCAGCAATCGTGCAATTTGCAATCGATTGTGTATAAAAATCTTTTCCTTTTTCAATCGATTGTGGGAATTCTGCAATCTGCAATCGACTGAAAAAAGGAAAGATTTTTATACACAATTTATTGCAAATTTGCACGATTACTGCAATCAATCTCTGATGTATGTATTCAAGCTGGTTTGTGCTCCTTCTGCACATGAGGCCTTTTTATAGTACCATATCCACAGCCCAATTCTTTCATTGTGATCATATGTACTTGATTCACCTTGTAACCAAATTGAACACTTAATTGATATCTATGGAACTCATTAAAACCATATATGTACAGCATATCCAAACACATTTATAGATAACATATAGCTTACAAAAATCATCATGTTTAATACATTTTTATCTTTTTATCATTTTACCATGGCAGAGCTTCATATTATTTTACTATTTTTGTTATTTTTTATTTATCTACAGTTATAACAATCCTTATGATATAAAAAAGGAATCGGTATGTAATGCCGCCTGGATGTGTTCCCGGTGGACGTAATACCGACGCCGGAAGCCCAAACAGTGGAGATTCCGACTGGGGCTGGTAAGTACCCTCCCCTCTCCTCCCCCTAACCCTCCCTTAGAGGTGCCTAACCCTATACTCTCGCCGGTGGTGCGTAACCCTACCCCACCCCGTGTTGCCTGCAGGGGAGTAGCGAGGCCGGTTCCGGTGGAGCATGAGCTCCGGGCGCCAAAGTGGACAGGGGGCGCCATCCAGGTCCCATTGGGGGAAGCATCCTATTCCCCCAATGGGAACTCAATGCCAAGTGTCATACTGCCACTGTTTGCTCTTTTTCACTCCACTTCACTATTCCCCCGCAGGCTGGCCATACCGCACTGGCACAGTTCAGTACAGGGAGGGGGGCAGTATGGCATGCACTTTCTCCGGGCGCCATGGTTCCACTCCTCTGGGTGCTTGACCCTAACCCACCCTTCCACTAGACTAACCGTACCCTCCCAGGGGGGGTGCCTAACCCTAACTCCCCCCAGTGATGCCTAACCATATCCTAACCCTCCGGGTAGGGTGGCGATCCCCTAACCTCCCCCCAGTGGTGCTCAGCCCTAACCGAGCCTTCCCCTAGCATAACTCTAACCCTCAGCATCCCCCACGGGGGTGCCTAAAACTAACCCTACCCCCCACGGCTAACAGCTAACAGTCCCCGCTTACCTTTATTCGGGATGCCAGGTGCCGGGATTTTGGCGTCTGGCTAAAGATAGGCGTTGGGATTTAGACGCCTATCTTCAGTTCCAGGTCGGACTTCCAGCGTCAGGATTCCGGCGGCAGGCATACCGGGCGGCGGTAAGTAAACCACATCCCCTTCCCAATTACTTCAGGAAGATATCATACTTTTCATACAGTACAAACAGCCACGCTGCCCCCGGGTTCCACTCCATTCAGCATGCGGCAAAAGAATTCCTTCACAACTGGATGAAAAATTTCAATTCACTCTTCCTTACAAAAAGCTACAATTTACAGTTAATTTCAATCTCTGCCTTTCCATCTCGATTAATGTCTACCCAGAGCCTCAAATCACTCATATGGAGAAACACTCACCTGAGAGGAATCCTGACTACAGTACACTGAAGACAATGCAGTGAAACTGCTGATATACGAGATTTAATGTAAAAGCTTTTTTGATTGTGTTGTTTTTCCGATGCTTTTACTGTGTTGTCCTATTGAAAATGGGTTTCAACACACAACACAGATTTCCTGCTCTCACAGCAGTGAGCGGAGTTTAGGACCAGTTGCAAAAGTGCTCCTGCTAAAATAAAATCCTGTCCTATAGAAGTACATGTTATTTATCCTGCTGCTCTTGTGCAAGGGATTAAACAGCTGCTGAAATATGGCATGGTGTCACAGCCCGAAGAACTGGCCTTACTGCTCTCTACGGTTCTGTACAAAACCACATATGTCAAAGTAAATGTATATATAAAGGACTTTGAGCCTGATTCATTACAGATCGCTATTGAGATCACAGCTGCGATTATGCACGCAGACCCACTGTGAAAATATGCTAATGTTTGCAATCGCAATGTCCTTGCAGCCTAACATAAGGACGCCCACATCCCCTTACTCACATTCGTAATACTTAGCCAAATAGCGAAACCATCGGTAACAACGAGTACCATCGCAGCCTCATGCACAGTTGCACAAGGTCTGACCCTACTTAGAAATTGCTAATCTCGTCGCACGCAGTGAGAGCTCAAGATGCATATACCATCGCAGTGGCTAATTTATGCACGCCCCTGTAACGGCGTTCACACGCACTTACACTTCTGCGTTTCGCCGACCACCCCCCCATCAACACTCCCAAACGGTAATTTCCTGTCAATGATGGGTCTGTGTAGTCACTGCAATCGCAGTGGAGCCTTCGCGTTCGAGCATTGCGATGCATATGTTTGCGCAGAATGCAACAGTCGGCCGACTGCGTGCGTAATCGCAGTTGCGATCGGTAACGAATCAGGCCCGCTGTGCCATGTATAACTCACAAAATGTCTTTTGCTTACTGCCCAAGCTGAAACACATGATATACAAGTGCTATGGTCCATCACTAGTTGGCGTGGTTGGTGAAAGTATCGGCATAGTATGGCTATACTAAAGGGGCTTTTATCAAACTGAATGTCATTAACACGTAGCGAGTATTCGTCACTACTTTTACACAGCAATCATGTTACCAAGTTGCCATATTTTTTCAGTCTCTGAACCAGTGACTAATGTGTATTTATTGGAATCGGTATGACATACCGCTGGACCTAAGCCCCGCGGATGAAATACAGACGCCAGAAATCCGGCAGATAAAGATCCCAACGGCGCCTGGTAAGTATCCTAACCCTCCCCTCTCCCCCCCTAACCCTAACCTCACCCCAGGGGTGCCTAAACCTAACCCCCCCTCCCCGCTCCCTAATACTAACCCTCCCGGGAGGCTACCTAACCCTAACCTCCCCCCGGGGGTGCCTGACCCTAACCCCCCCTTCCCCTAGCCTAATCCTAACCCTCCCAGGGTGGTGCCTAACCCTAAATCCACCCGGGAGTCCCTAAACCTAACCTCCCCCCTACCCGCGATCTAACAGGTCCTGACGCCCGGTTTACCTACGTTCGGTATGCCGGGCGTCAGGATTTTGGCGTTGGGCTGTTGATAGTCGGTATTGAGACACCCATAATTAGTCCCATGCCGGGATATCACAGTCGGGAAGCCTCCTCACTCCTGCACATATCTCCACATAATGGCGCGGGATGGGGTCATTTAACCCTTACCACTTGAATGCCAGTAATACAATGCTCAGCTGCAACACCGTGATATTTTTCTCTGACAAATGGTTCCTTTGCTATGTGATATCTCTTGATTGCTATAATAAGGGTATATCAAGGGGATTCCCCTGACAATGAACATATACTCCTGAGGAAGCTGAGCATCCATACCTCAGGGAAACGCGTTGAGGCCATTTGGACACATTGGCCCTGATTCAGAGCCGAACGCTCTGACAGAGCGCTCGCTCTGAATCAGGGCCGTCCTTCCTGATTTTAGAGCGGCCTTCCTGGCCGCTCGCATAGCTGTGGGTGACCACCCACAGCTATAGCGAGCGGCCAAAAAGATGGTTGCGATGGTCAAGACCATCGCGACCATCGGGCTTGTGACGAGACCCTTGTGGTAGGGTCTCGTCTGCCGCAAGCCCTGGAGTGCTTTTGGCTCTATCAGAGCCAAAAGCACTCCCACTGACATCACTTGTGATGTCAGTGGGGCCGGCCCCAGACTGTAGGCATTCCCATGGGAATGGCTCCGTCTGGGCAGCCACGCCCCCGGCACACCCACCACAGGGGGTGTGCTGTCACTCACCATCGACAGCACGCCCCCTTCGTAGCGAGATCCATAGCGACGGCTTGCCCGTCGCTATCAGGGTCTCGCGCATGAGCACGACGGTGCTGGGTCCCTCGTGCGCATGCGCACTGGCCTAACATCAACCCGCTTGCAAGCGCTGAGCGCTCGCGAGCGGGTCTGAATCAGGCCCCGTATCCGGACTCATAGGACCTTTTGGACAATCTCTTTTGGACTCCTTGATCCCTATTGTAACCATCATTGCGGCAGTGGATGTTTTCCTTGTGGATTGTGCTTCAGCTCTCCTTGCGGATTTGCTGGATGCCAGAGGATTTCCCATCAAGCTACTTTAACCACCGGTTTGGTAAATCTCATTCTGCTGCTAATTAACTTTTCATTTGGGACATAATCAGGAGAGAATTTCCATTTTCATTCCCTACACCATTATCATAGAAGCGGATGCACTGTGCACTGTGGGCCTGATTCAGACCCGCTCGCAAGCGCTATGCGTTCGCAAGTGGGTCGATGGCCGTGAGTGAGTCCCGGAGCGAGCGAGAAATCACAAGCTCTGGCGCTCGCATCATTGGGGCTTGCAGCAGACGAGACCCTACCACAAGGGTCTCGTTGCAAGCCCCGATGGTCGTGATGGTCGCGACCATCACCTGGCCACTCGCTAAAGCTTAGCCGCTCGCACAGCTTAGCGAGCTGCCAGGAGGCCACTCTGGATTAAAAAAAAAATGCCCTTCATACCTGCGAGCTGCCTCCGGCAGCGAGCGGGTCTGAATCAGGGCCTGTGCCCTTTACCCATTTTTACTATTTACCACTTGGCATTGTGAGGAGACCCTTGTGGTAGGGTCTCAGCACTCGCAATGCTAAGTGGACATCACGAGTGATGTCAGTAGAGCCGCCCACAAACGGCAGGCGTTCCTACGGGAACGCCTCCGTTTGTTCAGCCACCCCCCCTACCCGCCTACAAAACGGGGCGAGCTGTCAATTAACATCGACAGCCTCCCCATTTTGCTGCGAGCTCCAGAGCGAGTGAAGGTCTCACTCGCTTCGGGGCTCACGCACGCGCATTGCACAACGCCGCGCATGCGCACTGGGCCACCATCGACTCGCTTGCCAGAGCTATGCGCTCGCGAGCGGGTCTGAATCAGGCCCAGTGTCTTTAACAGGATGTATATTCTTTTATTCTTCTTGTTTTCCAAAGCTCTTTGTAAATAATTCTGCAGCAAAGCTTGAGGGAAGTTTTGACATGTGATAATTAATGCTCTCTGTATGCGTTGTAAACACGCATTGATTGCTCTATAAAAGGACAAATTGCTATACTTTAGTTAGAGTTTGTCTTGCTTTATTTTTCAACGCTTGTGTGTACGAGTCCTTAAAGCAGTGGCGTGTTTAGGGGTCTGAGCACCCATGGCAAAGTGATGGACTTGCTCAGCTCTGTTGCGACATCAGGATGTTGTGGCCCAGACGTGAAGTGGGTAATACACTGCACTTCTGGGCCACAACATCATGGAGGCTCCGTGACAGAGCCAGGAACCAGGGGCTTGGATCAGAAGGCAAGGCTGGGGTAGATTGCAGAGAGCCTTACCCGGTGTTGGGCTGACATTGGGCACCCTAAGTGTCAAGATTTATATCTCAAAACTTATCTACCAGTGCCCCTAGTGAGTGCCACCCTGGCCAGTCGGTAGTTTTGGCTCTACCTTTAAGATCTGATAACGTTTAGAAAACAACGCTGGTCCAACACTGGGTTATTCTTTCTCTCAATACTGAAGCTAGCTGGTAGCATTGATATCATGTGTTGGGTATCAATACGGACACACATATAAGCTATCAGCAGTAGTATTACATTTGCAGTAATGTTCAGCCCACATAAGGGTACCAGCAGAGCCGTACCTAGACTTTTTGGTGCCCTGTGCCAGAAAGGGCATTGGTACCCCCCTCATTTTTCAGTGGGACATAATGCACCCAAAAAAGGGCCATGGCTTCATGGGGAAGGGCCAGGGAACATATAGGAGAGGCCAGGAGATGCTGGGGATGAAACAAGAGGAAGCTACAAGCAAAAATGATAATAAACAGAAATTTGACAGGCCCAAACAACGCCCCCTGACCTGTGGTGCCCTGTGCGATGGCACCAGCCGCACTACCCTAGCTATGGCGCTGGGTGCCAGGGAGGAAGGGGGAGGAGCATTTTGCAGAGTACATGGCCTGCCAGGAAGATGTACCTCCCAACTTCCCTGCAGTCAGGACAAAAGTGGCGTCTATCAGGATTTCAGGACAGCCGCCTTAAATCTAAACTATTACACCCAAATTGGAGTAGTTGAAGATCCGATAGAGAACTCATTATGAAAATGAATTGGAGCCAGGCATTGTTTTGTAGGTAGCCATAGCAGATTTTCTGAAACAAAATTGTATAGATCAAATATACCGACCGACACAATGTGCGCTCACGATATTTACAATGACATTGGGCATCCCAATACAATCAACATTCGCTTCAACATTATTGATACAAAGCACAGATAATGTCAATTTTAATCAGTCTATATCTTCCCTGTGTTCAAATGAGGCAACAAAAGCCGTGGCTTTCAAAACCTGATAAATCTCGCACAAATGATAAAAATATTTCTAATTATAAAATGTCTTCGGGTTAGATAACAATTTAATTGAAAACAAAAAAACAAAAATAATGTATATACAACGCTAAGCTTTTCATCAAAACCTGTCCTGTGAATTGGAAAATAAAATGGAATTGATTTCAACCCAGGATTACAAACTTCGTCCTGGAAACTGATTAATAGCAGAAACACCTTACTATAGAGGTACACTGTGCACCATTAAAAGACTCATACTGCTTCATAGTATTACTATGCTGTGTTTGATGTTCTTCAGTGAACTGTTGTATTTTTGTACTAATAGTCAAGAGAGGGATTTAAAATGGAGGCTTGGAATAAACAGCAGATTGCATTATAAACCACAGTGAATTATTTAAGACCCTGTTCTCCGCACCTGGGTAAATTATTGATCCTGCGTCACCACAACAAACTCTTAGAGATAAAGGCACAATTCTCAGGTGATGAAATAGTAACCTTCTAGAAAACGTATCATGCAAAAACCTTATAGAAAGCAAAATCCGGTATTTGAAGGGCAAATGAATGCTCTCTGTGTTTCTCTACAGTTGTTTTCATATTAGGTTCATTTTATTTGTTCAGTATGAAGTATAACAAAGGTTTTCACCCAAGAAACAAATTAGGTTTAAAAGTCAGCTCAAACCATTGGTAACATTTTCTTGAACAGTGACTTCACCGTTGTGTTTTAATGAAGATAGAACTCAATGGAGTTTTCACATTAGGAAGCTTACGGCCTTCAAGAAGTAGACAAGTGAATGTGAGGGGGCTAATAGGCTGCCAATGAGTCACCAGAAGGAGGAATGAGACAGAGATGTGCGCGGATCCCTTGTTTTGGTTTTGGCAAAACCAAAGCCACACTCAAGTGTTCTGGTTGGGATTCGGTTTTGGTTTTAGATTGCTAAAAAAATTATACAAACAGCTAAAGTCATGTAATTTTAATCTGTTAACATGCAATCCAAAACCAAGTTTTTCAGTTTATAAATCTAAGTTCCAATCTTACAGCAGAACCACCCCGGGACTCGGTTCTACTCGGAACCCCAAAAGTGATCTGAGCTGGGACACAATTCGACTTGGAACCCCTAAGTTCGGGTGTGTTCTTTTTTCAGGAAAACCGAACCGCACATCTCTAATCAGAGAGGTAATGATTACATGTTAAATATACACTTGTTAATAATAATAACTAGGGAATCCTGGCGGTAACTGCCTTAGTTATGGAGGATATTATGGAGATTAGTTACTAAGGATATTACGGATATAATGAGTCCATAATTTGAGAGTATTTGTCATAGAAAGTTCTGTTAATTATGTTGGAACAACCACATTCTGACAGCAGTCTGAAAAATGGCCATTAATCTCCTCTACCAAGAAGCGTAGGGCACCACAGTTCACACATTACACGTCCATAGGAACCAAAGCGTAGTATTGTGGTGAATATGTCATGTCCAATGCAAGCGGCGTATCAGTTGATCTTGTTACAGGTTGGTTGTGACGATAGTATTTTTGACTGTAAGATTTTTGAACTGCGCTCTCTGGGCGACCTGTATGGGTTCTACCACGCCGACGTCCTCTAGGCATGTTTGGTGTAAACAAAGCGTGGAGAAGTGAATAATGAAAAAACACAGCAATCTGTGATTGAGGTCCCCGCATGACGTGCTGCTATATGTGGCTGCAAATAACTCACAGTTTCCAGACCACCCAGCATGTCACATGTTCCAGGTCACCAGGCAGGTGCGCAGTGAAAGTTCAGTAACTGTCAGTTTCCAGATCACACAGCAGGTCACATGTTCTAGGTCACCCAGCAGGTGCACAGGGAGAGTTCACTAACTTACATTTTTCAGAGCACAATGGTAATGAGTTGTAAATGGCAGGTGGATGTTTTGCCACATAACTTCAAAACAAAGCAACCAATTGAAACACCAGTATTTTTGTGCAGATCTACGGAGCAATATCTTTAATTTGGTGTGCCTGCTCAGACAACGGCATCATAGAAAGTAGGGGTGAGCGGGTTCGGATTTCTGAAATCCGAACCCCCCCGAGCCCCCCCCGATCCGAGGCAGATCCGAGTCAGGCACGACTTTTCCCGCCTGACTCGGATCTGAAATCGAGGCAAAACATCATCATCCCGCCTTCCGAGTCTCGCGGGTTTTGGATCCTATATAAGGTACCCGCGTCGGCGCCATTTTCTCACTCGGCTGTGGACAGTGAAGAGGGAGGGTGGGAGTTAGGGCTGGCTGGGCTGTGTAGTGTAGTGTCTGTTAAAGGATGGTGTAACCCTCAAAGTGCACTCCACAAACAATAAAAATATTCTTCTTCTTTTTTCTGTCTTTGTGAATTGTGTGGGCTGTAGCCGCACTTGCATCCTCAAAGCAGCAGCGACAAGCGTGCGTCTGTCTGTTAAAGGGTGGTGACACCCTCAAAGTGTGCTACACAAACAATAAAAATATTGTTCTTTTTTTTTCTGTCTTTGTGAAATGTGTGGGCTGTAGCCGCACCTGCATCCTTAAAGCAGCAGCGACAAGCGTGCGTCTGTCTGTTAAAGGGTGGTGACACCTTCAAAGTGTGCTACACAAACAATAAAAATATTGTTCTTTTTTTTCTGTCTTTGTGAATTGTGTGGGCTGTAGCCGCACTTGCATCCTCAAAGCAGCAGCGACAAGCGTGCGTCTGTCTGTTAAAGGGTGGTGACACCCTCAAAGTGTGCTACACAAACAATAAAAATTTCTTCTTTTTTCTGTCTTTGTGAATTGTGTGGGCTGTAGCCGCACTTGCATCCTCAAAGCAGCAGCGACAAGCGTGCGTCTGTCTTTTAAAGGGTGGTGACACCTTCAAAGTGTGCTACACAAACAATAAAAATATTCTTCTTTTTTCTGTCTTTGTGAATTGTGTGGGCTGTAGCCGCACTTGCATCCTCAAAGCAGCAGCGACAAACGTGCGTCTGTCTGTTAAAGGGTGGTGTAACCCTCAAAGTGCTCCAAAAAATAAAAAACTATTTTTTTAATGTGTTTGTGACTTGTGTGCGATGTAGCCGCACGTGCATCAACATAGTAGCAGCGCCAAGCGTGCGCCTGTGTCATAAGTCAAGGGCTGGTTTGGACATCTGGTCCGGACTGAAGGACATGCCAACAATTTCTGACAAGTCTACTGTCACTGCATATGATACTGTCCTCAAAGCAGCAGCGACAAGCGTGCGTCTGTCTGTTAAAGGGTGGTTACACCCTCAAAGTGTGCTACACAAACAATAAAAATATTGTTCTTTTTTTTTCTGTCTTTGTGAATTGTGCGGGCTGTAGCCGCACTTGCATCCTCAAAGCAGCAGCGACAAGCGTGCATCTGTCTGTTAAAGGGTGGTGTAACTCTCAAAGTGCTCCAAAAAATAAAAAACAATTTTTTTAAAGTGTTTGTGACTTGTGTGCGATGTAGCCGCACTTGCATCTTCAAAGCAGCAGTGACAAGCGTGTGTCTGTCTGTTAAAGGGTGGTGACACCCTCAAAGTGTGCTACACAAACAATAAAAATATTCTTCATTTTTCTGTCTTTGTGAATTGTGTGGGCTGTAGCGGCACTTGCATCCTCAAAGCAGCAGCGACAAGCGTGCGTCTGTCTGTTAAAGGGTGGTGTAACCCTCAAAGTGCTTTCCACAAACAATAAAAATATTCTTCTTCTTTTTTCTGTCTTTGTGAATTGTGTGGGCTGTAGCCGCACTTGCATCCTCAAAGCAGCAGCGACAAACGTGCGTCTGTCTGTTAAAGGGTAGTGTAACCCTCAAAGTGCGCTCCACAAACAATAAAAATATTCTTTTTTTTTCTGTCTTTGTGAATTGTGTGGGCTGTAGCCGCACTTGCATCCTCAAAGCAGCAGCGACAAGCGTGCGTCTGTCTGTTAAAGGGTGGTGTAACCCTCAAAGTGCTCTCCACAAACAATAAAAATATTCTTCTTTTTTCTGTCTTTGTGAATTGTGTGGGCTGTAGCCGCACTTGCATCCTCAAAGCAGCAGCGACAAGCGTGCGTCTGTCTGTTAAAGGGTGGTGTAACCCTCAAAGTGCTCTCCACAAACAATAAAAATATTCTTCTTCTTTTTTCTGTCTTTGTGAATTGTGTGGGCTGTAGCCGCACTTGCATCCTCAAAGCAGCAGCGACAAGCGTGCGTCTGTCTGTTAAAGGGTGGTGTAACCCTCAAAGTGCTCTCCACAAACAATAAAAATATTCTTCTTCTTTTTTCTGTCTTTGTGAATTGTGTGGGCTGTACCCGCACTTGCATCCTCAAAGCAGCAGCGACAAACGTGCGTCTGTCTGTTAAAGGGTAGTGTAACCCTCAAAGTGCGCTCCACAAACAATAAAAATATTCTTCTTTTTTTTTCTGTCTTTGTGAATTGTGTGGGCTGTAGCGGCACTTGCATCCTCAAAGCAGCAGCGACAAGCGTGCGTCTGTCTATTAAAGGGTGGTGACACCCTCAAAGTGTGCTACACAAACAATAAAAATATTCTTCTTTTTTTTCTGTCTTTGTGAATTGTGTGGGCTGTAGCTGCACTTGCATCCTCAAAGCAGCAGCGACAAGCGTGCGTCTGTCTGTTAAAGGGTGGTGACACCCTCAAAGTGTGCTACACAAACAATAAAAATATTCTTCTTCTTTTTTCTGTCTTTGTGAATTGTGTGGGCTGTAGCCGCACTTGCATCCTCAAAGCAGCAGCGACAAGCGTGCGTCTGTCTGTTAAAGGGTGGTGTAACCCTCAAAGTGCTCTCCACAAACAATAAAAATATTCTTCTTCTTTTTTCTGTCTTTGTGAATTGTGTGGGCTGTAGCCGCACTTGCATCCTCAAAGCAGCAGCGACAAACGTGCGTCTGTCTGTTAAAGGGTAGTGTAACCCTCAAAGTGCGCTCCACAAACAATAAAAATATTCTTCTTTTTTTTTCTGTCTTTGTGAAATGTTTGGGCTGTAGCCGCACTTGCATCCTCAAAGCAGCAGCGACAAGCGTGCGTCTGTCTGTTAAAGGATTACATCGGTGACAGCATCCAAGTAGGCATGTCAGACAGTCCGTACCTGTACTGGCAGGAAAAAGAAGCAATTTGGAGGTCCCTGTACAAACTGGCTCTATTTTACCTGAGTTGCCCCCCCTCCAGTGTGTACTCCGAAAGAGTGTTTAGTGCAGCCGGGAACCTTGTCAGCGAAAGGCGTAGGAGGTTGCTTACACAAAATGTGGAGAAGATGATGTTCATAAAATGAATTATCAACTCTTCCAGGGAGACCAGCCTCCAGAACGTACAGAGGGACCTGTGGTTGTGGATTCCAGCGGGGACTAATTAATACTCTGTGAGGATGAGGATGTACACAACACTGAAGAGGGTGAGGAATCGGTGGATGAGGAGGATGAGGACGACATCTTGCCTCCGTAGAGCCAGTTTGTGCAGGGACAGATTAATTGCCAGCTTGTTTGTGGGGGCCCAAACGAACCAATCATTTCAGCCACAGTCGTGTGGCAGACCCTGGCGCTGAAATGTTTGGTTTGTTATGTGTGCATGTCCTGTTTATACAACATAAGGGTGGGTGGGAGGGCCCAAGGACAATTCCATCTTGCACCTCTTTTTTTTCTTTGCATTATGTATAGTTTGGGGCCTAGTTTTTCAAACTGCCATCCTGTCTGCCACTGCAGTGCCACCCCTAGATGGACCACGTGTTTGTGCCGCCCACTCATATCTCTTAGCATAGTCATCCAGCTACCTCGGTGCAACCTTTTGGACATAAAAACACTATTGTGAGGTGTTCAGAATAGACTGGAAATGAGTGGAAATTAAGGTTATTGAGGTTAATAATAGCATAGGAGCAGAAAAACCCACAAATTCTGTGATTTTAGCTGTTTTTATGCTTTTTTTTCAAAAAAATACAGATCCAAAACACAAAACCCAGAACCCAAAACACGGAAGGGTGGTTTTGGCAAAACCAATCCAGATCCAAAACACGAAGAAAGATCCAGATCCAAAACCAAAACACAAAAAGTGGCCGGTGCACACCCCTAATAGAAAGCAGTCCTTTTGGTATTAATATATAGATATGATAATAATAATAAAAAGTTGAGATGGTGCTCGACTATCTGTGCAAATACAACAATAAATATAATTAAAATTGTATATAGTGACAATGAGAAAAAGTGCAACATTACAACTACTGTAGTCCCAACTTAGATTTTTCTGAAAAAAACACATTCTCCTTTTCTTATGGGCGGCAAGCCCATCTCCATAATGGTACCAGTTGTACGTCTGGCGAATGATCTAGGAGAGGAATATGAGAAGAGGAGCTCTCTGGGTGTAGTCATTTAAAGATTCAAAGTGAACACCCTCAGAAAATAAAAGTTGGATTTGCACCAGATGTGAATACAATATAGGCTTATCTGTGCATAACTTTTTGAATATGGAGATGTCCTTTTGCTCCCATCAATTACTGTAATTCACATTAACGATATCTCCACACATAGGAGGGAAATGCACCAAGTCTTGGAGAGTGATGAAGTGGAGAGTGATAAAGTACCAACCAATCAGCTCCTGTCAGTTTACAGGCTGTGGGCCTCATTTATCAACATGTTTTATTATTTAAAATGAGTGACAAAAACTTGTTGCGTATGATAATGGTGATCCAACCAATCAGCTCCCAAATGTCATCTGTTTGAAAAATTAGTTTTATCGCTTGCTATGAAGGATAAAACTTGCTGATAATTTTTGAAAAATGACAGTTAGGAGCAGATTGGTTGGTACTTTATCACTCTCCACTTTATCACTCTTCAAAGCTTAGTACATCTCCGCTAATAATGAGAAAGAAACATTGATTATATGTAGAAATATTTCAAAAATAAATGTAGTACCCACTAAAAACAGACCTATAACAATATTTGTACATCAAAAATTAAAAAAGTTTTTCTGACAAAAATATGGGGGGCTCAATATGTTTCAAGATGAATGCATCCAAATAGTGCAAATCCCAATGCATTTTGTCCTTCTAGACCTCTTCACAGGGGATCTGAAGAAGAACAAAAGAATGAAACACATTATGGAGATGTAGCTAATACAAAATATCACTAATGCAAAATAATACCTAGCGTGCACTTCTTATTCCTTTCCTAATATAAATATACCCACACACACGCACGCACAGACACACACCTCTTTTAAAGTCATCCAGACGAAACGCGTAGGGTGTACTCCCATGTTGTTGGCTGTTTTTAGGAGCTGTGAGTGTGAATCGGGACTACTTGCTGTCACAGTAACCACAGTAGATTCCTGATCGTCATATGAGCTGACTATTAGCCAGATTATCTTGTGGGTTTTTTTATGACAACTGCAAGCATTTTTAATCTATCTGTAAAATAAATTTGTGCATTAAGGTTTTACATCATGGAAGCTTTGCCTTTGATATCTGCAGCATAACTAATTGTATTGAAGTTGCAATGGGAAATCTCTATCAAGAATCCTGAGAGCATTTGTGATAGATCTTCTGAGATGAGTTGAGACTTTTTATTTCAAAGTACTCATTGAATTCACCCAATTTTCTGGTATGTAGAAAACCAGTGTACACACTGAGCGCCCCTCTGTGTGTTTTTGTTTTTAATCTCTTCCTCACAGGGCTATCTTTTTGTTCATAGTTGAGTAAATATAATTTTAATTTTTTTGGGTGGATGGGTTTACTTACTGTCACTAAAAGGAAATCAATCTGCACAACTTTTTATTGCAGCTATTAATGTTTACAGAGATTTCAAATATGTGCTTACCACTAGGGGTGCTGTGGCACAGATTCTGAGTTATTAGCAGACCCAGATTACCAGCATTTCCTGTATGCTCCAGGGGAACCATTATAATTAATTTTATGGGGTTCTGGTGAAAACAAAGCAAAACACTGCAACTGTATTAAATTGTGAGTTCTGCAAGCAGACGTACAAATACCATCAAGTCCTGTAACAAGATAATTTTTATACCTGCAACACTTAATACAACATATACATTAAACAGTTACAAAGGGTTAATAATATACAGGACTATTTCTGGCTTCCAATCGTCAGTCCCAGGGTTGCTGCATTGCTCATACTGTTATGTTCTATCAGGCTTACCAACATCCTGCCAGCCCCCTCTGGGAGAGGGCAGCCAGGTCGGACAAGCAGGGAGGCATGGTGTGGCGCGGTAGAGGGGGGGCATGGACGGAGAATACTACCCCGAAATGGGGGCCGAATTGCACCATTTTGGCCCCGCCCCCACTACACAATGCCAAGATTTTTGACATTGTGAAGCAGGGGGCAGGGCCACAATTACATGATTAAGTGCGAATCGCGCCACCGCCACCCTGCTGCGGGGGTTTTATTGTAATCGCGGGGGGATCTGAACGTGTCTGCCTTTTCGGGGGGCCAAAAGCAGCACCCAATTTTCGTGAGGCTCCCGGCCGAATCAGGATTGTAGGCAAGTATGGTTCTATTCTATAGATTGTAAGCTTGCGAGCAGGGCCCTCTTACCCTATTATATGTCTTTTATGTATGTATGTCTTTTACAACCTAGTATAATGTTAATGTTGATACAAATTGTAAAGCGCGATGGAATTTGCTGCGCTATATAAGAAACTGTTAATAAATAAAATAATTGTTCTGGTACCGCGAGGTCTACTGGTATATAATATTCTAGATATTATGAGTGTTCTCACCCGGATATTATATGTATTGTTCTTTACCAGCTTTTTGTTTGGGTGCCTCCTGTCCTCCACCTCAGCCGTTACACATTTTGTGTTGCGTTCTCACAGATGTGCGATTGCTTTACTCCTTTACGCCCTTACAATGACACCTACCATTTTCCTCTGCGCACTCTCCTAGTTATGCAGTCATGGGCTTTCAGGACCTCATTCAGAGTCGGTCGTAGCGGCTGCATCGGGCATCCGAAGTTTTTCTTTCTGCGCCTGCGCACGGCTAGCTGTGCGCATGTGCGTACGAGCTCTACCGATGCAAAATACTGTCGGTCGTAGGGCTTCCGAAACGGAAGTGGCTTGCGAAAGTTGATTGACAGGAAAGTCTGTTTGTGGGTGTATACGGGGGTGGTGGTCTGCAAACGGAGGCGTGCTTCAGCGTTTCCAGGCGTTTTAGGGGAGTGCATAAATTATCTGCTTCGTACGACCATGAATTGCGGATGCATGACAACGTCACTCTACGAACAGGATGATCGTCCAGGCTAAGGTAGGCAAGAAGCGTCCGTAAGCCACAACAGTACAATCGTTAATCCGATGTTACTTGTGATGTTTCTAATTGGAACCACACAAACCAAGCAGCTAAGATTGGTGCATTGTAACTATTAACATTGCTAACTACCTTGTAAATGATTTCACTTGCGTGTGAATTAGGGAATTCGTAACACAACTGTTTATTTGTGCTTTTTAAACTTATTTTTTTCGGGCATTTTATAAAACATATAGCATTGTGTTTTGCGTAGCAGCCTTTTCAGATACCATACTTTTTAAACCATGTATACATTGATATAGTTAAATTTAGACATTTTGTTATTAAAAAATTTTATTTTTAGGAAATTAGCCTTTAATCACAATTTTAGTTACAATTGTTAGGGCAACATTTGCCTATAAATAAAAATAAAAAATAAAAAACACAATTCTAAAATTAAAATAAATAATAAAAAAAAGAGCTTGAGACATTGGTGACAAGAAATATGGGGACTGGACAAGAAGTGAGGGAGGAGATATCCAGGGCTACTTGCGTCGTTTGGGCCGGCTCGGAGGAAGAGGTAAGCTACGGACAGCCGACTGGTGTGTAACCCGCCTACTGGCCTGGCCAGAGGTAGATGGTATTTCCTCAGGCCTAGGCATAGGGCTCTCCATACTTGCAGGGTGGCTGTTGGGCTGCCAGAGGTGGTGGTCCTGGGAGGAAGGGAGTCTCGCTTCATCATGGCAGGTGGGTTTGCCTGCTACTGCGTATTGGCCCAACGATCTATGGCCCCAGCAATGGTCTCCAGGGCCACCGCCACCCTCACCAGAGTGGTCTCCATCCTCAGAAGAACACATCTGTTCTCCTGAGTTTGGGAGACCAACCTGGTGAGGAGAGGCACTGCTCGTTCCGATGGTTGCCCTGGAGTAGACTCCACAGGGTCCCCAGATGGAGTACTTGGATCCTCCCCTGCAGAGTCTCCATCTATGCTGGACCCAGACCTGACCTCAGGAGCAGGCACTACCTCCTCTGAGTCTGGAAAAAAAAAAAAACATTTGTATTTTTTGTTAAAAAATATTTACATTCTTGCACATGTGGAGCGTTGAAGTTGGCCATGTCAGTGTCCATAGTGGACACGCCGACTATCTCCTCTTCCATCACACATCCCTGAGCCAACGTCTTCGACCTCGTCAAGGTCAGCTCCTCAGGGATGGGACCACCACCTGTCCCCACAGCATGGTCAACCCTACTCCGTAGCTTCCTCTTCAGCTGGTATGTGATTTGGCATTTTTTAAGGGTTAGTTTATTTAATTAAGATCTCGCTTTTGACTTCAGTACACTCACAATAAAAAATTTTTACCTTTTTTTGACGACTTTCATGGTTCTGTGGGTTGTCCCCACAGCATTAACAGCCCTGGATATCTCCTCCCAAATCCTGTCTTTGGCTGCAGCCCCCATATTTCTTGGGGTATGGACAAGGTTATCCATTGTCATGGTCACCAATGTCTCAAGCTCTAGCCTTGAAAACAGTCCTTGGCCTGCTTGGCCCCGCCTCCTCCTCCTCTGGTGGTGGTAGTGGATTCCCAGCACCTACAATATTTTTTAATTTTGTTAATTTAAAAAATGCATTTGTGGAAGATATGAACTGTTATTGTGTTTTGAAAAAAATGTGTTTAACCTGCCTCATTTGTCCTCTGCCCACCATGCTCCTTGCTTGCCATTTTCAAAACTTGTGAGAGAGCATTAAGAATAGTGCTTTTGATGACTATTTTATAGATGTGAGTGCATCCATGGATTGGTTACCCGTGCATCCCTATTTGCCTACGTACAATGCACACCTTGCCTGCATTCTGTAATCACTGCGTGGGTTGTCTGAGATGTGAGCGCATCCCTGGATTGGTTACCCGTGCATCCCTATTTGCCTACGTACAATGCACACCTTGCCTGCATTCCGTAATCACTGCGTGGGTTGTCCGAGATGTGAGCGCATCCCTGGATTGGTTACCTGTGCATCCCTATTTGCCTACGTACAATGCACACCTTGCCTGCATTATTCAATCATTGTGTTTTTTTTGGCCTTATTTAAGGCAAAGCCAAATGTTCCCTTACTTGTGGGCTGTAGTTGGAGTGATTTGTGGTGCAGGAAGGGATTGCTAGTGTTTACAGTGTTTGGAGTTGTTTGAGTGGTGCTTGTGTGTGTTGTTTGAGTGGTGCTTGTGTGTGTTGTTTGAGTGGGTTTTTTTTTTTTATATTACTTTTCTTTTTTTTGGGTGGTGGGTTTTTTAATTACTTTTTTTTGGTGTTCCTTTTTTTTACTTTTTTGTTTATTTTTTGGGTGGTGGGTTTTTTATTGTTTTTTTGGGGGGGTTCCTTTTTTTTGCTTTTTTTTAATATTTTTTGGGTGGTGGGTTTTTTATTGTTTTTTTGGGGGGGTTCCATTTTATTTTTATTTTTTTGGGGGGGGTGGGTTATTTTTTAATTTTTGTTTGTACATAAATTTAACAAACCCGGTTACTTTGTGTGGACGTGTTTTTGGAGGAACAAAATAACAACGTTCTTTGCAGACTCCAGTAAGTGTGCCAGCCTACTTCAAGCTGTTTTTTGGGGGGGAATTTAAAACCAAAAAAAGGACATTATTCAAAATATTATTGTCATGTTCTATTGTTTTGTTTTAGGCGTTTAACAGTCTAGTTTGTACTGGATTCAGGTAAGTGTCTATTTTTAAAAACCTAAAAGTTTGTTGTATTTAATAATGAAGTGTTTTATGCTGTCTTTTTTACATTTAATAATGCATTTGTGGTTTTTATTGCTAAAACAATAATTATGTTTTCAATTTTTAATATTGCCCAATTTCAAAGTTAAGGATTGTTTTAACAATAATAGTAGTAATAGAGGTTTTTTTTTTTCTAAATTATATTTTCTTTTTCTTCCGTAAAATAAAAACCCATACACAAACAACACCTGTAGGGGTTCCCGAAGATGGCACAGCCCGACCCTGTAAGAATATGCACCATTATTACTAATCTAAGTATTTTTTGAAAAATATAGAAAATTCTTTCTCAACACTTTTTTTTTTTAAATTCTAACTTTATAGAGCGATGTGGGCCAGCTAATAGTGCCCATGTTGCCCCCCCACCAACCTTCCTCAGCCTCCTCCTGGGCGTAGGCATAGGAGGCGTTCAAGGGCCAAGATATATAGAACACGTGTCACCCTTTTTGGAATGCCTGATGATGTAGTTGTAACCACTTATCGCCTGCCTCCAAATATTATCCTAGACACTCTTTCAATAATAAAGAATGATCTAGAAAGTCAGATTCACATTCCTACAGCAATCACACCACTTACACAGTTGTTGGCGGTGTTACATTTCTGCGCCTCAGGGTCCTTCCAAACCACTGTGGGGCTGGTGGGTGGCCTCTCCCAGCCCTCATTTTCACGGATCCTGAGGCGTGTGCTAGATGTATTCTTCAATCATATAGCACATTTTATTATTATACCTTTGGATACGGAAGCCCTTGATGTGGTAAAGCAGAAGTTTTTTGAGATTGCAGGCTTTCCACACGTCATAGGGGTAGTGGATGACACTCACATAGCACTTCAGCCCCCTGCATGCAGGAAACAAATCTGTAGGAACCGTAAACATTTTCATTCGCTAAATGTAATGGTGCTATGTGATGCCTCCCTCCAGATCCTCTCCCTGAATGCCAAATTTCCAGGCTGCAGCCATGATGCGTACGTTATCCTGCATTCAGGGATTTGGCCAAAATTAAGCAAACTGCAAGCTGGTGATGTGTGGCTTCTTGGTAAGTATAAATCCAGGATATAGCTATAGTAATAGTGTAAACTTGTTTTCATTGACAATTTATGGATCTTTTGGTGTCCCATTTCCATCAGGTGTCAGTGGATATCCTTGCACGCCCTGGCTGCTGACTCCTTATTTGAATCCCACACTTGGGCCACAAACCCAATATAATGCCGCGTTTACTGCCACCAGGCAGGTGGTGGAGCGCTGTATCAACCTTTTAAATGGTCGGTTCCGGTGTCTTCATCACTCTGGTGGTGCACTCATGTACTCGCCGGATATGGTTTCTCGCATTGTGGTCCTGTGTGGGATTTTACACAACATTGCAATAAGGAGTCGAGTACCTATGCAGCCAGAGGATGCCTTGCCAGAGGATGGCCCCCCAGAGGAAAGTGTTGTGATGCTGTCGGGGGGGGGGCAGACGCGATTCTGTGGTTTCAAGATTTTTTAGGTAATAATTTTTAACTTTATTTTTAATATTACAGTTAGAGCAAATGTATTTTAAGGTGAACCTAATTTTACTTTTTTCTCAAAAATCACAGCACTTTCCGAAACTGAAAAACTAATGGAACCCATTGGCAATACCCTGTACTGTTTTTGGACAACTAACATAATTTTTCCGGATATACCACCACATGTTTAGTTAATTTTGATTTTTTTTTTATTTTGTCTGTTAAAAAAGAAATATTATGTTTGAGTTTTGCTTTTGTTGTCTATGTGTGACTAAGCAAGATATTTTATTTTTGAAAAACCTGAGGCCATTTTTTGTGTGATTCTGTGATGCAATGCTTTTTACAATGAAAAGCATGTTGGCAACATGTTTGTTATTTAATAAATGTTTTACCAAAAAAAAAGGTTTGGTGTAAATGTATTTTGAAATCCATTTTGAGGTGGATAATGTAGGGCAACCCCAAACAAAAAACAAAAAAACCATTACTGCAAATGTTCTTAAGGTCTACATAAACATTTCTGTATTAGTTACACTATGGAAAGGCACCCAGCTTTGTTCACAAAGTATTTGAAATGCAGAATTACACCATTTAATTTTTATGAAAAAAGAGGACAAATGTTTTTAGAACAAAAACTTTACTGGAAATATCAAAATTTTTAAATGTACAAAGGGAAAAAAAAAACTAAAAACACTCCAGACTCCCCACAATCCGCTGTAGGCAGCAGTAGGCCTCCAAAAGATGGCCACTTGTTCTAGTGAGCTCCTCACGTATTCCCACAAGTATGTTGGTTAGATCTGTGGACAGAAAAATGTATTTGTAGGTTAAAAACATCAAAAAATTACCCACATTTTAACAGGTGGGTAGACACAATGATGTTAGGGTGTGTTCTAAAGTTTACTCCACACAACATTATTATTATGTCTAAACTTTTATGGTGTAAAAACACTTTGAAACCCTAACTATGTGGCATAATCAAAAATTCCCTAGGATGATTTATAAACAACTGGGAGGTGTATTCTTAAGTCATGATGGCCATATCCTTAAAACACACTGCACGTATTCACTTCTAGAATGTTCTTGATAATCCAAAACTACAATGTGTTTGTTTGCTATGGCTAACATCACTTTTCCTAATGAAGTTACATCTTAGTACATTTTAAACACAGTGTACACAACATTAACAAGGTTAGTCTGGTTCCTATCACCTTCCCAAGTTCTGTGACATGTTTTATTTAAATCTAAAATACAAATCCAAATGTAATAAATTTTTACACCAAAAAAAAAGCATTTTGTAAACCCCAAAAGGCATACATTTTTGGGCACCCCAAAAAAAAAAAGGGCCCAGGCACAAAACATAACCACAAAATATTGAGTAGCAGGATTACTGCACAATGATTATGACACCCATACTGTAAAAATTAAAACAAACACACGGCCAAATTATAAAAAAAAAAACATGGATAACAACAACACTCCACACACAAAAAAAAACCCATTAAAAAACACATACCATCAGAGCGTGGCAACGAAGCAGCCGATGGAGATGGTGCTGGAGATGGTGCTGGAGATGGGGAGAAAGTTGGAGTTGGTGGAATGGTGGGAGGGGAAATGGACTGGAAAAAATCCAAGGGAGGGGATATTTGGGTTGAGGACTCGGGCACGGGAGTGGTGATATGGGATGAGTGGGCAGAGGAGGGAGGAATACTAGGGGAGTTTTGGAAGAGGGAGGGAGGGTTACTGGGGGAGTATGGTGGTGGGGAGGGAGGGCTGGGTTGAGCAGATGGGGAAGGTGAGGGGGAGGGCTGCAGGTTGGGACCTGCATTGCGTCCAAATCTGCGGGCCCTTCTCTGTCTCCGCTGTGTTTCTAAAATTTAAAGATATTAAAAAAATCTAAGTTTAGTTTTCACTTTCGGCTACACAATACAAGTACACTTTACACATTCAGGACAATAGGGACAACATACAGGAGGGTTTGTTTACATTTAAGAAAAGAATTGGAAAAGGAACAGACATTTTTAACAGTCCACTAATTTTAACATTTATACAAACGCATACTTACGTCCGCGTAATCGCGCCCGCAAATTAGCCAAAAGGAATGGCGACCGGCGGCGCAAATCGGACCAGCGCCTCTCTAGTTGCGCTATATTGCGCCGAAATCCAGCACGGCGAAGGGCTCTCCTCACCTCCACATAGGCCGTACGCTTTAAGCGTTTGGAAATGGGAGGCTGGGCGTTTGTAAGCCGCCTGTCCAAAATGTTTACCAGGATGCTCAATTCCCGACGGGTAAAGGCCGCGGCTCTCATGATGGCAATGGCCGATTTTACAGAAAACATGAAATATACATGGGGTAAAATAAAGATGATTGGCTAAAATATTTACTCAGTTTCCTAAAAAAAAAACACTATTGGACAATCCTTTAATCATGTGACCCGAAAAATAAGGTCAGATTTGATTGGTTAAAACACGCAGTGTGCAATTGCAAACATAAGAGTGCAAATGATCCTAACGCAAAATGCACATGCATTATTAAAGTAAACACAATTAGCAACAGTACATTCACAGATAATAAACATTACTTTGTTTTGGAATTTAAAAAAAAAAGAGAACCGCAAAAACCCCCACAAAAAAAACAATAAAGTTTATTGACACATTAAAAAAAACTGAATAAAAAGAACAGCAAAAGTTAAACACTCTTAATTAGATAATTGACAACAAGCTAATAACAAGCTGTTCGATAGTCCATGTAAACATCACATGTGACCATCAATACAACACATACGGCCGCAACCATCACAACATAATTAGCATACAGCAACTGACAGCGCCTGACTACGACTGTCTCGTTTGTTCGGTCAGATCAGTCGGTAGCTAGAGGAGGTGCAGTGCTAATGAATGGGCATCACTTTGTTTACGATCGACCAGCCGTACGATCGGATTTTGCGGCTGTAGCCTGTACGACCGTGCGGCCGCTACGACCGACTCTGAATGAGGTCCTCAGTCCTTACCACTTTCTTGTAAATATATTCGGATTATCCTGTTTTTTTTACTTTTTCCTCAATATGGATTGTAAAAACATGGCTTTTACGAAAAATACCCTGAGAACTGTGCGGAATGGATTCGCAGGAACAACTTTCTCGCAAGCTCTATCCCTGTATGCAATACCTGATACATTCTTGTGATGTATTTAAATATTGCAATGTGAATTTGGGCAATATTATCACATCCCATTCACATCTGAGATGCGGATTGTGATAAATATGCCCCGATGTAAAGTATGCTTACTTTGACCTAAATGGTATATATAAAGTTGATGATAGATAGATAGTGCCGCCATCTTTCCTTGTTCTTATATTGTGGAGTCTACCCCTTGGAGGGCACATTAATCGGACATTATTTGTAAGTGAGTTCCAGGAATTTGCTGCAGATAGATAGATATGAGATAGATAGATAGATAGATAGATAGATAGATAGATAGATAGATAGATATGATCAGAGCCGTAACTAGATTTTTTGGTGCCCTGTGCCGGAAATCGCATTGGCGCCCCCTCATTTTTCAAAGGGACATAATGCACCCAAAAAAGGGCCATGGCCTCATGGGGAAGGGCCAGGGAAGAGATAGGAGAGGCCAGGAGATGCTGGGGATGAAATAAGAGGAATCTACAAGCAAGAATGATAATAAACAGGAATTTGATAAGCCAAAACAGCGCCCCCTGACCTGTGGTGCCCTGTGCGATGGCACCGGCCGCACTACTCTAGCTACGGCCCAGGATATGATATAGATAGATAGATATGAGATAGATAGATATGACATAGATAGATGTGACATAGATAGATAGATATGAGATAGATAGATAGATAGATAGATAGATAGATCATACATGCCTACTCTCCCGGGAATCGCGGTAGGCTCCCGAATTTTCGGAAGAGCAGTCATATCTCCTGCATCCCGTCCACTTCCTAGTGGGCGGGCAGGATGGGGAGATTTTACCTGGAATTTTCAGGTCCGTAGGGAAGGGGCGAGGCTAAATGGCACAAATCGGGTTATTTAGCCCCGCCCTCTCCTCACGGACCGGCAAAAAATACACGTGTTTTCTGTAAAGGGGCGGGGCCTAATGCTGTCTATCGTCTGTCCCCGCCCCCAAAGTGGAAGGCAGCAGGTCCCCTCCTGCTGCTCCCGTAAAGCTGCCCAGGAAAATGTCGGTAAGTATAGATAGATAGATAGATAGATAGATAGATAGATAGATTAGGGATGTGCGCCGGACCATTTTTGCCGGTTTTGGATTTGGTTCTAATTCGTCGTCCGGCTTTTGGATTTGGATTTGGATTTGCCAAACTGCGGTGACTGGATTTGGATTTGGATTTGGATTTTTTTACAAAAATTGACAAAAAAAGCTAAAATCACATAAATTGGTCTTTTTTTTCTTCCTAGAGTATTATTAACCTCAATAACATTAATTTCCAGTCAATTTAGACCACCTCACAGCTTATAATATTGTTTTCAACATTATTGGCCAAAGGTTGCAGTGAGCTGACTGGTTACTAAGCGACAAAGCAGCGGCACAACGACACAGACACCACAGTATAAAGCACATCTATGACACATTGCCTCACAGCAGTGGCAGAGATGAAAAGTAGTGCACCCACCCAGTGGGGTACGGCCAGCAGAGTCACAGTACTTGTTTACATAGTGGGCTATGGCCCAAGGAGTCACAATGCACAATCTTATTCACACTACACCGCACATAGGGCCTGATTCACATTACACCATAAAGTAGTGTCTCTTATTTATGTTACGACACACAGTAGTGCTCCTTTTACACAATGC
Organism: Taudactylus pleione; assembly: GCA_031769625.1. Taxonomy (NCBI): domain Eukaryota; kingdom Metazoa; phylum Chordata; class Amphibia; order Anura; family Myobatrachidae; genus Taudactylus; species Taudactylus pleione. The sequence continues at coordinate 7,180,884 of JAUIMM010000436.1, read as the reverse complement.
CCACAGTAGTGACCCTTTTACACAATGCCCACAGTAGTGCCCCTTTTACACAATGCCCACAGTAGTGCCCCTTTTACACAATGCCCACAGTAGTGCCCCTTTTACACAATGCCCACAGTAGTGGTGTCCCTTACACAATGCCCCCAACAGTGGTGCCCCCTATGCAGTCCCCTTAGTAGTAGGGTCCAATATGCAGTGCCCCCAGTAGAATGCCCCCCAGTAGTATGCCCCCCAGTAGTATGACCCCCATTAGCATGCCCCCCAGTAGTATGCCCCTCAGTAGCATGCCCCCCCCAGTAGTATGGCCCTCAGTAGTATGGCCCCCCCAGTAGTAGGCTGCCCCAGTAGTAGCCCCCCTGTAATATGGCCCCCACCAGTAGTATGCCCCCCCCAGTAGTATGGCCCCCCCAGTAGTAGCCCCCCCCAGTAGCAGGCCCCCCCCAGTAGTAGGCTGCCCCAGTAGCAGGCCCCCCAGTAGTAGGCCCCCCCAGTAGTTTGCCCCCCCCCAGTAGTATGGCCCGCCCAGTAGTATGGCCCCCCCAGTAGCAGGCCCCTCAGTAGTATGGCCCCCCCAGTAGTAGGCCCCCCCCCAGTAGCAGGCCCCCCCAGTAGTAGGCTGCCCCAGTAGCAGCCCCCCCCAGTAGTAGGCCCCCCCAGTAGCAGGCCCCACCAGTAGTATGCCCCCCCCAGTAGTATGCCCCCCCCAGTAGCAGGCCCCTCAGTAGTATGGCCCCCCCAGTAGCAGATCCCCCCCAGTAGCAGCCCCCCCCCAGTAGTATAGCCCCCCCCAGTAGCAGGCCCCTACCAGTAGTATGGCCCCCCCGCACCCCCAGTAGCAGACCCCCCCCAGTAGCGCCCCCGGCCCTTACACAAGTAAAAAAAATAAAAATAAAAACTTACCTGTATCCCCGCTCCCGAGCCGTCCGCTCTGCTGTCACACGCTGAGGAGGGAGCCGGAAGACGGAGCTCATGAGTGAGCTCCAGCCAGCTCCCTCCATGCAGCAGCCAATGAGAGTCTGGGTGACTCTCATTGTCTGCTGTAGCAAACGTTTGTGTCTGTGTAGGGCAGACCACTATCACAGCGTTCTGTCCTACATGCGGGAAGCCGACATCAGGTGGCCGCCGTTCGGCCCCGAACGGGGATCCACAGAATCCGAACCCGCTCATCTCTAATATAGATATGAGATAGATAGATATGAGATAGACAGATAGATATGAGATAGATAGATATTAGATAGACAGATAGATAGATAGATATGAGATAGATAGATAGATATGAGATTGATAGATAGATTTGAGATAGATATAGAGATAGATATGAGATAGATAGACAGATAGATAGATATGAGATAGATAGATAGATATGAGATAGATAGATAGATAGATAGATAGATATGAGATAGACAGATAGATATGAGATAACTAGATACATAGATAGATAGATAGATAGATAGATAGATAGATAGATATGAGATAGATATATAGATATGAGATAGATAGACAGATAGATATGAGATAGATAGATAGATAGATAGATAGATAGATAGATATGAAATAGATAGATATGAAATAGATATATAGATAGATAGATAGATAGATATGAGATAGATAGATAGATAGATCGATAGATAGATATGAGATAGATAGATAGGTAGATATGAGATAGATAGATAGATAGATAGATAGATATGAGATAGATATATAGATAGATAGATATGAGATAGATAGATAGATAGATAGATAGATACGGTGAAATGCAGGTGGGATGTGATTTATAACCATAATAGGCTGATCATATGACTTGCTATAGAACTGTCAGTTATCAACTGTATCTGTTAAATGTCAACTGACCTTGTAATGTAATCTTATTTTAACCTAAACGATAGATAGATTATGAATATATTATAAATACAATAATAGCAATGGAAAGATGCACGGAGGAGGTGATTTTTCACCTCAGTATACTGACCATGTGACTTGTTGTTACTGACTTGTTACAGTACATCATAAACAGCCTTTGTGATGTCACTGAGCTTTGGTAGAAAGGTCACCATTTTCAGGGCCGGATTAAGGGCCGCATAAGCCTGAGGCTGAAAATGTTCAAGGCCCTATACTGAGAAGGAGAGGAGCTATTACCAGAGCAAAGTGCGTGTGGCCAGTGCCATGTGGGTATGTGCACCTCATACACTATCAGCTCCACAGTCTCCCTAAATACATAAAAATACAAAAAAAGTATAAATTTGTGAGGAAACTAGAAAAACAATTTTAATACTTATAATTTATAGCTGACTATTTCTATGTGGGGGCCTGGAGCGGTAGCTCCATCCGCCCCATTGTAATCTGGCCCTGGGGATCCCAGCGGATGGGATGCCGACAGTCAGAATCCTGACACCCAAAGGTAATACCCCTACACTAACCCTCCCCCTAACCCAACTTTCCGGCAGCCTTACCCTCCCTCACCGCAGCCGAACCCTCACCCTAGTGCCTAACTCCTAAACCTAACCCTAACCCTCATACTTGCCAGCATTCTCACCCCTGTCGGTATTCCGGTACCTGGATGCTGAGCTCCTGCATTCTGTGCGCCAGGATCCCAACAACATCCCAAATGTCACTTACCTGTAGTTCCTTCATCCTCTGAGGCAGTGGTTCAAGTGGTTGTCAGGGCCCCTCCCACTTCAGCTGCAGCTTTGGGGAAAGACTTTTTGTAAGTTTGTATATCTCACCTAATTCTTCTAAACTTCAAACTGCATAATAATACCATTCCGTAAAAAGGAAATAAGTGTAAACACTAAAAAGGAAATAATTGTGAACACTATTTGAGTTCTGAAAGACCTGGATCGGAATCATTATGATTCAGTATGGTTCAAATTAGGGGTGAGCAGGTTCGGATTTCTGAAATCTGAACCCCCCCGAGCCCCCCCGATCCGAGACCGATCCGAGTCAGGCTCGATTTTTCCCTCCTGACTCGGATCTGAAATCGAGGCAAAATGTCATCATCCCGCCTTCTGGGTCTCGCGGGTTTTGGATCCTATATAAGGTACCCGCGTCGGCGCCATTTTCTCACTCGGCTGTGGACAGTGAAGAGGGAGGGTGGGAGTTAGGGCTGGCTGGGCTGTGTAGTGTAGTGCAGTGTAGTGTTGTGCTGTGCTGTGTTGTGCTGTGCTGCTGTTGTCCATAGGGGCTGTGTCCACTCCTCCAAAGTCCATAGGGGCTGGCTGGACTGTGTTGTGCAGTCAGTTGTCCATAGGGGCTGTGTCCACTCCAATGTCCTGTGCAGTGTCCCAGTCCTAAAGGAGTGCTGTAGTGTTGTCCAGGGGGTGCTCTGTCCATCAAGGGTGCTCCCCCCAAGTGCAAAAAAAATAAATATTTTTTCTGTGTTTGTGAATTGTGTGCGCAGTAGCCGCACGTGCATCAACAAAGTAGTGCCAAGCGTGCGCCTGTGTCATAAGTAAAGGGCCGGCTGGCTTGACCGTTAAAGGGTGCTGTAACCCCCAAAGTGCACTCCAAACAAAATAAAAAAATATTTTCTGTGTTTGTGAATTGTGTGCACTGTGGCTGCACGTGCATCAACAAAGGAGCAGCGCCAAGCGTGCGCCTGTGTCCCATAAGTAAAGGGCCGGCTGGCTTGTCCGTTAAAGGGTGCTGTTATCCCCAAAGGGCACTCCAAACAAAATAAAAAAATATATTTTTTTGTGTTTGTGAATTGTGTGCGCAGTAGCAGCACATGCATCAACAAAGTAGTGCCAAGCGTGCGCCTGTGTCATAAGTAAAGGGCCAGCTGGTTTGTCCGTTAAAGGGTGCTGTAACCCCCAAAGGGCACTCCAAACAAAATAAAAAAATATTTTCTGTGTTTGTGAATTGTGTGCACTGTGGCTGCACGCGCATCAACAAAGGAGCAGCGCCAAGGGTGCGCCTGTGTCCCATAAGTAAAGGGCCGGCTGGCTCATTTCTTAAAGGGTGGTGTAACCCACAAAGTGCACTAGTGTCCAACAAAAATAAAAAATAATTTTCTGTGTTTGTGTGCGCCTTAGCCACACGTATGTATCAATATAACATAAATGGAGGACCAAACTTTCTCCGATAAAAATAAAATAGGAAAGGATCAAGAACCACTTCTTCCTAGTGCTGTTGCTGCTGCTGGGAGTTGTTCATCATCCCAGAGAGGAAGTAGGAACACTACTACTTTTACTAAACAACTGACCCTCCAACAGTCCCTAGCGAGGAGGATGAAGTACGACAGCAGTCATCCTGAAGCAAAACGTATAACTGAGGCCTTGACTGCTATGTTGGTGTTAGACGTGCGTCCGGTATCCACCATTAGTGCAGTGGGATTTAGACAATTGATGGAGGTAGTGTGTCCCCGGTTCCAAATCCCGTCTAGATTCCACCTGCATCCTCAAAGCAGCAGCGACAAGCATGCATCTGTCTGTTAAAGGGTGGTGTAACCCTCAAAGTGCGCTCCACAAACAATAAAAAAAAAAAAAAATTTCTGTCTTTGTGAATTGTGTGGGCTGTAGCCGCACCTGCATCCTCAAAGCAGCAGCGACAAGCGTGCGTCTGTCTGTTAAAGGGTGGTGTAACCCCCAAAGTGCACTCCACAAAAAATAAAAAATTCTTCTTTTTCTGTCTTTGTGAATTGTGTGGGCTGTAACTGCACCTGCATCCTCAAAGCAGCAGCGACAAGCGTGCGTCTGTCTGTTAAAGGATTACATCGGTGACAGCATCCAAGTAGGCATGTCAGACAGTCCGTACATGTACTGGCAGGAAAAAGAGGCAATTTGGGGGCCCCTATACAAACTGGCTCTATTTTACCTGAGTTGCCCCCCTCCAGTGTGTTCTCCGAAAGAGTGTTTAGTGCAGCCGGGAACCTTGTCAGCGAAAGGCGTAGGAGGTTGCTTCCACAAAATGTGGAGATGATGTTCATAAAAATGAATTATCAACTCTTCCAGGGAGACCAGCCTCCAGAATGTACAGAGGGACCTGTGGTGGTGGATTCCAGCGGGGACGAATTAATACTCTGTGAGGATGAGGATGTACACAACACTGAAGAGGGTGAGGAATCGGTGAATGAGGAGGATGAGGACGACATCTTGCCTCCGTAGAGCCAGTTTGTGCAGGGACAGATTAATTGCCAGCTTGTTTTGTGGGGGCCCAAACGAACCAATCATTTCAGCCACAGTCGTGTGGCAGACCCTGGCGCTGAAATGATTGGTTTGTTAAAGTGTGCATGTCCTGTTTATACAACATAAGGGTGGGTGGGAGGACCCAAGGACAATTCCATCTTGCACCTCTTTTTTTTCTTTGCATTATGTACTGTTTGCGGCCTAGTTTTCAAACTGCCATCCTGTCTGCCACTGCAGTGTCACTCCTAGATGGACCACATGTTTGTGCCGCCCACTCGTGTCGCTTAGCATAGTCATCCATCTTCCTCGGTGCAACCTTTTGGACATAAAAACACTATTGTGAGGTGTGTGAGGTGTTCAGAATAGACTGGAAATGAGTGGAAATTAAGGTTTTTGAGGTTAATAATAGCATAGGAGCAGAAAAATCAACACATTCTGTGATTTTAGCTGTTTTTATGCTTTTTTTTAAAAAAAATACAGATCCAAAACACAAAACCCAGAACCCAAAACACCGAAGGGTGGTTTTGGCAAAACCAATCCAGATCCAAAACACTAAGAAAGATTCAGATCCAAAACCAAAACACAAAACACGAAAAGTGGCCGGTGCACACCCCTAGTTCAAATCCCAACAGCGAAAGCCCGGAAGGGGTGAAGATCCCGAACGTTAAAAGGTAAGTATTAACTAACCCTATTCTACCCCCTAACCCGAACCCCTCCTTTAGGGGTGCCTAACCCTAACCCTCCCCCCCCAAGTGCCTAACCCTAACCCCCCTCTAAGTGCCTAACCCTCCCTTCCCCACTGCCTAACCCTAACCTCCCGGGGGGTGCCTAACCCTAAGTCCCCCCCGGGAGCCCCTAACCTAACCCTCCCCCCCGCGACTGTCCGTGTCCAGTGTAGGTCTAATGACAGGCGTTGGGATATCGACGCCTGTCATTTGTACCTTGCCGGGTTTAGACAGTCGGGAAGCTGGCGGTCGGCATTGCAGTTAATTTCAGTAAAAAGGAAGGTTAATATGTTTAAGTAGGTATTGCTTTAAAGAATCGTAACCATTGCCAACCATGTATACACAGGAGATGTAGTCTTTCCTTTGTGGAATGGTCATAGAGGCATTTTTTTGCAAAAATAGGGCAATAGTACTAAAAGGTAAATCACATGATTACATTGTTCTATTCAGTCATTAATTATTCCCGGTCCCCCACTAACCTATAAAACTTAATCTCTCATATCTGTTTTATTGAATGCAAACTATGTGATCTTATAGATCTTGTAATTGTTTAGGAAAACAATTACAAGGGTCTGGTGGGTCTGCAAAATTAGTTTTTCAAAAGATTTTTCTCCTTTAAATATATATTTTTTTTAATATTCAACTCCTCTCTTCAATTTTTTTTTTTTTATAATTATCTTCAACTCTCTTGAAATAAACCTATATTACCAGCTGTTAAATTTTATTTGCAAGGTATTATTTTCAATTACCACTTCTGTACTAGCAAAGTATTACACTGGCAGCATATTAAATATTTCCGTACAGAGGGTCTGATTCAGAAGCGTTTTTTTTTTTGTTTCGGCCCCCAGGCCACTCGCAAAGCTGTGGGTGACCACCCACAGCTAGTGCGAGCGGCCTGGCGATGGTCGCGATTATCGCGACCATCGGGCTTGCGTCGAGACCCTGCGGGAAGGTCTTGGCTCCTGCAAGCCTGAGTGGACTTCCTGCTGTAATAGAGTAGTAGGGCCGCCCACAAATGTCAGGCGTTCCTAAGGGAACGCCTGCGTTTGTGCAGCCACCCCCCCTCCCCGCCTACAAAATGGGGCGAGCTGTCAATCAACATCGACAGCCGCCCCGTCTTGTAGTGAGCCCTGGAGCGACGGAGCTGCCGTCGCTTGCTGGGGCTCACGCATACGCACGCCGGAGGCGGCACATGCGCAGTGGGGGAACATCGACCCGCTTGCGAGCACTGGGCCTAATTCAGAGCGGCCGCTCATTCGCTCTGAGCGATGTTCGCACAACTGCGCATGCGTATGGGTCGTAATGCGCATGCGTGAACCAGTCATTGCGGTCAGAAATTGTGTGCTTGCAAAATAGTGAATGCCTGCTATTTTGAGTGACAGGATGAGGCGTTTGTGGGTGGTAACAGGGGAAGGTGCTTGAAAACGGGGAGTGGAGATCTGAACGCAGGCGTGCCAAACGGTCAAAACGGGCGTTTTAAGGGTGCACATAATTAACAAAGCAGCGTCATCGACCACGTCACTTGGTTGTCTCTTAGCCTGAACTGTTCGCATGATTGCGGTAGGAAAATCCTACCACAAGCACTGCGAGCAGTTCATACGCCTTTCGATGTATTCGATTAATCTAATAAATAGCGGAGATGACGTAGGATGCGAGCGGCCAGGGGGCGTTTTTAAAAAAATAGCGAGCGCATGTTTCGTTCGCTCGTTCAGACATAGAGGCATCAACAGACCGCAAAGAGCGAGCGCTCTATTTAAATAACCGGCCCCTTTTTCTGAACGAGCGAGCGCAAATAGCGTCCGGCTCTGAATCAGGCCCAGAGTTCAACTCACAAGCTAAAGACTTATCCCAAAACATGAACCATTTGGATTATAGAGTTCATCTAATGTGAAATAAGTTTCGGTTACTGGGCTATTTCATGTCATTTCCCGCCCTGGATACCCAGAATATAATCTAGAATGATGTCTCATCTCCGTTTGGGGAAAGGGGAGCAGGAGTGCTACACGCCCCCTCCCCCATGGCCTGCCAATGGCTCCCACTGGACAAACGGGGGAAAATACAGAAGATGATGCCCTTTGTAGCCGGGCGTTAAGGGCCTGATTCAGAGGCGGACAGTAATGCATACGCAGCTGCGCATTCCCACGCTCGCAATGGTGTAAACATACTAATGTTAGCAAAGATCACCCTCGCATAAAGACGCCCACTGCTGCCTTCATACTTGCATACGCGTTCGCAAACACGCATAAATATCGTAAGCATTGAAGGAAATCGGCGGCCATTTTCCCCTTGCGGCAGGTCTGACTTGCCGCAGACTAGGGAGCTCTTCTGCCACGCAGGGCTGTGTATGCACTTGCAGTGGCTAATTCATGCACGCCCATGAAACAGGGTTCCAACGCCCAGGCACGCCTGCGTTCCTTAACCACCCCCTCGTCAACACCCCCAAATGGTCACTTCCTGTCAATCAATCTGCAATGGGTCTGCGGACTCGCACGGCGAACGCTGCGGGATCGCACAGCTGCCTTCGCGCATTGCGCACTGCGATACATACGCACGCGCAATGGCAAACAATCGCTCAGTCTGCGTGCGAATAGCGCCCATCTCTGAATCAGGCCCTAAGATTGCTTTGGTTGGGAAAGAACATATAAGCTGTCCATAACTGGAGGTGAGTCACTAGGGGGTGCGGGCCAAAATAGCAGAGCTTATCTGTGTGCTCCCACCTTCCGCATGCCACCTGCGCTTCCTTATACGTTCCTGGCTGGATCTAGTGCACACATAATTACTGCGCTGTATACCCATTTTTAAATACTTGCTGCCTTAACCCTGTGTCATCCTGTAAACCTGTACTGCCTGGATAATAAAAGACCTGGCTAAGTAATCTACCATGTGGAGTAACCTCCATCACACACCGCTGCTGCCTCTACCATCTAAAATTTCTATTAATTGCTCCAATGTAACATGCATGGACAAAAATGCATTTATGTCCCAAAGTGATGGATCCATGCCCCCTGGGAGCATGGGTATGTCTCCTTGAGGCTGTTTCGATATATCAATATGAGTACACAGTCCAGGGGCGTATCTATAATGGGTGCAGGGTGTGCAGGGAACATGGGCCCCAGGGTCCAGGGGGGACCCGCACCGCACACCCTGCACCTATAGTATTACTTACCTCTCCGGAGTCCCACGTCGGCCCGGGCGTCTCGGGCGCTGTAAAACAACTGGAAAATGGCTGCAGCGGCCATTTTCCCATAATTTGCGCATGTGCAGTACAGGGAAAATGGCCGCCGAGTCCATTTTCCCGGTGACCTGTGCAGACATTATAGACTCTGGGCACACTCTAGTGCCCAGAGTCTATAACTCTGGCGCTGGCCGCGCACAGCTCAGTGCGCTGCCGGCCGCCGGGCAGAGAGGAGGGGGCCCGTATCGGAGACTGCACATGGGCCCCCTCCTCTCTAGAAACGCCCCTGACACAGTCTATACAAAGCTCATCCCATTTACTGTAGTGGTTTGGAGTCTGATAACCTATGAGGTCTTGCATAAACCTTGCTGACTTAGCTATAAAGCCTCTGTTCTTGTATTAATCCAGATAATTCTGCACAATACCACCAATAACCCACATTCTGCTTGGAATGACCTGATATGTCTGATCTGCCCAACTTAAGGGTCAAAACCTTTCTTCATCTATCAATTGACATCACCCAGAGTCTGCAGGGAGGTCTGACCTCCAACCTGATGTGCTACTGCACACGTGACTGCAGCCATCTTCACTGTGTAGAGTGACATGGTGGGAGACAGAAGTCTTCTACTTAGCTCCTAAAGAGGACCTGATTAATACCTGAATATGAAGCTATTGCAGATCCCTGCACCGCTGCCAGTTTGCAGCATACACCTCACCGGCTGGTGAACTTCATAGAACCCCAGTGTACATGTAACAGTGAGTACGGCTGTAACTGCTATGCTGCAATAAACCAACGCCACTGGTTAGGTAACTGGGCTGTTCATAGTGTGAGTCACCTGCTGACATGTGCCTACATAACTCTGCAGTATCAACACCTGCACACACATCATTTGTAACTACAGAATTAACACAATACTGGGGCCTGGGCACTGGACCCATAACCTATTGGCAGAGGGCCTGATACACAGACGGACGCAAGGCTGATATTTACGCAGTGATTTTTAATGCGTATGCATGAACACCGAACTGCGCATATGCGATTGTCTTGCAATCACGTTCGTATAGAGGAACCATTCGCAAACTGAGTGACAGTCAGCATTTGGGGGTGGTAACGAGGGGAGAGGTTAAAAGAATGCAGGCGTGTCTGACCATTTAAGCGCTGTTTCGTGGGCGTGCATAAATTATTCATTGCGATCTCCTGCGCAACATGATAGCACTCTGTGTGTCAGGAGAGCTGCAGTGTTTGCGGCTGGTCAGACTTGACTTGCTTTCGTGGCTGCCCGATGTGCATCGATGTTACCAATGTTTGCGCTGTTGCACTTTGACGACGTCGTACAGATATGAGAAGGCCGCAGTGGGCGTCCCTATGCTCGGCTGTGCTTTTGAAAGGGATTAGCATATTTTAGCACCTGCGATCCGTGAGAGTATGCAGTTGTGATTGCATTTCCGTCCGTTTCTGAATGAGGCCCAGAGTGTTATCAAAGTAATGTTGCAAAGTAACAGACAGTGGTGGATAATTGTTTTCCCCAGATAGCGTGGTAAAGCAGGGTGGTGATGCCCTTGGCCAGACTATATGTGATGGTACTGTACGTGTTGCGCAGTTGTTGGGTGCTGGTATGCGTGATATGACAGCCAGTTCTTAGGGTTATTGAAGATGGTCGAAACAGCAGATAGCAAATAATAGAAATATAACCGGTACAGTTGCAGTAGAGTAGAAACGGACTGGAGCCCTTTGGGGTATTGCTGGGTGTTGTAGTGTGCCGGCGTGTAATGGACGCCGGCGGGTGGTAGCATTATTGCCCCTAATACAGAGTCAAGTATAGTATAATGTACTTGCGGAAGCCTAAGATGCTGATATCGCTAGTAACTGCAGGAGAGTCTCAGGGTTCCATCCACCCTGTATGGAAACCAGGTAGAAAACCGTACGGAAAATCCTTGCATGCGCAGTAACGCAAGTCAGAGGTCGGACTTGCTGGCTACGCTCCGGGAGGTCCCAGAGACCGCCGGATCAGACTGTCTGCCTGCGTATGGATTGAGGCAGCGCCAGAGCGCACATTATCCAACAAGACTTTTACTATCAATACATTTCATCTGTGCCTTATTGCACTGCAAATAAATGCCCCCCTCTATGTCCCATGGACTAAGCATCTCCATTATGACTTAAGTAAACAGATATGTAAAGTTGTCTTTATAGAAATGTGGAATTTAGTTTGTGTTTATTAAAACCTCAACATAATCAAATATTAAAATATAAAGCCGTGAAACAAATCAAGGAACAGCAATCAGTCTTTACCGCGCAGTCATCCTTGTCTCCCTGTTTTATAACATTTAGGCTTTGTGCACCAGCGCTATCTGATAAAATGTTACACAAATACATTTATTAGCTTCCTATACTTTAGTGCATGTTCAGAAAAAAAAAAGATAATTACTTTTTACTTGCAATAAAATCGTCAAACATAATCCACACATGACCCTTAGGAAAAGATAAGCATAATTTAAAATCAATTTCTTACCTAATTGAGTAAAACCTGCAGTAATGTAGATAACACCAGCAGTAATAATCTTATAGCATGAATACAAATTGAATATATATGGCCAAGTGTTCACCAATGCCCAGTGACTTCAGTTTGACAAGTTTAAACAATGAGATTTTTGTTATTATTTAAGGGGAACTCTATCCCAAAATGAGAAAGCATATTGTAGATTTTTTGTATTATATTGCACGCTGGCAAAGGTTTCATAGATTTTTCTGGGGGGGAGTTGCCATGCCTCCCAGATTTGGCCACACCCTCCAAATATTACTTGGTTTTTGTCACAAGTCCTCACAGAGACCCCAGAACCAGACCCCGCTACTTACCTCTGGCTGGCTCTGTCTGCATCTTCTCTGCTGCGCCCAGACGCCCGCACTCTGCTCCGGCATCTGCATGGCTGGGCTGCCGCTCTCCGGTCCATGGGTGCAGGGCCGGTGCAAGGTTTCTGGACACCCTAGCTAAACAAGTGCTTATACAGTGCCCCCTGCAGTGGTCCCCTCTATGCAATGCCCCTTATACAGTGCCCCCAGTAGTGGCTCCTATGCAGTGCTCCCAGTAGTGGTCCCCCTATGCAGTGCCCCTTATATGATGCCCCCAATAGTAGTCCCACCTACGCAGTGCCCATTTTATGTAGTGCCCCAGGTAGCGAACCCCCTATGCAGTGCCCCTTATATAATGTCCCCAGTATTAGTCCCCCCCCTGTCCCCAGTAGTAGTCCCCCAGTAGTAGTCCCCCCTGTGCAGTGGTCCTTATATAATGTCCCCAGTAGTAGCCTTCCCCCAGCAGTGCCCCCAGTAGTAGCCTCCCCCTGTATTAGCCTCCCACCAGGAATGCCCCTAGTAGTTATTGTGCCCCCAGTAGTAGCATCCCCCCAGCAATGCCCCAGTAGTAATCGTGCCCCCAGTAGTAGCCTCCCCCCAGCAATGCCCCCAGTAGTAATCATGCCCCCAGTAGTAGCCTCCCACCAGCAATGTCCCCAGTAGTAGCCTCCCCCCAGCAGTGCCCCCAGTATTTGCCTCCCCCCAGCAATGCCCCCAGTAGTAATCCTGCCCCCAGTAGTAGCCTCCCCCCAGCAATGCCCCAGTAGTAGCCTCCCCCCAGCAATGCCCCCAGTAGTAATCATGCCCCCAGTAGTAGCCTCCCCCCAGCAATGCCCCCAGTAGTAATCCTGCCCCCAGTAGTAGCCTCACCCCAGCAATGCCCCAGTAGTAGCCTCCCCCAGCAATTGCCCCAGTAGTAATCATGCCCCCAGTAGTAGCCTCCCCCCAGCAATGCACCCAGTAGTAGCCTCCACCCAGCAATGCCCCAGTAGTAGTCTCCCCCCAGCAATGCCCCCAGTAGTAATCATGCCCACAGTAGTAGCCTCCCCCCAGCAATGCCCCAGTAGTAGCCTCCCCCAGCAATGCCCCCAGTAGTAGCCTCCCCCCAGCAATGCCCAGTGTAGTAATTGTGCCCCCAGCAATGCTCCCAGTAGTAATCATGCCCCCAGTAGTAGCCTCCCCCAAGCAATGCCCCCAGTAGTAAAGGTGCCCCCAGCAATGCTCCCAGTAGTAATCGTGCCCCCAGTAGTAGCCTCTCCCAGACAGACACACGTAAAAGAACAAAACTCCACTTACCGTAATCCCAGCTCCGGCGTCCGCTTCTCTGTCCCCGGGCTCCGGCAGTCCCCGCGGGCCGCTTTGCATGATGGAGAGACGTCATGACGTCTCTCCCATCACCCACTGCGGGAGCCGGAAAATGGAGCTCATGAGTGAGCTCCAGCCCGGCTCCAGCAGTGGGCGCAGCAGCCGATGAGAGTCTGTCTGACTCTCATCGGCTGCTAAAACAAACACACAGCTGCCGGCGCCGGCGGCTGTGTGTTTGTTCCTATTAGTGTAGTGCGGACGGCACTTATGTGCGGTCCACACTACGGCCCTGCAGGGCTGGCGCTCTTAGGCAGCTGCCTAAGTTTGCCTAGTGGTAGCGCCAGCCCTGCATGGGTGCAACCATATTGGATTTGCCCACGTGACTCCGTCTCCATCAATGTAACTGCTCTGCCACAGATCTCCACCAATCAGCTTCCTGCAACCTCTATAAAACGATACCTGCTGCAGTCATAAGTTGCCAGTGCAAAAGGACTCATAGTTTAGTTAGTGATGTTCCAAACTGTGCTCTCTCATAGTGCGTCTGCTGTTTTCTTCAGTGAGCTGCAGCCGCGAGTATCCAGCCATCCTCCAACATATACCCTTGGAGTCCAGTTACCCACCGGTCTTTACCGGAGTACCAGCCATCCTCCATTCACCTGGAGTCCAGTTACTTCCCGGTCCTAACCGGAATTCAGTCATCCCTCAGTATCCACTCATAGGTCTCTACTGCCAATATATTCCTTCATCAAACCCAGGCACTGATTCAGAGCCGGACGCTCTGACCAGAGCGCTCGCTCTGAATCAGAGCCGTCCTATTTAAATTTGGAGCAGCCTTTTGGATGCTCGCATAGCTGTGGGTTACCACCCACAGCTTATGCGAATGTCCATGATGATGGTCGCGATGGTCAAGACCATCGCGACCATCGGGCTTGCGACGAGACCCTGCGGTAGTGTCTCGTGGCCGCAAGCCCTCGAGTGATTTTGCCTCTATCAGAGCCAAATTCACTCCCAGGGGCCGGACCCAGACGGTAGGTGTTCCCATGGGAATGCCTCCGTCTGGCAGCCACGCCCCTGGCACGCCCACCAAAGGGGGCGTGCTGTCAGTCACCATCGACAGCACGCCCCCTTTGGTGCGAGACCCGGAGCGACAGCTTGGCTGTCGCTGTCCTGGTCTCGCGCATGCCCACGACGGAGCTCCCTCCATCGTGCGCATGCGCATTGGGGTAACATCGACACGCTTGCGAGCGTCCTGCACTCGCGAGCGGGTCTGAATGAGACCCCCAGTCTCCTCCAGAGTGCATGCAAATATTACAAAAAAGATCCAAAACCCAGCCCAGGAACACAGCCTCCAATCCCTTCGACTGTGACAGATTTGCTGTATTTCTTGACAGCCTTAAAGAAAACCTAAAGAAAGAAAAATGTCGGCAGAAGCTATTTCATCGTGGGCAAAAGCTAGTACTGTATAATAATGGTAGTGCATATGCAGTATATAACTATATTAGTAGCAGTTATTACCACACAGGAAGTTAATAGATTTCGTATACCCAGTATTTTTTTATTTTTAGTGAATAACCCCTGATCTCCAGAGAATATTTCTGGATAAAGCCGGCATACGCCATTTTTGTACATAATGAGGAAATCTTGAGAACACAACATCTGCGCGTAGCTGTCAAGGTGTTCAGTTGATTTAAAACACCATGTTGCAGATTCGCCATAAAGATTTCTGTACCTATTTCACAGACATGGCATTACATTTCCACTCCTCTCGGTTTCTTTGTTTTGTTTAATATGTGATGGTGACATACAATTTAGTAAATTTATGAGGTAACAGACACTACACAGGGCAGAGCAGGAACAAGACAAGATGACTTTTTTATGTACATGTTCAGGCAGATAAAATAATTATAATCTGTATGTGCAAATAGTAAATCTGCCATTGTATAATTGTTTATGCAGACAAATAAAGTAACTGCTCTTTATTAATTCATACAATGTAATTTAAATGTATGGAATGCAACTGCACAACTTATAAATATATTCAGAATAAAATAAAATACATCTAATTTGTTATACTTTTATAGGTCTGTTGCCTCTAGATTCATACCACAGAGATACATGTCCTCAAAGTCAGCACAATACACCACATAAACACACTGATGGTGCATATATACGGTCAGATCTTTCATCAGATCTGAACGTAACGATTGAAAAAATCGTTCAATCGTTCATATCTGAAGGAAAATCTGACATATCTGACATGCCTGAACGATGAAGGATACGCGTTCCCGATGGTCAGATAACGATATCTGACATCTGATGTTTTTTGCAGTCAGACTTGGACGATTCCATTAATTTTGATGCAGTCAAAAATCGTTCAAATTGTTCAAATCTTAGGTAAAATTGTTCAATCGTTCATCTGACAGATTGGACCGTGGGTATGCTCCATAACAGTCAACACACTCCTACCCACAGAACGTTCACTATGGGCACGTGGCTGCTGAACGGACATAAAAAGACTTCTATAATAATCATTAACCACTTTGATAAAAGCTTCTGTCCACTAATGCTGGAACACATATAAAAGTTAGATATGTGAGGGCAGCGATCACTGACTGCTGGTATAATCATGTGAGGGCACCGATCACTGACTGCTGGTGTAATCATTAAGGGCACCGATCACTGACTGCTGATATAATCATGTGAGGGCACCGATCACTGACTGATGGTATAATCATGTGAGGGCAGCGATCACTGACTGCTGGTGTAATCATGTGAGGCCAGCGATCACTGACTGCTGGTAAAATCATGTGAGGGCAGCGATCACTGACTGCTGGTATAATCATGTGAGGGCACCGATCACTGACTGCTGGTGTAATCATTAAGGGCACCGATCACTGACTGCTGGTATAATCATGTGAGGGCACCGATCACTCACTGCTGGTATAATCATGTGAGGGTAGTGATCACTGACTGATGGTGTAATCATGTGAGGGCACCGATCACTGACTGCTGGTGTAATCATGTGAGGGCAGCGATCACTGGCTGCTGGTGTAATCATGTGAGGGCACCGATCACTGACTGCTGGTATAATCATGTGAGGGCACCGATCACTGACTGCTGGTATAATCATGTGAGGGCACCGATCGCTGACTGCTGGTGTAATCACGTGAGGGCAGCGATCGCTGACTGCTGGTGTAATCATGTGAGGGCACCGATCGCTGACTGCTGGTGTTAACATGTGAGGGCAGCGATCGCTGACTGCTGGTGTAATCATGTGAGGGCACCGATCGCTGACTGCTGGTGTAATCATGTGAGGGCACCGATCGCTGACTGCTGGTGTAATCATGTGAGGGCACCGATCACTGACTGCTGGTGTAATCATGTGACGGCAGCGATCACTGACTGCTGGTGTAATCATGTGAGGGCAGCGATCACTGACTGCTGGTGTAATCATGTGAGGGCACCGATCACTGACTGCTGGTGCAATCATGTGAGAGCAGCGATCACTGACTGCTGGTGTAATCATGTGAGGGCAGCGATCACTGACTGCTGGTGTAATCATGTGAGGGCAGCGATCACTGACTGCTGGTGTAATCATGTGAGGGCAGCGATCACTGACTGCTGGTGTAATCATGTGACGGCAGCGATCACTGACTGCTGGAGCAATCATGTGAGGGCAGCGATCACTGACTGCTGGTGTAATCATGTGAGGGCACCGATCACTGACTGCTGGTGTAATCATGTGAGGGCAGCGATCACTGACTGCTGGTGTAATCATGTGAGGGCAGCGATCACTGACTGCTGGTGTAATCATGTGAGGGCAGCGATCACTGACTGCTGGTGTAATCATGTGAGGGCACCGATCACTGACTGCTGGTGCAATCATGTGAGGGCAGCGATCACTGACTGCTGGTGTAATCATGTGAGGGCAGCGATCACTGACTGCTGGTGTAATCATGTGAGGGCAGCGATCACTGACTGCTGGTGTAATCATGTGAGGGCAGCGATCACTGACTGCTGGTGTAATCATGTGACGGCAGCGATCACTGACTGCTGGAGCAATCATGTGAGGGCAGCGATCACTGACTGCTGGTGTAATCATGTGAGGGCACCGATCACTGACTGCTGGTGTAATCATGTGAGGGCAGCGATCACTGACTGCTGGTGTAATCATGTGAGGGCAGCGATCACTGACTGCTGGTGTAATCATGTGACGGCAGCGATCACTGACTGCTGGTGTAATCATGTGAGGGCAGCGATCACTGACTGCTGGTGTAATCATGTGAGGGCACCGATCACTGACTGCTGGTGTAATCATGTGAGGGCACCGATCACTGGCTGCTGGTGTAATCATGTGAGGGCAGCGATCACTGACTGCTGGTGTAATCGTGTGAGGGCAGCGATCACTGACTGCTGGTGTAATCGTGTGAGGGCAGCGATTACTGACTGCTGGAGCAATCACTGACTGCTGGAGCAATCAAGTGACGGCAGCGATCAGTGACTGCTGGTGTAATCATGTGAGGGCAGCGATCACTGACTGCTGGTGTAATCTTGTGAGGGCACCGATCACTGACTGCTGGTGTAATCATGTGATGGCAGCGATCACTGACTGCTGGTGTAATCATGTGAGGGCACCGATCATTGGCTGCTGGAGTAATCATGTGAGGGCACCGATCACTGACTGCTGGTGTAATCATGTGAGGGCAGCGATCACTGGCTGCTGGTGTAATCATGTGAGGGCACAGATCACTGGCTGCTGGTGTAATCATGTGAGAGCACCGATCACTGACTGCTGGTGTAATCATGTGAGGGCAGCGATCACTGATTGCTGGAGTAATCATGTGAGGGCAGCGATCACTGACTGCTGGTGTAATCATTTGAGGGCAGAGATCACTGACTGCTGGAGTAATCATGTGAGGGCAGCGATCACTGACTGCTGGTGTAATCATGTGAGGGCAGCGATCACTGACTGCTGGTGTAATCATGTGAGGGCAGCGATCACTGACTGCTAGTGTAATCATTAAGGGCACCGATCACTGACTGCTGGTATAATCATGTGACGGCAGCGATCGCTGACTGCTGGTATAATCATGTGAGGGCAGCGATCGCTGACTGCTGGTGTAATCATGTGAGGGCAGCGATCGCTGACTGCTGGTGTAATCATGTGATGGCAGCGATCCCTGACTGCTGGTGTAATCATGTGAGGGCAGCGATCACTGACTGCTGGTGTAATCATGTGAGGGCACCGATCACTGACTGCTGGTATAATCATGTGAGGGCACCGATCAGTGACTGCTGGTATAATCATGTGATGGCACTGATCACTGACTGCTGGTGTAATCATGTGAGGGCAGCGATCACTGACTGCTGGTGTTGCCTTATGGTTGCCGTACCCTGCCGCAAGCACTGCGAGGACTTTAGTGTAAAAAACAGCCATGTGACGTGTACTATGACGCTGCCTGTTAATTATGCACGCCTTAGAAACGACGTTGAAACACCCAGGCATGCCTGTGTTCGCACCTTCACACCCCCGTTATTAGTGTCCTGCCCCTGTTACCACCCACAAACGGCCTCTCCTGTCACTTATTTCACTGGGCTGTCTTTGTTGGGCGAGCGAGTGGGATGCGATCACACAGAGTAGTTAGCGCATGCGCAGAACGAAGCGTGCGCATGCGCGTATGCAAACCATCGGGGCCGCTTGCGAGCGCACAGTGCTAGGGAGCGGGTCTGAATGATGTCCTCTGTCTGCTGGTGTAATCATTTGAGGGCACCGATTACTGAATCCTTGAATAATCATGTGAGGGCACTGACTGGGCATGATTCATTACGGATAACAACTGCGATTACGCACGCTGTCTCACTGCGATAGTATGCTAATCCATTGAATCGCTATGCCGTCGCAGCACAACATAAGGATGCCTACCTTACCTTACACACATCCATAATCCTTAGCAAGACTGTTAAACCATCGGTAACATGGAGTACCATCGCAGCCTCACGCACACTTGTACAAGCTCTCACCTTACTCAGGAATTGCTAACTTCATTGCACGCTATGAGTACTCAAGCTGCAAAAGGCATCGCAGTGGATAATTTATGCACGCCCATGCAACGGCGTTCAAACACACTGGCACCCCTGCGTTTCACCGCCCAACTCCCGTCACCACCCCCAAACGCCACTTCCTGTCACTCACTCTGCGATGGGTCTGCGTAGTCACTGTGAATGCAGTCCTGACCGCAGTGGCCATTTCGCGCATGCGCAGTGTGATGCATACACATGCGCAGAACGGCCAATTGCGTGCTTAATCACAGTTGCGATAGGATACGAATCAGACCCTCTGTCTTTGTATCTGGCCTGCAGTACCTCTGTGCCACCAGAGGTGCTGCTGACGTATTCTGACTTTTTTCCTCAGATGCAGGAGTTAAGGTGCCCACACACATACCGATACTCTCCCCTGCAGCTCAGCACACGATCTGCACACGATATGCTGTCCAATCTTCATCCGATCTCCTGCAGCCAGACTTTTTTATAGTGCATTGTGTCCTAGATTGTCAGATCTGCCGTACAGCACGGCAGATCTGACAATGCGATGTGCGACCAGCGGTGGCGCGCATCGCACCGTGATCGTGAGTGGGGACTCACGATTTGGGCATTTTTTACCCCATCTGTTGTTCTGATGTGTCGGAATTGGCCAGATCGGGGAAAAAATCGCTCTGTGTATGGGCAGCTTAAATCTCACTCCCCTGTTTAATCATCTGCACCTGCCTCACATATTATTTATTCCTGCCTCTTTCCTTGCACCTTGCTGGTCATTGATTGTTTTCCCTGGATTGTGGTCCACTGCCTAAACCTGCACTCCTGTCTACTGGACCTCTGCAAACTGTAGCTCTACTGCTGTCTGTGAGTCTGTCTTAGCTACTCTGCAGCTTTTTGCATTTGCTTGGTTCCAGTCTGTATACCTCCAGCCAGAGCTGTAACTAGATTTTTTGGTGCCCTCGGCCTGGAAGAGAATTGGCGCCCCCCTCCCCCTATTTTTTTCAAATAGGGACATAAGTCCACCTGAAAAAGGTACGTGGCCTCATGGGAAAAGGCCATGACATGCAGTATAACTCACCATCTCTAAATGTAGGAGAGCACTAGTGAAGCTGCACCTGCAACAGGATTTGTCCATCAGAGCAGCCGTGCACAAGCCTGGAGCTGGCAGTGCAGATTACCGACTGAAGGTATAGAAAGATGCTACTTGTAGAGTATATGCAGCAAATATCAGCGGCGGGGAGATTCGTGTATGTACCCTGCGCCGGCAGCTGAACTCTCCAGCAAGGGTACTTGAGGTGTGCTGGTAACACCTGGGTCGGGAATCGATGGTGTTTAGAGCTGCCATTAGAAATTGTGGGACAGATAGCTCCATGTGTAAGGTGTCTGAGTGCCATGTGAGAGGTGATGGGTTTGAGTCCAGGGTACCACAGTATTTTGAAATGTGTGTGCTAAATAAAAGAGGATGTGACTGAAGGTGCTTGGGGAGTTGGCCAGATGGAGGGGGAGTGAGCCAGGGAGGAGATAGTGGTGGCCAGGAGATGCCGGGGATAAAAGAAGAGGAAGCTACAAGTGAGAATGATTATAAACTGATAATTGACAGGCCCAAACAGCGCCCTCTGCCCTGCGGTGCCATGGCACATGTCGCACCACCCTAGTTACGGCCTTGCCTCCAGTCTGTAATCTGTACAGCTTCAGCCAGCTGGGCCTCTGCAAGCTGTTCCTCCTATTGCTGAAAGTGAATCTGACTCATCCTATCTGCAGCATATGGTTATTGTTTGTATCCAATTTTGCATACTTTCAGGTTTCTGTTCACCACCAGTTCCAGTCTGGTTCAAGCCTCTGGTTTCAGTCCGGTTGTATCACCTGGACTTTGTTTTTGTTTCAATAAACAGTTTATATTTCACTATACTTCTGACTCCACAGCTTTCATTACAAGTATCCAGTTACATAACACATGTGAGGACACTGATCACTGACTGCTGGAATACTTATGTGGGTGTAAAGGCTATTGGTCGCTGTTGGTATAAGACTGGTGGGCACAAATATGCCTGAGATTAGAAAGTTGGCTTCTCGTATGTTTAGTAGAATCGGAAAGATTTATGTAGTTCAATAAGTTAATTACTTTCTAGCTCATCCAGATTGGCCACTGTTGGAATATGCATGTTCTAGTCATCCATATTATGTCAAGCCTTTATTTAAATGGGTAATTCAGATTTGAGGGGTCAATCCCGACCATGAGCATCTTTATGCCAATGGTTGGAATGTTGAAAGGCATGTCCAATTCACTGCTGCTCTAAACAGCACAGCAAAGCGGCCTTGGACGAATGACACACACGTCTCCAGGCCCGCTGAGAGCCGTGGCGGGCCCGGGTAATAGGGGGGTCATGGCCTAATCGCGGGAGGCATGGCCATGGCCCCTTCCCGGCCCCCCCAAAAAAAGTTTTGCAGCGGCGCTGTGCGCTGGGGAGGGGGGGCACTCTGAGCCCCCTCAGCCCTGCTCAAAGCCAGGAGGGGTGCGATCAGTGTGATTGCTCCCCCCCACAGGCATAGGAGACTGCTGTGGCTGCTGCTCAACAGCCACGCGCAGTCTCCACTGCAGCTCAGCACACGCTGTGTGCTGGGCTGCTGTGAGGGAGGGGGGGGGTGGCGCCGGAGACCCGGGCCCCCGCCAGGCCCATCAGGAAGCCCGGGGGCGGGTAATCTGTACCCGCTCCCCCCCCCCTCTCGGCGCCCCTGCACGTCTCCAACTGGTGCATGCAGGGGAAAAGCGCAGTGGGTTTCTAGTTGCCTGGAACTTAAATACCCAGGCCCAGCCAGTGTATCAAATAATGATCACAATAGCAGTAATATATTCATTTTCCTTGCGCTGTGGCCACAACATGCAGTATAAATGATGGGACACAGCTGCTGCACATGCCTAGTACCTACCGAGTCTGTAGAGCTCATTCAGAGTCGGTCATGAGCGCTGAGCGCTCACGGCCGACTAGATGTTGCCCCACAGCGCATGCGCATGACGGAGCCGGCTCCGTCATGCGCATGCGCGAGACCCGGCTAACGACGGGTGATCCGTCGTTAGGGGTCTCGTCGTAGACGGGGCGAGCTGTCGATGTTGAGTGACAGCTCGCCCCGTTTTCTGGGCGGGCCGGGGGCGTGCCTGGCCAAACGGAGGTGTTCCAGTAGGAACGCTTGCCGTTTGGGGGCGGCCCCACTGACATCAGCAGTGATGTCAGTGGGGAGCTTCCTGCTCGATCAGAGCAGGAAGCTCCCTGGGGCTGAAGGTTGACAAGACCCTACCTTAGGGTCTCGTCGTAAGCCCCGATGGTCGCGATGGTCTTGACCATCGCGACCATCACCCTTGTCGGTCGTTAGAGCTGTGGGTGTTAACCCACAGCCTAACGACCGTCTTGGAGGCGGCCGTTCAGGATGCAAGCGGCCGCCCTGTTTCAGAACGACCGCTTGCATCCTACGACTGCCTCTGAATGAGGCCCTGTGTGTGCAGAACTGAGCACACAATCAATGCACTGACCATAGAGACCATGGAGCAGCTGCCAGCAAGAAGTCTCCTACTATTATAATTTATTATTATATAATGTATGTATTTTTATGTGATGCTTAGCCTTTTCTTGAATACTCATGTTATTTATAAAACATGTTTGATACAGAGGGCCTGATTCAGACCCGCTCGCGAGTGCTGAGCGCTCGCAAGCGGGTCGATGTTGGCCAAGTGCGCATGCGCACGAGGGAGCCGGCTCCGTCGTGCGCATGCGCGAGACACGTCACAATATTGCTATTTGCCTGATTCCGACCCATCGGAATGACAAGTCGGTAATATCGCGCAGTGTGTATGCACTATATCATGTAGTGCACCCTCCCATGGGGTCGTCAGCTGCATCGCCTGATCTTTTGTACATGCAGTAAGATCAGGCGATGTGGCTTACAATTCCATGCCGTGCTGTGCGGCGGGGGCTGGATCGCCCAGTGTGTACGGACGGACCGCCCGATATGTTGGCCCGACGGCGCAGGGATCGTGGGTTGCATCGCTGGGTACACAATCGTTAAGTGTGTACCAAGCTTCAGACTCACGGGATTGCTACACAGAGTGTGGGAATTAGATTGTGGACAGGTCCTAGTGCCACAACTAACAGCTTATCATGATTGTTGGTCCTATATATGGGGTATATGTAATAAGCCTTGGAGAGAGAGAGAAAGTGGATGGCGATAAAGTGCCAACCAATCAGCTCCTAACTCATTTTCCAAACAGCCTGTGAAGTGACAGTTAGGAGCTGATTGGTTGGTGCCCTTAACCAATGCTATGCTGGCCATACACTGGACGATTGATCAAACTATTTGGGTAGTTTCTACAGGTTGGACTGACCAATCGTTTGAAAATAGTTCTATTTTGAGTCTTCTGCGACCCTCGATGCGCGTCCCCGCTGTCGTCTAGTTGGATGGCAGATCAGATGGTTTTCCAGAGAGATCTCAACTGATCGTGTAGGAATTGACACACATTGGCCCTCATTCAGAGGCGGTCGCTAGGAGCGAGCGCTCTCTCTGAATGAGGGCGGCCGCTTCACTTTTCAAGTGCGGCCTCTCGGTCGCTAGCTAAGCTGTGGGTTACCAGCCACAGCTTTAGCGACCGACCAGGTTGATGGTCGCGATGGTCAAGACCATCGCGACCATCGGAGCTTGCAACGACACCCTAAGGTTGGGTCTCGGCAACCGCAAGCCCCAGGGAGCTTCCTGCTCTCATCGAGCAGGAAGCTCCCCACTGACATCACTGCTGATGTCAGTGTGGCCGCCCACAAAATGACAGACGTTCCGTCAGGAACGCCTCAGTTTGTGTAGCCACCCCCCCCGCCCCGCCTACAAAGCGGGGCGAGCTGTCGATCAACATCGACAGCCGCCCTTTTTGTAGTGAGCTCCGGAGCGAGAGAAATTCTCTCTCGCTCCGGGGCTTGCGCACGCGCAGTGCGGCCGCTGCGCGTGCGCAGGGCCTTAATATCGACCCGGTTGCGAGCACTCAGCGCTTGTGGCCGGGTCTGAATGAGACTCATTATGTGATGTGATTGATCAAATCGTATATTCTTATGTGAAATAGTTGCATTTTAAATACAGATCGTCCTGTATCTGAAGGGAAGAATTTTCAAGGGAAATCGTACAACTGATCTGACCAACTTTTGAATCTCACTGTGTATGGCCACCTTTAGTGAGGATGCAGCTTATCACTTGGTATGAGCCATGCTTTTGCCCTTCTGCTCCACGGGAGGTTTCTGTCCTCCCTGAGCTCGCCTTAGGACACCTGCGTTACGGTTTGACAGGTGTACCGCCATTATGTCATTATGATGTGCATCAGTGATGTCATTAGTTTCTAAGCAACTGACAGGCCTTAATCTCAAGGATATAGTATATTCCTTTCCAATATGACTGCCTCAACCATGGGAATAGATTAAAATCCCATTTTACTGTCCTAATATTTAGCTGCTGAAGTTCCCATATGAGGGTTGCCTGCTATAATATACTCTCTTTTCCCTGAATACAATAAACCGTTGAGGCATCAAATATTTATATTTTTATTTAATATTGTTTTTGTTAGATAAAGGACAAGTTTATGCCCTTAATAAAGCTGTAGTCAGTGGTGCTTTGAACCATATCTGTGGGGACAGCATCCGACCTTGTGTGAGGAAATTCAACAGAATAATATTACATAGACAATTACAATGCAGCCTCACCTTGGCCTCAAGGTTTCCTGGCCAGCTACCGGTGGGTATATCTTCCATTAGACATGGCAGAGAACTACGCAGTGCTATGAAATTACAAGCCGCCTTTTAGTCTACAGGGCACAGACGTATCTAGAACAGATTTGGTTCAATGTAAATTCTGTTCATTTCTTTTCTGTGGCTTCGGAAGGTTTGCAGATATTGCATCGTACACAATGTTGCACGAAATGACTTATGTGCATCGTTATTGGGAACGTTCAAAAAAGGAAATTGGAAATATTATTGTTATAACAAAAATGTTAGTTTCCTTCCTGTTTATAATCTAATAATTAGTATACTGTGCATGCATCACTGATAGTATAGTGCCACCAAAATACCTACAAGTTTTGTTCAGATGAGTGTAGGTTTATGAGGTCAGTAAAAAAATACATGCAATTAGCCTCTGGTGATATGTTCACCTGGAATGTGGGATACCCCGTGGGTCTAATGGGTTCCAGGAGTCAAAGAAGAAGAGAATAAAGGTGAGTACACATTAGACCAGTGGTTATCAAACTCTGGGCCTGATTCAGAGGCGCTCTCAAAAAGCGAGCGCTCGCTCTGAATCAGGACGGGCGCTTTTTTATTTTTTGTTGCGGCCTCCTGGCCGCTCGCATAGCTGTGGGTGACCACCCACAGCTATTGCGAGTGGCCAGGATGATGGTCGCGATGGTCAAGACCATCGCGACCATCGGGCTTGCGACGAGACCCTTGTGGTAGGGTCTCATTCCCGCAAGCCCCAGTGAGTTTTCGGCTCTAATAGAGCCAGAAGCTCACCCACTGACATCACTGGTGATGTCAGTGGGGCCGCCCACAAACAGCAAGCGTTCGCTTGGGAACGCCTCTGTTTGTGAAGCCATCCCCCGGCCACGCCTACAAAACAGGGCGAGCTGTCGATCAACATCGACAGCCGCCCCTTTTGTAGTGAGTCCCGGAGCGAGTGCTTTTTGCGCTCGCTCCAGGACTCGCACACGCGCAGTGCGCACTGGGCCACCATCGACCCGCTTGCGAGCGGGTCTGAATCAAGGCCCTCATTCAGAGCCACTCGCAAACAGCAGTACGCTCGTTGCGTTCCGATGTTGACTAACCGCGCATGCGTCGGTGTAACACTGCGCATGTGCGTACGGCAGATTGCGAGTTTTTTTGGTCTCGTTCGTCAAATAGCGTACAGGAAGTGACATGTCAAATGTGCTTGACAGAACAGGGCGTTTTTGGGTGTTGACGGGGGTGGAGCTGGAAAAACGCAGGCGTGGCGAGGCGTTTTTGGGGCGTACATACATTAGCAGATGCGAGCGTAAAATGTGTACGGACCGACTCATACGTCACTGGATGATCCTCTTTCCCTTCAAAATGCTCGCACAGCTTAGGGTCTGGATTACTCGACCACATTGGCGATGGCCTTCACCTCCATCCCGGCACTCCTCGATGTTGCTGCGATTAATCGCGGGTGGTCTGAACAGCAATTAGTGGTGGATTGAAAACCGGCTTGGTATGTGTATTGAAAGTAGTTTTTTGTGTTAGCACAAAAGCGTACGCAGGTGGAAATCATAGCTGCTAATGTGATGATTACACAATCAATTTACGTACATTTGTGGTATTTTCTTTGGGGCTCAATTTGTTGGTTAGGGCCTATTGTAACAATAATGTCATCATGTTTTTTTGGTTTTTCCCTTTTTCTTTTGGCCTTTTGAATTTGCCTCGTTATGTTAAATTTGAAACGTTTCTTAAAGAGCCCTTTTTTTGGGGGCCATGTAAAATGTGGTTCTTGCCAGTTTGTGCCTTTTGGCCCAGGATTAAATGTAATCCATTGTGACAATAATGTGAGAATACAATGTCAGTTTTTTATTTTTTTTTTATTGCTCAAAGAAA
The DNA here is from genome assembly GCA_031769625.1 of Taudactylus pleione. Lineage (NCBI taxonomy): Eukaryota > Metazoa > Chordata > Amphibia > Anura > Myobatrachidae > Taudactylus > Taudactylus pleione. The sequence continues at coordinate 7,154,047 of JAUIMM010000436.1, read as the reverse complement.
AAATCACAATTCAAACATTTTTGGCCAAAGTTTTTTTGCAGGGTTCAATTCCAAAGTTGCAATAATTGGGCCAAAATAAAAGATTTAGGAAATGTAGAACACAAAATTAAAAACAATTCACAAGAAAGGAGAGGGAAGTTTTGACCAGAAAGGAATATGAGCCAAGCACAGAAGGAGTGTGGGAAAAGTCGCCATTGCTGTCACCGTTTTTTCACCCGTTTGGCTGGGAGAGGGAGGGCGCCAGACCGGGTCCGGGATGTCATCGGGCTGGCCTGTCCAGAGGCAGATGTTGTGGCCTCTGGACTAGGCACAGGGCTAGGCACATTTGGAGGATTGGCTGATGTTGTGCCAGAGGTGGAGGATCCTGATGTTCCGGCAGGAAGGGAGGTCGGCTCCACCATGTGCTGGCGAACGAGCTGCTCCAGGGCATTGGCGATGCGGATGTTGGCCCTGGTATTTTCCGCCAGGGCCTGACCAATGGTCACGTTGGCCGCAGCATTTTGCTCCAGGGCCTCAGCCACCCGTAGCAGACTGGCGTCCATCCTCTGCAGAATCTCCGTATGGAAATCCGATTTGAAATTGAGTTCTGTGAGGAGGGACACTGCCTGCGAGGGGGATTGCCCTGGACTGGCTTCTGCAGGGTCCTCAGCCGGATGTACTGGTTCCTCCCCTGCAGAGCCAGCAGAAATTCGGCTTCCAAGGCTCCCCTCTGGAGCAGACTCATCCGCCTGTGTCTCTGTTAGGAAAAATGAGAAAAGACTCACATTAGAATCTACATATTGGCCCACTAACATTTCAGAGTTGGTGACATCACAAGATTTACCTGGGACAACATGAGGAGCCGCAAAGTCTGGCATGTCCGTATCCATGTTGGACACGCCCAGTGCCAGATTAATGTCCACATGGGCCTGGAGCTGAAATTTATGATGAGCCTATTGTATGTCACTGCAGGGGAGGTGACAAGTGCCGTTGCAGTGTGACTGGTAATGTGGGGTCATGACCAGTGCGGTGTGGTGTTGGTTTACATAGGTGTGTGGCCAGTGCAGCGTTCTCCCAGGACACTCCGGGCAGTGCTGCATTTTCAGGTGCCGGTGGCCTCAACACATCTATGCAATGGCATGACGTTACACACTTAAGGGGAACGAGGTCAGCACAGGGCGCTCTGGAGTTAGCCCTGCTATGCCGCTGACTGTGCATGTGTAGGCCAGCACTCCTGTGCAAAGGATAGTGCTATGGCGTCTGGTGCCCTCCTAATTACCACTGCCTGTGAAGGGAGGGAACTATGTAGCAGTGGAATGGACGGCACTCTGGATAGCTTGTATAAAACACATTAAAATCCATTTAAGTTATCAACATTTCAGAACTTGTATTCGTCCCTTCAGTAATCCTGACAAAAGAATGAATACAAGTTCTGAAGCGTTGATAACTTAAACTGAGTATTAGTGTGTTTTATACAGGCCGTCCAGAGTGCCGCCCATTTGACTGCTATATATATGTGTATGTGGGTGTGTACATACATTACACACCCACATACACACCCACATTGTGATGGTACAGGGGCTTGAGGCACACTTAAGGGGACCGAAGCAGGTGTGGTGTGATATGTTGACAGTCATGAAAATGTTGACATTAGGGTTAGGCTACATGGGGGGTTAGGCACTAGGGGAAGGTTACGGTTATGCTAAAGGGGGAGGAGGATAGGGTTGGGCACTAGGGGAAGGATAGGGTTAGGCTACATGGGGGGGTTAGGCACTAGGGGAAGGTTAGGGTTAGGCTACATGGGGGGGTTAGGCACTAGGGGGAGGGTTAGGGTTAAGCTACATGGGGGGGTTAGGCACTAGGGGGAGGGTTAGGGTTAGGCTACATGGGGGGGTTAGGCACTAGGGGAAGGTTAGGGTTAGGCTACGGGGGGAGGAGGATAGGGTTAGGCACTAGGGGAAGGTTAGGGTTAGGCTACAGGGGGAGGAGGATAGGGATAGGCACTAGGGGAAGGTTACGGTTATGCTAAAGGGGGAGGAGGATAGGGTTGGGCACTAGGGGAAGGTTAGGGTTAGGCTACATGGGGGGGTTAGGCACTAGGGGGAGGGTTAGGCTACATGGGGGGGTTAGGCACTAGGGGGAGGGTTAGGGTTAGGCTACATGGGGGGGGTTAGGCACTAGGGGAAGGTTAGGGTTAGGCTACGGGGGGAAGAGGATAGGTTTAGGCACTAGGGGAAGGTTAGGGTTAGTCTACGGGGGGAGGAGGATAGGGTTAGGCACTAGGGGAAGGTTACGGTTATGCTAAAGGGGGAGGAGGATAGGGTTGGGCACTAGGGGAAGGTTAGGGTTAGGCTACATGGGGGGGTTAGGCACTAGGGGAAGGTTAGGGTTAGGCTACATGGGGGGGTTAGGCACTAGGGGAAGGTTAGGGTTAGGCACTAGGGGGAGGGTTAGGGTTAGGCTACGGGGGGAGGAGGATAGGGTTAGGCACTAGGGAAAGGTTAGGGTTAGGCTATGGGGGGAGGAGGATAGGGTTAGGCACTAGGGGGAGGTTACAGTTAAACTGCGCGGGAGGAGGTTAGGGAAAGGTACTATAAGTTAGGGGTAGGCATTAGGGTTAGGGGGGGATACTCACTGGAAGACTGGAGCCGCAGAGGTCATGACCGCTGGGACCCGGAAGCCGTGCTGGAGTCACTGCAGCCATCAGGAGCAGGTCAGTGAGCGCTGGGCCAACAGGGATGATATGTCGACATTCCATCACTGTCTACATGAATGTCGACACGGACAACTTCAACATTATGACCATGTTGACATTCTCCTATCAACATGATGAATGTTTACATATCATTCCACACCTGCCACAGTCCCCTTAAATGTGCCTGAAGCTCCTGTACATCCCTATTTACCACCGTGTGTGTGTATGTATATATACATATACACACACACATATATATTATATATATATATATACACACACACACGTACGTGTATATATATATATATATACACACGTGTGTGTGTATATATATATATATATATATATATATATAAATGCACGTACATTTGTATATATATATGTGTGTTTATGTATGTATATAAACACAAGTGTGTGTGTGTATATACATATACACACACATATATATATATATTTATATACTGTATATATACACACACAAGTACGTACATACATATACGCGTGTGTATACATACAGTACATATACAAACACACACACACGTGTGTGTGTATATATATATACATACATATACACAAATGTACGTGCATATATATATATATACACACATTTATAAACAGATTAGGTGGGTATAAGAGCTTATACACATAAGCTGTTATACCCACCTAATTTGATTGATAGATAGGTAGTAGATATATATTTACATGCATATATAGACAGGGGCCAGACATTACACTGACCTGAGTAAAAATCCTGACATGCTGGGCTGAGCTGCCTTTAGAGTAGAACGGTTCAGGGGCGTAGCCTCGGTATAATGGGGCGGAGCTTCAGCGGGTCTGTGGTGGGCGGGACATCAGAGGTGGGCTTGACTTCAGCGGTCCGAGGGTGAGCGGGGCTTTGGCCTGGCTTATCGATCCACTCCAAGTGGAGTAGAACGGTTCAGGGGCGGAGCCTCGGTATAATGGGGCGGAGCTTCGACGGGTCTGTGGTGGGTGGGGCATCGGATGTGGGCTGGGCTTCATCGGTCCGAGGGTGAGTGGGCCTTTGGCCTGGCCTATCGATCCGCTTCAAGTGGAGGGGAACAGGTGGGGAGGTCAGAATTCACTAAGCTGATTTTGGCAGCCATTGGGTGAGAGAGCTGACTGACAGGAAAAAAAAACAAAACTTTTTTTTTCCTGTATGCACTGCTGTCTGTGAGGGCCTATTTTCAATGGGAGGCCTGGAGCTGTAGCTCCACCCGCCCCATTGTTAATCCGGCCCTGGACACGCCAAACACCTCCACAGGCTGCACACACCCCTGTGCCAGCTCTTCTAAATCCGTCAACTCCAATGACACAGGGGTGGGACCCCCACCTGTCCCCCTTGCATGCCTAGCCCTGTCCGCGAGTTTTTGCTTTAGGCGATATTTGAAGTCGCCCCATCTGTGGGAAAAAATGGAAGCCATTATCCTTTTGTTTAAAATGGTGTTTATTTTTAGGGGGGGCAAGTGTTTACTTACCGCCGTTTGACATCCCGGGCTAGACGGACATAATCACCCACCCTATTGACAGCAACGGCTACCTCTTCCCACATTCTCCACTTCTGGCTTATACTCATATTCCTGTCTGCCTGTGGCAGGATGTCCACACACTTCTGAATCAAAACCTCCATCTCCTTTCTTGTGAAATGTGGCTGCCTTTTTTTTTTTTTGCAGCTTTGGCCGGAATACTGGGCCCAGTAGCCTCTTCCATGTCATCCTCCTCACCTATTTGTGTAAATATTCAGATTTCTCTAATTCACAACTTGCCCAATCTTATGTTTCAAATTAGTCATTGATACAAAATGCATGAAAGACTTACCGCCTGACTCTTGGGCATTGTTTCCCTGGTCTGTAGCCATGTCTGAGGTCCAAACAAGAAATACACCAGAATTTAAATGTGTTTTCGTGACGTATTTATACATGCGTCCTTATTTTGCGGCCGCATCATTGATTGTGCGTTCCTATGATCCCTCCTTAATTTGTGCGGGAAACGAAACACTATTTATGGCTTGGTGTGTCTCGAGTCGAGGTGGCGTTTTTGGATTGTTGGAGGTTACCTTGGTTGGAGTTTCTTGTTTGCGGATAAAGGAGTTGGCGTTTGGAGTTTATTTTGTTTTCTAGATTTTCGTTTTTATTTTCCGTTCGCTTTTTTTGTATATTTTTTTTTTTGCCTCGTTTCTTGATTTGGTAAGTTTTGTGAAGTCTAACTTTGGTTCAATTGGTGTCTCATTGTGTTTCTTCTTGTTATTAATTTTGTGATCCATAATTTCATATCTTTTAGCATTTTTTTAATTTCGGACCCAAAGACCTTTTGATTTGGAATCTTATATATTTGCTCTTGGTAAGTCCATTTTTTATCTTGTATTTGCGAACTAATTAGCGCATTTTTCTCAGTTTGTATAGTGACTTGTATTTGCGAACTAATTAGCGCATTTTTCTCTGTTTGTTTATTAACTTGTATTTGCGAACTAATTAGCGCATTTTTAAATGCTTATTAATCCTATAAAATTTTTTGTGGTTGCCCTTTCGCTTTTTTGGCTTACATTTCAACCCATTTTGTTGTACTGTGTGCAATGTCGTTTTGCTCTTTGGCCAAATGTGTGTTTCGCATATTTAAAGTTTTGTCTAGCACAAAATTTAGAAACATAAATGCACAGACTAAAATTTTTCTAATTATTTTTGGGATTAATTTCAGTTTGGGCGTATCATGACAATACCCCGGCATGTAAGCAGCAATGGATGGTATCATCAAGCTAAGTTGTTCTTAATTTTCTTTTGGGGTGGGTTCAAAGCCTTACATTCCAATCTTGCCATTTCAGGTTGATCTTGGGCGGATTGTTCTGGCCATGCTCCCGGAAGCCGACCAACCTCAATCTCGTCCCAGGCATAGGCATCGTAGGCGTGCAAGGCCCCAGATATTTCGAACACGTGTCACCCTTTTTGGAATGCCCAATGATGAGGTTTTAAGACGCTACCGTCTTCCTCCCAAAATCATCATAGACACTCTCTCATTAATAGAGAGTGATCTTGAGCGGCAAATTGACAGTCCAACAGCAATACCACCACTTACGCAATTTATGGCGGTGTTACATTTCTGTGCCTCAGGATCATTTCAAACAATGGTGGGAATAGTGGCGGGCATCTCACAATCCTCCTTTTCCAGGATCCTGAGGGCAGTGATGGAGGCACTTTTCAAGCACCTCCATCATTTTATTAAAATGCCTTTGGATATGGGTGCCCTTAGTGTGGCCAAGGCCAATTTTTACCAAATAGCTGGCTTCCCACACATCATAGGGGTTGTGGATGGTACTCACATACCACTTCAGCCTCCAGCACGGCTGGAGGCAATATTTTGCAACCGAAAACACTATCACTCCCTGAATGTAATGGTGGTATGTGATGCCTCCCTCCAGATCCTGTCCCTGAATGCAAAATTACCAGGATGTGCACATGACTCCTTCGTCATCCGGCAATCAGGGATATGGCACAAATTAAACAACCTCCAAGCTGGTGATGCGTGGCTTCTGGGTAAGTGTAGTCCTTTAGTACATAACAATGTTAAGCTTGATACACAGTGATCCTGATGTTGTCTATTCTTTTTCACAGGAGACAGTGGATACCCTTGCATGCCCTGGCTGCTCACTCCTTATTTGGCTCCCACACCAGGTCCACAAAGTGAGTTTAATACCGCACTTACAGCCACCAGGCAAGTGGTGGAGCACTGTATCGGCCTTTTAAAAGGCCGATTCAGATGCCTCCACCGCTCTGGTGGCGAGCTCATGTATTTGCCGGATATGGTTTCGAAAATTGTGGTCCTGTGTTGGATCTTTCACAACATCGCCATAAGGAGTGGTGTTCCAATGCAGCCAGAGGATGCCTTACCTGAGGATGGCCCCCCCGAGGTTGGTCGGAGGTCAGTATGTGGGGGGGCCATACGCGATGATGTGGTGGCCCGATATTTTAGGTCATTATTGACCAAACAACAGTGTTTATACCCAATGTGTTACGGTTTTTTAGCGTTCATCTTTTTTGATATTAATTCTTGCACCATCTTCTGTTTGTTTGCATAATCTTTGGCACTCCCACGATGACTACTTCCTGCTACCCTTCAAAAACCTTTATGTGGAAACTTCTGGAATATATTCTGACACCAATATTGCAACGCCATATTTTTGAAATCATGTGGGCATGGGCCTTCGTCAACCAGTTCTTGATTTGTTGTGTGTTTGTTTCGTGTTTTTGGTATGTGGTATATTTCTGATTATCACTGTGTGTTTTGTTTGTGAGTGACCACTTTGTATTTTGATTGCTGTTGTGAATAAATATTTGGAGAGTGTAATTTGTTTCCTTTTTGGGCACGTTAGAAGCAAGTGTAAACAAACTCCCAAACGTTAATTTTATCTAAGGGGTAACCCAGTAATGAAGCAAGTGGAGCTAAAATGTAATATGTTTTCGGGGTACTAACCAACACACCAAGGAATCCTGTACAATCAGTTGCCTTCGTAAGATTGTCCTAAGCAGTTTGGCCACCAAATAGGAACCTGAAAAATGGTGTAAACTATCATGTTGACCACCACAAAAAAGGAAAATGACATTGGTACTGGGAGGTGTTTCTTGTGCCTGTTTGCATTCAAAATACAACACACAATCTGTAGTGAGATTCTGTGGCAATCCTTGCTTGAAGAGTCTACTTATGTCAGTGTAAAGAATCTTGGATTTACTCCAAACGCATGAGACAGAGCTTGATTTAAAACTGATTTATTATGAAACAATTTGAAAAAAAATAAAAAAAAATACTAATTCCTAAGGAGGACCAACAGATGGTCAAGGCCCTGCAGAAGCCCGGTGACCTGCTCCCGCATACGGCCCACACAATAAATTATTTGTTCCCGACGCCTCTGTTCCTCTGTGGGTGACAAAAGTTTGGGGATTAATAAATCGATAATGAAGCAACATTCTAAAAAAACACAAAACAAGCAAACCAAAACTTAAAAGCTTGTGGGCAAAAAAAACATTACACGGATAAAACCCAGCACCCCAAAATGTCGTAGGCCAAAAATACAAGGGCCCTAAAAAAATGCACACAGGTATGATATGTGTATGGTGACATCAGCAGGAACAGGTAAAGACAACCCCCAAAAATACCCTAAGGCGACATAAAGCCAACAAAAATGGGGACGACACATGATTACATACAAACAGTTTGTGGTGGCCAAAAGAAAATTTAAAAACATACCGTTCTCCAAAACGTCGGAGCCAGAAGCCACTCCCTGGACCACCTCGGAGGTGGCTACATTCCCCAAACCTAGGGGCAGGGTGTTTGCGGAATCCTGGGAGGGGGTATTTGGAGGAGGGACGGATGGAGGAGAGGGGGAATTGGGCTGGAGGGGAAGTAGACCTGAAATGTTGGCCACAGGGTCTGGGGAGGAGGGGGTAATTGAGGAATTGGGGGTTGGAGAGAGGGGCCGGGACCGGCGTCTTGTCTGGCGATGCCGCCGTAGTCTTTGCTGTGCCCCTAAAAAATTAAAAAAATATTGTGGTTAGTTTCAACAGGAATCCAAAATAAAAAAAAATAAAAAAAATAAATAAAAACAATGACTAAATAGGACAGACATGAAAATATGCACATGCAGATATGACTACAATGACTCAATAGGACAGACATGAAAATATGCACATGCAGATATGACTACAATGACTAAATAGGACAGACATGAAAACATGCACATGCAGATATGACTACAATGACTCAATAGGACAGACATGAAAACATGCACATGCAGATATGACTACAATGACTCAATAGGACAGACATGAAAACATGCACATGCAGATATGACTACAATGACTCAATAGGACAGACATGAAAACATGCACATGCAGATATGACTACAATGACTCAATAGGACAGACATGAAAATATGCACACGCAGTTAGGGCCCACAAGATAAACTTGAAAACCACAGTCCAGAAAACTTACTTTCCGCAATCTGCATGCGAAAGCATGCCAGCAAGCGGGGCGTCCGCCGGTGCAGGTCCGACCACCTGCGCTCCAGCTGGCCAATATGTCGGCGTGAGCCGAAGGAGCGCAGGCGGCGACGTACCTCCGCATATGCGGAACGCTTTTGCCTATTTGAGATGGGTGGAGGCTGACTGGTGATCCGCCTGTCCATCACCTCCGTCAGCACCAGCAGTTCGCGCCTGGTGAATGCGGCGGATCTCATGATGGCAATGGTGTTTTTTTGGCAAAATATTTTTAATAAAGCACCCAAAAAAAATTTGATTGGCTAATGTATTTGGGAAATTAACAGGACAAATTCTATTGGTTAGTGTATGAGTCATGTGTTCGACAGGGCCACAAATCTCTTGAGAGTTATGATAGGCTTGATGCAGTGACATGCGTAAGCAAATTTAAATAAAGAAATGAACCACAGAAAATTTGTGGGGAGACAAACAAATAGAATAATTGTTTAATTGGGGCTAACATGTCTTTTGAACAATAAAAGCGAAGGTTTCAGCCGTACGTATTCTGCGAGCAAATACAAACACGGACAAGATTAAAGTTTATTGCATTGTGTTGAAAAAAAACAAAACAATTAAGCTAATTGATACATTGATTGGCATGATACGATTGAGGGAGGTAGGCAGAAAAAACGAGCAGGTCATCGGAATCTGACAGTCCCACTTCCGGTTTGTACTTGTGCGTGCGTTCCCTTCAAGCCATTTCGGGGATGTACGCTCGCTATTTGGCACGCTCGTTAGTTAGAGGAGGGGTCGGCTGAGTTTGGGGCGGATTTTTTGCTGCGTACGAAAATACGAGCGAGTGCTTGAATTTAAATATTTTTTTACGTACGCCGAACGTACGTACGCCCACTTGCGAGTGGGTCTGAATCAGGCCCCAAGTCCTCTGTTCTCAGGACCCCACACAGGTCACATTTTGCGGATCACCCAGCAGGTGCACAGGTGTAGTAATTACTCACTGACACATTTTAAAAGATCCACAGGTGGAGCTAATTTTTTCACTTGCGATTCTGTGAAGAGACCTGGAAAACATGCACTGCTTGGGGTCCTGAGGACCGAGTTTGAGAACCTGTGCATTAGACGACCAGCAAACAATGCGATGGTCGTCCAGATTTCCCTTGAACTTCCAGACAAACAATCAGGTGTATACACACACACTATGCAATAATGTTAACATATCGTCTGGTCGTTCGGTAGAGCGTACACACTGCACAATTTGCTGTAAAGCGTTGAGTAGATTGTCAGATTGAGCTTCATGTAGGGGCGACCTAATGATGCGACGGACGACACAGCAGAACTGCGCATAGTGCATACACACTTGACGATTTGAACGATTTGTCGTTCCTATGCATCGGAATTGGGCAAATCATTTTAAAAAGTGTCTAATGTGTACAGGGCCGGCTAGCCCAAATTTTTTGGTAAGCGAGTATGTTTTTTGGCTCCCCTCTATGCAGTGCCCCTTTTACAGTGCCACCGGTAGTGGTCCCCCCTGTGCAGTGACCCTTGTGCCCCCAGTAGTATTCCCCTTATATAGTGCCCCCAGAAGTAGTCCCCCTATGCAGTGCCCCCAGTAGTGGTACCCCTTATGCAGTGCCCCTTTTACAGTGCCCCGGTAGTGGTCCCCTCTGTGCAATGCCGCTTGTGCCCCCTGTAGTATTCCCTTTATATAGTGCTCCAGTAGTACCCCCCCCATTCCCCCATGCAGTGCCCCTAGTAGTGGTACCCCCTATGCAGTGCCCTTTATATAGTGCCCCCAGTAGTGGTCCGACCCCTTGTAGTGCCCCTAGTAGTAATCCCCCCTTTGTAGTGCCCCCACTAGTAATCCCCCCCAGTAGTAATCCCCCCCTTGTAGTGCTCCCAGTAGTAGCCCCCCCTTGTGCCCCCAGTAGTAGTCCCCCCCCTTGTAGTGCCCCCAGTAGTAGTCCCCCCCCCTTGTAGTGCCCCCAGTAGTAGTGCCCCCAGTAGTAGTCCCCCCCTTCTAGTGCCCCCAGTAGTAATCCACCTCCACACCCCCCCCCACAGAAGAGACATAATAAAAAAAATAAAAAAACACTTACCTGAAACCCGCTCCTGGTCCCGCCGCCGATATCGGCTCCTCCGTTCGCCGCTTTGCATTATGGGAGTGATGTCACATCATGACGTCACTCCCATTACCCACTGCGGGTGCCGGAAGATGTCCGGCTCTGGCAGTGGGAGCAGCAGCCGATGAGAGTCTGTCTGACTCTCATCAGCTGCTAAAGCAAACACACAGCTCCCAACGCCGGCGGCTGTGTGTTTGTGCTGTGTAGCGCTGACCGAACTCTGTCCGGTTAGCTCTACACACGTGATGCAGCTGTGTCACAGAGACACAGTCTGCCCGTGGCCCGCAAGGTACGCAGCTGAGGCGCCCTTCACTATGTGGCGCCTTACGCAGCTGCGTACCATGCGTAACGGGAGAACCGGCCCTGAATGTGTACCCAGCTGAAGGGCTCTATTTATCAATCAATTATTATGTGAAAACCGGTTATTTACACACCCGTTCACACAATTTTAGTTTCACTGAAATGTATTGAAGGGCTACTGCCCTGTGATCCCGGTCAGCTGTGCTGTAAACCGGCATCTCCCTTTACAGCACACACCGGATGACTTGGGTCACAGACCAGGAGCCTGGAGACCAGCTGACCGGAGGAGAGAGCTCACCGCATCACCGCGGTAAGAGTCAGCTCTTAGTGGGGAAGAAAGGAGGGGTCTTGGGGAGGGGGGGGGGGAGCGGTAGCTGGCGGCGGTGCATGCACAGGCACCTCATAGTATTTTTTGCAAAAAAATACCATAAGTAGTGTGCGAAGAGGATTTACAGGGACAGAGCTTTATCGTGAGTACATCCAAGTGATATTTCCTACATTCGCAATGTGAATTTAGTAAAAGATTATCGCACTTCAACCGCATTTTAAATGCGGATTGTAGTAAACAGGAGCCTAAATGGGGGTCTATTTACTAAGCAGTGTTAGGAGACAGAGTGAAAAGTGATAAGATGCCAGCCAATCAGCTCCTAACTGTCATCTCACAGGCTGTGTTTGAAAAGTGACAGTTGGGAGCTGATTGGCTGGCACCTTATCACTTTTCACTCTGTCTCCTAACACTGCTTAGTAACTAGACCCCTAACAGGGGTATTCAATATGGGAGCGAAAACATTGTTTTTGCGTTAATATCGCACTTTTGACGTCATTATCACAGGTTTGACTTTTACACCGTATTCAATTTCAAAGACTTATCGCAGGTTCGAAAAGTCTTTGATCAAAACCGGGGATAACTTTTCACCATTGAATAGGTGTCGAAAAAAAGTGCAGAATTGGGGTTTAGGGGTGCAGGCTTAAAAAAAAATAGCCTGCACCCCTGGGAATGACATTTAAAAAAAACTGTCAAAAAAAGTTTTAAAAAAAAATAGGGACACCCCAAAAAATTAATTTAAAAATTGGGGTGAAAAAAAAAAATGGGAATTTTTTTTTAAAAAATAGGGAAATAGGTTCAGGGCTATTCTGCAAGTATGCGGCAGGTGTTTTCTAGAATAGATTTATAGCGGCAGGTGGACAATTGCAGAATTTTTAAAAACTTACTTTAGGGACAAAATATGCTAGTACCCATTTTCATGTACCCTAAATTTGATGGAACCACTTAAAAAACGAAAAAAATAACAAGTGCTCTTCTGCATCACTTCTTCAATGTCGGGAAAAAACACCTGCTACGGCTATTTAAATCCCCGACTTTCATTTAAAGGCTAAAATGGGGGTACCCATAGTGATCCCCCATGTTTTTACAACTTTAGGGGGGTCCTACAATTTTTTTAAGGAAAAATTCGTAACTTTACGCAAATCCAACTTCGCAGACTCCCGTTTTCGTTAATTTCAAATTGAATACGGGGATAAGCGGGCACGCGCCCGATACTTTAACGCAGGTAAAAACTCCGATATGAAACGTGAACTTCGACAGCGAAGTTTATGTTTCATATTGAATACCCCTCTTGGTCTTTAGCTCTGGAAATGTTTTGTTGGATATGATGATACTATGGGCCATATTCAATTAGGCTGCGAAAAGTCGTAATCGGCGATAATTTATTGCCGATTACGTCATTTTCGCCTATTTCAATTATTCCCATATTCAATTTCAAAGACTTTTCGCAGGTTCGAAAAGTCTTTGAAAAAAACAGGGATAACTTTCCACCATGTTTTACATGGCGAAAAAAAAAGAAGTGCGGAATTGGGATTTAGGGGTGCAGGCTTAAAAAAAATAGCCTGCACCCCTAAAAACAAAGTTACTGTCAAAAAAAGGTTTTTTTTTCAAAAACCAATAGGGACACCCTAAAAATTTTGGGGTAAAAATAAATAAATTGGGGAACAGTGTTTAAAAATAGCCCAATAAGTTCAGGGGTATTCTGTAAATATGCGGCAGGTGTTTTCTAGAATAAGCTATTAGCGGCAGGTGCATTTTTGCTGAATTTTTAAAAAATTAAGTTTAGGGACTTAAATATACTAGCACCCATTTTCATGTACCCCAAATTCGATATGACCACTTAAATAAACGGAAAAAAAAACTTAAGTGCTCTTCTGCATCACTTGTTCTAATGTCTGGAAAAAAACACCTGCTGCGGCTATTTAAAAATGCAGAACACATTCTGCAGGGCTAAACGGGGGTACCCAGAGTGAACCCCCATGTCTGGACATTTTTAGGGGGGTCCTAGGAACAAAACCCGAAAATTCCCGAATTTTTAGCGATCCCTTTCCGCAGCCTCCCGTTTTCGCCGCTTCCTAATCGAATACGGGGATAAAGCGGGCGCGCACCCTATACTTTGTCCCAGGAAAAGCTCCGATGTGGAGCGAAAAGTCCAGCACGGACTTTTCGCTTCCAAATTGAAAAACCCCCTATATTTGAATTCCCCTGCTTATATTTTGATGGGACATACAGTATTTCCCTATGTGTCGTGGATACTGCTTTACAGTAGAATACAACATAGAAAGAAACATGGGGAGATTTATATGATGTGATCCACATAACAAAACAGGAATATCAAATCTAAACTTTTATTAGGTATTTTAAAATACAAATATTTAAAGGGGTACCCCACCTAAGCAGCCTGATTCAGAGGCGTACGCAAGACAAACTTAGAGGTCTAGTTACTAAGCAGTGTTAGGAGACAGAGTGAAAAGTGATAAGGTGCCAGCCAATCAGCTCCCAACTGTCATCTCACAGGCTGTGTTTGAAAAATGGTAGTTGGGAGCTGATTGGCTGGCACACTATCACTTTCTTATCACTTTTCACTCCGTCTCCTAACACTGCTTAGCAAATAGACCCCTTAATGCTGATCACAATATAGTTGAGTGATTATCTGCATCTGAGCATGCATGAAAGGACGCTGTTGCGATCAGGACGGACGGTACCAGAAATGGGGCGGCAAAATGATGAGCGTTCCTGGGTGGTGACTGGGAGGTCGACTGAAGTGAACGCAAAAAGCATTCCATCTCATGGGCGTGTTACGGGAGTGTCGCGGCTGTGTCAATGATACCTGCTGCGTTGTCAGGCGCAGTGCCGCAGTCACACAGGCCATGTTCACATGGAGATCTGCACCTATCATAGGGCTGGTGACAGTGTTAATGGCGCATGTGTTGGCGCGCCAGTGGTGGCATGTCATGAAATTATTGACAGTATTACAGCGTGCTGAGACGCTGAAAGTGGGCATCTCTGCACTTGCTCATATTCAAACACAGGGCACTACACCAGTTGGAGGTAGAGACTAGCATTTGCATATTACCGTGACTCCGGCAACAGACACAAATGCCGACGCAGCAGCGTGAACCTCTACATCGGGTCCAACGTCCGTTTAATCTATAAGCAGTGGTGTAACTACTGTTGGTGCAGGGGGTATGGTTGCTATGGGGCCAGGCTGCAGTCTGCATCTTCCCCGCCCCACCACCGCACCCTCCTCGCTCCGTGGTCGCGTCCTCCCAGTCGGCTCCACCTCCGGCTCTTCTCATTGACTGATACTGGGAGGAGAGGTGGCCGCCTCCTCACAGCATCAGTCAGTGAGGAGAGGTAGACATGTACCTGCCCTGCACAGCGCAACCACGGAGCAGGTAAGTCAAGAAGAGGGGAGTGAGGAAGGTGTTATGGGCACGGACCATTTGGGGGGGGGGACCATGGGAGGCCCGTGAATATTATGATTGGGGCCCCCCTAGGTCTGGTTACGTCCGTACCTAAAAGTGTATTTCGGGTACCCTTGCATGCTATTACCAATCTGTTGTCTGTCCGTCTAACCTACTATAATGCTATTTGCTATGCAGACATTTTTTTTTTTCTGCCTGAAGTTTGATTTGTGATCTTGGACCATGGGGTCAATTTACTAAAGTGAGAGTTTTTAGAAGTGGGAGATGTTGCCCATAGCAACCAATCAGATTCTAGCTATCATCTTCTAGAAGATGCTAGTTAAATGTTAAGTAGAATCTGATTGGTTGCTATGGGCAACATCTCCCACTTCTACAAACTCTCACTTTAGTAAATATACCCCTATGACTTGAAATAAAGGACTTTTAGCGATAATAATGTTGTAAAGATGACCTTTTAAAAAGCATCTTAACTATTCTCACCGTCTTTTCCAAGGGAATCGTTATGAATAGCCTCTGGATCACATGCCGACAGCGGAACCCAGACGGACCTAATTCCCGACTGGGGCTGGTAAGTAACCCAACACTCCCCTCTCCCAACCCCACCCCTAATGCTCCCTTAGTGGTGCCTAGCCCTAACCTCCCCCTGTTAGTGCCTAAACTTAGCCCCCCCCCCCACCCTAAACCTAACCCTCCCGGGGGGGTGCCTAACCCTAATCCCCCCTAGTGGTGCCTAACCCTAAACCCCGCTTTCCCTACCCTAACCCTCCCGAGGGGGGGTGCCTGGCCCTAAGTCCTCCCAGGGGTCCCTAAGCCTAACATTCCCCCCCTCTCCGTGTCTAGATGCTAAGACACCCGGCTTACCTTCGTTCGGTATGCCGGGTGTCGGGATTTTGTAGTGGGGCTAATGATAGGCGTCAGGATTTCAACGCCTATCTTTAGTCCCCTGTCGGGCTGTCAGTGCCGGGATATCGGCGGGTGGGATAGCCGGTGTCCTGGCTGTATCCCCTTTTCCTAGTACTCTACTGAATAAAGCTACATTTAGGTACGGGGGCACATTTTAGTGTTCTTCGCATGTGCCATAATTAAATATCATGATTTCTGGGGTTTTTTAAGCATTTATATAAAGCGAATGTCTCTTCTTTAACCAGGCAGCCTCACAGTAGAATATAAAGCACTCCTAATTGAGTATTCTTTAGTGATTACTGCGCTTGTTCTACTGACTACAGGGTTTTCCTATCTACTCATTAAGCTACACACATTTGTTAATTTCCTTAACAAATAGAAAACATTTAAGTGGACGGGAACCATATTTAATCTGCCTTTTTTATTTTTTGTATTTCTAAGCAGCTTCCTATGTCTGGCGTCGTACTCGCGGGGAAATGTGCTTAGGAGCAGCGGGAGTTTTTCAGGTCAAGCTAGAGGTGTGTAGTCACCGTACTTCAATGGAATTTAATAATATCACCTGCAGGCGGCTCCCCTTATTAAAGTCATTCAAACTCATTTCCATATCTAATAAGGTCTTTGCATTTATGATTAACAAAGCACCGTGTTCTTTAACAACATGTATAATGAGCGATTAGGCTAAATTAATACAATTTTCACAGTTCACCTTTGTGCGCCCTCCATAACTTCATATCTCATTTGGAAAAAAGAAAAGCCCGGCTTGAATAATTTTATTTACAAATTTTTCTTGGCTCCGTCTTTACTGGAACGAAGGGGAATCTGTGCACTTAAGAGATTTAAATAAAACTATTTATGTGTAAAAAGTGTTACTCGATCCAGGGATTTTCAGTTCTATTCTGACAGATGGAGATTTCTAGTATTTATTTAATAGTTTAATTGATGCCTTTTTTGTCCCATGTTATTTTATGTTTTGAACAAAGTGATGAATCTGTTTTTATTAGCACCTAATAGTTGTGACCAGTGGTGGCTCCTACCTTATAGAAGGAGGGGGGCTGCCCGACTGCAATTAGTTTCAGGCAGCAGTAGGGTTCGAGTGCGTCCATTGCGCATGTGTGAATAATTCAACAGGGAAGGTAGGGGAAAAAACGTGCATCACAGTATCAAACAGCTCAAACAAGGTAATTATGAATGCAAGAATAATAGCATTTAATTGCAGTCAGGGTTGGCACCTGTTCGGGATTACTCTGGACAGTGCGAAAATCATTTCCTCTGTCCGGAGTTCAGAGTGCAGGTAATCCTGGACATGCAGGTATCAGGAAAATGTAAATGTGTATTTTTTTTTTAAATGGCCTACTCCTTGCCATATATAGCCGGCCCCCTCTCCTCTCACAACCCGCCTTATAGTCTTCGGGGCAACATCTACTAATTTCTGAATGGCTGCAGATGCTCAGTGCCGTGCTTCAGGAGCCGCTGCAGCCTATTTGACCGCAGCCAGCAAAAAGACTCTGCAACTCCTTGGAGCAGGTATGTTCAGAATCTGATGGCAAAAGAGTCTTGTGTAGAGCGACATTTTTTAGGCACTGATGACATATAACGTGGCATGCACCGATGGCAAAAAGAGCACGTGTGGGCAAAATACGGGGGTCCGTACACATCTCTACTTTGAAATGATCATAGCGAAAGTCCCCCCCCACCTGCTGCCATCACGTGACCACTGAGGAGTTTCTTGCCAACTGGCTCAGAAAAGAAAAAGTTTTATTTTAAAGTGACAGTAATAATATACTGTAATTCCTCCAGAGATGGATTTTGTAAAGGGATTTCTGAGTTATAGGAGAACCACCTGGAAAAATAACAGATCATCTTCAGAGGCACAAAACTTGCTGTTTATAAAAAAGATATCTACGTGGGAATGCACATTTAATATTTATGAATGCAAATATACAATGCACATAAACCACGGACAAATAGAGTGAACACAAGGGGCAGGTACCTTAATGAAAAATCAGTGTAGCAAATGTTGAATCATGCTGTGAAAATGCATACACTGATGAAATTATAGATTGCAGACCGTGGTTTGTATTTATTATTCCCACTTGAGAGCACTTTGAAATCAGTATTATGGAACTTATATGAGCAATACACCTGCGTATACACAAGTGTAACCTGTGTTATGATTCCCTGTATATGCTCATGGACTACCAGCAATTCTAGAATACCTGACGATATCTCTTGTCAAACATACATGGAAGGTAAGTGTATAGGAATCCAGCACTGTTATCCCATATATTGCTAGAGTTTAAATACTAAAAAGGAAATGCGCTCCTCCCAACATCAGTAGTCTCGGTAGCAGGATGGGGACCGTGGCTGTGGTACAGTGGGATCACGCCGATGACTTAGGTGGGCATGGCCATGCATTGGTTCATTTTTTTAAAGTGGGACAGTCCTCAGCAGTTGGGACTTACCTACCACCAGCGGGACAGTTAGGCATTGGTGGATTAATTACAGATGAAAACGGCGGTATAACGAGATAGCTTACAAAGTCCAAACAAATTAGTTACAGTTCCACAGCTGTAGGTGTCCTCAGGCTGGAACCATGTTGCAATAACGGGATGTAGTTGGCATCCCGCCATGCGGGATGCCGATGGTCTGAATACCAGCACCAAAATCCCAACAGTGTAGTCGGCATCCTGGCGTGGGATGCCGACGTACTGAAGACCGGCGCCGAAATCCCGACAGGTCGGGATCCCGGCACCAGTGTCCCGACCGTCTGCATCCTGAAGGTAAGTATCAGGGTGTTAGGGGGAGGTTAGGGTTAGGTAGCAGGGTTAGGCATTAGGGGAGGGCTAGGGTTAGGCACCAAGTAGGGAGTGTTTGGATTAAGGTGTGGGGAGGGGGATGTTAGGTTTAGACACTAGGGGGGAGGTTAGGTTTAGGCATCGGGGAGGCGGTGCTTGGTTTAGGGTGTGTGGAGGGGGAGGTTAGGTTTTGGCACTAGGGCGGGAGGTTAGGGTTAGGCATCGGAGAGGATGGGTTTGGCTTAGGGTAGGGGTTACAAAAATACTTGACCGTGACTTCCTATGGGTGTCGGGATTTTGGCTGTCGGAATGCAACTGTCGGTATTCTGACCAGCAGCCTCCTGACAGCTGGGATTTCATACCCAACCCGCAATAACAGGTACAGACAGGAACAGGCTGTAATCAGGCCAGTAGTAAAAGATCTGCTCACGCCACCTCTAGATACTCTATCTAGGTGCTACCATTAGGCAGTTGCCTGGTGCCAATATTAATGGGGCACTTATAACACAGTGGGCCTAATGCAGTGTTGAATACTAAGCATCCATATGTACTTGGAAATAAATTCAGTGGTTTCAATGGGGGCTGCTCACAAGAGGTATTTACTAAAATGATTCCCTCTGACACATAACGCCATCTCAGGATGGCGTTATGTGCGCTCCCAATCAGAAATAAGCAGGAAGAGAACGTTCTCTTATTGCTGTCTCCCATACTGCGCTGCGCCTTGCGGCCCCTTTGGCCGCGTGACGTATGTGCACAGGGCATATGCAGTCTATCGCCTCTGCACTGGGCTCTGGGCCTGATACAAAGGTGAACACAGTTGCTTTAGCAATTTCTGATGCAGCAGACTTGTAAGAATATGCTAATGACTCAGTCGCCGTCTTGTGTACATAGACGCCCACCTCCGGCGTCTCAGCGTTTCTTATGTAGAAAAGATGCATCGGGAACAACGGTCGCACCAACAAACTTCTGAGCATCCCTGTGGTGTCTCAGAATGTCCGTCTCAACGAAGTCGTCGGGATCAGTCCAACTGCGAACGAATTCGCAGTGGCTAACTACATAGACGCTGCCTTCACCATCATGAGATAGCGATCGCTGCTGCTTTGTCCAGGCTGCGTAAGCTGAAAATTACTCAGCCGTCGGTACTGCACAGCTGGGTCCAGGAAGTCTGCGTCTGACAACGCAGACCCTGGGCTTGGCACAGCTCCATAACAGGGGTGACACACCCCTGTTTTTGGAGTATGGTCCTTGTGTCCACCCCTGCAATAAGCGATCAAATTCAGAATGGGTCCTGTGCATGCATAGACCCCCAACAATCGGAGGTGTACGCAGGTTTGCGTACATTATTTAATCAGACCCACTGCACTCACTCACTGCAAATAAACTATGTCTGAGCTGCACCCCAAGAAGAGCTCTTTGTTTTGAGTCTCTGTTATAAAAAAAATGTACCTGTTATCTAAAAAAAAAAAACCTTTTCTAATTCAATTTAAAATATATATTGTGTATTTCTAAAGCTGCATACACACACAACGATTTTGTTACCAACGATTTTCTGTCAGATTTTCTGTCAGATTTTTTTAAAGTGTAATGAACGATTTTTTTTTAAATACAAACGATTTTTGCATATTCCCTTAATGAAAATCGTTGAGTTGACAAGTCTGACTAAACTACAAACTACAAATGTGAACGCGCATGAACGATTATCGTTCACCGTTTGACTCAGAAGTGAACGATTTTTTTCAAACGATTATCGTTCAAAAAATCGTTGTGTGTATGCAGTTTTAACAGTGTGTGTTGAGATGAGTGATAGCATACATTACTGTTCTGTGGGTCTGATTCAGAGTTGTGAATAGAGGGCCTGATTCAGACCTGGTCGCAAGCGCTGTGCGCTCGCAACCGGGTCGATGGTGGGCCAGTGCGCATGCGCACGACGGAGCAGGCTCTGTCGTGTGCATGCGCGAGACCCAGATAGCAACGGGCACTCCGATGCTCCGGGTCTCGCAACCCTTTGGTGGGTGGGCCGGTGGAGTGGCTGCCCAAACTGAGGCGTTCCCATGTGAACGCCTCAGTTTGGGGGCGGCCCCACTGACATCACAAGTGATGTCAGTGGGAGAGATTTCGGCTCTGTTAGAGCCGAAATCTCTCTGGGGCTTGCGGCAACGAGACCCTACCACAAGGGTCTCGTCGCAAGCCCGATGGTCGCTTTGGTCTTGACCATCGCGACCATCTTCTTGGCCGCTCGCTATAGCTGTGGGTGGTCACCCACAGCTATGCAAGCGGCCAGGAAGCCGTTCGTAAAAAAAAGCATAGCCCGGCCCTGATTCAGAGCGAGCGCTCTGTCAGAGCGTCCGGCTCTGTATCAGGGCAAGAGAGAGAGATAGCACTTAACTGTGTACCTGGACAAACCATGTTGCAATGCAAGGGGTGTAAATACATCATTTTTTTTTTGCATGTAGGATAAATACTGGCTGCTTTTACATGTAGCTCACAAATAATGCACAGCTTTATTATTACTCTACAATTTAGATGTCAGTTGGACACCTCTCTCCCAAATCTAAATTTCTGCACATTTTAAATCTGCCCCCCCCCCCTGCAGTGCAGCATGGTTTCACCAAGATGGTCAGTTGAGAGAGAGATCTCTCTCTGGCCCTGATTCAGACCTGGTCGCTCTAAATCAGGGCCGGGTTTTTTTTTTTTAGAACTGCCTCCTGGCCGCTCACATAGCTGTGGGTGACCACCCACAGCTACAACGAGCGGCCATGATGATGGTCGCGATGGTCAAGACCATCGCGACCATCGGGCTTGCGACCAGACCCTTGTGGTAGGGTCTCGTGGCCGTGAGCCCCAGAGTACTTTCGGTTCTAACAGAGCCGAAATCTCTCCCACTGACATCACTTGTGATGTCAGTGAGGCCGCCCCCAAACTGAGGTGTTCTCATGGGAATGCCTCCGTTTGGGCAGCCACTCCCCCTGGCCTGCCCACCAAAGGGGGCGAGCTGTCGATGTTGTTGCGAGACCCGGAGCGACGGAGTGCCCGTCGCTATCCGGGTCTCACGCATGTGCACGACGGAGCTGGCTCCGTCGTGCGCATGCGCACTGGCCCACCATCAGCCCGGTTGCAGCGCTATTCCAACTCTGAATCAGGCCCTGTGTGCGATGGTATCCCCCTATCCAATGCACCCAAAAACAATTATCGCAAAGGAGATCTGCTCGTTGGTGCATGAAGGCGATCGCCAGTGTTTGTGTAAAGATGATTCTAGCAGTTTTTATCAATATTAAAGAAATCAAAAACCAAAACGGAAAAGAACCGAAAAACACTTGAGGGTGGTTTTAGCGAAACCAAAACACGGAAGTCCGCGCACGTCTCTAATAAAAACTAGAGATGAGTGAAACTGTTGCGCAATATATTCACCTCATTCTGCCACACAATGTTGTCCTAGTCTTACTTACACCATCTCACACAGGAGAATAATTTAACCATTGTTGCCAAAGACTATAAATTCCACGAAATGCAAATTTACATGTACAGTGCTGAACAGCAGAGAAAAACCAGACTAAATTGTACCGCAGGAACTTTACACCTCCTGCCAAACTGGGATTTCTGCCACGAGACTGGGTTTGCACAAATTTCACAGCAACTTCATTAATTTTAGAGAATGACACACAATAAGGCTGGGATGTACTAAAGGAAAAATGCGGTAAAAACCCTGTTTTCTGTGTTTTTACCGCATTTCCATACGTACTAATCCACCACCGCCCTTTTATCGGTGCAGAGGGTAATGCCAGCTGACGTTACCCTATAGAAGCCTATGGGCTTCTTACCATATCCCGCACCCGACGCTTCGCTGTCGCCCAGCTCTAGCCCCACTCACCTGAGTCTCCTGGTCGCGGCCCGTGCTCCTCCTGGGTCCTCTGCCTCCTCCTCCTCCTCATCTTCCAGGTGCAGGGAGGATGGGATCCCCGGACTTCCTGCACAAGTCACCAGCAGGAAGTTCCTGGGGCACGGAGGGGGTGGGATCCCACGGAGACCCCCACACCCGGCATCGGCTGCTTCTCAAAGGGCAGCTCTTATCGCAAGAGCTGTCCTTTGCGATACTAATCACATATGTTGGTACATAATGCAATTAGTAAGGTTGTGGTGACTGGCGGTATGTACACCGCAACCTTAGTTAGTACATCCTGCCCTAAGGGGTCTAGTTACTAAGCAGTGTTAGGAGACAGAGTGAAAAGTGATAAGGTGCCAGCCAATCAGCGCCCAACTGTCATTTTTCAAACATAGCCTGTGAGATGACACTTGGGAGCTGATTGGCTGGGACCTTGTCACTTTTCACTCTGTCTCCTAACACTGATTAGCAAATAGACCCCTAAAAGAGGTAAAACAGTGCAACAGTTCATACAGTATGATCACATTAAAAACAGACACCGAAAATTAGAACAAGCGATGTGCTACTCCTGAGGAGATGTACCAAGCCTTGGGGAGAGATAAAGTGAAGAAGTTGCCCAAAGCAATAACTAACTAATTTCAAAAACTGCGCTAGATAAATGGCAGTTAGAAGCTTATCGGTTGCTTCGAGAAACTTTTCCACTTTATCTCTCTCCAAAGTTTGATACATTTCCCTCTGATGCAACGGCTCCATCCCAAATAAAGAAATATTAATGTTGGAAAGGGCAGCAACATGAAGGGCCTAAGGGCCTGATTCAGAGCCGCTCGTAAGCGGCCGTTCGTTCGTTCCGAGTGATGTTTGCCCAACTGCGCATGCGTATGGATCGTTATACGCATGCGCGAACCAGTCAGTGCGGTCGAAAATCGTGTGCTCGCAAAATAGCGAATGCCTGCTAATTTGAGTGACAGGATGAGGCGTTTGTGGGTGGTAACAGGGGAAGGTGCTTGAAAACGGGGAGTGGAGATCCGAACGCAGGCGTGCCAAACGGTCAAAACGGGCGTTTTAAGGGTGTGCATAATTAACAAAGCAGCGTCATCGGCCACGTCACTTGGTTGTCTTTTAGCCTGAACTGCTCGCATGATTGCGGATGGAAAATGCTACCACAAGCACTGCGAGCAGTTCCTAAGCTTTTCGATGTACTCGATTAATCAAATAAATAGCGGAGATGACGTATGATGCGAGCGGCCAGGGGGCGCTGTTTCCAAAATAGTTAGCGCATGTTTCATTCGCTCTTTCATACATAGAGGCGACAACAGACCGCAAAGAGCGAGCGCTTAATTTAAATAGCCAGCCCCTTTTTCTGAACGAGCGTCCGCAAATAGCGTCCGGCTCTGAATCAGGCCCTAAATTCACAAAACCATAAATTAGTGGTATTTACCATGTTTATACCTGTAATACTTGAAATGATTTAATTGGCATTTCAAGACAGACATTTTATTTTGTTTTCTAAAAACTTGTTAGAAAAACTTCAGGTAGAATCTTCTCTGGTTGCTGTCGGTTACAGCACATTCTCCACAGTGACCCACGCACCAGCTTTCATCAATACCCTCGTATATATATTTAAAATGTGAGACATGAGCTTTCCGTAGCCACAAAAACACAGATCAGTGAAGGCCAATAAGATTAATCTGATTCGGTTTTTCTTTTTTTTTTTTCAAATAATTTTTCATTATTTTTCATAACAATTTGGCATTCGGAAGACTTTGATAAATAGTACCGAGATTACGTGCTAATTGGTTGCCTTCAGTGTAAACTGCTTACATCCAGCCTATATGAGCACTGTATTCATTTAAATCCTATGATTCTGCTTTTCTGTAATAAATCACTTTGGCAAGCTTAGTTATTCCCTTTCATAGGATGTGAAAATTCATTTTTATAGAGTTATAACAAATATAGTTAGATTTGCTTTTCTGGTGGAGATAAGGCCGCCTCCCGAGTCGTGTCCGCACAGTAGTTATACCATACTTGTAATGCGAACGCTATTGAAAGCAAGAATGAGATATAGTTAAGTATGCCAAGGACAGGCGGCCATGGAACCATGTTCACAGGCTGCAATGAAAAGGAAGATAACTGAGATGTCCTTTATTGTGAATACTAATTAGCATAAGTCACATAAATACGTAGCACTCTTAAGGGGACAGTAACATTTTACATTGTTACTAAATACACTTCATTTACAGGAACAGCCCTAGGTTGAGAAGATTTGGCACTGGGGGTAGATGTACTAAGCCTTGGAGAGAGATAAAGTACCAACCAATCAGCTCCTATCCGTCACGTTACAGGCTGTATTTGAAAAATGACAGTTAGCAGTTGATTGGTTGGCACTTTTTTCTTTCTCCACTTTATCTCTCTCCAAGGGCGGAATGTACTAAAGGAAAAATGCGGTAAAACCCCAATTTTTGGGGTTTTTTAATCGCATTTCCATGTGTACTAAGCCCCGGCCATCCTATTATCAGTGCGGAGGGTGACGCCAGAAAAACCTGGCGTTACCTTATATAAGCCTATGGGCTCCTTACCGCATCCTGCACCTGACGCTTCGCCGCCACCCCGCAGTCGACCAGCACTAGCCCTCACTCACCTGAGTGTCCTGTGTGCCGGCCTGTGCTCCTCCTGGGTCCTCTGCCTCCTCCTCCTCCTCCTAATCTTCCAGGTGCAGGGAGGAGGAGGAGGAGCCCGGGGCTCGGAGGGGGCGGGGTCCAATGGAGACCCCCTCACCCGGGGTCGGCTGCTTCGCAAAGGGCAGCTCTTATCGCAAGAGCTGTTCTTTGCGATACTAATTGCAAATGTTAGTACATATGCGATTAGTAAGGTTGCAGTGATTGGCGGTATGTACACCGCAACCTTAGTACATCCTGACCCAAGGCTTTAGTGCATCTACCCCTCTGTATTTGTGCACAGTACAATTCCTCTTATATATAGGATACAATTCTCATCATGGGGCGTATTCAACATCACTAATGGGCCCGTTACACATGCAGAAATGCTAGTTTCCTCATCTTTTATGCAGGGGCATCTTCCGTGCATGGCCCCCTCCTCTCTCCACGGCGGCCGGTAGCCGACTAGCGCGGCTGGCCGGCCACCGCAGAAGTAGTAGACTCTGGGCACTAGAGTGTGCCCGGAGTCTACTGCGCATGCGCAGAATGCTGGAAAAGTGGCCACAGCGGCTATTTTCCAGTGTTCTGTGCAGCGATGACACCCGATGCAGGACCACGGACAGGTAAGTTTTAAATTAAATGGGTGCAGGGTATGCGGTGCCCTGGACCCGGGGGCCCTGTGCGCCGCACACCCTGCACCCATTATAGAAACGCCCCTGGTTTTATGGAACGGACTCATTCATTATCAGTAGCACATGCAGGGGGGGTTTCTGAGTACCCAGAAACCCCCTCTGACAGCCTCGAGAGCAGACATCATGTTATTAAGCCCCACCCCCTCTCTGCAAAAGGCCACAATACGTGGGTTAATAAGGAGGGAAAGGAGCCAATATGACATGATTCTATTAGAATTATGTAGTTTGGCTCCACCCCCTCTTGATTGACCCGCAAATCACAGCATTTTGCTGCTAGGGGGAGGAGCCTAATGACATGGTGCCAGCCTGCCAGGTCCCGTCTCACAGCTGCTGCACGGTCAGTGTAATGTATGTGTGATATATGTATTTGTGTGTACGGTATGTGTGACATATGCATGTGTGTGTGTGTGTGTGTATATGTATGGATCCCTGGCCTGGGCTGACTAGCGGTCAGGACAGATGCTGCGGCTGGGGGACCCGGTAAAAGGGCTCCCCTGGCTGTGGCATCAGCCCCCGCTAGAAAGGGTCCGGTGCTGGTTTTAATTATAGGGGGACCCATACGCAATTTTTTTTCCCCCCTATAATTAAAACCAGGACTGGCCCTGCAGCCAGTGGAACCCTACATGTTTTGTTCCCTGTAATTTAGGGGACCAGGACAGGCTGGCAAGTCCGGGGCTGGTTAGCCTTTTGGGGGGGACCTCATGTCATTTTTTTTTTTTTTATAAATGTAACCCGAAAAATAAAATAAAAAATTTCACTGATATGTGCAGGCTGCTTGTTCAGGAGACAAATTCGGCCGTTTAAATCGGAACTTCAAATCGGACAGGATCGACCAAATGCACCATCAGTCAAAACGATCCTGTCAAAACCGGGAGACTGGTAAATTCACTATTTTTTTTAGTGAAAAAAACATCCGTTTTTGATCGATCCTATCCGAGTTGAAAAACGGGACAAATCGGGACCAAATCGAATCTTAATAAATTTACCCTTAAGTGTTTAAAATAGCTGCCCCTTGTCCTGAAATGAAAGGTCCACTATGAATAACAATAACTGTGTGTCCTTACAATACTATATGAAATGTAACCAATGTTAGTAACCAGAGTGTCTCATACTGTATATTGTAACAAATTAGTGGCTTAGATACTGTGCGTCAATCAGTACTACTGGCAGACAAGCTTGTGTCTGTATATTAGTGTAACCAGTCAGATTCAATGGTTTTTACTCTTATTTTATTTATTTGTACAATTTTTCATTATTCAAGTCACCGGATGACATGTTATTAATAACTGTGATAAAATTACTTAACAATAATGCTAATGTAATTCTATGCACCCATATAAATATGTCCTGTATCAGAGCTCAGTTATCTATAAGCTATGGGGGCCCATTTATTAATGATCGCATTTTGCAATGCGATCAGGGCATGCAGTATCGCCCCTGATCGCGTTGCAAAATGCGATCCTATCTGCTGGATGTATTATCCGGGACATGCAGGGAGACGGGCTCCGAAAAGAGCCCGTCCCTGCGATGTCTCCGGAGGGCAGTCGGGGCTTCTGCGCATGCGCAGTCCCGCGGACTGCACATGAGCGGCGCCCATTGCCGGCAGAGGGATCTGGCAGATCCCTCCGCCGGCTGATATGCGGTAAGTGCCCATAGGAAACAGCGGCTAACGCTATCTTTAGATAGCGTTAGCTGCTGGGGCCAATATCGGGAATGCTTCGCATTCCTGATATTGATACATTTGGCAGCATCGCATCCCCCATAGAAATCTATGGGGGAGGCAGCTGCCGGCGGCAATGGAGGGATCGCAGCAAGTATCGGAGATACCTGCTGCGGTCCCTCCTTCATACATTCGGGGGATACTAAGTATTTGAGGTAAACCCCCGAAAACAGGTGTTTTCGGGGAATTTACCTCAAATGCACTTTGATAAATGGGCCCCATGGTGTTACACCCTTTGGTATAACACCAACATATTGATTATATTTTCATATGTAAGACTAAGGGCTTGATTCATTACCAATCGCAGCTGCGATTATGCACGCAATTGGCCAATCGTTGCGTTCTGTGCTTGCGTAAGCATCACAGTGGGCGTGCTCGAACCAGCCACTGCGATCGGGACTGCGATTTCCGCAGACCCTTCGCAGAGTGATTGACAGGAAGTGCCGTTTGTGGGTAGTGATGAGGGTGTGATTGGCGAAACGCAGGCGTGCCAGTGTGTTTGAATGCCGTTGCATGGGTGTGAATAATCCACTGTGATGCCTTACGCAGCCTGAGATCTCATAGGTGTAAGGTCAGAGTTTGTGCAAGTGTGCGTGAGGCTGCGGTGGTCCTCGATTGTACCAATGGTTTCGCAGTCTTGCTAAACATTACGAATGTGTGTAAGGTAAAGTGGGCGTCCTTATGTAGTGCTGTGACAGCATAACGATTGTAAAGGATTAGCATACTGACGCAGTGAGACTGCGTGCATAATTGCTATTGCAATCGCAGTTGCGATACGTAATGAATCAGGCCCTTTATTCGCCCAGCAGCAAGTTATGACGCAGTGTTATGTCCCACAGTATCCAAGCCAATAATTTGTTACAATATATGAGATACTCTGGTTACTAACATTGGTTACATTTCATATAATATTGTAAGGACACAGTTATTGTTATTCATAGTGGACTTTCATTTCAGGACAAGGGGCAGCTACTTTAAACACTTCAAAACTTTTTTTCCACAGTCTATGGGCCTGATTCAGAGTTGCTCGCTCGCGCTGTGCGTTCGCAAGTGGCCCGATGTTCTTCGTATGCGCATACACACGCTTCATTCTGCGTGTGCGCGAACTACACACTGCGATCGCAACCCTCTTGCTCGCCCAGCAAAGGCAGCCCAGGGTAATGAGTGACAGGAGAGGCCGTTTGTGGGTGGTAACAGGGGCAGGACACTAATAACGGGGGGTTGGAGATAAGAACGCAGGCGTGCCTGAGTGTTTCAACGCCGTTTTAGAGGCGTGCATAATTAACAGGCAGTGTCATAGTACACGTCACTTGCCTTTTATTTTACACTGATTTCCTCGCAATGCTTGTTGTAGGGTAAAGCAACCGCAAGCACTGCGTTAGCATCCGATGGTGCTCGATGTACCAATGTTTTAATACACTGCCTGGAGATGACGTGCGCTGGTGGCCGACTCTGCCTGTGCGACTGGGCGTACGCTCAGACAAAGTGGCTGCTCGCTAAGACATGGTGGGCATGCTTATGCCTTGGCGAGCGCTCGCTTCCCGTGGCGTCACTTTGACAAATTTGCATACACATCCAGCGAGCGTAAACAGATAATCAGCGGGTCTGAATCAGGCCCTATGTTCTATATTTTATATTTTGCTTGCATTTTTAATGGTCTGGAATTATATTTGGATATCAGCAATAATATAGAATGATCACAATTTTGTTTTTGATATTTTAACGAATATTCAATAAATGTGATGCTTTAATATAGTAGGGAAATGATGTGCGCATCCATGTGACGGCTTTCTTTTTTCTCTCTTGTTCTAGTTCACGTGTTTGCCTGCAGGGCTGACCTAGTGACCTATCAGAGTGTAGTAAAAGAGACAAATGGACCTTGATTCACATGAATATGGGGGAGATTTAATAAAGCTTGGGGAGAGATAAAATTGTGAGAGATAAAGCACCAACCAATCAGCTCCTAACTGTCATTTTTCAAACACAACCTGTAAAGTGACCGTTAGGAGCTGATCGGTTGGTGCCAAATCTCTCACAATTTTATCTCTCTCCCAGCTTTATTAAATCTCCCCCCTTTCTCTTGCTAATGAGTAAGTTCAGTGCATCATTTAATGTATGAGAACAATGGGGGCAGTAGTAACATCTCCGGCCCTTGGCCTGAGTTCTCTGAGTCCTGTAGTGACATCATCACACTGGAAATTGAGGGTTGAGCTTTTCATGTTCATAATTTGCCCCAAAACAGGACTCAATGAACAATATGGAGGGAATGAGTTTGCCCAGATTGCTAAGATACATCTATCATCTACATCTATCCCTAAATTCCGAGGCCAACATATCAGGGCAAATTGTCTTTGAACTGCCTGTGCTCAGCCTGCATGTACACAAGATACACCCATATTAGGAATGTCAAGCCAAAGGGGCACAATCTTCCACATTTGGTGATTCGGTCCAGAGTCTTTTGAAGTCTCAAACTCCAGTGACAAAGGACCCCTGGACCTTTTTGTTATGTATCCCCCACTCCCCCCCCCAAGAGCTTGATTTGATTTCACTGTACAACAAATTAATACTTTTAATTTGTTTCCTTTCTAAAAATAGTCATACATTACTAATTTGAGGTCAAGAAAAACTAAAATGATTTCAGAATGTCTTTACTAGCTCTATATTTTGAGCTACACTACTTGCACTATACTGTATGTACATTAGTAATATAGTGGCCTCTTCATGGGGGTGCTTTCTCTTTGCTTGTCGCTTGTACTCCTCTTCTGGGGCATCTCTTGTCACTGTCCAACGGTAGTGATCACCTGCCCTGATATCTTTGGGCCTGATTCAGACCCACTCGCGAGCGGCTGTCCGCTCGCAAGTGGGTCGATGGTGTGCACTGAGCATGCGCACGACGGAGGGAGCTCCGTCGTGCGCATGCGCGAGACGTGACGAGCGAAGGGAACGCCTACCGTCAGAAGCCGGCCCACTGACATCACTAGTGATGTCAGTGGGAGTGATTTTGGCTCTGATAGAGCCAAAATCACTCCAGGGCTTTTGGTCGAAAAACCCGACCACAGGCTTCTGGTCGCACTGGCGATGGTCGCGATGGTCAAGACCATCGCGACCATCATCCTGCACGCTCGTATGTGCTGTGGGTGGTGACCCACAGCTATACGAGCGTCCAGGAGGACGCTCCATTTTTATGGAGGACGGCCCTCATTCAGAGCGAGCGCTCTGCTCAGAGCGTCCGGCTCTGAATGAGGGCCTTTGTTCCATTGCTGAAATGTCTTGGTGGAATCGCTCACTATGCTTGTCACTCAGTGCACCACAGTTATCTTGTGTGGGTAATCCCGTGAATCGCATATATTTGAATAGGGGAGGGGACAAATAACTGATTCATTTAATTGGGTCATTAGGCCCTGCCCCCTCTGCGCAGAACACAGATTGCTGGTAAGATTCTCTCCATTCTGCCCACTTCACTAGGAATACCCCATACATCGTCATAAATGGGCTAGATCTCGGAACTCAGAGCTAACTAAGAGTTTTAAATGTCATATTCATTCTTTGCATGCTGAAATCAATTAGAAGTAACTATTTTCACATCGGAAACATTTTAATTGTTGTGCAGTGTTTTCTAGGAAATTGGGTGCGCATATTTTAGCGGCTGCTATATTCCTTGTTGCCCTGAACTGGAAATGTACTTCCCCTCTGTCCCCCACTACACCTAGGCGATGGCTTCCTAAGGAGACACAGGTGCAGTGTAAGTTATGTTCCCCACTCCGAACCACTTTTCAATGCCTCTGGCGATTTTCATATACTCTGGTTTATGCAGTTCTATGTACTAAGCCTTGTAGAGAGATAAAGTAGATGGAGATAAAGTACCAACCAATCAGCTCCTAAATGTCATTTTTCAAACACAGCCCGTAAAGTGTCCTTTTTATACACTGTTTATCTTGTAGTTCCTTCGTTTTTCATTAGAACTGAAATTTGGTCATTGATTTGTGTCTACCGGTATCCCTCCCTGCTCTCTACAATATCTGTTTCTATACTGGACCTGGTATTCTTCAACTGTCTTATATGCTTTTTATGGGATGTAGTTAATATGCCGGCAGACGTGATGCCGGCCGCCGATATACTGACGCTGCCCGGCAAAATGTTGACGCCGCTATCCCAAAGGAGGATCAGGATACCGGCCCCAGCATCCCGAAGCCGGAATCTAGAACGTTGGTACCCAGGTAAGTATTAAAGTTTCCCTGGGGGTGGGGGGGGGTGCAGGCTTAGGCATCCGCGGTGGGGAGATTAGGGTTAGGCACCCCCCGGGAAGGTTAGGGTTAGGCTATGGGGAGCGGGGGTTAGGATTAGGAACCACCGGGGTAAGGTTAGGGTCAGGCACCCACCCCAGCAGAGTTAGGATTAAGGTTCGGACAAAGGGGGTTAGGCACCACCGGGGTAAGGTTAGGGTCAGGCACCCACCCCAGCAGAGTTAGGATTAAGGTTCGCCGTCCGTCAACCTCTGTCTCTCCCTATCACCCTCTACCCGTACCCTCTACCTCTCGCCATAAGTTACCCTCTGCCTCTTCCTGTCACCCTTTGCCCATCTCCCTTTGTCTCCACCCATCACCCTTTGCTTCTCATCCTCTGCCTGTTACCCTCTGCTGATTGCCCTCTGCCTCCCCCTATCAACCTCTATCTGTCACCTACCTTCCCCTGTCACCCTATGCCTCCCCATCACCATCTGCCTCTTCCTGTCACCTTCTGCCTGTCATCCTCTGCCTCTCTCTCTGTCACCCTCTGCCCATGACCAACTGCCTTCCCCTGCCCCTACTCTTCACCCTCTGCCCATCACCCTTTTCCTCACCTTGTTACCCTCTGCCCATCACCCTCTACCTCTCCCCATAACCCTCTGCCTGTCACCTTCTGCCCATCACCCTCTGCCTCTCCCCATCACCCTCTGCCTGTCACCTTCTGCCCATCACCCTCTGCCTCTCCCTGTCAGCCTCTGTCCATTACCCTCTGCCTCTCCCTGTCAGCCTCTGCCTCTCCCTGTCATCCTCACCCTGTTACCCTCTGCTTTGGTTTGGGCTGGACAGGCGTGGGAGGCTGAAGAGGAGACTTGGGAGGTGTGAATAAACCTGGGTGGCCTGAGCCAGGACTTCCTCATGTCTTGCTGTAAGGAGGTAGAGGAGCTGCAGAGGATGATGGGCCCGAAGGCAAGAACAAGAATATAATGTCTTTATTAAACAGCAGGTTGAAATGAGAACTGGAGATGTTGATAATAATAATAACAATAATAATAATAATAATAATTAATAAATGAATGAGTAGATTCGAAATGGAAACGATGATGCTAGATTGAGAGCTGGATCTATTTGAGACCGATGTTGATGATTTGAAGAACTTGATGGATTTGAATCCGATGTTGAAGAATTGATGAACTTGATCAGTTTGCGACCGATGTTGAAGAATTGAAGAACCTCAATTACAGATCGCAACTGCAATAGCGATTACGCCCCCCTCACCACCCACAAACTTCCTGTCAATCACTTTGCAATATGTCTGCTCATGCACTGCCAGGGCTGGATTTACCGCTAGGCACCCACAGCTATAGTGAGCGGCCAGGAAGATGGTCGCGATGGTCAAGACCATCGTGACCATCGGGCTTGCGACGAGACCCTGGTGGTAGGGTTTCGTTTCCGCAAGCCCTGGAGTGCTTTCGGCTCTAATAGAGCCGAGAGCAGTCACTAGTCACTAGTCATGTCAGTGGGGCCGGCGTTCCCATGGGATGGTCACTTACCATCGACAACATGCCCCCTTTGGTACGAGACCCGGAGCGACAGCTTGCCGTCGCTATCCGGGTCTTGCGCATGCACACGACGGAGCCGGCTCCGTCGTGCGCATGCGCACTGGGCCAACATCGACCCGCTTGCGATCGCTCAGTGCTCGCGAGCAGGTCTGAATCAGGTCCACAGAACTACTGCATACACTACCATTGCACACAGTACTACTGCATACACTACCATTGCACACAATACTACTGCATGCAATGCCACTGCACACAGTACTACTGCATACACTACCATTGCACACAATACTACTGCATGCAATGCCACTGCGTACAATACTACTGCATGCAATGCCACTGCACACAATACTACTGCATACACTACCATTGCACACAGTACTACTGCATGCAATGCCACTGCACACAGTACTACTGCATACACTACCATTGCACACAGTACTACTGCATGCAATGCCATTGCACACAATACTACTGCATGCAATGCCACTGCACACAATACTACTGCATGCAATGCCACTGCGCATAATACTACTGCACACACTGCCATTGCACACAGTACTACTGCATGCAATGCCATTGCACACAATACTACTGCATGCAATGCCACTGCACACAATACTACTGCATGCAATGCCACTGCGCACAATACTACTGCATACACTGCCATTGCACACAATACTACTGCATGCAATCCCATTGCATACAATACTACTGCACACAATACTACTGCATATAATACTACTGCATATAATACTCTGTATACAGTATAAGGCAAATAAAAAGTAAGTATGCCTGAAACAAATGCACAGTATAACATAAAGAGGTTTTGTATGATCCATTCCATGATCCGTAACACAATGTTTTGTTCAATCCCCTTCTAAGTGGTCCATTTTTATTTATTTAAAGACCGTATTCTCTTAAGGGGTTGACATTCATTTCTGTGGGTTTTTTCACAAATATAATTCCTTACATAAATATTTTATTGAGTAGACCAATCGCCTTTTAAGTCCGCAGAGGGCAATAACAATTATTATCACTAATTTATAAAGCTGCGGTGTGCACCACTGGGCTGTACAATGGGGAAATATAATTCCTATAAAAAATATTTCAAGAACACTAAATATTACAGCAAAAAGCTGAACTAAAACTCGTTGTCCAAAAGTGTTTACATACTAAATGGAGATAATCATACTGTGCATTATAAGCTCTTCATAACCATGGCCTGACCCAGGTCCTGACGGTAATTCGGGTATTGCGCTTGTAAAGTTTGGGTCCTGCGCCCTCGCACGTAATATGGCTGCAGATGTCAGGTGAGTGACAGTCTGCTGTTGTTTGAGGGTGGGAAGGGGACGGCGCCAGGCTACTTTCCCGGAAATGTGGGCATGCCGCCTTTGTTTCCTGGGAGTGCCCAGGCCAATCAGCCAGGCTGTGTCAGCTTCAGCTCCAGGTTACACAGCCTGACCAGGGGCAGCAACCACCGATGGTCGCAATGGCAGGGCTGGATTAAGGTTTGTGGGGCCCCTACCAATAAATTTGCATTATGCTACAGAGTGCACCATCATATACATAATGCCACTGTGCCGCAGTATGAAAAACAACCCACTCCAGAATGCCACACAGAGCCCCCATATTAATATTATGCCCCAGTGCCCCCTTGTATTCCACATATTGCCCCCAGTATGCCACAGAGCCTCCATATTATTATGTACTAGTGCCCCACCAGAATGTCTCATATTGTCCCCAAGTATGCCACACAGAGCCCCCATATTAATATTATACCCCAGTGCTCCCCCCAGTACCCCACATATTGCCCTCAGTATGCCACACAGTCAGAGCCTCCGTATTATTATGTACTAGTGCCCCACGCAAAAATGCTGCATATTACCCCCATATTAATATTATGCCCCAGTGTCCCCCATATGCCACACAGTCCCCATAAATATTATGTACTAGAGTCCACCAGAATATCACATATTGCCACCCCTAAGTATGCCACAAAGATCCCTCATATTAACATTATGTTCCAGTGGCCCTTTTGTATGCCACACAGAGCCTCTATATTGATATTAAGGGGTCTATTTACTAAGCAGTGTTAGCAGATAGAATGAAAAGGTACCAGCCAATCAGCTCCTAACTGCCATTTTTCACACAGCCTGTGAGATGACAGTTGGGAGATGATTGTCTGGCACCTTATCACTTTTCACTCTTCATTTTTCACTTCTCCTAACACTGCTTAGTAAATAGACCCCTAAGCCCTACTGCCCGCCAAGTATGCCATATAGTGCCCCCTCATAATAATATTATGTCCCAGTCCCACCCCATACAACACCTCCTCCCCTACTACTTAGGGGTCTAGTTACTAAGCAGTGTTAGGAGACAGAGTGAAAAGTGATAAGGTGCCAGCCAATCAGCTCCCAACTTTCATTTTTCAAACACAGCCTGTGAGATGACAGTTGGGAGCTGATTGGCTGGCACCTTATCACTCTTCACTCTGTCTCCTAACACTGCTTAGTAAATAGACCCCATAGTGTCACAGAGAGCCCACACTACTTACTGATTTCCCAGCAGCGGGACAGGGCCTCTTGCTTCTTTCTT
Source organism: Taudactylus pleione (assembly GCA_031769625.1). Taxonomy (NCBI): domain Eukaryota; kingdom Metazoa; phylum Chordata; class Amphibia; order Anura; family Myobatrachidae; genus Taudactylus; species Taudactylus pleione. The sequence goes on along the minus strand of JAUIMM010000436.1, from coordinate 7,118,177 downwards.
TACTTGCGTTGTCACGCCCTTTTCCCCCAAATACATTGCTTTATCTCTATGGTATTTTCTGTGTATTTTACTAATATCATCGGTCAGGGTTGTTTGTTTTTGTTCCCCTGGGATAGGACTCTGCTTTGTGTTGTATCACTCAGCAACGAAAACGAACGTAACGGGGTTGTTCATTCTCACATAGGCAAAGTTCAGAACGTGTTGACAGAATTGGGGCTAAGCTGATGTGGATGGAAGCATATATGCACCTGTTTCCACTTTCCAGGCGTATTATACGCACCAAGTATAGGCTGCTAAAAGTACATAGCGATCATGATGCTCGTGGGTATCAAACCAAGTGTACGGATAGTCAGCCGAAGCTATTACAGACAATTTGCGTTTATCTCTGCACCTGTGGGCATCGGTGAACAGAGCCCAGCCCGCCACATGCAGCCACCGGTATGGCGGAACATGCATGAGGCAGTGGAGGGTTTTTTGGTATCAAGGTGTGTGTTTAGGAAATGTTGCAGGAGGGCATGTGCAATCCAATCCATTTCAGTGATAATAGTAGGCGAAGGCTGGATAAGCGTGAAAATAAATAAGAATACTATGTTTTTTGCTATATGGCTGTTGATGACAGCCTTGTTGGTGGGCAGATTATAAGGCTGTCTGGTCATCTGGTTCGGCAAGCCAATGATATTGCTTAAGGGAGTGGTCAGATGATCAGTATATATTGGCTTGTTTGAATGTAGACCTCCTCTTTTTTCTGGATCTTTCAAACCCACCATCCCGCCCGTTACTGTTTTTGTTGTGTCACACTAACCTTTTCTTTCCCAATGAAGGGGAGGCGCAGCATGGCGGGAGTAATCTGCAGCTCAGTGGCTTTATGTGGCGCAAGATACGTTGTGGGGGCACTTGCCCTCAATGAACCTGGCGAATTTGTCATGCTCTGTGCGGGGTACCCAGGCGCTTTTGTACGAAGGCATCTCAGATTGGCAAGTGGGACCCTCGCAGCGTTAGTACGTCTAGAGGGGGGACGTTTCAGTCGTTCCCCGAGTATTGGAGCAATGTAAAAGCTAGAACTGAGTCTGCAGCGTCTCTTTGCCACCCTGGTTAGGTTAATTAATTATAAATAAAAGCTGTGACCTTTTAGCCAAGCTCTTGTTGTCTGTATCGTTATTTATTAGTTTAAGTTAAGTAAGCTAGACAAGGTTGTTCAGGGTTTGAAGCAATAAACCAATGTATATCTTATCAGCATATGGTCCAAACACAACAACCTGGCTCTTAGGGGTCAGTGGTGAAACAAGGCAAGATTGGACCCTTGCTAGGGGATAGATTCGACCCCTGTAGCGAAAGTATTTCTGGGAGAAGCAGACACCATATCTATGGGTCCTTACAGGGATTGAATGGGGCCCATAATAAACAATGTACTTATATAACAAATGTAGATATAATAAACCACTTGTTAGATAAGAACTGACAGCCACAGAAAACTCAAAAAAACTTTTTAAAATGAAGTCCTTTTGCTGGAATAAAAAGTTTTTCCCGGACCCTAGGGATCCAGACAATAACGCCATATATAAACCCTTTCCGGTCCTTGAATCACATTTACAGTAAATATCTTGTCTCCAAAATAGAATCCTGTTATGTGCATGTTGGTGCAATGTGGGGGACGGGATACGGTCACTGCAGACGCCGACATCCTTGACCGCCGGGATACCGAAGGTAAGTAGTTAGGTGGGGGGGAGGGTTAGGGTGCGGGGTTAGGGTTAGGCACTAGGGGGGGAGGTTAGGGTTAGGCATAAAGAGGGAGGGTTAGGGTAGGGAGGGGGGGAGGGTTAGCATACCGTACAACAAGTATTGGTATGCTAGCCATGTCGGGATGGCGGTGTTGGGATACTGACAGCCGGGATCCCAACTGCTGACATCCCATACCGATTCCGTGGGGGACACAAGGGCACCTAGCCCACATTCAGCAAGGAATGCCCCCAATCTGCCCATCAAAAGACCTGCCAACATGACCTGTTCCATCAGGTACAAAATGCTCTGCTCCTGGACTTCCCTCTCACTGGGCGGAATGTACTAAAGGGAAAAATGCAGTAAAACCCCCCAAAATGCAGTTTTCGGTGGCTTTATCGCATTTCTTATATGCACTAAGCATCGGAATGTGATGCATGCAATGCATTCTGGTGCTCCGTCCCGGTGGGTAACACCATCTTCAGGTGGCATTATCCAATAGAAGCCTTTCCCCCATGGGCTGAAGGATGCCAGAGGGACTTTTGGGTATTAAACCCAGAATTCCCTCTATGCTAGAACAGCTCTTATTGGGAGAGCTGTCCTTTGTGATTTTGATTGGCAATCATATATTGGCCGGGATGTACATGTTCCCAATGAGAGGCGGGACGTACTGCATCGCGGATGTGATGCTTAGAGCAGGGGTCTTCAACCTTGGCCCTCCAGCTGCTGTGGAACTACACATCCCAGCATGCACTGCCACCTTTTTGATAAAACAGCATGCTAAAACTATGGCAGTGCATGCTGGGCTGTGTAGTTCCACAGCAGTTGGAGGGCCAAGGTTGAAGACCCCTGGCTTAGATCATCCTGCCCAGTGTATGATTGCCATCACCTGTGTTGAACTGGTTAATGGATAAGAAAGGTGTTTCAACACCTTATGGCAATCATAAATTAAGGGTGAAGTCCATGATCAGAGCATTTTGAACCTGAGGGAACGGGTCATGTTGGATGGGCTGCATCAAGAGGCAACATTTTTTCACACCACATTTGAAGCCATCTTGGCCACCTAAAATAGGAGCATTCATGGAAAACTAGATGCATTTTTCTTTTCCCAGTTTGGAAACGCGTTTTATTGTTTTAACAAAATTGTCACCATTTCCCCTACCACTAGGGGTCAGCACGTCCTGTGTTACTTCAGACCGTCCAACATGACCCCTCCCACCAGGTACACAATTCACTGCTCCTGGTCGTGCTAGTTAATTTATCTTTGTTGTTACCTGTGCTAAAACACCTTTCTCATCAATTAACTAGTTCAACACAGGTGACTGTAATAATAAATTAATTGGCAAGCCCAGGAGTAGAGCATTTTGTTCATGGTGGATGGGGTCATGTTGGATGGTATGTTACTTACAAAATATAGGGGCCAATTTATCAATGAATTTTATCATACGCACTGAGGGCCTGATTCAGACCCGCTCGCGAGCACTATGCGCTCGCAAACGGGTCGATGGTGGCCCAGTGCGCATGCGCACAACGGAGCTGGCTCCGTCGTGCGCATGCGCGTGCCCCGGATAGCGACGGGCAAACCGTCCCTCCGGGTCTCGTACCAAAGGGGGCATGCTGTCGATGTTGAGTGACAGCACGCCTCCCTTTGGTGGTCGGGCTGGGGGAGTGGCTGCCCAAACGTAGGCGTTCCCATGTGAACGCCTCCGTTTGGGGGCGGCCCCACTGACATCATGAGTGATGTCAGTGGGAGAGATTTCGGCTCTGTGAGAGCCAAAATCTCTCTGGGGCTTGCGGCAACGAGACCCTACCACAAGGGTCTCGTCGCAAGCCCGATGGTCGCGATTGTGTTGACCATCGCGACAATCTTCCTGGCCACTCGCTATAGCTGTGGGTGGTCACCCACAGCTATGCGAGCGGCCAGGAGGCCGCTCTAAAAATCAAGAGCGTCTGGCTCTGAATCAGGGCCTGAGTTTTAAAACACATTGAGTATGATAAATGGTGCTCCAGCCAATCAGCTCCTTACTGTCAACAGTTTGAAAAATGACAGCTGGGAGCTGATTGGCTGGAGCACCATTTATCATACTCAATGTGTCTTAAACTTGTTGCGTATGATAAAACTTGTTGCTAAATGGTCCCCTTAATGTTACGTACATAGGGCCTGCTTCAGAAAAGGACGCTAGCGCTGCCGCAGGTGTGAATGTGTACGCAGCGGCTGTGCGAAAATACGCAAATGTTGCAGCTGCCGGGATTTGTATTGAGATGACGACCAGCGACTTTGCAAATCCAACGACTGCATACGAAGATGTAGATCAGCCGATTATCGGAAATCTGTGAAACCCTATGGTCACACAGAATTGAGACTGATATCTGAAGGAAGTGAGACGCTGGAGCCATTTTTATTGTGGATTGCGGATTGCTGTGAACATCACCATTGCGTCCATTTCTGAGTAATTCTGATCATAAAATAGATAATCCCGGGAGTACAGTATTCAGAGTGTGCAAAGTTTTATACAGTGCAAGGGAATGAATCTTCCTTTCCTCAGCCATCCATGACCAGTTACTGAGGCCTCTGGCTCTTTCCCAGGCAGGGGCGTATTTATAATGGGTGTTGGGTGTGTGGGGCACATGGGCCCTTGGGTCCAAGGGAGGCCCGCACCGCACCGCACACCCTGCACCCCTAAAACTTACCTCTCCGGAGTCCCACATCAGCTCCGGTGTCGGCGCCTGTAAAAAACAGCTGGAAAATGGCCGCGGCGGCCATTTTCCCATTGTTTGCGCATGCGTAGTACAGGGAAAATGGCCACCGCGGCCACTTTCCTGGTGACCTGCGCATGGGCTATAGATTCTGGGCACACTCTAGTACCCAGAGTCTATAAGTTCGGCACAGGCGGCCACCGGATGGAGAGGAGGGGCCCCATGACGGAGACTGCACACGGGCCCCCATCTCTCTAGAAACGCCCCTGTTCCCAGCGTTACCTATTCTAGAGCACAGTAGGAGGCTATCTTCAAAAACCTCAGCTCAGGAATCTTTGAATGGCACAGCTTTAATAACAACGTCACCAGAGCAATTTATGTAATCACATGACAGTATCCATGTGTATAGCTTAGCAATGAGACAGTTTCGTAATGCTCAGATGTTTCCTTCACAGCTCTTTCAATTAATTCGATCCATCGTAAAATAAAATGATAAATAATGAAAATTCTATCATAGCATCAAATTATTTCCCCCTGCTGGGATTTAATGATGCGTACGTCTGACCTGTTTATCTTAGTGTTTGTAGCTTTGCGAAGCTTGCACTAGAATTGTTGGTGCTTTGATTGGATGTCAGATGTGCATAAGGGACAAGCTAATAACTCAACCTTACCGTGCATATACCGGAGAAGGCCCAGATTGGTGGAGCGGGAAGATCGGCCCTTAGCTTGCAGGATGAACCATTTTTTAACGTCTTATCAATACTTTTATTTATATGTCTCCGGGAACTTTACATTATTACTTTTATTTTTGGTAATATGAGGTAAATACATATATTTTCTTTAATCTTACATCCCTGGCTTTCATACTTCCCCCCTGGGAGATATGAAGGACCGGTACAAACAGATGAGGTGGGTAAGACTTGGTGATGCGCCATCGTGTAAGCCGTACAAGGGTGTACAATGGAGCTAATTGCGTTATCACATCTCTGATCATTCGGTATGTGCTGAGATCTGGCAGGGATCAGATCTGAATAGTTGGTGTCTCTGTTTTCGGGTTCTGCTACAGAATGTGGGAAGAGTCAGTCCTCTGTAAGTGATATTAATCTCTTCCTGTATCTATAATGCTGATCTAATCATTGCCTCTTGGTTCTAGAACCCAGGATTCTGCTGTCTAGGGAACGCCATCGTTGCAGTTACCATCGATGGTAAAAATGGAAAGAAAGAAAAACATTGATGGTTACCAATTATGCAATGGATAACCATCAATGGTTTCACTAACCGATGGTCATCCCTGGTTTTTGGCTGATTATCCCGTGAGCCAATCAGGACCTGGGGGTGGGGCTTTGTGGGTGCCGGGGGCGGATCTATGCTCTGTGTCCCAGAACTTGTATACAAAAAAAAGAAAAAGGAAATTTGGTTATGCTTAGACATCGATGGAGGGAAACCATCTGGTTCTCCCCGATCCATGGAAAAAGCATTCGACATCAGCCATAAACCATTGATGATTATGAATCATCGATGGTCAATGGCCATCCCTACTGCTGTCACTTCTCCGCCACCTGCACAAGCAATGTGAAATGTAGCAAGGAAGCGTCCACACGCGTTCAGTGGAAGGCACTGTTAGTCTATTTACGTTCAATCATAACCTTCACTAGCGTAGTAAACAAGTATTAAGGATAACAATGGCTTAGCATGTCACCTGGAGGCCGGACCAGAGTCATGTCTGCAATGGCACTTCTTCTGAGATCTGAGACCGTACTATACTAGAGGGTTGGAGCAGGTAACAGACGCTGGAAGTCATTCACAAGCGCACACCTTGCTATTACACCAATGCACACAGATTACTGCCCAGTGCATTAAAAGGTACATGCCTACTCTCCAATACTAGGACGTGCCTCCCAACATAAAGCCTAGAAGTGTGCGGCAGGGATGAAAATATCCTAGTGTCCCTGTGCAGAAGTGTTAAATCAAACCTTTTGCCACTTAAGGAGAGAGATAGGATAGCGAATCCATCTGCCTTACATGTGATACTGTTCTATGTGCGACGTTATGTTACATGGCTTATAGTGCACCTGGATTGTTCTTCTCCACTGCAGAGCAGCAGGGATGAAATTAAATAGCTCCCAATAAAAATATAGGACAAGGTGTGAAAACGACTGTATAAGCTGATGTAAGATTCATGTCTTTTTGCGGAATGGGTATGCGGCCGGCGGTTCGATTCCCGTCAGCAGCAGCCCGACAGGAGCAGAGTGCGACGCAGTGGAAGCCCGACAGCGCTGGAAATCCCGATCGTGGATAGATAAGTATACACTATCCTAACCCCCCTAACCCTAACCCTCCTTAGGGGTGCCTAACCCTAACTTCCCTCCCAAGTGCCTAACCCTAATCCCCCCTCTAAGTGCCTAACCCTAACCACCCCCTTCCCCGCTACCTAAACCTAAGTCCCCTGGGGGGGTGCCTAACCCTAAGTCCCCCCCGGGGGTGCCTAACCCTCCCTCCCCCTAGCCTAACCCTAACCCTCCCGGGGGGGTGCCTAACCCTAAGTCCCCCCCGGGAGCCCTAAACCTAACCCCCCCCAGCGGCTGTCCGCTCGCTGCGCCCGGCATCACTACGATCGTGATGCCGGGCGCCCGTCTCCCGGCGTCGGGGAAATGCGGGCGTCTACATCTAGACGCCCGGCATTTCACCCTTGCCGGGATAAGACAGTCGGGAACCCGGCTGCCGGTATATAGGCAGTCGGCTTCCCGATTGCTTCTCCTTTTTGCAGTATGCAATGCCTATGGAAATGGGCAGAACACCCTTTTGGCTTCATGGAGACGTGATCCTGTGTAATGTAGTCCATTTATCCATACATACATATATTTATGCAGACACGAGCCGTAACATTTAGGAAAATAGAAATGGTACTTAGCAATAAATTAAGAAAATAGATAAAGAGTAACTTTGTATCTAGAACCAGCCACGTTGCAATGCCAGGGGTGCAAATACATTTATTATACCCCTTTGGTACCTAAGTCCCGGGTCTGGAACTCTTCTGCTAGAAAATACGGATCTCCCCATGCCGCAAACGGGACCCGGTCGGACGACCCATGTTACCCATCAACACTGCAGGGTTACACGGGTCATTCCTATGTTAAACCCTACAAGCTACCCGCGTTGGATTGCGGGATCACTCGACTTGGGGATTCACCCTGGACCCTTTCACAACCAGCAGCAACCCGGGTTAACCCGGCAATGACTTGGGTTTTATCTGTGGTATAATTTTTGCATGCAGGGTAAATACCGGCTGCTGCTACATGTAGCCCATAAATCCTGAGCCGCTTTATTATTGCGCTGTAATTTATATTTGAAAATACATCTAATTCTCACTGCACATTTCACATCTGCCCCACCTGCAGTGCTACATGGTTCTGCCAAGGTGCAAAAATTCACATCCGGGTGTAGAATTCAACATGGCACGAAAGTTAGTTTTGTTCTAATTTAAAGTGTTTTCTATAAAGCTATAAGATTGCACTTCCAAACCCTCATTAGTTTGTTCTTACTTCAGCAGCAATAAGAGAATGGAGGTGTGTTTCATGGGAAGATATAGTAGATGCCACAAAGAGGGGAGAAAACACAAATGCACAAATAACTATACCAGGATGCACTGCTAGGAAGATAGATGGAGGGGTGGGTGGACAGGGTGGGAGATGAATCACTGGAGTTGGGGTCTCTAGTCGGAGATACAACAAAAGTAGGAAGTAAAGATTCAACTCAATCTCTCCTGCGGGACACGACTGAGTCAGCCCAACCCTGCTGCTCAAGCAGTTGTATAATCTATTGGGATTGAAAATAGATTTGTTTGTGAATTCACTATGTGTGACTTGCCTCAAGTTCTGTCCTATTGATTCTTTGTGTGAAACGTTGACTGGAATAATGAGTACGTATAAATATGCAAGTGATGTGTCTGAGAGTACCCTGACCCAACAGTGTAACCGTTTTAGATGGGAATTGCAAATTCCTGTCAGAACGAAAGAGCAATTTGAAACATTCTATGAACATCTGTCAATGCCGCCATTTTGAGAGATGTAGTAACATATTTTGAGTTAAGCTGCAGTCGTGCTGAAGTCAGCCATTTTGTAGACCAAAACGAACCAATATCCATTGACATTGGGTCTCGTTTATTAACATTCTTCAAAGGTGCAGTTCTGCACTAAGGACCTGCTTTAGAGATGTGTGCACGCTCGATGGTCTGTGTACATCTCCGATGATGAGTTGACTGGGTATGCGCCGGAGCTACAGTGAGCATGTGGTGTGACCTGAGCTGCGGCTCCGGTTGCAGTGTCAATGTTTGGGGGCGGGGACAAGGCAGAGACTCCGTCTAAGTATGGCGTAGTGCAGTGGTCAGGGAAGAGGGGTAAATTACCCCACTTGTGGTAAAAATTAAATTCCTGGGGGTAATAGACGGACAGCCGGGCATGCATAATAATCATTCTATAATACAGAATGATTCATATGCATGCCCGGCTGTGCCACAGGGAGGCTTTAAGCCGGACGCCCGCTGAGATGTTATTACCAACGGGCGCCCGGCTCCTTCCCTGCAGCGCCGCGTTAGCCAGAGGCTGGAGTTCTCTTCTGAACTCCAGCTTCCGGCTCTCTCCATGCACACTATGGGAGAGACGTCATGAAGTCTCTCCCATAGTTACGAGGTGCAGCCGGGCGGACAGGACGGCTACCTGCACTTATATTGATAGAGCATGCAACTCAGAGTCCAGCTCATTCTACTTACAGAGCAATGACACAAATGCAGTGCTCTCTCTCCTTGAATGGCGCCCTGCAGCCGGGATCACTGTTGCAGCGCGGCCGGAGCGTCCTTTAGATGTGCAGTCGATTGGAGCGGTCAGTGATGCACTTCCCATTGCTGCTGGCGCCACTCCTCTGTGCGACGTAATGATGTAATCCATGCGACATCATGACATCGGGCGTTCAGAGGGTGGGCCGGCGCAGGGCACATTTGAGCCCTGTTAAGGTGCTGCTTTTGATCAATGGAGCGGGAGTACCCTTTAATGTACAACCTAACTATGGCCCGTATTAAATTAGAGGCGAGAAGTCGGAAAGAAGTCTATTTTTCTAGTTTTTATGCTCATTCCCCCCACTTTTTACTTTTTCAACCCTATACTTCAAGTACTTTTTTGGGGTGTTCTTATGTTTTTTTTTTATTATTATTTCTTTTTGTCAGATTTGTCCTTAGGGGGACTGTTCCAGGGGTTCTGGGCTGTTTACCCAGCTTTGCACCCCGAAATAAAGATTTTGCTCTTCTTTTCACCTGCTATTCATAGGCGAATCTTTTTCGCCTATTACATTGCATTTAGTTTCCGCTTAGGCGAAATCTGGAATTGAATTTGGAGATAAGTTCCGACCAGGCGAAAAGCGACAAAACGCGAAACTTTTTCACCAATTACGGCTTTTTGTCTCCAATTGAATACGGCCCAATAAGTGACATGACGGATTGATAATTACAACTAGGGGTGTGCACCGGCCACTTTTCGTGTTTTGTGTTTTGGTTTTGGATCTGGATCTTTCTTCGTGTTTTGGATCTGGATTGGTTTTGCCAAAACCACCCTTCCGTGTTTTGGGTTCTGGGTTTTGTGTTTTGGATCTGTATTTTTTTTAAAAAGAATATAAACAGCTAAAATCACAGAATGTGTTGGTTTTCTGCTCCTATGCTATTATTAACCTCAATAACATTAATTTCCACTAATTTCCAGTCTGTTCTGAACACCTCACAACTCACAATAAGGTTTTTATGTCCAAAAGGCTATGCTAAGCGACATGAGTGGGCGGCACAAACACGTGACCCATCTAGGAGTGACACTGCAGTGGCAGACAAGATGGCAGTTTGAAAAACTAGGCCCCAAACAGTACATAATGCAAAGAAAAAAAAGAGGTGCAAGATGGAATTGTCCTTGGGCCCTCCCACCCACCCTTATGTTGTATAAACAGGACATGCACACTTTAACAAACCAATCATTTCAGCGCCAGGGTCTGCCACACGACTGTGGCTGAAATGATTGGTTCGTTTGGGCCCCCACAAAACAAGCTGGCAATTAATCTGTCCCTGCACAAACTGGCTCTACGGAGGCAAGATGTCGTCCTCATCCTCCTCATCCACCGATTCCTCACCCTCTTCAGTGTTGTGTACATCCTCATCCTCACAGACTATTAACTCGTCCCCGCTGGAATCCACCACCACAGGTCCCTCTGTACGTTCTGGAGGCTGGTCTCCCTGGAAGAGTTGATAATTCATTTTTATGAACATCATCTTCTCCACGTTTTCTGGAATCAACCTCCTACACCTTTTGCTGACAAGGTTCTCGGCTGCACTAAACACTCTTTCGGAGTACACACTGGAGGGGGGGCAACTCAGGTAAAATAGAGCCAGTTTGTACAGGGGCCTGTACTGTCTGACATGCCTACTTGGATACTGTCACCGATGTAATCCTTTAACAGACAGACGCACGCTTGTCGCTGCTGCTTTGAGGATGCAGGTGCGGCTACTGCGCGTACATTTCACACAAAAACACAGAAAAAAAAAAGATTATTTTATTTTGGTTGGAGCGCACTTTGGGGGTTACACCACCCTTTAACAGACAGATGCACGCTTGTCACTGCTGCTTTGAGGATGCAGGTGCGGCTACAGCCCACACATTTCACAAAGACAGAAAAAAAAGAAGAATTTTTTATTGTTTGTGGAGCGCACTTTGAGGGTTACACCACCCTTTAACAGACAGACGCACGCTTGTCACTGCTGCTTTGAGGATGCAGGTGCAGCTACAGCCCACACATTTCACAAAGACAGAAAAAAAAGAAGAATTTTTCATTTTTTGTGGAGCGCACTTTGAGGGTTACACCACCCTTTAACAGACAGATGCACACTTGTCGCTGCTGCTTTGAGGATGCAGGTGGAATCTAGATGGGATTTGGAACCGGGGACACACTACCTCCATCAATTGTCTAAATCCCACTGCACTAATGGCGGATACCGGACGCACGTCTAACACCAACATAGCAGTCAAGGCCTCAGTTATACGTTTTGCTTCAGGATGACTGCTGTCGTACTTCATCCTCCTCGCTAGGGACTGTTGGAGGGGCAATTGTTTAGTAAAAGTAGTGGTGTTCCTACTTCCTCTCTGGGATGATGAACAACTCCTAGCAGCAGCAACAGCACTAGGAGGAAGTGGTTCTTGATCTTTCCCTATTTTATTTTTATCGGAGAAAGTTTGGTCCTCCAATTATGTTGTATTGATATATACGTGCGGCTAAGGCGCACACAAACACAGAAAATAATTTTTTATTTTTGTTGGACACTATTGCACTTTGTGGGTTACAGCACCCTCAAGAAATGAGCCAGCCGGCCCTTTACCTATGACACAGGTGCACGCTTGGTGCTGCTCCTTTGTTGATGCACGTGCAGCCACAGTGCACACAATTCACAAACACAGAAAATATTTTTTTAATTTGTTTGGAGTGCCCTTTGGGGGTTACAGCACCCTTTAACGGACAAGCCAGCCGGCCCTTTACTTATGGGACAAAGGCGCACGCTTGGCGCTGCTCCTTTGTTGATGCACGTGCAGCCACAGTGCACACAATTCACAAACACAGAAAATATTTTTTTATTTTGTTTGGAGTGTACTTTGGGGGTTACAGCACCCTTTAACAGACAAGCCAGACGGCCCTTTACTAATGGGACACAGGCGCACGCTTGGCGCTGCTCCTTTGTTGATGCACGTGCAGCCACAGTGCACACAATTCACAAACACAGAAAATATTTTTTATTTTGTTTGGAGTGCACTTTGGGGGTTACAGCACCCTTTAACGGTCAAGCCAGCCGGCCCTTTACTTATGACACAGGCGCACGCTTGGCACTACTTTGTTGATGCACGTGCGGCTACTGTGCACACAATTCACAAACACAGAAAATATTTTTTATTTTGTTTGGAGTGCACTTTGGGGGTTACAGCACCCTTTAACGGTCAAGCCAGCCGGCCCTTTACTTATGACACAGGCGCACGCTTGGCACTACTTTGTTGATGCACGTGGGGCTACTGTGCACACAATTCACAAACACAGGAAAAATATTTTTTTTTTTTTACACTTGGGGGGAGAACCCCTGATGGACAGAGCACCCCCCTGGACAACACTACAGCACCCATTTAGGACTGGGACACTGCACAGGACTTTGGAGTGGACACAGCCCCTATGGACAACTGACTGCACAACACAGTCCAGCCAGCCCCTATGGACTTTGGAGGAGTGGACACAGCCCCTATGGACAACAGCAGCACAGCGCAGCACAGCACAACACTACACTGCACTACACTACACTACACAGCCCAGCCAGTCCTAACTCCCACCCTCCCTCTTCACTGTCCACAGCCGAGTGAGAAAATGGCGCCGATGCGGGTACCTTATATAGGATCCAAAACCTGCGAGACCCGGAAGGCAGGATGATGACGTTTTGCCTCGATTTCAGATCTGAGTCAGGCGGGAAAAGTCGAGCCTGACTCGGATCGGCCTCGGATCGGGGGGGTTCGGATTTCAGAAATCTGAACCCGTTCACACCTAATTACAACTGTCTTAAAAATCAAGAAGGTGTTCTTAGAAGTACCTGTAAAAGAAATATGTTATATAATAAACGAGTTTCAATACCTAGGATTGATCAGTGAACGGGAAGGGTGTCGGGGTTTTCATGTATATATGTATTTTATGCAAAACATAAAATGAAATCTTTTTACTCAGATATTCATGCACCGACTGTCATGAATCTTCTTGTACGTAATCCAGGGATGCCCTTTATAGTGTAATGACTCCACTGGTTTAACTACAGACAGAGATATCAGTGAATCAGAGAATATTTAATGGATACACAAGGGAATAAAGTGGGATATTTTATGTGTCCTTAAGGAAGGAAGTCACAAAAAATGAGCACAGGCTGGAGGGAGCGACTGAGCCGGGAATAATGGGCTGATGAAAGAAAGTAGCCTTCAACTATCAAGGAACACAGAAAATTGTTTATTGTTCTATTTTTATTTTGGTATCTCAATCATATTATAAAGGTGGGTCGCCCCCTCAATGTCTAAAGCCTGCCCTTACAGTATGTGGCAAATAGGGACATCCTTCCTGAAACTGGTTGGTTACACAATTCGGGAGAGATGCGGAGGTGGCTGTGTCCTTTTCCGCAGTCACATCTGAGTCTTTATGGTAATACCGCTACAAGGCCCTTCCCTGGTGTACATCCTATGCCTCTGAATGTGCAAAGACTCAGACGCCCACTGTCAGCGACCATAGATGCGGCTTTATCACCTGATGCGTCTTTAGATGAAACATCAGTCGCACCATCAAAACTTGCACCTGACCCATAGCTCTCTGTCTGACTATGGGCTCCAGGGCCTGATTCACCCACAGCTTATGCGAGCGGCCAAAAAGATGGTCACGATGGTCATGACCATCGGGCTTGCGATGAGACCCTGCGGTAGGGTCTCGCTGCCGCAAGCCCAGGAGTGCTTTTGGCTCTATCAGAGCCAAAAGCACTCCCACTGACATCACTAGTAATGTCAGTGGAGCCGGACGCAGACGGTAGGCTTTCCCAAGGGAATGCCTCAGTCTGGGCAGCAACGCCCCCGGCACGCCCACCAAAGGGGACGTGCTGTCACTCACCATCGACAGCACGCCTCCTTTGGTGCGAGACCCATAGCGACTGCTTAGCTGTCGCTATGCGGGTCTCACGCATGCGCATGACGGAGCTCTCTCCGTCGTGCGAATTCGCATTAGGGCACCATCGACCCGCTTGCGAGCACTCAGCGCTCGGGAGCGGGTCTGAATTAGGCCCCCTGTGTGAGGAGTTCATCGTCTTTGTATGCAACTGATTTCAATGATGCGCTCGCGACACACCTGTTACACTGCCATAAGACGAAACATCTTCATGCATGTTTTTAGCCCCTAAATTGTGAGAGGTGCTCTGTTCATCAATTTAAGAGCGCCTGAGTTGTGTGAGGGGCTGTGTTCATCAATCTAAGAGCGCCTGAGTTGTGTGAGGGGTTGTGTTCATCAATCTAAGAGGGCATGAGTTGTGTGCGGGGCTGTGTTCCTCAATCTAAGAGTCCCTGAGTTGTGTGAGGTGCTGTGTTCCTCAATCTTAGAGCTCCTGAGTTGTGTGAGGTGCTGTGTTCCTCAATCTAGGAGCTCCTGAGTTGTGTGAGGTGCTGTGTTCCTCAATCTAAGAGCTCCTGAGTTGTTTACAGGGACTGTGTTCCTCTAAGAGGGCCTGAGTTGTGTGAGGAGCTGTGTTCCTCAATCTAAGAGTGTCTGAGTTGTGTGCTGGGCTGTGTTCCTTAACCTAAGAGCTCCTCAGTTGTATGTGGGGCTATGTTCCTCAATCTAAGAGCTCCTGAGTTGTGTGAGGGGCTCTGTTCCTCAATCTCAGAGGTCCTGAGTTGTTGTGAGGTGCTGTGTTCCTCAATCTAAGAGCGCCTGAGTTGGGTGAGGTGCTGTATTCCTCACTCTAAGAGCACCTGAGTTGTGTGCTGGGCTGTGTTCCTTAACCTAAGAGCTCCTCAGTTGTATGTGGGGCTATGTTCCTCAATCTAAGAGCTCCTGAGTTGTGTGAGGGGCTCTGTTCCTCAATCTCAGAGGTCCTGAGTTGTTGTGAGGTGCTGTGTTCCTCAATCTAAGAGCACCTGAGTTGTGTGCTGGGCTGTGTTCCTTAATCTAAGAGCTCCTCAGTTGTATGTGGGGCTATGTTCCTCAATCTAAGAGCTCCTGAGTTGTGTGAGGGGCTCTGTTCCTCAATCTCAGAGTGCCTGAGTTGTGTTAAGGGGTGTGTTCATCAATATAAGAGCTCCTGTATTGTGTGAGGGGCTGTGTTCCTCAATCTAAGAGCATCTGAGTTGTGTGAGATGCTGTGTTCCTCAATCTAAGAGCTCCTGAGTTTTGTCAGGAGCTGTGTTCCATAATCTAAGAGCTCCTAAATTGTGTGAGGGGCTCTGTTCCTCAATCTCAGAGTGCCTGAGTTGTGTTAAGGGGTGTGTTCATCAATATAAGAGCTCCTGAGTTGTGCGAGGGGCTGTGTTCCTCAATCTTAGAGCGCCTGAGTTGTGTGAGGGGCTGTGTTCCTCAATCTAAAAGCTCCTGAGTTGTCTGAGGGGCTATGTTCCTCAATGTAAGAGCTCCTGAGGTAGAAGGTCCACTTAAAATGCATTAATTAGTATAATTAATAATATTTTTCTTTTTAACACTCAACATGCTTTATATAAATCCTAACAGCCATACAGGTTGGGTTGGGAATAATACAAGGTGGAATGGGGGTGTTCTAACCTGGGCTAAGTATAGTAAGTGTGTGTTCACACAGTTGCAAACAGATAAAGGGCTGCTGAGTGTTCCTCTAGGCCCTGATGCTTGGGGGTGGGCATGGTCAAAGGGGATGTCCCCTACACAACCAATAACCCTTGCACAAATCTGTGCATCCATCTCTTCAGGCACTCCTGAATACGGAATCGGTATGTAATGCCGACTGTCAGGATGCCTCCTGTCAAAATACCGATGGTTGGTAACCCGAAAGGGGTCAGGTTACTGTTCCCCCTTTTCCCCTAACCCTCCCTTCTTGTAGTCTAACCCTCCCCAACCTTACCTTTACCCAATCCCTCCCCATTAGTGCCCAAACCTAACCCTCCCCCCTTAGTGCCTAACCCTAACCCCCCCAGTGGTGCCTACTCCTAATCCTCCCCCTAGGAGTGCCTAACCCTAACCTCCCAAACCTAGCCCCACTACGCTACCTAAACCAAACACTCCTCCCCCCTGCGCCACGCGGCTAACGCTAAGGGCGCCTCGGACTTACCTCGTTCGGGCTGCCATCCTTAAGGATTCCAGCATCAGGATTAAAATAGGCGTTGGTATTTCAATGCCTAACTTAAGTCACTGTCGGGTTTCAGACCGGTGGCATGCCGTCTGCCGCTCTGATAACTACATCCCCTGAATACATGCTAACTTGGAAAAAGATATGTGTGTCTGAGAAAGTCATATATGTTCAGCAGCAGGAGCAGGCGGTGACGTACCCCTTGTGACTAGCTATTTGTGAGCGCTTCACTGATGCCGATTGGTGCTTTCTTCACTTGAACATATATTATGCTTTTGTGAGCGTTCCTGAACAATTTTTTTAAAAAAATGTTTGCGTCATACTTGTTATCTTTACCAGGAATTTGCGGTAGACTTCCAAATTTGGGGAGTTCTCCCCTCTCCCAAGAGAATCGGCAGCCCTCTTGCATCCTGGAACTAATCCAGTGAAGAGAGCGAGGTGGAATATCGATGATGCGTTTCATAGCACTACGCCACCACCAGATCGCGGAATCTTTGTGTACTTGAGATAATAATTTGTTTCTGCTGCATTACAGATATTTTTGGTGATTTAATCGATGCCTAGTAGCGAACAAATTTGTATCAAATAAATGGTAAACACATATGGGCAAATATATGCTATTTAAACCTGCTTTTACCCTGTGAGTCATATATGGCCGTTTTTCCATCCGCTCTGTGGGCCTGATTCACAGTGCTCGCAAGCAGGTCGATGGTCCCCCACTGCGAATGCGCAAGCCGGAGCCGGCTCCGGCGTGCGCATGCGCGAGACCTGGCCAGCGACGGGCGCCCCGTCGCTACGGGTCTCGCACCGAAAAGGGCCGGCTGTCAATTGTGATTGACAGCTCGCCCCGTTTTGGAGATGGGCAGGGGGGGGTGGCTGGCCAAACGGAGGCGTTCCCGAAGGAACACCTGCCGTTTGGGGGCAGCCTCAGCAGTGAGCTTCCGGCTCTATTAGAGCCGGAAGCTCAATGGGGCTTGCGATGGATGAGACCCTACCACAAGGGTCTCGTTGCAAGCCCGATGGGCGTGACCATCGCAATCATCACCTGGCCGCTCGCAAAAGCTGTGGGTGGTCACCCACAGCTTAGCGAGCGGCCAGGAGGCCGGGTTCCAAAAAAAAATGCCGCCCTGATTCAGATTGAGCGCTCTGAAAGAGCGTCCGGCTCTGAATCAGGCCCTGTGCACGGATCTTAGCGGTTTCTACCAAAAATTTATTTTTAAGTCAGCTGGTTGGAGGAATCCTCACTTGTCTGTTGCTACTGTACTTAACAAATCCAACCCTAAGATCAAACCAGGTGGAAGCACAACACAGGGGAAGAAGCAGAGTCCTTGTGCACATGATATTATAATGATAGCACTTTCCTCCTATTCCGTTAGGGTCCTTATTACTATTTATAATTCAGCTGCAAAGTATAAAGTATTAATCTTTGGGCCCTAAACATTTCAGAGGTCACAGCTGTATAATGGATAACACAGAGAATATTAATATTTAATAGGAAAAGTTAAGAAGGTGAGAGAACATTATTACACTTGTCAACAATAAAATTTGCTGCAGATTTTCAGTTGCTAAGACAGGCCCATCAATTATTTATGGGATACAGAATGTTAAATATTAAATACAAAAGCCTTGGACACTGGGAGAGCATAACTAGCAGGGTGATACTGTTTAACAGCCATAAAAACGGGATTTCTGTGCAAGGACCAGATACTGTACCATTAAATTCATATATATTTTTTCTTGTCGAGATATCATATGTAATATCTTCTGTATTCTTTTCTAAGTTTTCGGAAATACTGTAGGTGTTATCTGTATAGTTTTGTTACAGTACGGTATCAGTGACCAGTGTAATAGCCTTTGTAGCCCCTGTGCTCATGTACACTTCTGAATTCCGTGCACACCAAGATCAATGCATGCAATTTGGCTGTGGTTTGTGGCAGGGGCGTCTTAAGAGAGGAGGGGTCCTGTGTGCTCTCCCCGGTGGCCGGCAGCCAACTGACGTGGCTGGCCAGCCACCGGAGCATTAGTAGACTTCGGGCACTAGAGTGTGCCCGGAGTCTACTGCGAATGCACAGAACGCCGGAAAAACGGGCGCGGTGGCCATTTTCTGCCGTTCTGTGCATGCGCAGTAGACTCTGGGCACTAGAGTATGCCCGGAGTCTACTGCGCAAGCACCCAGAGACTGGCCACGGCGGACATTTCCCGGTGTTCTGAGCAGCGCTGACACCCGACGCGGGACCACGGACAGGTGAGTTCTAAATCATATGGGTGCAGGGTGTGCGGTGTGGGGCCCCCCTGGACCCAGGGGCCCATGTGCCCTGCACACACTGCACCCATTATAGATACGCCACTGGTTTGTGGTGTATACTGGTGGACTCCAATAAACTGAACTATCGTCTACCTGAATGCACTAGAGTTGTGTGAAAATTGCATATTCAGGTGTCATGGTTTGAAAGACAAATATTTTAATATTTAAAAAAAAAACTTTTGTTGACATTGTCAAAATGGGTGTGGTACAAAATGTTGACACCAGAATGTCAGCATGGTCTGAATATTGCCACCAAAATGTCGGCATGATCTGAGCGTCGACATGCATGTTATGTCAGCATTCAGAATGCAGACAGGGACAGTATGTCGACGTGTCAAAAGTCGACAATCGCTAAATCCGCACTGACATAATGTCGGCATGCTGACTTAGCGTTTTCAGTGGATTTTAGCCCTAACCGCAGCCTAACCCTAACTTAACCGCAGCCTAGTCCTAACACTAAAATGGACTGTCGACATTCTGCATGTTGGCATTCACAGTGTTGACATTATGACAATGTCACCATTATGCCCATGTAATATTGTAAATGTCGATATTTTGGTTATCAACATTTTGTCCATGCTGAAATTCTGAATGTCGACATGATGACAGCTAACGCCAGTGGCTTCGCATTGGGGTTGCGGGCCACACCGGGTGTCACCCACAGAGGGGATGACACCCGAATGCCGGCTCCTCCTCAGTGACAGGAGCCGGGTGCTGCAGTGTGATATCTCCTACAGCACCTGGCTCCTGTCACAGAGGAGGAGCCGACAGTGCAGGAACTAGTTTCCGGGGGCAACCCAGCATCTCCAGGGATGCTGACCATGCCCCTGGAGAGATTTCCTGCAAGACCACACCCCTTTTGTTAAACCACACCCCCTTTCTGACACGCTCGGCTAGGGGGATACGGAGTGCGCATCTTCAGCTAAGCTTTTCAGAGCTTGTTAATTAGCTACATATCACCGTTCCCCATAGAGAAATAAAGGGATGTCAATAGGGATTGAATGTTTAGTAAATAGTAGCTTAGTAGTTATAGCTGTACTAGATATCAGTATAACTTCGTTTCGCCATAACCCTTGTGGAAAAGGCCATCTTTACACTATTTCTCCTTCATCCGCAGGGGACACTGGAGTCAAGTAGCCAGACAGCTCAGTGTAGAGGCCCTTTCCGGAGGGGGCGGAGCTTCTTCCCGAGTGACAGGAGAGAAAAGAGCTCTACTTCTCCCGCGCTCTGACTTTGGATCACCACGTTTGCATGGGTCATGTCGGATTTCTCTGCGGAACTAGAAGAGTCCCGCAAGGAAAGGGAGGCTTCTAGAGAAATAGCGGAGCCGGCCTGGGCTCAGGCTTTAGCGAGCTCTATGGAGAGTTTAGTTCAGGTGGTGCGTTCTGGTTCACAGGTCCAGGGGGCACCACCACAAGTCTTGGCCAGAAAGAGAGTTCTTAATGGCAATCTTGCAGTCGGATGACTCAGAGGATGATCTAACGTCTTTGGGCCTGATTCAGAGCCGCTCGTAAGCGGCCGCTCGTTCGTTCCGAGCGATGTTAGCCCAACTGCGCATGCGTACGGATCGTTATACGCATGCGCTAACCAGTCAGTGCGGCCGAAATTCATGTGCTTGCAAAATAGCGAATGCCTGCTATTTTGAGTGACAGAAAGAGGCTTATGTGGGTGGTAACAGGGGAAGGTGCTTGAAAATGGGGAGTGGAAATCAGAACGCAGGCGTGCTTAAAGGTCAGAACGGGCGTTTTATGGGTGTGCATATTTAAAACAGCAGCGTCATTGACCACGTCACTGGGCTATTTTATAGTCAGAACTGCTCACAAAATTGTGGTAGCAAACACCAACCCCAAGAATAGCGAGCAGTTCATACCCTTGTCGATGTACTCGATTAATCTAATAAATAGCGGACATGACGTAGGATGCGAGCGGCCAGGGGGCGTATCTTTCCAAAAAACGAACGCAAGTTTTGTTCGCTCGTTCAGACATAGAGGCGTGAACAGACCGCAAACAGCGAACGGTTCATTTGAATAGCCACCCCTAGTTTTAGAACGAACGACCGCAAATAGCGAGTGGCTCTGAATGAGGGCCTTTATTGGATGAGAGAGATCTCCTTCAGGAATTTGATGCGGGTCATCAAGTACTCTTATTCTGGCATTGATGATCAGATGGCGGTGGCGTGGAAATATCTGGACAAAAAGTTCCAGATTTCTAAGCGCTTTCTCTCATCCTACCCTTTTTCTACAGACAATAGGACTCGATGGGAATCCCCTCCACTGGTGGACTCTTCTGTATCCTGTCTCTCCAAGAAGACTACCCTCCCAGTTACCCTCCCAGTTTCCCGGGTGATTTCTCTATAGGAACCTGCTGACCGTAAGTTGGAAACAACTTAAAATCTATATATACTGTAGCATTGGTTCTTCTTCGCCCGACCATTGTAGTATCCTGGGTCAATAAAGCTATTGAACGATGGGCGGAGGAGTTAGCAGAGTATCCTCAGCCCCCAGGGTATTCACAAAGGTCATGGCACCTTTTCTTCTTCTGCCTCGAGTGCTCAAATGGAAGAGTATTCCATGAGTATTATTCCTACTATGCTCCGGCTAGGAAGCTGGTGATCTCAGCCCATTATTTTCGGATTTGGAAGGCCTATGTGGCATGGGGTGAAAGAAGAGGTTTCATACCTCATCTTTTCACCTGGACAGTCTCTTGGGGTTCCTTCAGTCTGGTCTGGATGCAGTCCTTTACTTGGGATCATAAAAGGTCCAGGTTTCGGCTCTGTTCATTTTACGAAAATTGACATTGCTTCTCTTTGCAGGGAGTCCTTCGCATTCAACTGTCCTTTGTTCCCCCAATGGCCCCTTGGGATCTTAAGTTAGTTCTTTCTTTCCTTCAGTCTTCCGTATTTGAATCATTGGAGACTGTGGATTTGAAATATCTTTCTTGAAAGATGGTTCTTTTGCTGGCCTTGGCGTCAGCTAGGAGAGCTTCGGAGCTTGGAGCTCTTTCATGTCGCTCTCCCTATATGATTTTTAATGCAGATCAGACAATACTGCATACTCGCCCTGTCTCCTTGCCTAAGGTGGTTTCCTCCTTTCATATCAACCAACCTATTGTGGTCCCAGTGTTAGAGCAGGAACTTCCATCCTCACATTCCTTGGATGTGGTTCGCGCCCTAAGAGTCTACTTGGACTGGACTGCTCAATTGCGCAAGTCCGATTCCTTGTTTGGTCTGTATGAAGCGTCTAAACGAGGATGACCTGCTTCTAAACAGGTTCTGGTGTGTTGGATAAGGCTGACTATTCGTCAGACTTATTTAGCTGCATCCCGGGATCCACCTTCCTCTATTTCAGCGCATTCTACGCGATCTGTCAGGCCTTCTTGGGAGGCTGCCTGAGGGATTTCTGTTTCTCAGCTCTGCAGAGCGGCCATTTGGTCGGGGACTTACGTGTTTGATCATTTCTACAGGTTTGTCACCTTTGCGGCTAATGACTAATGGCCGTTCAGTTTTACAGGTGTTGAGCATCCCCCCTCCCGTGCGGGTAGCTTTGGGACGTCCCCACAGTTTTGACTCCAGTCTCCCCTGTGGATGAAGGAGAAAACAGGATTTTATTACTCACCATAAAATCTGTTTCTCTGATTCCACAGGGGACACTGGACACCCTCCCTGTGCTGTTTATCTGTTGTTATTGTTGTGGTGTGACTGCTGTGTTCTTGCAGTTTGTTCCTGTTCTTATTTCAGATTCTAGGGGGTAAATTTACTAAAGTGAGAGTTTTTAGAAGTGAGTTTTGGAAGAGATGTTGCCCATAGCAACCAATTAGATTCTAGCCGTTATCTTCAAGGTGCTAGTTAAATGTTAAGTAGAATCTGATTGGTTGCTATGGGCAGCATCTCTTCTAAAACTCACTTCTAAAAACTCTCACTTTAGTAAATTTACCCCTAGTTGTTATGTTTTTCCTCCTTCTCTAGAGGTCGTTTCTCTCAGGCTCCTCTTGGCTATGCTTCTATAACTGAGGAGGTGAGAGGTATAAAGGGGGAGGAGCCAATCACACTTTCTAAATTCTTAAAGTGCCGGCTCCACTCTGCAGCCGTCTATACCCCTAAGTCTTTACTCCAGCGTCCCCTATGGAATCAGAGAAAGAGATTTAACGGTGAGTACCAAAATCCTCTTTTAATAAATAGGCCCTTTCAAGTTTTTGAAACACCATAAATTAAATCTAGTTTATTCCACTTGTTTTTTGTTTGTTTTTTGCCATTTGTCCTCTATCTAAGTGCATTTAGTACCAGCATCAGGACAAGATTTCCTCGTGACCTTGACAGAAGCTTTCTTCAA
Organism: Taudactylus pleione; assembly: GCA_031769625.1. Taxonomy (NCBI): domain Eukaryota; kingdom Metazoa; phylum Chordata; class Amphibia; order Anura; family Myobatrachidae; genus Taudactylus; species Taudactylus pleione. The sequence continues at coordinate 7,095,241 of JAUIMM010000436.1, read as the reverse complement.
TGCCATTAAGAACTTCTTATGCAAATGTCGCCAGAAAAATAAATTTAAAAATAAACGCATTCTTATGGCCGATCAAATTCCATTCCTTAATGTTCTAGCTATAGGTTTTTAAAATAGCTTCTCCATGCAATATGTAGTAATGTTCCTACATACACCCCAGGGCTTGCAGGGTACTCATTCCCTTCCAACAATAAAATAATCTTTTCCCTTTTCATTAGCACTAAGCCGAACTGTTCCGGTAACATTAGCACATTCTCAGTTTTGGAGACACAAGAACATGGGAAAGAAAAAAAATACATATTTAAATACTTAAATCAGTCATCCGCAGACACCCATATCATGAAATGCTAGCATAAAGGGTAACTGTATTCTACATGCTGTTTATAGGGGTGAAGTACACATGTTTGCATTTGTTTGAGTACCGTCTGGTTTATCATTGCATAGAATTTGTTGGCATTTTAATCCATTCAAGGTGCTGCGCTGCGTAATATGTCAGCACTTTAAAAATAATCAATAATAGGAAGGATAATGTGTGTCAGGTTCCCAAAAAACGGGGGCGATATCAAATGGTCTGTAACTACTGAGAATAACGTGATTTTTAGTGATGACCGGAAGCAAGACTCCAAACATTGGCTTTAATGAGGGCAAGGTTTCTGGGTGCCCCAGGCAGGGCCGTAACTAGGGTAGTGCGACCAATGCCATGGCACAAGGCACCGCAGGGCAGGGGGCGCTGTTTGGGCCTGTCAATTTTCTGTTTATTATCATTCTCACTTGTAGCTTTCTCTTATTTTATCCCCAGCATCACCTGGCCTCCCCGATCTCTTCCCTAGGACTTCCCCATGAGGCCATGGCATTTTTTCGGGTGTGTTATCTCCCTATTTAAAAAAATGTTGGGGGCGCCAATGCTCTTTCTGGAACAGGGCACGCAAAAAGTCTAGCTACGGCTTTGGCCCCAGGGACCATTTCGCCCACCGACCCTGCTCCCACTAATTCATAATATGACACGCATCAATTTCCTCCAATCTATAATATGCCAAATTTCCAGCACGGACAGTGTAATGGTTAGCATTACCTCCTCACAGCACTGAGGTTGTGGGTTCAACTTCCACTAAGGCCCTAACTGTGTGGAGTATGGTTATTCTCTCTGTGCTTGCGTAGGTTTCCTCTGGGTGCTTCGATTTCCTCCCATACTCCAAAAATATACTGGTAGGTTAATTGGTTCCCAACAAAAATTAACAATAGTGTGTATGTCATGTGGCAGTGAATGGCCAAATATTCTCTGTAAAGTGATGCAGAATATGTGTGCGCTATATAAATAACTGGTAATAAATAAATAATATACTATATAGAAATGCCACAATTAATTTGCCACACAGTAGAGCCACAAATGCATAATGTACATCATAACACTGCACCAAATTCATAATATGCCATACATTAGTGCCACAAATTGATTATATGCCACATCGCTGCATAATTATACCACACTTCAATGCATACATGCCTACCCTCCCGGGTTTTCGCATGAGGCTCATGATTTTTCGGATAACTCCCCGCACCCCCGGAAGGGTAGGCAGAATGGGGAGAATTTCCGCAGCAATCGCGGGTACCCGTGTAGGGGTCATGGCTTAATGATGCGATTCTCAGTGAATCGCATTATTTAGCGCCCCCTATTTAAATTTGAGCCAATCACGGCAATTTGCCGCAAAGGGAGCAGGGCTTCTTGCCGTGAACCATCAGGCCCCCCCCTGTCACAGCCCACCTGCTTCTCCTACCAAGGCTTCTCCCGGGGAGGAGAAGCCAAAGGTAGGCAACTATGCTTCAATGCTTCCAATATATAAAACTTGCCACACATTTGTCCACTCAATACATAATATGCCCTGCTAATTATCACTGATATATATATATATATATATATATACATATATATATATATATATATATATATATCCCATTCCAGGGGCCACGCTGTGTTGTTGTGCTGTCTCTCTGGTTTATATGGTCGTAACAGTAATGCTCCCTGCATCATATGGTGATCAATGTAATGCTCACTGTGATGCTGTATGTATTGTATGGTGGTCACTGTAATATTCTCTGCATTATATGGTGGTAACTGAAATGTTCTCTGCATTATATGGTGGTAACTAATGTTCTCTGCATTATATGGTGGTCACTGTACTGCTCACTGCAATGCTTTATGTATTGTATGGTGGTCACTGTGATGTTCTCTGCATTACATGGCGGTCATATAGGTAGCAGGTGACTACTATCCACGGGGGATGGTGGGGGGCGTGCCAAACTGAATATTTGCCCAAGGTGACAGAAAGCCTAGCTTGACCCCTGGGTTGTGTCTGAGTGCTGTTGGGACTAGGGTGTTGGTAGTGAATGTTAGAGGAGGGGACACCAACAACTATCTCGCCTCCGGGCTACTAGCATGAACTTACTCCCCCTGCTGATCGCACATGTGCGGCACGCATGGGCAGTAGCTCAGACAGATCAGTTCACGTAAGCGATCACTTTACTTTTTAGACATCACAGGGACGGGTGCCAATAGCAGCCCCTGCATGAAAATATTTATACATAGCCCCAAAACATAATTTCTTATTATGACAACAACAAATTAGATTTTTAGATTAACATTCGGTGATTACTAAGCCCCTAATAACATATACATTTAATGATAATCCTATAAAGTTTCAAATTTTTACAATAAATGATGTGTGGATCTGTTGCATTAATTTAGAAAAAAAAATACCCCAAACTAATTAAATACATTTTCATTCCACTATACTGCTAACATATATTTCTACCTCTCTCCCAAACAAACAAAAGGGTATGCAGTAGGGAAGCCGGCAGACCTAATCCCGACAGCCGGCTACCCGACTGCTTAATCCCGGCGAGGGTTAAATGACAGCCGTCTAAATCTAGATGCCTGTCATTTTACCGACGCCGGGAGACCGGCGCCCGGCATCCCGATTGAAGGGACGCCGGGCGCCAAGTGCGGACAGCCGCGCGGGGGGGGGGTTAGGTTTAGGGTTCCGGGAGGGACTTAAGGTTAGGCCCCCCTTGGGAGGTTAGGGTTAGGCTAGGGGGTGGGAGGATTAGGGTTAGGCACCCCTGGGGGTGATTTAGGGTTAGGCACCCCCCCAGGGGAATTAGGTTTAGGCAGCAGGGAAGGGAGGGTTCGGTTTAGGCACTTAGAGGGGGGATTAGGGTTAGGCACTGGGGGGAAGGTTAAGGTTAGGCACCCCTAAGGGAGGGTTAGCGTTAGGGGAAGGAATTAGGTTAGTCAATACTTACCTTAGGGACTATCGGGATTTTCACGCATGTCGGGCAGCCGATGCCGGGATTCCACCGCCGGATCATACCTATTCCAACAAAAGAATACAAATTGTATTGAATATATATATTTTTTTCTATTTAAACGTTATCTTTTGTTTAATTGTCATAGCAAGATTGCAACTTTGGCTTTAATCATTTATGCATCCCTCCCATCTGTCGTAGATAAGGCAGTCTGGATTCCAGGGGGGGGGGGGGTGGCCCTGACTGTCAGGGGTGCCACCCTTATAACCGGGATCGTACTCCAAATTTAATGCAGCCACACCCCTTCCCGGAGGTGTCACAATTCATAACATTCTAAATTTTGGGTAAGTAAATATTTCTGGTGAAAATGAAACCAATACAAAGAATGGTTAATTATTAACCATTCGGTTTAAAACCCCCAATCTCTATAATTCTACTTTTGCTCTCTGTTACCAGTAATGGGGAGAGGGACGTTCTTATTATCCCCCTAACAAGCATATATGTTATTAAATTGCTATATAATTTAAGGCTCTTGGGGAACTTGCCTGGATGAACTTAGATTACTATACATAAAGCTTTTTTCCCATGAATGTTATATTTTATGTTATTTTAATATCAATGCACCAACTGCAGAAGCACATTGTAATGTTAAACAGTGTTGCTACAAACCAAAGGGACGTGTGATGCATTACTTTCCAATGTCCCTGTACCCTGTGGGCAGGAGCCACAATAAGGGGATTTAGCAGAAAGCCTCTTTCCCGACATATATTTTAAATGAAAAGGTAGATCTGGAAAGTGCAGAAGCCATTACCTTGTACAGTGAATATAAGCAATAAGAATGCATTTTATTGTAGCCTGAGCAAGTACAAAATGGATTATAGAGAAATACATTTGCAAGGTGATACAATGAAATTGTAAGTTTTTAAATATTGCATAACAAATTTACACACTATCTATGCCCAGAAATGTAGTATTGTCAGAGGGCCTGATTCAAATTTCAGAATAGAGTAAGAAAAAGCAAGAAACTGTGGGCCTGATTCAGACCCGCATAGCGCTGGAAAGCGGGTCGATGGTGGGGTACTGCACACGCGCAGCATGTGCAAGCCCCGGAGCGAGAGAGAAATTCTCTCGCTCCAGGACTCACTACAAAAGGGGCGGCTGTCGATGTTGATCGACAGCTCACCCCGTTTTGTAGGCGGGGAGTGGAGGTGGCTACACAAACGGAGGCGTTCCCGAAGGAACGCCTGCCATTTGTGGGAGGCACCACTGACATCACCAGTGATGTCAGTGGAGAGCTTCCTGATCTGTTAGAGCAGGAAGCTCTCTGGGGCTTGCGACGGACGAGACCCTACCACAAGGGTCTCGTTGGAAGCCACGATGGTCACGACCATCGCGACCATCACCTGGTCGCTGGCAAAAGCTGTGGGTGGTAACCCACAGCTTAGCAAGCAGCTGGGAGGCCGCAACAACAACAACAAAAAAACCGCCCTGATTCAGAGCGAGCGCTCTTAAACTGCGTCCGGCTCTGAATCAGGCCCTGTGTACCTTGGTAACACCATGCTGCACTGCAGGTGGGGCAGATATAAAATGTGCAGAGGGCACTACCGATTGCAACTGCCATTGCATTAGCGATTACGCAAGCAGTCTCACTGCGATAGTATGCTAATCCATTGCGATCGCTATGCCGTCGCAGCACAACATAAGGATGCCCACTTTACCTTACACACATCCGTAATGTTTAGCAAGACTACGAAACCATCGGTACATTTGAGTACCATCGCAGCCTCATGCACACTTGCACAAGCTCTGAGCTTACTCAGGAATTGCTAACTTCCACGCACGCTATGAGGCCTCCGGCTGCGTAGGGTATCATAGTGGATAATTTATGCACACCCATGCACTGGCAAGCCTGCGTTTCCCCGACCACCCCCCCATCGCCACTCACAAACGGCACTTCCTGTCAATCACCCTGCGATGGGTCTGCTTACTCACTGTGATAACAGTCCCAATCGCAGTGGAGTGTTTGCGCACTGCGAAGCATACGCATGCGCAGAACGAAACAATCGGGCGATTACGTGTGTAATCGCAGTTGCGATTGGTAATGTATCAGGCCCAGAGAGAATTAGATTTGGGAGGGGTGTGTCTAAATTGCAGTGTAACAATAAAGCTGTGCAGCATTTGTGGGCTAGATGGAAAAGCAGCCAGTATTTACCCTGCATGCAAAACAAAGGTATGTATTTGCACCCTTTGCATTGCAAAATGGTTTGTCCAGGTACAGAGGGTCTCATTCAGAGATGGACTGTATTGCACAGCAACAAGGAACTAAATGTAAATTCAGCAGGAGGAGGTGTCTGCAGGAAATAGACACCCCCTGGCTGCATCTGTGATCTGAGTGCAGCGTCCATAGATGCTGACTTGGCCCACCATCGCAGGCTGCGTAAGCTGAGATTTACTGAGCCTGGCCAACGGACATAGACAGTTGAGTCCAGGAAGTTTGCGTCTGCTGACGCAGACCCTAGGCTTGGCACGCCTCCAAAACGTTGGTGACTCGCCCGCTTTTTGGAGAATGGTTCCATTTGGCCCCCAAACTCTGCAGCATGTCAATCATGCCGCTACTAAGGTGGGGGGGGGGTTGCAAGCTAGCTCGCAGGACCCGTTCTGCACCTGCACAGACCCACAAACATTGGAGATGTGCGGGTTAGTGTACATCTCTGAATCAGTGCATAGTAACTTGCTCTAAATCTTACTCTATACCCAGAGCTGAATCAAGCCCAGAGGCGTCAAGCTTCTTTATAAGGATGCATATATAATATTTGTGGCTGTTAGTCTGTGGGCGTGGCTTGCAAGCGTGGGACGTATTCACATATTGGATATGATACATCTTCTAAGAGGAGACTTGTGTATGTTTAACACAATTGTAAATTAATCACACAATCCCATATTTATTATGTGGAATTTTCTAAACAAATTACATAGGCCCTCATTCAGAGCCACTCGCTATTTGCGGTCGTTCGTTCTAAAACTAGGGGTGGCTATTCAAATGAACCGTTCGCTGTTTGCGGTCTGTTCACGCCTCTATGTCTGAACGAGCGAACAAAACTTGCGTTCATTTTTTGGAAAAATACGCCCCCTGGCAGCTCGCATCCTACATCATGTCCGCTATTTATTAGATTAATCGAGTACATCGACAAGGGTATGAACTGCTCGCTATTCTTGGGGTTGGTGTTTGCTACCACAATTTTGCGAGCAGTTCTGGCTATACAATAACCCAGTGACGTGGTCCATGACGCTGCTGTTTTAAATATGCACACCCATAAAACGCCCGTTTTGACCTTTAAGCACGCCTGCGTTCTGATTTCCACTCCCCATTTTCAAACACCTTCCCCTGTTACCACCCACATACGCCGCTTTCTGTCACTCAAAATAGCAGGCATTCGCTATTTTGCGAGCACATGAATTTCGGCCGCACTGACTGGTTCGCGCATGCGTATAACGATCCGTACGCATGCGCAGTTGGGCAAACATCGCTCAAAGCGAACGAGCTGCCGCTTACGAGCGGCTCTGAATCAGGCCCATTGTTCTTTCTTTCTATACTGTAATGGTGCATACACACGGTCAGATTTCCCTGGTCGATTTAAACGATAACGATATCGATCATATTGTTATCGTTCAAATCGACCAGCTTCTGATCCCTTCAAACGATGGTCGAAGCACGGGCACAGGTGGTCGATATCAATATCGACCATCGCCCGTGCATGCAGGCCAACCTGGTCAATATCGACCAGGTTGGCCTGGTTACTATAGGGACCCGTGATCGTTAATCGCGAGTTATTATAGTCGATGGGGGGGTTGGTGCATGTGCTGGATGTTCAATATCGAACATCCAGCACATGCAGGACGATGAGACAACGATCGTTATCTGATTGACCAGAAGTCTAACCGTGTGTATGCACCATAACTCCCATATGGGCCATAAGAATATATACCCTACATTATTAGAAATGGAGGTTACACAATCAGCCACCTAGCACTGTTATATCAGTGTGGGTGCCCCAACTTCACAATTTACTCACTTCACCAGTTTCCCAAATAGACTGTGACAGGGGGCCCCCATCAGATACTTTTTCTGACAATACATAAGAGCCACAGGACGGATAAATCTGAGCATAAGACACTGATTTATTTGTCATATTATTTATGCTGAAACCAGCTAAGGATACAAGATAGTTGAGACTAGAAGACCCAGGGCAGAGGCACAAAAGGTTCGGAAAGACTTCATCAAAATAATTGGTTATGTGGAAACACAGTAGACAACTAGTTCCTAAAAAGTTGAATTAATTGCGCGGTGTATTTACCGACGTGCCCGCATGGATTTACAAATGCAGGAAAATAATAAGGAAATTAGGCGTGAGGGTTTTGGAACATAACCGAATGGACAAAAGTTATTATACTTCTCTCAAGATGTTACTGCACTGTAATGAACATTCGGGCTGATGCAACATCGGCGCATTAGCCGCAGAATCGCAGTTGGAAAATGCATTTGTTAAAAAAAAGCAGCAATAAGGGGCATATGCAAGATGCAAGCAGGTCAGTACCAGTAGCTCATCCACCAGGTTTAGAGGTGTAAGTCATATAAACATAAGATGGGTACACAGCAGACAATTGCCCCCATTTATCAACAATGCATCACCCCTTTAGCGCTCGCTAAAGAGGTTATGCATCGGTGCCTTTCCGGCTTCAGCGAAGCCTTCCAGGCACTGCCGGTCGGGTCCCCATGTCATGCATATGCGAAGACAGACCGCCGCGCAGACGCATAACACCGGAGCCCCGTCGCTGGCAGCGTTTCGGCTGCCAGCAGCCCAGTGGAGGACCTCGCCGAGGACGAGGACTTCACTGGACCTCACCGGAGGGGTAAGCAATGGTAAATACCAGTACATTTTTCATTTGTATCACAGTGATAGTTACTAAACAAAAAATTTCACTGGTGTTTAATATTGATGATAAATAGGGGTAAATATGTCAATCGACCCCGCTGATTGGAGTGACATATCGTACACATTGTCTGATGTGTACCCATGACTGCGCGCTACCGTTCGCCAACATCGGGGTTGTCACATCTGCTGTTCTGCAAATTGCACACATTTACTAACACTTAAACAACCAAATCAAAAATTGTCTGTTAGTAAATGTGTGAATTAGCCCCAGACATACAACATTGTGTCAATATACCAACAGCGACATCCCGATGCTAAGTATACCAACCCTCCCCCTTTCTACCCTAACCTTAACCCTCTGTTTCTACATCCTAACACTAACCCTCCCCCACCCCATCCTAACCCTCCCCGTTAGTGCCTAAACCTAACCCTCTCCCCTCCGTGCCTAAACCTAACCCTCCCCTTACTACCTAAACCTAACTCCCCCCTACCCCCCCCAGTGGTGCCATTAACTACTGTACACAGGGGCAGAACTATGGGAGACAATGGAGGCGCTTGCCGCCGGGCTCCAGCTCTGAAGGGGCACCTCCTCCATTGTCCACAACATATTCACCCCACTTAGGGCTGTAACTATGTACTCGCAGAGTACCACCACGGCCGCCCAATACATGGCACCCCTTCCCGGCACCTGAGAAGTCACCATACACTAGTGGAGAACTCCATGTCACACCATCAGCTGCTGCTGGGGGGGGGGCACCAAATTATAACTTGCCTCCGGGCGTCTGGGATGAACTTACGCCACTGACTGTACATCCTGTTAGCAAGACCTCCGTAAGCCAATAAGTGGGTAATGCTATCTGCAGTTATGCCCAGCAGGAGAATGGGCCAGCCCATTATGGGCTCTATTTATTAACATAATTTTTACTAAAATAAAGTGAAAAAATTTGTTTTCACACCCTTTTCACATTATTTTAGTTTCACCTAAATTTACTAAAGGGCAATTGGAGTAGAATGCGTAAAATTCTACTCCAAGCCCTAATTATCACATATTTTTAGTAAACAGATCGCATTTCCCATAATTGTAATGGGAAATGCGATCTGTCTGACATTTACTAAAAATATAATGTGAAAAAATACTGGGGGAAGCCCTGTGATAATAACGCCACCTGAAGGTGGCGTTATCCAGGGTCTCCCCCGGTTACCAGACTCCTGCTCTGCTACAACAGGCAGAGCAGAGCCCGGAGCCGGCCCCAGTGATCAGCTGTGTACTCTACAAAGACCACAAGCTGATCACTGCTACAAAAAAAAAAAAATGAAAAAAAAAAAACTTACCTGAGTCCAGGGACCGGTGATCCATGGTCATCACCGGAGGTAAGTGACATTAAGGGGGAGGAGGGGGGGCTATCGCGGGGAGAGGGGAAGCGGTGGCCGGTCAGCTCATGCACGGGCAAGTTGTCACTGAATTTTTTCCGAAAAATACAATGATAAGGCTGCGGAGGGGACTTGCAGGGACAGAGCTTTATCACAGTAATAAATCCCTGTGATATCACACTACAATCTGCATTTTAGGGGCATATGTATCAAAGCTTGATGTGAGAAAAAATTGTGAATTATATATCACCAACCAATCAGCTCCAAACTATCATTTTTTAAACACAGCCTGCAAAATGTAAGTTAGAGCTGATTGGTTGGTGATATATACTGTAACTCACAATTTTATCTCACATCAAGCTTTGATACATATGCCCCTTAATGCGGATTGTAGTAAATAGAGCCATATATTTGCAAGGGCTCATAAGAGAGGTATTCATAATGTTAGGAGCCTATATTATACAATATATATATATACAGTGTATATATATATATATATATATATATATGTATATATAATACAATCGCTACTGAAGTATACTATCAAGCTTATGTGCATGGGAGCCCTGACTTTTTCAGTAGTAATAAGCCATTCTACCTACAGTAGGAGGCAAAAGGCGATTTCTAAACCTAGATTCAGAGTTATTGGCAAATGAAAACTAATTAGTGAACAAATTCACCTGCAAATATAGCAGAATTTTAAAATCCGATGAATCATCTCTAATAAACCCTAATTACCTTCTGATGAAACCGTCAGATTACTGTGATGGAGAAACACGTCAAAGGATTGTTATTTTGCGGACCTACCACCTTCCACCTTTGTTTACATATGGCAGTGAAGTTCCCTAGAATTAACCACAAAACCAAGTGTCATGGAGCAAGTGTTGTTTAAAGCTTACCTGTTGGGACAAGCGCAGTTACTATCAGCACTTTCCGTGGATCATAAGCCGCAGCCGGAGTGTGGAAAGACCGGACGAGCAATACCTACCCTAAGGAAATGTACGATGGGAGTCAGCTGGGTAACTATACCGGGACTTATAATGCTCATAATTCTGCTGCTGGCAGGATACCTGTAACAGGAATTTTTGCTACATTGACACGCTCCTGTTTAATACTAGATGAGGGCTTAATAGGTCTCCAGTTCAATCGGAGGATACATTGCATGATATAATTTTAACCTAGGAACTCCACGTGTCTCTTACATCATAATAGATTGACAGAGTAACATACACACATAGGGCCTGATTCAGAGCCGCTCGTAAGCGGCCGCTCGTTCGTTCCGAGCGATGTTCGCACATCTGCGCATGCGTACGGGTTTTAGTACGCATGCGCGAAGCAGTCAGTGCGGCCGAAAATCGTGTGCTCGCAAAATAGCGAATGCCTGCTAATTTGAGTGACAGAATGAGGCGTATGTGGGTGGTAACAGGGGAAGGTGCTTGAAAACGGGGAGTGGAGATCAGAACGCAGGCGTGCCAAAAGGTCAAAACGGGCGTTTTAAGGGTGTGCATAATTAACAAAGCAGCGTCATCGACCACGTCAGTTGGTTGTCTTATAGCCTGAACTGCTCGCATGATTGCGGTAGGAAAATGCTACCACAAGAATAGCGGGAGTTCATACGCCGTTCGATGTACTCGATTAATCTAATAAATAGCGGAGATGACGTATGATGCGAGCGGCCAGGGGGCGTTTTTTCCAAATTACGACCGCATGTTTTGTTCGCTCGTTCAGACATGGAGGCGTCAACAGACCGTAAAGAGCGAACGGTCAATTTAAATAGCCAGCCCCTTTTTCTGAACGAGCGAGCACAAATAGCATCCGGCTCTGAATCAGACCCATAGTCTAGATCGGGGTGACCAAACTCGGCCCTCGAGCTCTACCAACAGTTCACGTTTTCCAGGTCACTCAGCAGGTGCACAGGTGTAATCATTACTCACTGACACATTTTGAAAGATCCAAAGGTGGAGCTGATTATTTCACTTGTGATTCTGTGAGGAGACCTGGAAAACGTGAACTGTTGGTAGAGCTCGAGGACCGAGTTTGGCCACCCCTGGTCTAGATGCTACTCTATTGATCTATTATGATGTAAGAGACTCATGTGATAACATGGTTTGTTTATTTATGTACAAGCACTTTTTCTCTTGCTGCTATAAGGGGCTGATGGAATAAAATAAGATATATTTGCACATATGTATTAAGTTTACAAACCTGCAGATTTTGCACAGATCGCCCATAGCAACATATGCTGGTTAATGGAGTATATTTGTGTACTGTATTGGTCAGCACTATAGTTATTTTGATTCATGTCATGGTGCCCTTCTACATTTGTGATGGTTATTTGATTAATGAACTAATATTGAATCCTTTATAATCAAGTATCTTTTCTACACCTCTATTAAATTGCTACTATCTCAATAGCGTAATTCTCTCATTGGATGTCCAATGCTTTTCAGCAAGACATCCAACAGCAGAAATGAAAAATTAAGGAATGTGCCAGTTACACTGTTGTTTCTAAGGGCAAACTGCTCTGTATTAATCTCTCACCCCTCATAGATGGCTATTGGGCAATGTGAGGAGCAGCAGAATTGAGAGTAGCAGTTCCCTTACCCTGACCATCCTGATTTGTCGTTATATACAGTGCATCCGGAAAGTATTCACAGCGATTCACTGTTTCCACATTTTGTTATGTTACAGCCTAATTCCAAAAATGGAATAAATAAATTTTTTACCTCCAAAATTCTACACACAATACCCCATAATGACAACGTGTAAAAAGTTTTTATGAGATTTTTGCAAATTTAATAATAATAAAAAAACAACTAAGAAATCACATGTACAGTACTTAAGTATTCACCTCCGAGGCTGATTGCCATACTGACTGTGGAGGGCGGTCGGGCAAGTGGACGGAGCCGGAGTACAGTGCTCGTTTCACTGAGAGTGGAGTGGGGGAGGTGGTTGGATGCTCGGACCCGGAGGAGGCTGCTTGCCATATAGTGCGGAGGGGGGTAATGGAGGAGGAAGGCAGCTGCACTCAGCGTGTGACAGACTGTGACTGCGGAAGGGGGGAGACTGGCTTATGAGGATTGGTTGGAAGGGGCGGGGACGCTGGCTACGCTACACAGTGGGGCTGGGCGCAGAGGAGACTGCAGAGGAGAGAGATGTGAATGCACTGCACCAGTTCACACTGACTGACTTTAGAAGCTGGCTTCTTCCTCCCCCCGCACAGTAGGGGCAGGGCCCCGGTCCGTGCTGCTGCTGTGTGTGTCCCCTCTCCGGCCCCGGTGCCAGCAGCAGCAGTTAACTTCAGGGCCGGATTTCGAGAGGTGGGGACTCTGCCACGGGCCCCTTGGAACCTGACGAGCCCTAGGTGGGCAACTAGGTTCCCTTATGGTAAATCCAGCCCTGTCCCAAACGCCGGAAAATGGACAAAAACTGTTGTTTGAACAAATTGTTGAGATCAAACATTTAACAAACTTGTCTGACGTCCATTTTCATCTGTTTTCTGGCATTTAGGAGCAAATTGCTGATCATCAGTTACTCCCATACGTTACCAGATTTTCATTCCAACCAATCAACTAGTTGGATGGTTGGAGAGAAAATCGTTATGTGTGTACCCAGCTTTACATATGAAATTGTTGTAATTTAATATTTTGCCATTGGATTAGGATTAAGGAGGCACATATACCTCCTACCTCTTGATATTTTATCTGTTCCTGTTGGGTCTAATAATTGTATATCAGTGTAATGTACACATTTGTTATGTATATTCCATGTTGTTTTTTTTGTCTGGTGTTACAGTTCATTTACCTTTTTCTTAGCAATTGATATTAAGAGTTAAGTTTTAATAATTTATTACTACAAGAGCGCTCACAAAACAGGGTTCTTTCTTCTCCTTTTTTTTCCAATTGATTCTAACACTAGTGAGCACCACCGCTGTCTAAATAAATGTTTGCTAGCAATAGTATTATGTAACGGAAACAGTGGTTTTACACCAATTGATAGTTGACATACAGTACTCTGCTTGTTCAACGATATCCCCATCCCCCATCCTTGTTGCTATTTACCAAACACCCACAATGCCCTGATTCAGAAACAATGTGAATATAAAAAAAAATGCCTCCCGCCGGCTTTTCTGAATCTCTGCTGCATCTGAAGACGCATCATCGGCTCAAAACGTGTGAACATCGATCATCTGAGTGACCCTCCATTTACCCACGCTTGGCCTGGGAATTCACGCTGCTGAACCCAGTGATGCTACGTCCAAGGACTCAATCACTGGCTTCAGCACGCTGCTTGTCACCACCCCCAAACACCAGCAGCATCGTCAATCTTGGCGCAACGTTTGGGGCAAAGCAAGCGACATCGCAGCATCGGATCTGCACATGCGCAGATATAAAAAGGTCGGAGTTGTATGTAAACCACCGGGCTTGCGTACAACTCTCAATTAGACACAATATACGCACTTGCCATGCCATCTAACCGGGATGCTGTCAATATCCCGATCGCTGGGATTCCGGCAGTCAGAATACCTGCGCCGGCATCCCGTATGTATTCCCATCTAACCTACTGCCAGTTCAAAGTGCTCATAGTTTTCTTTCAGTGGTTTAAAAAGAGAATTCAACACTCAAAGCTACAAGCTTGGAAAACTTTTTTTGTTATTTTTATTTATTTTTTACAGTACACAGATGCCATTTTAAATATTTCTGCGGGTATGCGATTTCAACATAAAAAGAAAAAAAAGCACAAAACAAACACTTTCCAGCATTGAAAAGTTCACACATCCCAGCAGCATCCAAAGTCTATTGCATTATGATTGACGATGAATTCTTAAATTACATTGCGTAAGAAGCACAGCTTTGGGCAACCTGATAAAGTATTTATGGGAGTTGAGAGATGGATAAGACTATTCAAAGCAATGGCTACAACATCTATATTACGAGCCGTGAAGCATTGCCGAGACACGCGGGTCACATCAGGCCTCTCCAGCAGCCCCTTAACTCAAAATAATTCATACCAACCTCAAAACAGAATCACAAACAATGGCACTCTAAAGGGAGATGGCTTAACAGCAACTGTTTTGTGTCCCGCTCTCCTCTATTCCAATCAGGTCAAACTCAGGCTTGTTAAAGGAGAATCTTCCCATAACCGTAATGTTTAATAGTTTCATGTCAGGCTCGGAGGTAAATAGAGGTTAAAGAAGACTAATCTCTTCAGCCATCATTGTGGCAGGCAGGAATTCTGCAAGCAGCGTGGTTGATGTTGACACAAAGTCACGGCCGCTACAAACTTAGGGATCTATTTACTAAGAAGTGTTAGGGGACAGAGTGAAAAGTGATAAGAAAGTGATAAGGCGGCAGCCAATCAGCTCCCAACTGCCATCTCACAGGCTGTGTTTGAAAAATGACAGTTGGGAGCCGATTGGCTGGCACCTTATCACTTTCTTATCACTTTTCACTCTGTCTCCTAACACTGCTTAGTAAATAGACCCCTTATTTTCATTGTGTGATGTTTGCAGCAGAAATGTTGATTCGGTAGCTGAGGCCAGGAAGGCTGCACCGGAAGACCTTTTTCAGGAACGCAGGCCAGCCCCGGCCATTCCCCCGCCCCCACACGTCTGCAGCCTGTGAATTGACAGGCTGCGACTTGGGGAGACGGTGAGCGATCTCACGGAGAGAGACCTGCATGTGCGTAGTACAGATCCTGTGCATGCGCAGTTCTCTCACAATCGTTGTGGTGCGCAAACCCTGGTGGGTGGCGTAGAGCACTGAATCAGGCACTGTGTGAATGGGAAGGAACCTCCTTAAGCTCATGTTCTGGCTGCTCACTTCTGAACATATGACAAAGAGGGACGTCTAGGAGTTGTGTAAATCAATTTAATGTATTTTCTACCAATATCCATCGACGTATTGAAATTTAACAAGCAACAATATAGGTATATAATATAGTACAATCCATTGGAAATGAGTGTGGTTAGGTAGGGTGGTATGGCAGAGTTATGGACACACCCGCAGATGTCTTATCACTACAGACAACCCAGTTGCTTAGCCAATAGGATGGCTTATAGAAATATATGTGATTTACAGCCAGAGTCACTGTGATACACTGGTTATGATGGAGCGTAACAGGGTGTGATACAGCTCACCAGCCAGTGACTGCATATAGCTTGCGGGTAACAGTGCAGGATGCTGGGACAGCGGTAATTGCAGGATAATATGTCAGGTCTCCCAGAGCTAAGTGGTAGACGTCCGTCTCCCACTGTGTCACTCTCTCACAGTAAGAAGATGGCTCTGCACATGCTCACTACTAACCTTGATGGCCGTCTTGGAACAGAGAATGAAGCCTCCCTGGAGGAACAAAATGGAGTCTGCACAGTAGCGCTGCTTATCAACAATACAGTCCTTTAAAAAAAATAGCTTTTCAGTGCAGTGGGGTTCCTATTTCGGTACTCCGTCCATGGCACCAGGGGACTAAAGGAGAAGCAGATGCAGACATGCCAAATCACTGGACCCCACCCACCATCCCATTACATACTTTCCCGACAATCTGTCTGCCCCTTCTGGTAGGGAGCAGCCAGTTTGGCATAGAAGGGGGCGTGGCCAGCATAGGGGGGAAAGGCCGGACATCTTATCCAGCATTTGTTGGCAGAGCAGGGAGGGCGTGGCCACATGATTGCCTCATTTTGGCCCCACCCACGCTACACAATGCCGTGATTACCGCCATTGTGAAGCAGGGGACTGGGCCAAAATGACACTATTCAGCGTGAATGGCATCACCAGCCCCCCTCCCCCCGCTGTGGGGCATTAGCACCCGATTTCTGGGGTAAGTATGTCCCATTAGTGTGCCAGGTTCTTTGAGACAGGGGGTTCATAAATGTTCCACCCACCACCGCTTCAGTGGTCTGTAGTAATTGATCGCAGTCGCATCTCCATTTGCAACTGAAGTGGCGTAACTGGGCTGTAATGGGAATCTGAAGCTCCGCATGTGGATTGGGGGTAGCCCAGCTGCGCAGATGTATACTGTACATACACATTTTTATTCATGCTCAGAAAGTGGGCGCATCTGCGGCCGGCATAACGGCAATGAAAGCTTTCTGGCACTGGGACTGACTCAGAGCGGCAGGGAACGCTGGTGTTCATGTAGTTCACTAATTTTTTGCACTGCGCATGCGTCACACGGAGCGTACACACAGAGGCGCTGCTGCGATCGAGGCGGATGGTATCAGACATGTGGAAAAGTGATGGGAGGTGGCTAGAAATTAGGGATGTGCAGGCTCGGATAGGTTTGAGTTTGCACACCGAGTTCGGATTTTTCCCTCCAAAAAAACGGAACTCAGAAAGAGGCTAAACGTCATCTTGTATGGACAAATATCCCAGGAATGATGATGTTTGTCCATGCAAGATGACGTTTAGCCTCTTTCTGTGTTCCGTTTTTTTGGAGGGAAAAATCCGAACTCGGCGTGCAAACTCAAACCTATCCGAGCCTGCACATCCCTACTAGAAATGCACGCAATAATGGCATGTTTAGTGGGCGTGTTATGTGAGCGTTGTGGGCGTGTCAGTGCAAGCGGCTGCATACACAGATGCAGACATGGGAGGCCATAGCCGTAAGGCTGGAGCAAGTTTCGTTGGAGGGATTGATGGTTGCGTACAAGGACGCTCTAATCAGTATTACTGCTTGTAAAGACGCTGAAAGTGGGCGTCTCAGTCCTTACACATTTGACCGCATGGATGTATGCAAGGGGCTTGTAGTGGCATTTGCATATACTCACAGACGGGCAACTGCCAATAGAAACTGCTCCGCGTGCTTCTGTATCAGGCCCACTGTCCCTTAGGGTGCTCTTCTGACAGCGCCGGCTCCAGCCCTAGCCGCGCCCTGTGCGGCGATGGACCCTTACACCCCAACTATCGTGTACGGCTTCAAAAAGGGGGCATGGCCTAATTAACTAAGGCCATGCCCCTAACTGACGCTATTTGGGGGCATGCCCGTATGGCACGCCTCCCATTTAGCGTCAGGCAGGGGGGGAGCCCAGCACTACGTCAGTAGCTGGGCTGCCCCCAGCTCTCCCCCTGCACTGAATGGTGCGCAGCATCCATTCTTGTTCCCGGGGGCCAGCACCGCCACACAGCTGTGGCGATGAAGTGCCCAACATCCCGACCACCCACGGGACACTTCACCCGCAGGTGGAACAGCAGGACAGCTGCCAAAAAACGGGACTGTCCCGCTGAAATCGGGAATGGCTGGGAAGGGTGCACCCTCTATGGGGTGGCGACCGTGTTCAACAGCACTGGTCGAACATGCCTTCAGCCGGCCCTGTCTTCTGAGTTGGTCATTAAAATAAACTGCATTGAATAATGGTCAGATCGAACAGTGCTGTATTTATACTATATATAGAGCTCTGAAATAAAAATAATTTCTATGTATCATTGGCTATGTAAAGCAACACCGACACCAGACAAACCACACTCACTTCAGACTAATAACTCACATCAGACAAACCACACCTCAAATCAAACAAACCACACCCACATCAGACAAACCGTGCCCACTTTAAATAAACCACCCCCACTTTAGACAAACCACACCCACTTTAGACAAACAACACCCGCATCAGGCAAACCCAACCCACATCAGACAAACCATGCCCACTTCAAACAAACCACACCCACTTTAGACAAACCACACCCACATCATAGAAACCACATCCACTTTAGACAAACCACACCCACATCAAATAAACCACACCCACATCAGACAAACAACAACCACATCAGACAGACCACACCTACTTCAGCCAAACCACGCCCACATCAGACAAACCATGCCCACAGATTTAGCTTCTGCACTTGAGAAGAATCACAATGATTTCCATCCTCCCCTAATGACATTCATGCTACAAAACACTGTCAGTCACACCCAGTCATGTCACGCTGTTGCTTCAGTCCACCAAAATGATGGCACTTAAAAGTCTTAAAGTGGCAAATAGCATTTTAAAAAAACAATATCACAGATCACCAAAGCTCCCAATAATCATATAGAGGGTATGAAGTCGGCATCCGACGCGTCGGGATCCCAGCACCAGTATCCCGACCGCCGGCATCCCAAAGGTAAGTATCGGGGTGTTAGGGGGAGGTTAGGGTTGGGTAGAGATGGTGACTTCACCTTTGAAACCAAATAAAAACATTTAGGAGTGATTTAGATTTGGATGCAAGTGCAACGTGTAAAATGATACACTGCCAATATGTAAGACTTGCATTAGAAGAGATGGATTAGGAGCGTTCACATGCATGCACTGTAAACTGTGGGCGAGCCATGAGTAACACATGCATGACTTTTTGATATACATCTTATTATGAGTTAAAGTATATTTGGACTATGCTGATTACCAAGACACAATTCTGCCCCTACACAAGACAGGTGCAGTTTTGCAGTTGTCCGTGATGATTGACACATTTGCTCTGGTCACTTCTAGAAGTAATCGTCATTTTGGGAGCTACTTATAAGTAGGGGTGTGCACCGGCCACTTTTCGTGTTTTGTGTTTTGGTTTTGGATCTGGATCTTTCTTCGTGTTTTGGATCTGGATTGGTTTTGCCAAAACCACCCTTCCGTGTTTTGGGTTCTGGGTTTTGTGTTTTGGATCTGTATTTTTTTTTTAAAAAGCATAAAAACAGCTAAAATCACAGAATTTGTTGGTTTCTCTGCTCCTATGCTATTATTAACCTCAATAACCTTAATTTCCACTAATTTCCAGTCTATTCTGAACACCTCACACCTCACAATAGTGTTTTCATGTCCAAAAGGTTGCACCGAGGTAGCTGGATGACTATGCTAAGCGACACGAGTGGGCGGCACAAACACGTGACCCATCTAGGAGTGACACTGCAGTGGCAGACAGGATGGCAGTTAGAAAAACTAGGCCCCAAACTGTACATAATGCAAAGAAAAAAAGAAGTGCAAGATGGAATTGTCCTTGGGCCCTCCCACCCACCCTTATGTTGTATAAACAGGACATGCACACTTTAACAAATCAATCATTTCAGCGCCAGGGTCTGCCACACAACTGTGGCTGAAATGATTGGTTCGTTTGGGCCCCCACAAAACAAGCTGGCAATTAATGTGTCCCTGCACAAACTGGCTCTACGGAGGCAAGATGTCATCCTCATCCTCCTCATCCACCGATTCCTCACCCTCTTCAGTGTGTACATCCTCATCCTCACAAAGTATTAACTCGTCCCCACTTGAATCCACCACCACAGGTCCCTCTGTACCTTCTGGAGGCTGGTCTCCCTGGAAGAGCTGATAATTCATTTTGATGAACATCATCTTCTCCACATTCTGTGGAAGCAACCTCCTACGCCTTTCGCTGACAAGGTTCCCGGCTGCACTAAACACTCTTTCGGAGTACACACTGGAGGGGGGGCAACTCAGGTAAAATAGAGCCAGCTTGTACAGGGGCCTCCAAATTGCCTCTTTTTCCTGCCAGTACAGGTATGGACTGTCTGACATGCCTACTTGGATGCTGTCACCGATGTAATCCTCCACCATTCTGTCAATGGTGACAGTATCATATGCAGTGACAGTAGACATGTCAGAAATTGTTGCCAGGTCCTTCAGTCCCAACCAGATGTCCAAACTTGGTCCTGCCTGCCCTGCATCACCGCCAGCGGGTTGCTTAGGATACCTAAGTTTTTTCCTGGCAGCCCCAGTTGCGGGAGAAAATGAAGAAGGAGCCGTTGACGTGTCACGTTCCGCTTCAGCTGACAGTGTGTTCACCAGCAGGTCTTTGCACCTCTGCAGGCTTGTGTCGGCCGGAAAGAGAGACACCACATAGGCTTT
Organism: Taudactylus pleione; assembly: GCA_031769625.1. Taxonomy (NCBI): domain Eukaryota; kingdom Metazoa; phylum Chordata; class Amphibia; order Anura; family Myobatrachidae; genus Taudactylus; species Taudactylus pleione. The sequence continues at coordinate 7,074,802 of JAUIMM010000436.1, read as the reverse complement.
AAACCTAGGATCAAGCACGGTGGCCAAAATGTAGTGGTCTGATTTCAACAGATTGACCACCCTGGAATCCTGGCAAAGCGAATGAAGGGCTTCATCCACAAGTCCCACATGCCGAGCGGAATCGCTCCGTCTTAGCTCCTCCTTCACTTTCTCCAGCTGCTTCTGCAAAAGCCTGATGAGGGGAATGACCTGACTCAAGCTGGCTGTGTCTGAACTGACTTCACGTGTGGCAAGTTCGAAGGGCTGGAGAACCTTGCACAACACGGAAATCATTCTCCACTGCGCTTGAGTCAGGTGCATACCCCCTCCTTTGCCTATGTCATAGGTGGATGTATAGGCTTGTATGGCCTTTTGCTGCTCCTCCATCCTCTGAAGCATATAGAGGGTTGAGTTCCACCGCGTCACAACCTCTTGCTTCAGGTGATGGCGGGGCAGGTTCAAGAGTGTTTGCTGGCGCTCCAGTCTTCGGCACGCAGTCGCTGAATGGCGAAAGTGGCCAGAAATTTTTCGGGCCACCCAAAGCGTCTCCTGCACGCCCCTGTCGCTTTTCAGAAAATTCTGCACCACCAAGTTTATTGTGTGAGCAGAACATGGGACGTGCTGGAATTTGCCCAGATGTAATGCCCGCACAATATTGGTGGCGTTGTCAGATATCACAAATCCCCAGGAGAGTCTAAGTGGGGTAAGCCACTGGGCGATGATTTCCCTCAGTTTCTCTAAGAGGTTGTCGGCGGTGTGCCTCTTACTGAAACCGATGATACACAGCGTAGCCTGCCTTGTAACGAGCTGGCGTTTCTGAGATGCTGCTACTGGTGACGCTGCTGCTGTTGCTGCGTAAGGTGATACATCTACCCAGTGGGCTGTCACAGTCATATAGTCCTTAGTCTGCCCTGTTCCACTTGTCCACATGTCCGTGGTTAAGTGGACATTGTGTACAACGGCATTTTTCAGGACACTGAGGACACTTTTTCTGACGTTTCTGTACAGTCTCGGTATCGCCTGCCTAGTGAAGTGGAATCTAGACGGGATTTGGAACCGGGGACACACTACCTCCATCAATTGTCTAAATCCCACTGCACTAATGGCGGATACCGGACGCACGTCTAACACCAACATAGCAGTCAAGGCCTCAGTTATACGTTTTGCTTCAGGATGGCTGCTGTCATACTTCATCCTCCTCGCTAAGGACTGTTGGAGGGTCAATTGTTTAGTAAAAGTAGTGGTGTTCCTACTTCCTCTCTGGGATGATGAACGACTCCCAGCAGCAGCAACAGCAGCAGCGGCAGCAGTAGGCGTAGCAATGCAGGATCCTCCAGAGGAATCCCGGATAGGAGAGTCAGTCATGCCAGTGACATGGCCTGCAGGACTACTTCCGATCCTGACTAAGGAGGAAATTGACGAGGAGGGAGTTGACGGTGTGGTTTGCAGGCGCTTGGATACAACAGGACAACGGGATTTAGGTGTCCCTGGACTGCTTACGGTCTTAGCCAAAGTTTCTGAACTTGACAGTAACTTTTTATGAACGCGCTGCAGGTGCCGTATAAGGGAGGATGTTCCTAGGTGGTTGACGTCCCTACTCCTACTTATTTCACCTTTACATATGGTACATATGGCAAGACAGTTGTTGTCCGGATTTGGATAGAAATATTGCCAGACCAAAGAGGTGGAATGTTTGGTCTTCTGCCCAGGCATGACCGTGATGGGCTTTTTCATCCCACGGACAACAACTGTCTCCCCCGGAGCCTGATTTAAACAAACCACATCACCATCAGAATCCTCCTCGCCAACTTCCTCCTCAGCGCCAGCTACACCAGTATCCTCATCCTGTTGTACTTCAACAGTGACATCTTCAATTTGCATATCAGCAAGTGGACTGTGGGTGCTAATTTCAGCACTTGCAGGGGGCGTGCAAATGGTGGAAAGAGCCACCTCTTCCCGTCCAGTGCTGGGAAGGTCAGGCATCGCAACCACCACCACACTTGGACTCTCCTTGGGGATTTGTGATATCTTCTTAGAAAGCACAGTTCTTCGCTGTGCTTTTGCCAGCTTAACTCTTTTGATTTTTTTAGTGGGAGGAGGGCTTCCATCGTCATGTGAAGCTGAACCACTAGTCATGAACATACTAGGGATCGACCTTAGCCGTTCCTTGCCACTCCGTGTCGTAAATGGCATATTGGCAAGTTTACGTTTCTCTTCAGCTGATTTAAATGTCTTTTTCAAGGTCATTTTCCTGAACTTTGCCATTTGGGATTGTATGTGCCCTCTACTATGACATTGGGCATCGGCCTTGGCAGACGACGTTGATGGCATGTTATCGTCTATGTCATGACTAGTGGCAGCAGCTTCAGCACTAGGAGGAAGTGGTTCTTGATCTTTCTCTATTTTATTTTTATCGGAGAAAGTTTGGTCCTCCATTTATGTTATATCGATTTGATATATACGTGCGGCTAAACACAGAAAATAATTTTTTTTTTGGTTTGGACTGGAGTGTACTTTGGGGGTTACAGCACCCTTTAACGGTCAAGCCAGCCGGCCCTTTACTTATGACACAGGCGCACGCTTGGCACTACTTTGTTGATGCACGTGCGGCTACTGCGCACACAATTCACAAACACAGAAAATTATTTTTTTTTGGTTTGGACTGGAGTGTACTTTCGGGGGTTACAGCACCCTTTAACGGTCAAGCCAGCCGGCCCTTTACTTATGACACAGGCGCACGCTTGGCACTACTTTGTTGATGCACGTGCGGCTACTGCGCACACAATTCACAAACACAGAAAATAATTTTTTTTTTGGTTTGGACTGGAGTGTACTTTGGGGGTTACAGCACCCTTTAACGGTCAAGCCAGCCGGCCCTTTACTTATGACACAGGCGCACACTTGGCACTACTTTGTTGATGCACGTGCGGCTACTGCGCACACAATTCACAAACACAGAAAATAATTTTTTTTTTGGTTTGGACTGGAGTGTACTTTCGGGGGTTACAGCACCCTTAACGGTCAAGCCAGCCGGCCCTTTACTTATGACACAGGCGCACGCTTGGCACTACTTTGTTGATGCACGTGCGGCTACTGCGCACACAATTCACAAACACAGAAAATAATTTTTTTTTTGGTTTGGACTGGAGTGTACTTTCGGGGGTTACAGCACCCTTAACGGTCAAGCCAGCCGGCCCTTTACTTATGACACAGGCGCACGCTTGGCACTACTTTGTTGATGCACGTGCGGCTACTGCGCACACAATTCACAAACACAGAAAATAATTTTTTTTTTGGTTTGGACTGGAGTGTACTTTCGGGGGTTACAGCACCCTTAACGGTCAAGCCAGCCGGCCCTTTACTTATGACACAGGCGCACGCTTGGCACTACTTTGTTGATGCACGTGCGGCTACTGCGCACACAATTCACAAACACAGAAAATAATTTTTTTTTTGGTTTGGACTGGAGTGTACTTTCGGGGGTTACAGCACCCTTAACGGTCAAGCCAGCTGGCCCTTTACTTATGACACAGGCGCACGCTTGGCACTACTTTGTTGATGCACGTGCGGCTACTGCGCACACAATTCACAAACACAGAAAATAATTTTTTTTTTGGTTTGGACTGGAGTGTACTTTCGGGGGTTACAGCACCCTTAACGGTCAAGCCAGCCGGCCCTTTACTTATGACACAGGCGCACGCTTGGCACTACTTTGTTGATGCACGTGCGGCTACTGCGCACACAATTCACAAACACAGAAAATAATTTTTTTTTTGGTTTGGACTGGAGTGTACTTTCGGGGGTTACAGCACCCTTAACGGTCAAGCCAGCCGGCCCTTTACTTATGACACAGGCGCACGCTTGGCACTACTTTGTTGATGCACGTGCGGCTACTGCGCACACAATTCACAAACACAGAAAATAATTTTTTTTTGGTTTGGACTGGAGTGTACTTTCGGGGGTTACAGCACCCTTTAACGGTCAAGCCAGCCGGCCCCTTACTTATGACACAGGCGCACGCTTGGCACTACTTTGTTGATGCACGTGCGGCTACTGCGCACACAATTCACAAACACAGAAAATAATTTTTTTTTTGGTTTGGACTGGAGTGTACTTTGGGGGTTACAGCACCCTTTAACGGTCAAGCCAGCCGGTCCTTTACTTATGACACAGGCGCACGCTTGGCACTACTTTGTTGATGCACGTGCGGCTACTGCGCACACAATTCACAAACACAGAAAATAATTTTTTTTTGGTTTGGACTGGAGTGTACTTTCGGGGGTTACAGCACCCTTTAACGGTCAAGCCAGCCGGCCCTTTACTTATGACACAGGCGCACGCTTGGCACTACTTTGTTGATGCACGTGCGGCTACTGCGCACACAATTCACAAACACAGAAAATATTTTTTTTTTTGGTTTGGACTGGAGTGTACTTTGGGGGTTACAGCACCCTTTAACGGTCAAGCCAGCCGGCCCTTTACTTATGACACAGGCGCACGCTTGGCACTACTTTGTTGATGCACGTGCGGCTACTGCGCACACAATTCACAAACACAGAAAATAATTTTTTTTTTGGTTTGGACTGGAGTGTACTTTCGGGGGTTACAGCACCCTTAACGGTCAAGCCAGCCGGCCCTTTACTTATGACACAGGCGCACGCTTGGCACTACTTTGTTGATGCACGTGCGGCTACTGCGCACACAATTCACAAACACAGAAAATAATTTTTTTTTTGGTTTGGACTGGAGTGTACTTTCGGGGGTTACAGCACCCTTAACGGTCAAGCCAGCCGGCCCTTTACTTATGACACAGGCGCACGCTTGGCACTACTTTGTTGATGCACGTGCGGCTACTGCGCACACAATTCACAAACACAGAAAATAATTTTTTTTTTGGTTTGGACTGGAGTGTACTTTCGGGGGTTACAGCACCCTTAACGGTCAAGCCAGCCGGCCCTTTACTTATGACACAGGCGCACGCTTGGCACTACTTTGTTGATGCACGTGCGGCTACTGCGCACACAATTCACAAACACAGAAAATAATTTTTTTGTTTGTTTGGACTGGAGTGTACTTTCGGGGGTTACAGCACCCTTAACGGTCAAGCCAGCCGGCCCTTTACTTATGACACAGGCGCACGCTTGGCACTACTTTGTTGATGCACGTGCGGCTACTGCGCACACAATTCACAAACACAGAAAATATTTTTTTTTTGGTTTGGACTGGAGTGTACTTTCGGGGGTTACAGCACCCTTTAACGGTCAAGCCAGCCGGCCCTTTACTTATGACACAGGCGCACGCTTGGCACTACTTTGTTGATGCACGTGCGGCTACTGCGCACACAATTCACAAACACAGAAAATATATTATTTTTTTAGCACTTGGGGGGAGCACCCCTGATGGACAGAGCACCCCCTGGACAACACTACAGCACCCCTTTAGGTCTGGGACACTGCACAGGACTTTGGAGTGGACACAGCCCCTATGGAGAACTGACTGCACAACACAGTCCAGCCAGCCCCTATGGACTTTGAAGTAGTGGACACAGCCCCTATTAACAACAGCAGCACAGCACAACACAGCCAGCCCCTATGGACTTTGAAGTAGTGGTCAACAGCAGCACTACACTACACTACACTACACTACACAGCCCTAACTCCCACCCTCCCTCTTCACTGTCCACAGCCGAGTGAGAAAATGGCGCAGACGCGGGTACCTTATATAGGATCCAAAACCCGCGAGACTCGGAAGGCGGGATGATGACGTTTTGCCTCGATTTCAGATCCGAGTCAGGCGGGAAAAGTCGAGCCTGACTCGGATCGGACTCGGATCGGGGGGGCTCGGGGGGGTTCGGATTTCAGAAATCCGAACCCGCTCACCCCTACTTATAAGGTTGCACGTATCTTTCTTAGTATGTGTGTTTCTGCAAATACAGAAGTGTAGGTATGCACTATGCAGACACATATTCTCTGATAATAAAACAGGCTTATTTTACATTGTAGAAGAAGAAAACCCAGAAGGCTTCTGCTAGTGTTCTTATTGAGAATTGAAATGTGATTTTCCAAATTAACATCACTTATATGGCAGTTGTCCCTAATAGGAGAGTAACCTGAACTACAAATCAAAAACTAATACATACTGTATGGACAGCGCAGGTAATAAATGTGCTTTACTGTAGGTGTATTTATTATGCAAACACAGAATATGGAACTACTGCATGAATAATATAAATACATTTATTCAGTGCTTACTAAAGCTGCATACATACAGATCTTAGGCAAACGCAGGGGGGGTTTCTGGCTGCCTGGAAACCCCTCTCACCAGCCTATACCATGACCATAATAGAAATAGTAATATAATATAAATGTACTATCTCTGCATGTTCTTCTCAGTATCACAAATGAAATAATTAGCACCACCTGTGGATCTTTTAACATGTATCAGCCAATAATAAATAACCTGTGCACCAACTAGGAGATTTGGAAAACATGCACTGTTAGGGATGTGCTGCTATGGAGCCCAATATGTACATATATGTCCAGGTTAGTGCTAGGTTCTTCTGCTGCTCCCAGACTCCCGGACTTGCTGTAATACTCTGGAATGATGCCTACATCTAAAATAAATACATTCAGCTCAGGCAGGATGGCCATACTGCCGCATTAAATGGCTTACTGTGATCGCTGGTCCTGTATATGCTGGAATTATGACACACAAAACCCTTTGAATGGCGCATATTAAAGCTGGATAAGTGCTAATTCTACCCTCTTCATGGACTGGCCACACTCACTCTAAAATCAGGCATTTGGAAACCCCCCTCTAGAAATCCTGTGTTTGCCACTGCAAATAAATAATAAGAAGGAGGAACCAAAATGCAATATGCATCTGTTATATAACTGCCTCATATAATAAATATCAGAATGACCACCAGGAACCTCCAAATATGACTGTCATATATAGAAAACTAGGTCCTATTGTGAAGAAAAGATATCAGATTGCTAAGTGTGGAGCTGACTTGCGTTGTGCACAGCGTGCGATAGATCAAGGCGTAGGCAGGACCCAGTAAATGAGAGCTATGGATAACACATTACCGGAACCGATTTATTTAAAAATCAGCCAGGAAATGGCTAGCTGTCCAGATTAGGTGGGTAAGTAGAGGCAATAGCAATAGGGCAAAAAAAGACCAGAAGGGTATCTAAAGCATTACGCGTTTCATTACTGCTCACAACTTCATCAGAGACATGTGGTCTGATATCCACTGTGTCATCTACTGGGTCTGGATTATGCCTGGATCTTTCACATGCAGGTCAGCTCCACACTTGTCAAGCTGGTAATATACTTTCTTGACATTCAGACCCAGCAGCCAGACAGTGTGTTTTGTGTCTGCCTTTTGCACTGTGAGACCCTCCCTCTCCTTCTCCCCCCTCTGTCCTCATATAAGATGCTGAATAAGAGCCGGAAGCCTGTGGCAGCATATGTTTGCCCGTAAAAGAGTTATTGAAAAGGAGATATTAATTTACAGGAGGATAATTAAGAAAAATGACAATGAAAAGATACTTAACTTACTTTTTAAGGGGGGGTGGGGGGAGCTTCTTTAATCTGAAATCTTTAGCCACAGCCAAACATACGCGTCTACTTTACAATGTTATATATGGTCTACTTTCATCTATTGTTCCCAGGTGGCCTTGACAGTAGTTGCAAACTTCCACTTAAACCCTGTGGTAAACATTTGACTATCAGAACTGGAGCAAGCCTGGGGATTAAAACTTCAGAGGGCACTCCTCCCACACCTTGCTCATTAAATGCCACTCGTCACCCTTCAAGAGTCTTAATGAGCATTAACACACATTACCATCATCTGCTTTCAGCCAGAAGGCATCAACGAGAATGACAAGGGCGATCCGTTACAGAGAAACAAGCTACATCCAAACCCATAGAAAGCAGTGATTAACAATATGTTTTATGCGATAAAAACACACACCTAAGTGATTAATAAAAGATCAAATTACTAACACATTGCGAAAGCAACCCCATTACCCTCCTGATTGCAGTGTCACTCCTGTTTGGAAGATTTATGTCACTTTAAATGAGAAAGGAGAAACAGGATGCAACTTACCATTTTGTAAGATCAATGCAGCGTTCCAGAAAAGTACTTTATAATATAGTGACTTTAAAGGGACTCTAGCCAAAAATGTAGGAATGCAAGTGTTAAAAAACTGCATTATTTTATGGTCTGTCTTTGGGGAAAAACCCCTGTGGGAAACAGTGAAAGTCATTTACAATCTGCAAAATATATATGGATGCACCTACACTATATTCATTCATTTAAACATTTCTTTTTCCCTCTTAAAATACTGCTTAGTTTCTCTTCATTTCTATATTAAATGAATGGGAGTAAGCGGGCTGTTTTTTATTATTTGTCACTTTTAAGTGTTTGAATGGTATGCGTGTGGCACTCCGGCGGTTTGGATGCCGACGCTTACCTTACCGGCACCAGAATACAGATGCCGGTCAGAATCCCGACGCCAGCATCCTGACCTCTGGAATGTGAAGGTAAGTAGCGGGGTGGGGGGAAGGGTTAGGTTTAGGGGTTAAGGTTAGGCACTAGAGGGAGGGTTAGGGTTAGGCTCTAAGGGGGGTTAGGTGGGTGAGGGGAGGGGGAGGTTAGGTTCAGGCACCAGGGTAGGGAAGGTTAGGGTAGGTATGTTAACCCTGTCGGCAGGGCCGGCGCTACCACTAGGCAAACTTAGGCAGCTGCATAAGGGCACCGGCCACTGCAGGGCGCCGCTGGCTTGATGTGTAGTGTGGATCGCACATAAGTGCAGCCCGCACTACACTACTAGTAACAAACACACAGCCGCCGGCGCCGGCAGCTGTGTGTTTGTTTTAGCAGCCGAAGAGAGTCAGACAGACTCTCATCGGCTGCTGCGGCCACTGCCGGAGCCGGGCTGGAGCTCACTCATGAGCTCCATTTTCCGGCTCCCGCAGTGGGTGATGGGAAAGACGTCATGACATCTCTCCCATAATGCAGAGCGGGTCGGCGTGGACGGAGGAGTGGGGAGCGGAGCAGAGATTAAGGTAAGTGGGATTTTTAGGTTTTTTTTTCCATGTGTGTGTCTGTCTGGCCCTGCTGGGGGGGACTACTAATGGGGGCACTGCTGTGGGGGGATTACTGGTGGGGGCACTGCTGCGGGGACTACTACTAGGGGCACTGCTGGGGGGACTACTACTATGGGGACAGCTGGGGGGGACTACTACTAGGGGCACTGCTGGGGGGGACTACTACTGGGGGCACTGTTGGGGGGACTACTACTTGGGGCACTGTATTGGGGACTACTACTAGGGGCACTGCTGGGGGGGACTACTACTGGGGGCACTGCTGGGGTGACTACTACTGAGGGCACTGCTGTTGGGGGACTACTACTGGGGGGCACTGCTGGGGGGATTACAGCTGGGGCACTGCTGGGGGGACTACTACTGGGGGCACTGCTGGGGGATTACAGCTGGGGGCACTACTGGGGGGACTACTACTGGGGGCAATGCTGGGGTGACTACTACTGAGGGCACTGCTGTTGGGGGACTACTACTGGGGGGCACTGCTGGGGGGATTACTGCTGGGGGCACTACTACTGGGGGCACTGCTGGGGGCACTGCTGGGGGGACTACTACTGGGGGCACTGCTGGGGGATTACAGCTGGGGCACTGCTGGGGGGACTACTACTGGGGACACTACACTGGTGGGACCACTACTAGGGGCACTGTGTAGGTGGGGATTATTGCTGGGGGTATTGCATAGGTGGGGGACTACTGCTGGGGGGGAGACTACTACTGGGAGCATTGCATAGATGGGACCACTACTGGGGGTACTGCATAGGCGGGACCACTACTGGGAGCACTGTTTGGGGGGCCAGTACTAGGGGCACTGTATAAGGGGTGCCAAGAAAACCTTGCACTAGGGTGCCAAGAAACCTTTCACAGGCCCTGCCTGTCGGGATTCTGACCGCCTGGATCCCCTCTGTCGGTATTACATACTGATTCCGTTTGAATGCTTGTCTACTCTCTTTGCCGATGTTATCTTCATTACGTTTTAGAAGACCCCGTACGGCATGTATGTCTGGAAGGAGTAATGAGCGGTTCTGTTTGGTCGGTTCTTTTCACCAAATTAGCGCAAGGTCAGATTAGTTCGAATTGATCTTATTGGCTATCCAACCACACGGGAAGCCAATATGATTCAGTTTTTGAGATCCGAACATAACCGTGTAAAACCGAAGCGCTCATCTCTATTTGAAATTGAGAAAAACATTTATCCTTGTATTGCTTATTTAAAAAACATATGTTACATAAAAATGTAGTATTAGATATACCGGTAATTAATAGCATATTATATATACTGTTTTGTCAGCCACACCCAAGGAAAAAATATAGCCCTATTCATTTCAAGTGGCTGAAAAAAAAAATCAATAAATTATATTATTCACTGGTCTCACCTGCAAACTGACATCGCAACAGTACAAGTACAGTACAGTAAATACTATAGGCTGTAACAGGCAAAGGTGATGCTTTGATCTGATCCCCAGTTGCACGTAATGAGAATGTAATTTCAGAAGCCCACTGCAAGCAGATTGAGAACGGAATGTTAATAAATAGAATGTTTGTGAAGATGCATACTGTATGCAGCCCGTGACATAAGGCGCAGTAACGGAAAACCACTGGATGCAGCCGCGTTTGAAATTTCATTCAACTCAGAAACAGGCCGTTACCGTTTAAATCAGCCCTTAAGGACGCAACAGTAGTTTGCAAAAGACATCTACAATAATGCAGCTATGGCTATAACAATTGAGAAATGAAAGAAAGCAACTATTACATTAAATTTATATGCTACATTAAAATACTAAAATCTCATATGTACAGTAAGTATATAAACATCCTAAGGGAGAAAGGACAAGTGAAAAAAAATAGGGCCGCAGATTGATATAAATGCTGATTAGGATGAAGGACAATAGAAAATGGATAACAGGAGGGAAGTGATGAGACATGTGGCAGAACAGAACCAGGTCATAGGGTATAACTCTAAATTCATACATTAAGGGGTATATTTACTAAGGTGCGGGTTTTTAGAAGTGGTTTTGTTGCCCATAGCAACCAATCAGATTCTAGCTATTACCTTCTAGAAGGTGCTAGATGAATGTTAAGTAGAATCTGATTGGTTGCTATGGGCAACAAAACCACTTCTAAAAACCCGCACCTTAGTAAATATACCCCTAAACCTGTTACAAAATGTCTTCAATTATATTTTTTGCAGCATTCAGGAGCTTAAAACTTAATTAGATCCTTGAACAAATAACTTTCATCATTTGCAAGCGATTTTTTTGTGCTTAATTTGCCAGGGGAAAGTACGTGACGAGTTTCCTTCGTGTGTCTATTCTTAATTACTTGTCTATATCTCTGCTCTGTCCCCCCGGCTCAGTCATTTCAGGTATCCGAGAAATAGTTTCTAATACTTATACCCAAGAATTCCCGACGGGCCGTGTTTTAAAGAATAGCCTTTCATGAACACAGATGCATTAGCGGGAATGACGGATGGTCCTACATAGGCTGAGATAGAGGGTTCCCTGGAGTCTGAATTATTAGGTGTCTCTAAGGACACGACGAGCCATTGTATTAGAAGAAGACGCTCGCCATGGGACGTCACTCTTCATTGCTCTATGTTTATGCAAAACAAATGGCAAAATAAATTGAATAAACAACTAAAGCTTGGATTGAAAAAACCATGTTGCTCCATGATGAGTTGAAGTTAAAATGTTTTAGGTCATTTTTGCAACTAATTAACTATTAAAACTTGTTTGTAAAATAAAAAGAAAGCATCAAAACACAAAAACAAACATGGAAAGCTGGCAACACGGCAGGACGCCTTCTGAACTTCTTTTTGTGTCCATTACTCTTTGCTATTTAGAAAAGAAGATTTGAAACTTTATGATAGTGGGGTTATTTTTAATAATTGGTGAAAATGTGCACATACCGGCCAACGGTTCAAAGGAGCATGGACAGTGGTATCCCCATTGCTAAATTTGGTGTGGGGTTTGCATGCTTAGGAGAGCTGAGTGGGTTCCTCTTCCAGTTCAACTGAAGAGGGGGAGGTTAGGGTTAGGTTGCGGACCCAAAAATGGACCTGGCTGCAATAATTTGTAAAGTGATTGACTGGATCTGTGACCTTGGGTCTTGCTTGGGAAGTGTCAATTAATAACCAATGGCACCCAATCAGCAACTAGCTTGTCTAGTGCAAGGAAAACTAGTGAAAGCAAACTAATTATTGGTTGCAGTGGTTTATTGCACACTCCAAGTTTGCACTCAGGGCCTGATTCAGACCCGGTCGCTAGGCTGCGTTCGCACGTAGCTTGCCGATGTTTGCAATCTGCGCATGCGTATAAGATGCTGTGCGCAAACTAGTCCATGCGATCGCAAAGCGATCTCACCCTGTACAAAGACGTTCTGCTAGAATGAGTGACAGGACGTGCCGTTTGTGGGGGGTGACGGGGGGTGGTCGATGGAAACGGGGGGGTGGTGGTGCGAACGCAGGCGTGTCTGTGCTTCTGAACGCTGTTTCAGGGGCGTGCATAATTAAGACGCATCATCAGCATACACGTGACATGGCTGAATTACACACAGCAGCACTCGCGGTGCTTGCTGTAGGGTATGGTCAGCCACAAGTGCTGCGTATGGGTCCGATGTTACTCGATGTTACCGTTTGTTTAATACAATTCCTGGAGATGATGTATGTTACTAAGGGACAGTAGGCATCTTGTGTCAGGCTGGTGGGCGTCTAAATACATACCCCGATCACATGGCAAGACATAGTGGGCGCGCTAATGTCTTGCTAGCGATCGCAGGATTTGCATACTTTGGCTGCTGATGGCTGCGTGCGAACGCATCCTAGCGAACGGGTCTGAATCAGGCCCTCAGTTCCCTGTATATGACTTGTAGAGATGGATGAACTGTTGAAAACTGTTCCACAAAATATTCACCTCATTCCACATTTGGACGCTAAGGCCCTCATTCAGAGCCGTACGCTCTGAGCAGAGCGCACGCTCTGAATGAGGGCCGTCCTCCATAATTATGGAGCATCCTCCTAGACGCTCGTATAGCTGTGGGTCACCACCCACAGCCAATACGTGCGTGCTGGTTGATGGCCGCGATGGTCTTGACCATCTCGACCATCGCCACTGCGAGCCGGAGCCTGCGGTTGAGTTTCTCAACCGCAAGGCCCGGAGTGATTTTGGCTCTATCAGAGCCAAAATCACTCCCACTGACATCACTAGTGATGTCAGTGGGCCGGCTTCTGATGGTAGGCGTTCCCTTGGGAACGCCCCCGTCAGGGAGGCACGCCCACCAAAGGGGGCGTGCTGTCAATCAACATCGACAGCACGCCCCCTTTGATCAGACACAACGAGCGAAGGAAAGTCCTTCGCTCGTCGCGTCTGGCGCATGCGCACGACGGAGCTCCAGCCGTCGTGCGCATGCTCAGTGCACACCATTGAACCACTTGCGAGCGGACAGCCGGTTGCGAGTGGGTCTGAATCAGGCCCTAAGTTCTCTGCATTTTGTAATTAAAATTTGGCCTGAAATGCCTTTATATCAACCCAACTCACACCACACAGAACACAGAAGTGACCATCATCTTTCCAAACCTTGTCACAGACTATACATACTGCATAATTCTGATTTACAAATACAGTGCTAAATGGCACAAGCGACCCACCAGGTCCTGTGCAACACGACTTGCGCTGAGCATCTTTTTTTGCGTTTTTATTTATTTGATTTGTGACACTTGTATACTGCATCTGTGTGCGGCTGAGTCTGAATCTCTGTACGTGTAACAATAGAACCTGGCGTGGATAAATGAATACAATGTCTAAACCGGGAAGATCTATCAGTATATTAGTAACCAATAGCAGCTTAGCAAAAAGCAGCACAGTTCTAAAAGGTGACCGTCTCACCTCACCATCCCAGAAATTAGGACCTGTGTCCCAACTGACGGAATGTTGCAAGGTATATGTAGCTAACCAGTATACAGGAGGCATGCCCCCATGTGCTGTGCCCATGTCCATATATTGTCATATCCACACCCCTTTCTTTGTGCACACACCTCCTAAGCAGCATCTCAAGTGGTAACTCTGTATGGTGTGATACAGCTGTAGCTGTTGCACAATGGTGCATGCCATCTGATCTGTGTCCTAAATGCCGGCCTATATCAGCTCTAGTGTCACTTTAACATAGCAGTTTAACTACCTTTTAAGATTCTCAGACAGACTCCATTGTCCAAGAGCGGTACAAGCTATAATATCTGCAGCTCCGGGATTGAGTATGACAGGAGGTGTGGCTTCAGTAAAGGGCTCGGACAGTGCTTCAGTAGAAGGCTGGGACCATAGATGACAGGAGGCAGGGCTTCAGTAGAGGGATTGAGGCTGGGTCCAGAGGTGACCAAAGGCAGGGCTTCAGTAGAGGTCTGGGGCCAGAGGTGACAGGAGGCAGGGCTTCAGTAGAGGACTGGGAGTCTGAGGCCAGAGGTGACAGAAGGTGGGGCTTCAATAGAAGGCTGGGACCAGAGGTGACAGGAGGCAGGGCTTCAGTAGAGGACTGGTAGCTTGGGACCAGTGGTAACAGGAGGTGTGGTTTAAGTAGAGGGCTGGGAATAGCAATGACAGGAGGCAGGGCTTCAGTAGAGGGCTGGGAGCCTGGGACCAGAGATTAAAGGAGGCGGGGCTTCAGTAGAGGGCTGGGAACAGAGGTGACAGAAAGTCGAGCTTCAGCAGAGGGCTAAGACCAGAGATGTCAGGAGGCAGAGCTTCAGTAGAGGGCTTGGTCCAGAGGTGACAGAAGGTAGGCCTTCAGTGGAGGGCTAAGACCAGAGGTGACAGGAGGCAAACCTTCAGTAGAGGGCTGGGACCAGAGGTGACAGGAGGCAGGCCTTCAGTAAAGGGCTGGGAGTTTGGGACCAGAGGTGACAGGAGTTGGGGCTTCAGTAGATGGCTGGAAGCTTGGAACCAGAGGTGACAGGAGGCAGGGCTTCAGTGGAGGACTGGAACCAGAGGTGACAAGAGGTGGGGCTTCAGTAGACTGCTGGAACCAGAGATGACAGGAGGCAGGGCTACAGTAGAAGGCTGGTACCAGAGGTGACAGGAGGTGGGGCTTCAGTAGAGGGCTGGGAGCTTGGGACCAGAAGTGACACAAAATGGGGCTTCAGCAGAGGGCTGGGACAATAGGTGAAAGAGGCACAGAAAGGTTAAGCACTAAGTGTAGCCTAAACATAGTCCTGGGCTCAGTATACTTGCAGACAATAAACAATTAAGTAATAAACACAGTCAAAACAGGTATACAAGGCTAGTTAATAAGCAGCAGTACAGGTGAGCAAAGCAGGATCTGTCAGGTCACAAAGCAGCAGGTTTGGCCTGCAAGGATACACAGGAGCAAGACCTTAAATTCACATAGCAAAGTTTGCTAGATAAGGCTATATACACAGATGCCAAGACTCCACCTGTGATTAACTCTCCATCTTAGCATCTCGACAATAGCAGCTTTTGTGATCCTTACAGCAAGGCAAGGCTATGAAAGTAACCTACACCCAGTCCAATGAGCAGAATGCCACTACTGTCTAGAACAGACCCCATGATAAATGGTCACAGTAGCACTAGATGAGCTGATCTTTAAGTTAGTGATGACAGTGCTGCAGGGCCAGAGTTCTATTCCTTGACTTCTATGTCATATTTTTCTTTACTGCCTTACTACGTCAAGCCTGTGAAATGTATATTTAACTTTCCCAGCTAGGGCACCCTCCATGTCAAAATTGGCTCCAGAGTGATGGCAGACAGTTGCGGGGCAGCAGTCTCCCTGTTATCGATTTTGAAGCCCCCAGGACTCCAGTTCAGCACCTTGGCCTCTAAGACTCATAGGAGTCAGGGTAACTCCTAGACTTAATCAAATCCAGGTGGTGCCATTCAAAAGTAACAGATACGTTAGCTGAGTGCTACTGACAGAAGCATCCAAGAGCACACAACTTGTTTGGAATAGGGTAAGTTTTTCTTGGGTCAAGGGACACAAATGCTTTGGTACATAGTATTCTGGTGTGGTCAGTCCTACAGATATATCCACATACACCTTTGCTAAAATTACGCCAATTATTACTGTTCGCCATGCCTTAGCTGTAGCAAATGTCCCGCCAGAGACTTTCCCCTAAAATATACGCTAATGTGACAAAAGTACAATGCCAAAGACGGAGTTCCATTATGAGTGACCCACATTTAGGTGCATAACGGATGTGAGCAAGGAGGTTAGTCCACACGTTGATTCCAAACCAGAGTAGGTTTTATTGAAGATAACAGGATAAGGTTGATAGAAGATTAACAGCAGTCAATATGATAAGGTATCAGTCTCTCTTGGGCAAAGGATCTGATTCAGACCTGATCGCAAGTTGCGGCCGCTAGCTTGCAAAAAGGGGCCGGATATTTAAATGAAGTGCTCACACAGAGTCTATGTTTTATCGAGCTATGGCAAAGTGCACTTGCAAGTGTTTAAAGACGCCCCCTTGCCACTCGCAACACACTTCATCTCAGGGAAATGTAGGATTAATCGGGAACATCAAGAGCCATCGGAGCTGCTCGCAGCCCTTGAGGTTACCTTAACCCACTGCAAGCACAGCGATCAGTGTGGGCCGAAATACATGCTGGTGACGTGTACAATGACGCTACTTTGCTAATTATGCACTCCCTTTAAACGGCATTTTGGTGGCCTGACACTCCCCGCAACACCACTCCCACATTTACAAGCACCTTCCCCTGTTACCACCCACAAATGGCACTATCTGTCACTCAAAGTAGCGACCTGATAGTGGCTTACAAGCAACCAAAAACAGATCGCAAAGACTGGCTTGCGTATGCACACTGCAAATTATATGCATGCGCAGATGGGCGAAAATCACTCAGAGCGAGCGAGCGCAACTTAGCGATCAGGTCTGAATCAGGTCCCAAGTACTGTACAACCGCACAGCACTGTGAGGCTCCAATACACAGTGACAGGGTTGGGCACATGCAGACCCTTTTATATAACCAAGTAAACAAGCCTACACCTGCAGTCTAGACAGCCTGACCTTTAAGTTTGGTGAATAACATTCACTCAGACATGTAATGGTTATTCAGACTGATGAGTCATGAACAATGACACTCAGTTAAGAGACAGTAGTGTTTAATGATTTAACTACATGACAACAAACCTGTGACTTTATACCAATTCCTTTGCAACAAAAGTAATCTAGTGTGACTGGTACACTGTGAGGGCCTTGTGCGAGGCTAGGATGTGAATAAGCTGCAAAATTTTGGAAAGAGTACTTAAGGTATATGAATCGCTACCCATGGCAGAGCATCAAAGTCACACCAAGTCTCTTGCGTTATATGACACAAAACTGCTAGGTGAATGAGGACCTATCTGTAATTTCTGCTGATTCACTTCAATACTTGTATCATAAAAGCTACAAGGCTCCACAGATCCATCCTGTTCTAGCAGAAAGGTGTGGAATTTGTGTTCACAGCACACTTGTGTCTGGATATGAACAGAGCAAAATTTAGATACCACAAGATATCTGAACAGCACTGCAGAAGTGATGCATCAGTTGGTGGCAGCAGTGGGTGCACTTTGTGCCTGTCTGCGAATGAGCTTTTTCAGCAATAATATGCTCCAAACTGCCAGGTTCGGTAACTGCTGGAATGGATCCAGACTGAAGAAGTATCCACCTCAATCCAATCAAATATCTGCGGGATGAGATTGAACAAGTCTAGTACAGATCCACCACTAGCTCATTTGCATCAACTATAGAAGACAATGGAGTAGACAGGGGCTAGCATGACTGTGCATTTAACAACTCGTTGAGTACATGACCCTGAAGTAGAGATGGCCATTGAACATCAATGGTTATCAACGATCAATGGTTAACAACAGATGGCCAATGGTTTTGCCATTGATGGAGGAAATCAAATGGTTCTCTACCATCATTGGTACAAAGCCCCGCAAAGTTGTTTTTTTTAGGTTGCGCCGGGACACAAAGCCTAGAGCCCCCCCTGACATGCCCACCTCTGATTATCTTATTGCCCACTGTCTAGAATGACTATCAGTGGGTCTAAACGATTGATAATTCCCCTTTGATGATTTCATATCATCGAGGTTAACCAACAATAATACTATTGATGGTGACCATCGCTGGTTAACTCACTGATGGCCATTCCTACCCTGGAGAAATCAGACTGTCCTGATAGTAAATGGCAGAGCTGTTAGGTTGATCAGGCTGAGGAGACCCATAGATCTTGCCTTCTGGGTCTTCATCCTCCTATGCTAATCCTCCCAGCAGCCACATGGGTTATGTGTATCATTTACCTTTAAATTAAAGTAAAGGAACAAAATCTCAACACCAAACTTCATTAAGTGGCTAAAAATACCCTAGCCTAGCCTGTAATCGTTATTGGTTTTGTGTTGTTCTCTACCACAGTCTTGATGGTTTCAGGGATGAAAAACAGCATTCTGTTCTTGCTACTTAAATAATAGTTTGCTTCTCAGACTTTGTATAATCAACACATAGTTCAGTATCCATAATGCAGTACATCTGATTTAAAATATAAATGCAAAATGTATAGTACAGTTAAAAGAATGGAAGTATTTTAGCCTGTTCTATCTTAACTATGTCTCTGCTGCTCCAGAGTTTTTACAATGCATAATGCATCATAAATTATTCACATTACGGTCATTTATGTAACCGCTAAGGATCTTTTTTAATGAGAAAATACATTTTAAATAATAGTACTTGAAGTTTTAATAGTTACTTTGGTCATGTGATCCGGCATGAGGAATATTTTTACTCTGAAACACTACAAGTTAATTATCCCCAAAGTAAGTCAGAATGATTTAACAAAATGTCGACTCACCAAATGCGTTAACAGTACTCTGCATGGCTGGGGCTGTGTGTAACTGCGCAAGTGAATCATGTAATGACACTGGAAAGACTACTCGGGTAACATAGCAAGTCTCCTGCATGTAAAGTCACTTGGAGAATAAACCTTTGACTAAATATGTGTGTAGAAAAGTAGTTTTCGCATATATACCGGGCCTGTAAATAAGTGGCATTTTACACAACTGTGCATAGAAAGAATGTGTATATTGTCTTATATGTCGGGTTACATTAGTATTGCAATGTGACTGTCCTGCAATCCGACGTGTGCATGGTTTGCTACTAGACATCGCTATTAATACTCATCTGCACCTGTCAAATACTATATCCAGGAGTGTATCTGTGGGTCTGAGTGCCCCTGGCAAAGTAAGAGACTGGCACCCCCTTCGGCCCCGTATCACTCCAGGCCACCCCCCCAGTGTCACTCCAGGCCCTCTCTGTGTCACCCCTTGAGTCTCTCCAGGCTCCCCATCCGTCACCCCCTGTGCTTCCCTAGGCTCTTCAGAGGGTGTTCTATGGGGGAGGGGGTTGGCAGAGGGGTACAGGTGCCCTGTGGTGCTGGCCAGAATGCAGTAAGGAGGGGGGCCTGGGTTGCTGAAAAAGGTGTAAAAAGAATGCCCAGTGGGCTGGCAACAGGGTGGGCGCAATGAGAGAAGGGCTGAAGGTACTTGCAGAGAGCTAGTGGTGCTGGCATGGGTATTAGGGCACTCACCTTTGGAACATCCCCTCCATGTTCTTAATCTGCTTTCTTCTGTACTCCTTCAACTGGTTCAGCCTGGATGCAAACTGAGCTTGCCAAGCTCATCCGCAGCCATAGTCTCCTTCCCCCGCCGGCACCTATTGCTTCACAGCCAGAGAAGGAGCCGGAGCTGGCTCCAGGCAGCCGTCATGCGACCGCACTCACACTGGGCCTGGCATGTAACACAATGTGATCCTACCCCCTGGCCGTGGGTGACACCACCGGGCAGCTCCCGTGGCGAGTGCCATCCTGGCCAATG
Organism: Taudactylus pleione; assembly: GCA_031769625.1. Classification (NCBI taxonomy): domain Eukaryota; kingdom Metazoa; phylum Chordata; class Amphibia; order Anura; family Myobatrachidae; genus Taudactylus; species Taudactylus pleione. The sequence continues at coordinate 7,054,843 of JAUIMM010000436.1, read as the reverse complement.
GGTAGATCCGCCCCTGACTAGATCTTACTTGCCTACTCTCCCGACACGCCAGGGATGCTCCCAAAACTCGGGTGGTACTCCCGGCCACCCGAACGAGTATTTAAAGTCTTCTGGTCCAAAGCTGCTGCTGCCTGCGTCAGCTCGGCGTCGCCCACTTCCGGAGTGAAATGAATGGTCCATACGGAAAACAATGCGATTCGCGCTGAATCGTGTTATTGCAGCCCTGCCCCCTACTTTACAAATGCCAGTATTATCAGCATTGTAGAGGGGTGGGTTTATGATGACACAATTGCGCTGCCATGCCCCCCGCACTGCCCACCTATGCTTGGCCACGCCCCCTGATGTGCCAAAAGTCAGCAAATATGTACTAGGTGCAAAAGATCCGCATCCAGCTGTGTATTTTAGCTTACATCTAACTCTATAGAGTCTGAAGTTCTGTAGATAGACCCTCACCGAACTTTGCTTATGTGAGAACACCTGTTATGGTATGCAATCGGGAAGCCGACTGCCTAAATACCGGCAGCCGGCTTCCCGACTGTCATATCCCGGCAAGGGTGAAATGCTGGGCATCTAGATGTAGACGCCCGGCATTTCCCCGATGCCGGGAGACCGTCGCCCGGCATCCTGATCATAGGGATGCCGGGCTCAGCAAGTGGACAGCCGCGGGGGGGGGGGGGTTAGGTTTAGTGCTCCCGGGGGGGACTTAGGGTTAGGCAACCCCCCCCGGAGGGTTAGTGTTAGGCCAGGGGGAGGGAGGGTTAGGCACCCGGGGGGGGGACTTAGGGTTAGGCACCCCCCCGGGCGACTTAGGTTTAGGCAGCGGGGAAGGGGGTGGTTAGGGTTAGGCACTTAGAGGGGGGATTAGGGTTAGGCACATGGGGGGGAGATTAGGGTTAGGCACCCCTAAGGAGGGTTAGGGTTAGGGGGGTTAGGTTAGACTAGACAATACTTACCTATCCACGATCGGGATTTCCAGCGCTGTCAGGCTTCCGCTGCCGGGATCTCTGCTGATGTCGGGCTGCCGCTGCCGGGAATCGAACCGATGGCCATGCGGCCGGCGGTATTTCATACCAATTCCCCTGTTATAATCCAGTTCTGTAGAGACAATCATAAAGTGCAACAGAATATTCTAGAGCTGTTTAAATAAATGTTAATAATTAATATTAATAATTCTATCGAAATGCACATCACTGGAAGTTGTGTGCGCTCAGTTCCGGGGCATGCACAGATCATAGGATCGGATTCCGATGTGGATGGTATTGCACAGTCGCAGGGAAGCAGCTTTGCAATACCGTACACGTAAAATCCGAATGCAGCAAGAGGAGGAGTCTGTAGGAATGGACGCCTCATGCATGCATCTGTGATCCAAGTGCACCATTGCGACCATCCCCAAAGCTTATTCAGCCTGCCCTTGGAACCCCTCTGCCAGGTCCAGGATGTCTGCATCCGATGACGGAGACCCTGGGCTTGGCACTCCTACAAAAGGGGGCAACGCCCCGGTTTTGTAAAATGGCCCTGGTCACCACCTCCGCTCGCCGCCTCAAATGCCGCAGCCACGTCAGTCACGCTGTAGACTGCGAGCGATCACGTGGGACATGCGCAGACCCAGAACCATCAGATTTGGATGTAAACCTTCGGGTTTGAGTATAAATCTGAATCAGGACCATAGTCAAGCAAGATACGTTCTGCAATTAAGCATACGTTCACCTCTTCGCCAACCCCACAGTATGTAGCAAATGTCATACTACGGCATGTATACTTTGCTTGATTAATAGTATCTGGTGTTTAGCTCCCAACAGACCCAATTTTGATGCACCCACCTCAATTCCCCGACCAGACAAGGGACGTGGGATGTGGGAGTTCAGTGTTCAATATTTGTGTTTCAACTAAGGAGCCAGCAGAGGGAAGAGGTTTATTAAATGTATACAGAGACAATTGTTATGCTAATTGAAACTGGTGACCAAGGCTAAAACCAAAGTTTTAACAAGTTTTCGTGGCTGCAGAGATAGATCACAAACAGTGCATGGGAAATCTTTGTTAGTCTGCTGACCCAAGCAATGTGTGCTGACCTTCCCTTTGTGACTCTACACTTCCATCTGTTCATTTATTATTAAGTTATGACTAGTGATGGGGCAGTGAAATAAAATACAACTACCTTGAAACTTTGCATCTGGGGTACATAGCCATGTTTTCTACCAACTTGGTCTCATAAACTTGTATTATGTTTAAAATCGCGATGCCCTTACGCACGCAATTGGCCGATGTTGGAAGCACTGCCCATACATACAAGTCACACAGCGCCTGTGTGATGGTTATCATCGCCAGGAGACGCAGCCTAACCCTAAGTCTCCAGGGGGGTTGCCTAACCTCAACTCCCCCTTCCCCTAGTATAAACCTAACCCTCCCGGGGAGTACCTAACCCTAAGTCCCCCCGGGAACCCTAAAACCTAACCCTCCCCACCGCGGCTGTCCGCGCCCGGCTTTCCTTCGTTTGGTATGCCGGGCGTCGGGCTCCTGGCGTAGGTCTAATGACAGGCGTCGAGTTTTCGACGCCGGCCATTAGTACCTTGCCGGGATTGGAGAGTCGGGAAGCCGGCGGTCGTCATTTAGACCGTCGGCTTCCTGACTGCATCCCCATAGAAGGGGTCATTGCTGCTAGAGGCTCAGAGCCAGGGGCGTTTCTACTGAGGATTGGACCCGTGTGCAGTCTTTGTCACTGGCCCCCTCCTCTCCGTCCGGCTGCCGGCTGCGCACTGAGCGGTGCGCGGCTAGCGCCGCACTTATAGACTCTGGGCACTAGAGTGTGCCCAGAGTCTATAGCGCATGCGCAGGTCACCGGGCGACCATTTTCCCTGTACTGCGCATGCACAAACCACGGGAAAATGGCCATTTTCAAACTGTTTTTTTACAGGTGCAGACACCGGAGCCGACATGGGACTCCAGAGAGGTAAGTTTTATGGGTGCAGGGTGTGCGGTGCAGGCCCCCCTGGACCCAGGGTCCCGTATGCCCCACACACCCTGCACCCATTATAAATACGCCCCTGCTCAGAGCTCTGTCCAGCAACGCTAACCACTAATAAGCATGCTATAAGCAGGCCAGCCAATTTATTGTTCTCATGATCCAACAAACGTACAGGGAAGTTGCATTAGACTTCAATTATAATCTACATAATTGCGTTATCTTTGCACCGTTTGGAACGGGCCCTCTTGAAGTGTGTCCCTAAACATGAGCCGTAATAAGCGAATCTTCGAAAGCGGGTTCCCATTAAATGTCTACAGCAGTACATGAAATGTAACTAGTACACATTATATTGAAAAATATGCATTTTCTGAAGTTCAGACAAGTTTTTTTTTTCTCTCCCTCCAAGAGCTGAATAACCAAATAACTTAATAGAAATATTGACATCTGACAATGTCACCCTTTTGGGTTGGTGCTCAATTTGCTGACATTTCTCCTTCATAATAAGAGGCATGCTGTCTCAGGGATGAGACGTTTTCTGTACTGCGGGTGGGGAGCTGCCCCACAAGGTCATTCGGTTGCTAAAATCGAAGTGCTGTGACTTTGTTTATCTGAAGGAGCTGCTCAGTAAGTGTTTATATGTCTCACTAGGCGAGCGGACGGGACTCTACAGTCAGCGCGCCAGGTCACCTCTTCACGGTACTCCTGATTCATGGTCGTATTATTTGTGCCCTGTCTAAGCAAAGTAACAATTATACAGAAATAAATTGGGTTCCTTCAAGGAGATCTATTGCCAAAAAAATGTGTAGATGTGTTCTCATTCCAGAGTTCCAAACTAAAGGTGACAGACCAACTCCTGCAGACATATATTTCACTCTTAGTAAAGTTATAGCTCCTATTAGCCACAGGAACAAAGCTGAATCTCCCACACCAGGGTTTATTGGTTCTCAGCGATGGAAGCTCGCCTGACGTGGAATATACTTTCTCTTCTCACTCACGGATGACCTTGCTGAGCTCTCTCTGATTAGAGGCAACTCCTTCACATGCTGCTAGCTCATCGAGGAACGCAGACATATATTAGAATAATGACCTGCCAATCTGCTATACATTAAGGAGTTGGGCTCTTCACTGGGGTGGTTCCAGTCATCTGCGCTTTTATATAATTGGAACATTTTTTATTTTTTTTTCCATAAAGTTTTGTCACGTACGTAGCTAAAAGAAGAGTGACTCCATCGACAGAAGTTGGCGTGATGGTATTAAAGGGTCACCAGAAATAAATTAGAAAGAAATAACTTTGCACGGGCTCAAAAAGTTCTTGTACCAAGACAAAACTTTAGATGTATGACATTACATATAGCCTTGCAATCCTCTCCAAGAGGCTCCTGCTGACCAAACTTCAAACACTTGGGGGAGCCCCAAATTCTGCTCTTTTGGGGTCAATTCAATTGTTTTGCGTGGCTGCAGTGCCCGTCTAAGGTAACCCGGGGCTATTCAATTGTTTTTGGGCGCCCATCACTATCACAGGTCTCGTGTCCCAAAATGCCGGCCATTAGCCGTGTATAGCAGCTTCTCCTGCCTAAAGTGACAGTTAAAGCACCCAAATGCCCAGCGCCATGTGGTTCAGGCGCCCAGCTGCCCTACTTTGGAAAATTTTCTGCCCATACTTCAGGAGGCTGCGAGCAGAAATCCATGATAAGTAATGGGCGCCAAAATACAACTACCCGGTCATTTTAGATGGGAGTTGTGGCCGTGATAAACAATTTAATTCTCCTCTTTGAGTCCAAAGGCAGTGATGCTCATTATACCAGAATAGTAAAAGCAAAAAATCCAACTAAATATAACATTTTAAAAAATTTCTTAGCATTCCAACATGGGAAAAAAAATATTTTTGTTAAATTTTGATTCTTTGCAGTTCAAGCAAAAAAAAAAGGGGGGGGGGGGGGCTGGTAATCTCAGGCAAATGGTGATTACGTTTGTTTGTTTTTTTAGCATCCTCTGCCCCTGCTTGGTGTATTTATAAGTCCAAATATAGGCTTAGAACATGATATAATGTTAGGTTTATAACTATAATAAAAGTCACATGCACACTGCATGACAGAAAAAAGGGGCTTGCTGTCCCTTTAATTCTGCAGCCCTAGGCTAAAGCCAATATGGTCTTACCGTGAATCTAGGCCTGAATACTGCTCTTATTATGATCCGCACTATGCCTACATGCAGGGCCGGACTGGCCATTGGGCTCTTCTGGCATATGCCAGAAGGGCCGATAGCTTAAGGACCTGCTCGAGGAGGGGGAAATAAAGAGTTTTCCCGCTCTCTACCCCACGGCTCCGGAGTCACTGTAATATTTCGGAGACGGAAGGGGTGGAGGCATGGATGGGCCGCTGGCTGCTGTGCTGGGCCGTGGAAAGACGGGGGCTTGCCGCGAGGCCAGCCCCGTGACTCGCGGCATGCCCCTCTGAATTTAACCACGTCTCCTTCACACGCAAGTCCAGGGCGGACTGCCAGGGCTAAATACAGGGCCAGTCCTTCCCTGCCTACATGGTACTGTAGATATCATCAACAAAGTGAAAACTATATAGTGGACACGTCTATGTTAATTCACCTATATATTATGCAAAATATTCTTTATTCATACACATTAGCTCTCTTTGCATTTCCCAGAGTTTGACTGTGAAACCTCTGTGCATTAAAATAAACCTTTCAGTGTCAAGTTCACAGCAAAATGCAGACAGATACCAGATTTCAAAATATGACCATTAGCCTCCTATTTGAAGGCTGACGCTATTAATCTTCGAAAGAGCTTTCTTGCCAATTCCTTCTGATGTATCCAACACAGGAGCAGCTTACATCTCACACACACACCACTCTGTTTATTAAGAGATTGTGATCATGCATTACCAAGGTGTTAAAAAAAGATTACTGGATTAGTATCTGAAGGAAAAGGCATGAGAATGCATTCAGGTTGGAGCACAGGCAACAAAATGCATTGTGGATGTATATAGCAAAGCCGATTTTTATTTAGGCATTCTAGCCAACCATTGTCCACTTAATTAAGGAGTGCTTCCAACCTTAGCCTATAATATAGTGGGCTTGTTGTTGCTATGTAAAATCAAAGGCCTGGATTAATGCTATATCTCATTGGGGACTAGTGGAAAATGTGTGCATCCATTCCTTACCTGATACTGTAGATTTTGTACAATTGAATCTACTGGGTCATTGTATGCATTCATAGGTGCATGCCCCTAATTTCTTCCCCCGTCTGTGACTGTGGTAAGATTACGCATTCGGGCAAATATAAGAAACATCCCTTCATAGTTCTGCCTGCTACCACTTTTGAACCAGACCCCAATTAATTATAACGGTTCCATTTTTTGTAATCCAAAAACACCTGCTCAATAGAGGCTCCTTGTTTAGCAAAGGCAGATTCCACTCAAAAATAAAACAAAAATTAAAGATGAGATGTATCAAGCCTTGGCGAGTGGTAAAGTGGAGACGTTGACAAGAGCAGCCTATCAACCTCTAAAGTTGGGTACACATTAGACGATTTCTCGGATGATAAGCCAGATTCCAGTGGATCGCGCCACCATATTATCAAAATCGTCTAGTGTGTACCCAGTATGTCGGCTGTTGCGTACTCCCGTTTGGTCGCAAGCCGCATCGTCAGGTTGACCTTACATGCAGCTCAACCTGGTGATGCGTGTGTCGACCACATAGAGCGGGATGCAGCAGGGGCTGACATATCGGGTGACCCTAAGGGGTAAATTTACTAAGACTTTTTTTGTTTTGCCAATTCCCGGGGATGCTGCGGAGACCAGCGCCAGGATAAGGGTGACTTATGTAATCTATTTTTGCAGGGCCAGTCATTACGGATTCTACTGGAAAAGGGGACAGAAACATCTGGTATAGGTAAGTATGTGTGAATGGGTAGGTGTATGTAATGAAGCTTTACTAATCACGATGTGTGTGTTTTGTCTTTATTTAAATATTTATTTTACAGTGTGGGTACAGGTGCCGCCCATCTGCTGGCACCTGTACCACAAGTGCCAAAGGGCAGGCATGCTGGCACCTGTAGTCCCACTGTAAAATACAATAGTTTACTTCTATTTTCACACTTTATTACACCCGTACCCAATGCTCCATGGGTGCGGGGAAGAGCCCCGGGCTTCAGCCCAAGCCTGTGGTTTTGGGGGGGTCCCTTCTTGGGGGGGTCCCCATCTCCCCTGAGCTCCCCGGCTTGGCCTGAATGGCTTGGGCTGATAATGCTTTGGCCCCGGTGCCCTGGTGAAATGGTCTCCAGGCTGTGGCATTACTTCCCGACCATTTTGGGTCTGGTGCTGGTTTTAAATATAGGGGGACCCTACGCAATTTTTTTCCCCCTATATTTAAAACCAGGACTGGCCCTTCAGCCTGGTGTTGGTTTCTAACTTGCAGTGGAACCCTACACATTTTGTTCCCCGTAATTTTAGAAACCAGGACAGGCTGGCAAGCCTGGGGCTGGTTAAGGCTTTTGGAGGGGACCCTATGTAATTTTTTTTCTGATATTTAATTTTTTTTTTCTATTTTACAGGCAGAAACATACATGGATCATAGCGATCTGTGTATGTTTCTGCCAAACTCTCAGATCACAGGCAGGTGTATTTTTTTTTTTCACAAGTTTTTACAGGAGAGTTTTCCCATCTCATGAGAGTTTAGAAGCTCTCTGCTTGGTAAATTCCACAATCCTATCTTCACCAGTGAAAAGGTTCTCGAGTTTTGCCGATGGTGAATAACGAATACTCACAAATCTAATGAGTGTGTTACTCTCATCAAGGTTTCTTTTTCAGAAAAATTCCATCCAGCCGATTAAAGTAAAAAGGCTTTATTAACATAAGGATAAAATTAATTGTCTAAAAATGTATATAAATAAAGCATTGCGGAGTGGGGACTGATCCTCTCCCAGAGATGAGGTATCGATCTCAATACAATTTGATGACCTGGCAGGTCCAGTAACTGTGTGGTCCAAAAAGTAAATAAATTTGTAGATCGTACCTTTCTCTGGGTAGCAGGACCGGTAAATCCACACCTCAAAGCCTCCCCTGGCCGACTTGTTTTGAGAGGTGTACTCTCTTTTTCAAGGCATAGAAGAGAGTGGTTCAGACTGCTCTTTTATAGAGACCAAATGAAAAACAAAATGGTGGCACTTCCGGTCCGCGGACCGGAAGTGCCGATAAAAACGTAAGAAATTACCAGAAGTGCCACCATTTTGTTTTTCATTTGGTCTCTATAAAAAGAGCAGTCTGAAGCCCTCCATCTCCGCAGACTCGTAAGCACACAGGCCAGACAATGGCCCTCACCCTCAGCACCAGGTCCAAAATACATGTTTTAAAGATACCTTGATGTGCATATTATACACTTTGCTTGTGTAAGTAAGGTATGCATTACACTATTTAAGAAAGAACACCATATTTTGTGAAATTTAAAGATACAGATACTTTTTTTGATCTCTTTTTGGGATAGATCTTCAGGTGTAGTTTACAGGCAGCTTTTGTTTACCTCTATGAAGCGCCTTTTTCTTTTCCTTAAAATCCTCAAGTTTTTGTATCAAATGACAAAAGCTGATTGATTGCTTTTTTTGGCAACGTCTCCATGTTATCTTTCTCCAAGGCTTGATACATCTCACACATAGGGCCGTATTCAATTAGAAGCGAAAAGTCAGTTGCAGGACTTTTCGTGGACATCGCTGGCTTTGGGTGTGAAAAAGTATCGCGCTCGTCCCCGCTTATCCTCGTATTCAATTCCAAATCGGCGAAAACGGTACCTGGCGAAACTGAAATCGGTGAAAAGTTCTGTCACTTTTGGGAAAATCAGTCTGACACCCCCCAAAAGATGCACTGACATGGGGGATCACTATGGGTACCCCCGAATAGCCCTGCTAAAGGTTTTGGGGGTTTTTAATAGGCGCTATTAGCGTCTTTCAGCAAGTGGTGAAGAATACAATTTTGCAACTTTTGGGGGGGAAAATAACTTATCCCATCAAATTTGGGGTAAATGAAAATGGGTGCAAGCATATTTTAAAGTGGCTAAAGTGAAGAATTAAAAAGCGCCACAAATGCACTTTCAGCAAACACCTGCAATCCAAAAAACCACCTCCCCCATACTTGCAGACCCCCCCAAAGGCTATTTCGATAGTTTTTGAATTTGTATCCCCACTTTTTATTTTTTCGCCCATTTTTTCAAAGTGCTTTTTTGGGGTGTCCTTTGTGGGGGGTTTTGACGCAGTTAGTGTCAGGGGGGCTGTCCAAAGGGTGCAGGGTGGTTCTCGCAACGTTGCACCCCAAAACCCCAATTCTGTACTTTTTTCCGTAAGGTTTTCATAGGCAAAACTTTTTCACCTATTACATTACATTGCGTTATCGCGCCAGCGAAAAGACGCTACAATTGAATACGGGGATAAGTTGAAACTGGCGGAAATGACGTAATCGGCGAAAAAGTATCGTGGAAACTGACTTTTTGCTTCTAATTGAATACAGCCCATAGTATTGGGAAGAATTAAATAAGTTAGTATAAACTACCAAGTTTTACTGATAGGTACTAGATTGGTCCAGCAATTTGGCAGATGCCCTAATGCATTTTATGCTGGCCATGCACCTGCACGACCAGCTTAAGATCAGATTCACATACGATTCCCCGGAGCTCGATTTGTTGTTTTTCTTAGCACAGGATCTGTCGTACGATCGATCGTGTGCCTCACGCGCTCATCAGGGAAAAGTCATTGAAATGACATAAATGGGCGCACGATGCATCGCATGCACAAAATACACGGTACGACCTGCACGCGATACGATGGATCATATGGGCTGCACATCTGATCACACGATCCGTTTTAGGAGCTGCGGGAGCACGCATTGGATCATATCCTACTCCAAAAATACACCATTCATCGTAAGACTCTGCAAAAATCGGGCAATCGGCCCGAAATCGTGCAGGTGTATGGCCAGCATAAGAGTCCTCAGCAGTACTGTAGATTATTTTCTCATACGTGTGCAGACTGTACACACTGACACCAGACTTGAGGCAATTGAAATGATCAGAGTAGGGGATTTGACAACCCCAAAGGTAGCCCACCACAGCAGCACAGAGTATTTCTTCCATGAAACTGCCAAATATATCAAGGGACCTGTAAGTAACTTTTGTTATTTTACTTAACCTCAGTTAGATCCAACCTATAACAATTTAAATTTTTTTCATTGAATCAGCCTTTAGCAGGGGCAGATTGACCATTGACTTTAGCTGGAGTTTTCCAAGTGGGAATTTAAAAAAAATTTTTTAATCCATGACCCAGTCAGTGCTGATCGGGAGACAGCTGAAACTGACTTTGATTTGTTGATGGGGGCTGACCCTTCCTTCCACAGGGACCAGCCACCTTTATGCTTTGCTTCATGATCAGCCCAGCTGGGGAACTGCGCAGTACTATGTTTATCTATTATTCGTGATCAGCCCAGCCCACCTCTTCCTGATCCCATGCCCACCACTATTCCTGGTGGATGCCGCTCTGTCTATCACCGTCGGACCATCCACCCTGGTACAGCAGCCTGGCCGTCAGTCCCTTCTGCAGCATCCACAGCCCATCCATTGGCCCCATGGCCATCCTGCAGCAGCACCCAGCAGTATTTCATGTAGGACGGAGGATCCACTAGTCTGGAGCTCCCCGTGCCCCGCGGCCAGAGCAGCCTGCAACATGGGTCCGGCGCTCTCCTTGCTGCTGCAGCCTCCGCTTCTTCACCCCGCTCCAGACTCCGCAGACTCGGCAGCACACAGGCCAGACAATGGCCCTCACCCTCAGCACCAGGTCCACAAGTGGGGTGATGTACATGGCCAGCCAGGGTGGGAGAGTGGAGTTAGAGCAGAGGTCATGGCTGCCGGAGCTCACAGCATCACCCCGACTCTACCAGCATCGGCCAGGACACACTCTTACTGACCAAGTGCCACTCTCACACTGACCAGGGGCCACTCTCACACTGAACAGGCACTCACACTCTCACAATGACCAGGGGCCGCTCTCACACTGACCAGGGGCCACACACTGACCAGGGGCCACTCACACTGTCCAGGGGCCACTCACATACTGTCACACTGACCATGGTCCACTCACAACCTGTTATACTGATCAGGGACCACTCACACACTGACCGGGTCCAATCAAACACTGTCTCCCACTCCAGGGACCAATTATGGCCACACACAGCCTCAGCAGCACTGCTGCAGGAACCCGGGGGATATACACTGTATCACTGTCTTCTCTCTGTGGCCCCGGCCTCTCCTGACCAATCCTCGTTCTCCGATACACACCTTCAGGAAGCGGCAGCTTGCTCATACATGTGGGGGCTGCACTGTGTTGCCAAAGAGAAGAAGAGCAGCTGGAGGTGCACAGGCAGAAGACATGGATGGTAAGTATTGCTTGCTGCTGGAGACACAGGAGAATGGAGCCAGATAGACACATATGGAGGCGGGGAAGATGAATCTGGGGACGCAGAAGATGGATCTGGGGACATAGGAGATAGAGCTGAGGGCACAGAGAAGAGATTGCGCTGGAGGCACAGAGAAGAGATGGCTTTGGGTGCACATAGGGGTTTGACGCTGGGGGCACAGAGGAGATGGTGCTGGGGCAAAAAGGAGATGGCCTGGGGGCAAAGAGGAGCTGGAGCTGGACACTGGGATGTATTGGAGAGACCCAGGGGATGGTATTGGAGAGTGACAGACGGATGGTGCTGGTGAGATACAGGGGGATGGCACTAGCGAGAACCTCTTTTGCATGTTGATGACATTGGCTTTATTCTTACACTAACAGGCGGCTTCCGGACCATGTGATCTCCTGCTTGAATAGTGAATACTGACTCAAGACGCTGCCTGTCCAGGGAGGATCAATTTCTTCAGAAGTTCCTTGTTGCAGAGAAATCATATAGGTTAGAAGATAATTATTCACATGCTCGCTGTGTTTATTCACTAGAGAGAGGGACCAGGGACCTATCCATCCTCTCTCAGAGCGGTGGGCATGCCCCCAGCATGATGAAAACAAGGGGAGTGGCTTGCGGGCATGGCATTTCACACGCATCGCCACCGATTGCCGCAAGGACACACCCACTTTTTTGGTCGGGTGTCTTCGAGGTGCACACATAGGGTCACTTTCAGGATTTTTTCCACGGCCACTTTAAATTCCCAATCCGCCCCTGGCCTTTGTGTATGTTAGTAAAATAATTACATAGTGTGACTGTCCTTATTTAATATGTTATGTTTATGCATTTTAATGTAATGTATCCCCGAAAGACACGGTAAGACTCAGCAATATCTAAAGAGATCATACAGACACAGGAGACCTGTGACATTTATACTCATTAATTTAAAAGGGGCCGAGGGCTGTGAACATGAAAGTGTACAAGACATTTATATCATGTTGTAGTTTATGTTTTCAAAATATGTTTCTATGCACAGCGATTTACTGGATACCGACAGCCGAAAGTGACTGCCAACGTCAGCAGCATTACTAAATCTTTGTAGGGAGTATTTGGTTGGCAGAATCCCAAGCACTCCTCTGGTGATTTCCTACACAGCAGCTCGGAGGACCCTGTTCACAATGGACAGCTGGAGCTTGAAAGGGAATTATGAAGAAAATCAATACAATGATATTATGCAGATTAGTCCATTCATGTCCTTGGCAGTTTGGCTGTTGTGTTCTCTGACAGAGCTGTATATATTGTGGCAAAAATACTGGAAAGGTTGTCAAGGGGAGATATATATATGCCACAAGTTTTTTGCTTCTTTCTAGTAGACAGAAGCTGATTAACAGCCTTGATTGCCAGACCACCTGTGAGAGGCTGATAAAAGGTGTGTTATTCTCTCACTGCCTGGGGAACAAGTCAGAAGCCTGTTGAGACTCAAGACACTGTGATTACTGAATGTACGTGCTGTGCTAAGACTCCTGTTTTATGAGTTGGATGTTAGATCACCCCACTTTGAGAAAGGGAACAATTTTTTTTTTTGCTGTTGATAAAACTAGCTGCGGAAACTTGTGCCGAAGGCCCAGTATGTGTACTACTACTTGGCTGCTGCATGACAAGTGCAACCGTTTACCCCAGGAGATGGCACCCTTACCCTGATCTTGCCACAATATATTTATTCTTTATTACCAGTTATTTATATTGTGCACACCTATTCTGCAGCACTTTACAGAGAATATTTGGCCATTCACATCAGTTCCTGCCCAAGTGGAGCTTACAATCTATATTCCCTACCACATGTGCACACACACACTAGAGTTAATATTAAGGTCAATAACCAATTACCTTACCAGTATATCAGTGGAATAATTAGGGTATTTGGAGCCCAGGGCAAGTTAAAAAATGGAGCCTCCCCCCAGGTATGTGCGAGCACCCAAAAAGTGGGCATGGTCGCTGAAAAATGGGGGTGTGTTAACATGACACACCACCGTTTCTCATCACTCTGGGAACATTCCTTTCGATTCCATATGCACCTTAATGCTCCCAGTAGTAGTGCCCCTCTTGCAATACCCACTGTAGTAGTGTCCCTTATGCAATGTACCCAGTAGCAGAGCCCCTTATGCAGTGCCCCCAGTAGTGCCCCTTATACAGAGCTCCCAGTAGTGCCCCTTATTCAGTGCCCCCAGTAGTGCCCCTAATACAGTGCCCCCCATAGTGCACCTGTGACCGGATGTCCTCATTTGCTGACCGATCACAGATATGGTATTGATCCCCACTGGATTTTAGGGAATCAGGAATTCCCGCTTACCGTCAGTAACCGCCTGTCACTGACTCTGTCCACGGCGCAGTGGGCTTGTAACGATGCTGCCACCACCAAACTCTACCATCGGCATTTGGAACCGCTTCTTATGTACAACCAGGCTCCTACCGCTGGTACCTGGAACAGCTTCTGCCGCATATGCTTCGATGAGCTGCGGCTGCACCTCTTGATTCCTCCTGATCCCTCGCAATGGACCAGGCTCTGCACGGTAGCTGGCAGAGGGCTTGAGCTTCGGAGACGCTTGGCTCAATCCAGAAAAGCCGGAGGACGGAATAGCGATTGGCGCATTTCTGTTGGTCGCAGGATTCAGATGCAGTCGTAAAGGCAAAGATGTTTATTGCTCAACAGTCTTGAAAAATACCCTTCTCCTCAGCTTCAAGGGGGTACAGCATACAGATGTTTAGCAGTTGATGTTCACAAAGAAACACAGTTTCAGGGCTCACATGCCCTATTTTTATATAATTCTTACACATTATACCACAGGGGGTATTGTCCGCCCTATGGTTACTTAACCAATCAAACTATCTCACAAAATATAAATAAATATATCTTACATTTCAAAGTAATAAACCAATTTCCTCCATTCTAATATACCACCCCATACCAGTTGCTTCCTATAACATAAACTGATTTAGCATACAGCATAACTGTATCTTAAAAGGTAAATATTACGCAAATTTCAATTGCATTCATCCTTTTACATGTCTATGACTAAAACCCGTTTGGCTTATTTACAATCTTAACACCTTCTAAGTTCTTAGGAAGTTCCACCCAATAGGAACTTCTTAAAAACAAACAAATTGTTTTTCCAAAATTTTGCTGAGTATGTTACACAGAGACACACTGGGGAAGTTTGCATTTCAAAGGAAAGGCTTGTTCAGTCAACACCAACCCTCCACTGCCAGGCTAGGGCAATTACCATATCAATCCCTAGGTGAGGATGCCTGAAGAGCAGCTTGTCTCCAAATGTCAATACCTTTTACATTTCTATAAGTGCATAGTCTGTACATTCAAACATGTTTCCCCAGTTTAAAACCTGCGCACAGCACTTTAAACACAAGATGGTAAAATACAATATCATCCATAAATCTACAGTACATGGCGCCCTGCGCCTACATTGTCCTTTTAGTAATGGTGCAGCGGCAAGAGAGTTAATCCCTTCAGTGGAGCAGTGGCCATTTTACTGGTCTCTGGCCACAGCACCCTTATACAGTACCCCCAGTAGTGCACCCTTATACAGTACCCCCAGTAGTGCACCCTTATACAGTACCCCTATGCAGTGCCCCCAGTAGTGCCTCTTATACAGTGCCCCCAATAGTGCCAGTTATACAGTGACCCCAGTAGTGCCCCTTATACAGTGCCCCCAGTAGTGGTCCCCCTATGCAGTGCCCCATATACAGTGCCCCCAGTAGTGGTCCCCCCTATGCAGTTTCCCCAGTAGTGCCTTTTATACAAGGCCCTCAGTAGTGCCCTTTATACACGGACCCCAGTAGTGGTCCCCCCTATGCAGTACCCCGAGTAGTGCCCCTTATACAGTGCCCCCAGTAGTGGTCACCCCTATGCAGTTCCCCTTATACAGTGCTCCCAGTAGTGCCCCTTATTCAGTGCCCCCAGTAGTGCCCCTTATTCAGTGCCTCCCAGTAGTGCACCTTTATATAGTGCCCCCAGTAGTGCACCCTTATACAATGCTCCCAGTAGTGCCCCTTATACAGTGCCCCCAGTAGTGGTCCCCCTGTGCAGTGCCCCTTATACAGTGCCCCCAGTAGTGGGTCCCCTATTCAGTGCCCCCAGTAGTGCCCCTTATACAGTGCCCCCAGTAGTGGTCCCCCTGTGCAGTGCCCCTTTTACAGTACGCCCAGTAGTGGGTCCCCTATTCAGTGCCCCTTGCATTTACAGGACAGATAGAGAAAAAAAAACACAACACACCTGAATCCCCGCTCCTGCGGCCGCCGCTGTCCGCTCTTCCGTCGTCCCACTCGGCACTATGGGAGAGATGTCATGTGAATTTAGTGGTGAACTGATTTACTGACTCCTCATCTCCAGCCCAAATGAAGAATAGATCAGGGGCGTATTTATAATGGGTTCAGGGTGTGTGGTGCACACGGGCCCCTAGGTCTAGAGGGGTCCCACACCACACACCTTGCACCCATATTATACTTACCTCTCCAGAGTCCCACGTCGACGCTGGTGTCAGCGCTGTAAAAACATCTGGAAAATGGCCGCTGCAGCCATTTTCCCGTTGTTTTTGCATGTGCAGTACAGGGAAAAGGGCCGCCGCGGCACACACTAGTGCCCAGAGTCTATCAGTGCGACACTGGTTGCGCTGCGCTCAGTGTGCTACCGGCCGCCGGACCGAGAAGAGGGAACCCATGACAGAGACTTGCATATGGGCCCCCTCCTCTCTTGAAACGCCCCTGGAATAAATTGTCCATAAACATAAATAGTATATATCTATTCTTTCTTGCCATACAGTCAGGTGCATAAATATTGGGACATTGACAGAATTTTCATATTTTGGCCTCTATTCACCACCACAATGGTTTGAAATGAAACAAACAAGATGTGCTTTAACTGCAGACTTTCAGATTTAATTTGAGGGTAATTACATCCAAATCAGCTGAATGGTGTAGGAATTACAACGGTTTCTATATGTGCCTCCCACTTTTTAAGGGGCCAAAAGTAATGGGACAAACTAAACAATCCTAAATCTAACTTTCACTTTTTAATACTTTGTTGCAAATCCTTTGCAGGCAATTACAGCCTGAAGTCTGGAACGCATAGACATCACCAGACGCTGGGTTTCATCCCTGGTGATGCTCTGCCAGGCCTCTACTGCAAATGTCTTCAGTTCCTGCTTGTTCTTGGGGCATTTTCCCTTCAGTTTTGTCTTCATCAAGTGAAATGCATGCTCAATCAGATTCAGGTCAGGGGATTGACTTGGCCATTGCATAACATTCCACTTTTTAGCCTTAAAAAACTCTTTGGTTGCTTTTGCAGTATGCTTCGGGTCATTGTCCATCTGCACTGTGAAGCGCCGTCCAATGAGTTCTGAAGCATTTGACTGAATATGAGCATATAATATTGCCCGAAACACTTCAGAATTAATTCTGCTGCTATTGTCAGCAGTCACATCATCAATAAATACAAGGGAACCAGTTCCATTGGCAGCCATACATGCCCACGCCATGACACTACCACCACCATGCTTCACTGATGAGGTGGTATATTTTAGATCATGAGCAGTTCCTTTCCTTCTCCATACTCTTCTCTTCCCATCACTCTTGTACAAGTTGATCTTTGTCTCATCTGTCCATAGGATGTTGTTCCAGAACTATAATGGCTTTTTTAGATGTTGTTTGGCAAACTCTAATCTGGTCTTCCTGTTTTTGAAGCCCACCAATGGTTTACATCTTGTGATGAACCCTCTATATTCACTCTTGTGAAGTCTTCTCTTGATTGTTGACTTTGACACATATACACCTACCTCCTGGAGAGTGTTCTTGATTTGGCCAACTGTTGTGGAGGGGTTTTTCTTCACCAGGGAAATAATTCTTCTGTCATCCACCACAGTTGTTTTCTGTGGTCTTCTGGGTCTTTTGGTGTTGCTGAGCTCTCCGGTGTGTTCTTTCTTTTTAAGAATGTTCCAAACAGTTGATTTGGCCACACCTAATGTTTTTGCAATCTCTCTGATGGGTTTGTTTTGATTTTTCAGCCTAATGATGGCTTGCTTCACTGATAGTGACAGCTCTTCTAGAATCAACTCCAGACCTTTTACCTGCTTAATTGATAATGAAATAAAGAGGGAATAGCCCACACATGTCCATTAAATAGCTTTTGAGTTGATAGTCCCATTACTTTTGGCCCCTTAAAAAGTGGGAGGCACATATAGAAACCGTTGTAATTCCTACACCGTTTGGATGTAATTACCCTTAAATTAAATCTGAAAGTCTGCAGTTAAAGCACATCTTGTTTGTTTCATTTCAAATCCATTGTGCTGGTGAATAGAGGCCAAAATATGACATCTCTGTCAATGTCCCAATATTTATGCACCTGACTGTATATAGAACAATTCAACTGGTCAATTTTATCATCAAATTGGCATCAAATTGCTGTATGGATGGTACTAAAACATCCAACAATCCTCATCAGCATTTCTGCAGGGGCAGATATCAAGGGGGCCATATTGGAAGTGGGGGGGTGATTTAGCATTTCTGCATTGTTATTGGTGGATGATCAGTGCCAACCACCAATCAGTGTGCTACTGCAGCCACAATGCTGCCTGGTGGTGCCTAAGAAGCTGGCAGAGGATGGAGCCCAGCTTTTCCGATGTGTTTATAAAACACTGAGGGTTTGGTTGGTCTTCACTCATCCGCTATCGATGTTCAGTAACCATCAATGGTTTTTTTCCTCCCGAGGGTGTTGATTTTACCATCCATGGGGGAGGTCTGATGGCAAAATCCCATTGCTTTTCTGTACTGCACATACATGGCCGCAGTCTTTGTTTGTTGCACATGGGAAGACCTAAACTATTAATGGTTTAACTTCAAGCTTTTCCTCTCTTGACCATCAAGGGTTAACAACCTTGAATCAGAGCATCCAGGCAGGATCCGCTGTGTGCCACTTCTGTATAGTGTGTGGCCATAGGCACCATGTTCCCGCTAGGGGAGGCGATCACTCCCCCAGAATCCACTAATGCATCTGGTAAAGCTGAAACAGCAGGAGCATATTAAACATGCCGGAGGGTTGTCTCCTGGGCGCCATTCATGGGTGCTTCTTAATTGATTCTCTATAAATGATGCCTGTTATGTTTGACCAATCCCCTGCCAACTGCATTCCTACCTACAGGCCCGCCAAGAACCGCGCGGGGCCCCATTAAAAAGGGGGCATGGCCTATTTGTGTGCGGTGTGGCCACGCCCCCTTATGTGAAAAAAAAGAAAAGTTTTGCAGCGCCGCGTGCGCTGGCGAGGGGGACGCAGCCCAGCGCATAAGCAGTGGGGGGCGCGATCAGCTTGATCGCTCCCCCACCAGACATAGGAGACTGCTGTGGCTGCTTCTTAGTAGCTGCGAGCAGTCTCCTAGTGCAGTCCAGCACACAGCAGCATGTGCTGGCTGCTGTGATGTAAGAAGGGGGGAGCAGTGCCAGGCCCCCACTGGGCCCCTCCAGCAAGCCCAGGCCCGGGTAATTAGTACCCGCTCCCCCCCTCTCGGCGCCCCTGCCTACCTATGACCTAAGTTTCCATCATTTAAAATGTAAAATCACCTAATCACACCGGCATTCCTATTTTTCTGATAAGCTAAATCCCCTTCATGGCCTGGGGCTGATCCTGATGCTGCGGAAGTCTGATTTACTACCGTATGTGAATGCGAGTTTCAGTGCAGCTTCAAGCAGGAAGCCGCTCCAACCGATGTCTATCCATCCACAACCCCATGCTGCGTCTAAGAGGTCCATCATAAACAGGCTTCACCTCCCCATATGCATGACTTAGGGGTCTACGTACTAAGCCGGAGAGAGATAAAATGGATGGAGATAAAGTACCCACCAATCAGCTCCTAACTGTCATCTTTCAAGCACAGCCTGTAAAGTGACAGTTAGAGCTGATTGGTGGGTACTTTATCTCCATCCACTTTATCTCTCTCCGAGGCTTAGTGCTATTTGTGTCCCTGCAGAGATCCCAGTTTCAGCCCCTCTGTCTGGAAACTTTACCTGGTCTCGTGAACGTCTTCACAGTGACAAAAGTACGATGTGATAAGAAATGAAAGAAATATACATATTTTTGTGCCTTGCTGACCTGCTTTATATTTAGGGATGTGCGCTGGCCCATTTTTGCCGGATTTGGATTTGGTTCTAATTCGTCGTCCAGCTTTGGATTTGGATTTGCCAAACTGCGGTGACTGGATTTGGATTTGGATTTGGAGTTTTTTACAAAAATTGACCAATAAAGCTAAAATCACATAAATTGGTCTTTTTTTTTCTTCCTAGAGTGTTATTAACCTCAATAACATTAATTTCCAGTCATTTCCAGTCAATTTAGACCACCTCACAGTTTAAATGATACAGTAGTTTTCACCATTATTGGCCAAAGGTTGCAGTGAGCTGACTGGTTACCAAGCGACAGAGCAGTAACACAGACACCACAGTTTAAAGCACATCTATGAAACATTGCCACACAGCAGTGGCAGAAATGAAAGGTAGTGCAATGGTCCTTGGGCCCTCCCACCCACCCAGTGTGGTACGGCCAGCAGAGTCACAGTACTTGTTTAGACAGTGGGCTACGGTCCACGGAGTCACAGTGCACAATCTTATTCACATTACACCACACATAAGGCCGGATTCAGACCCGCTCGCAAGTGGGTCAATGGCCGGGCAATGCACACGCGCGAGCCCCGGAGCGAGCGACAAATCACTCGCTTCGGGGCTTGCAGCAAAACTGGCCCCATTTTGTAGGCAGGGAGGAGGGGGTGGCTGGACAAATGGAGGCGTTCCTGTAGGAACGCCTGCCGTTTGTGGGCGGCCCTACTGATATCACCAGTGATCAGTAGTGAGCAACCGGCTCTATTAGAGCCGGAAGCTCACTGGGGCTTGCGGCAGACGAGACCCTACCACAAGGGTCTCGTCACAAGCCTGATGGTCGCGATCATCGCGACCATCACCTGGCCGCTCGCAAAAGCTGTGGGTGGTCACCCACAGCTTAGCGAGCGACCAGGAGGCCGGTTTTTAGAAAAAAAGCGGCCGCCCTGATTCAGAGCGAGCGCTCGCCTTTTGCGAGCGGCTCTGAGTCAGGGCCATAGTGCCCCTGATTCACATTACACCATAAAGTAGTGTCTCTTATTTATGTTACAACACACAGTAGTGCCCCTTTTACACAATGCCCACAGTAGTGCCCCTTTTACACAATGTCCACATTAGTGACCCTTATACACAAAGCCCACAGTAGTAATGCCCCTTATACAATGCTCACAGTAGTAGTGCCCCTTATACAATGCCCACAGCAATAGTGTTCCTTACACAATGCCGCCAGCAATGGTGTCCCTTACACAATGCCCTCAGTAGTAGTGCTCCCTATGCAGTGCCCTCAGTAGTATGCCGCCATTAGTAGTGCCCCTCGTTGTATGCCCCCAGTAGTATGCCCCAGTAGTAGTGTCCCTAGTAGTATGCCCCCAGTAGTATGCCCCCATTAGTAGTGCCCCTAGAAGTATGCCCCCATTACAAGTGCCCCTAGTAGTATGCCCCCAGAAGTTGTGCCCCCAGTAGTTGTTCCCCTTGTAGTATCCCCTATTAGAAGTGCCCCCAGTAGATGTGCCCCCATTAGTTGTGCCCCTTGTAGTATGCCCCCAGAGGTTGTGCCCCCAGTAGTTGTGCACCTAGTAGTATGCCCCCATTAGTAGTGCCCCCAGTAGTATGCCTCCACTAGTAGTGTCCCCAGTAGTATGCCCCCATTACAAGTGCCCCTTATAGTATGCCCCCAATAGAAGTGCCCTAAGTAGTTGTGCCCCTTGAGGTATGACCCCATTACAAGTGCCCCTTGTAGTATGCCCCCATTACAAGTGCCCCCAGTAGTTGTGCCCCCATTGGTTATGCCCATTGTAGTATGCCCCCATTGAAAGTGCCCCCTTTAGTTGTGCCCCTTGAGGTATGCCCCCAGGAGTTGTACCCCTAGTAGTATCCCCCCATTAGTAGTGCCCCCAGTAGTATGCCTCCACTAGTAGTGTCTCCAGTAGTATGCCCCCATTATAAGTGCCCCTTGTAGTATGCCCCCATTAGAAGTGCCCCCAGTAGTTGTGCCCCTTGTAGTAAGCCCCCATTACAAGTGCCCCTTGTAGTACGCCCCCATTACAAGTGCCCCCAGTAGTTGTGCCCCCATTAGTTATGCCCCTTGTAGTATGCCCCCAGTAGTTGTACCCCTAGTAGTATCCCCCCATTAGTAGTGCCCCCAGTAGTATCCCTCCACTAGTAGTGTCTCCAGTAGTATGCCCCCATTACAAGTGCCCCTTGTAGTATGCCCCCATTAGAAGTGCCCCCATTAGTTGTGCCCCTTGTAGTAAGCCCCCATTACAAGTGCCCCTTGTAGTACGCCCCCATTACAAGTGCCCCCAGTAGTTGTGCCCCCATTAGTTATGCCCCTTGTAGTATGCCCCCATTCGCATTGCCCACAGTAGTTGTACCCCCATTAGTTGTGGCCCTGGTAGTATGCCCTCAGTAGTTGTGCCCCCATTAGTATTGCCCCCAGTAACGCCGCCTTACACAGGAGAAAAAAAAACGTACCTGAAGCCCCGCTCCTGCTGTGACCGCAGCCGTCCACTCCTCTCTGCACTATGGGTGAGACGTCGTGACGTCTCTCCCATCACCCGCAGCGGGGGGAGCCGGAAGGTGGAGCTCATGAGTGAGCTCCAGCCGGCTCCCTTCAGGGACGCAACAGCCAATGAGAGTCTGCCTGACTCTCATTGGCTGCTATTACAAACACACAGCTGCCGCTGGCGGCTGTGTGTTTGTTTCTGTGTAGGGCAGAGCGCTATCACAGCGTTCTGCCCTACACTAGTGGGGCCCTGACGTCAGATTCTCTTGCGAGAATCCGATATCAGGAGGCCGCCGTTCGGACTCGAAGGGTGATCCGAGTCAGACGGGGAACACCCGAACAGCATTCGGGTGGACTCGAATCCCCTATGTTCGGAGCGGTTCGGATTCCACAGAATCTGAACCGTTCATCTCTACTTACTGTATATTACCCCCATTTTGTATTAAATATAATGGGCCTGATTCAGAGATACACGTCAAGCCAACGCCAGGGCTGCAACTAGGGGGAGGCTAAGGGGGCACGTGACTTGAGGGGGTGCCGGGGAGAGTCTGCCGAGAGGCTAGGTTGCTGCTCTTGTGTGTTTGGAGCCACATCTCGGCCTTGAGAGGCACAGAGACACCGTCAGTTTAATGTTTAATCAGTGCTTGCGGACCGGCAGCCAGTGAGCAGAGGCTGCCGGTCCTTGAGCTCCAATTGGTTTGCAAACGGCGCCACATTACAATGACGGCAGTACTGATAGTTCCCCAGTGTGTGGCAGCCCCATCCCGCACCATCTCGAGCTCACGCACTGCACGGCCCTGGCAGGTAAGAGAAGGGAGATGGGGCCTTACTGTGGATTAATATAAAAGAGGCCTTACTGTTGCATAATGTGTAAGGGGCATTACTGTGACATAATGTATATGGGGCCTTACTGTGGCATAATGTATATGGGGCATTACTGTGGCATAAATGTATAAGGGGCATTACTGTGTCATAATGTATTAGGGGCATTACTGTGGCTTAATGTATAAGGGGCATTACTGTGGTATAATGTGTTGTAATGGGCATTACTGTGGCAGAATGTTTGGAAGGGGCATTACTGTGTTATAAGGGACATTACTGTGTGACATATTGTGTTGTAAGGGGCATTTCTGTTGCATAATGCGTTATAATGGTAATTACTGTGTGACATATTGTGTTGTTAGGGGCATTACTGTGGCATAACGTGTTATAAGGGTAATTACTGTGTCACAAAACCACATACCCTTTTTGTCCTCTATATTGAATTTTTTTGGGGGGGCGCCAAATTATGGCCTTGCCTCGGGTGCCAAAAATCCTAGTTTCATCCATGGTAATGCTCGTAGTTACGCAATTTTTGCACATGCATCAAGATCCCCCAAAACTGCTGCTGCGAATGTGATACACAGAGTATAGACACAAAGGTGCCTTTGTGATGTAGACATACAGTGTCTTCAATGCCATGGGCGATGATGGCGAGGTGTTGTAGCGCATGCATGGACATGGTCCGTCTTATTGGCGTGTTATGGGCGTTTCGCCAGCGTGTCGTGAAAGTGTTGCGTACACCGGCCCTGATTCAGAGATAGACTGAATCAGTATGTAATAGCGCCGTCCGCATGGCTTCCTGACTGCATCCCAGAGAGACACAGAACACATCGCTCCTCTGTCTTTGGACACAGCAGCGATGTGTGTATATATATATATATATATATATACGCTCATGCGGCAGGAGGCGTCTGAAGGAAAAGATGCCTCCTGTCAGTATCTGAGATCAGAGTGCGACGTCTGAAGACGCAGCATCGGATCAGGGTTGGGACAATCGGTCGCAATTGTTTCAGCATCGGCCATTTGATCAAACTAAAGCTTACTCAGACTGACCGCCTCTTGCTGCATGGAGGCACAACAGTACATGCGATCACGCAGGACTCATCCTGCACCAGGGCAGAACGGGTCCTGCAAATGCATATGTGCTCCATTATTGGAGGTACAGTATATGTAATCCATCGGGTTTATGTACATCTCTCAAAAATGCCCACAGAAAGTGGCTGCTAGATTTTAAGGTGCAATTATTTTTATACAAATCCAGGTCGTCAGTGTAACAGATATACCTCTCTCTGCTGGTCAGTGTAACAGATATACCTCTCTCTGCTGTGCAGTGTAACAGATATACTTCTCTCTGCTGGGCAGTGTAACATATACCTCTCTCTGCTGGTCAGTGTAACAGATATACCTCTCTCTGCTGGGCAGTGTAACAGATATACCTCTCTCTGCTGGTCAGTGTAACAGATATACCTCTCTCTGCTGTGCAGTGTAACAGATATACTTCTCTCTGCTGGGCAGTGTAACATATACCTCTCTCTGCTGGTCAGTGTAACAGATATACCTCTCTCTGCTATGCAGTGTACCAGATATACCTCTCTCTACTGGTCAGTGTAACAGATATGCCTCTCTCTGCTGGTCAGCGTAACAGATATACCTCTCTCTGCTGGTCAGCGTAACAGATATACCTCTCTCTGCTGTGCAGTACAGTGGCGTAACTAGGGCAGGGCGAGCGGGGTTCGTGCCCTGGGCGCCGTTGGACCGGCGGCGCGGGGGGGGGCGCCGCCGGCCACGGTACCGGCCCGCCCGCCCTAGATAGCCAGTGTAGCGCCGACCGCAATGAGTGCGGTCAGCGCTACACATTTGCACAGGACTGGCGCTTGGCTTCCAGCGCCGGTCCTGTGCTGCACGCCTGAGCCCGTTCCCTCCCCCTGAGCGCTTGCCCAATAGCGCCAGGAGGCGGGCTCAGGCTGTGCATAACACACGCATCGCCGCCAGCACTGGCGGCGATGCGTGTGTTAAACAGCAGCCAATGAGAGTCAGCTAGACTCTCATTGACTGCTGCAGCACCCACTGTAAGAGCCGGACTTCCGTCCGGCTCCTGCAGTGGGTAATGGGACTGATGTCATGACGTCAGTCCCATAATGCTGAGCGCGCCAGCCCGGGCGGACTGGAGGGCGGGAGCGGCATCGGCATCGCGGACAGGAGCAGCGTGGAATCAGGTAAGTATATTTTTATATATATTTATTTATTTTTAAACCTTACCTATCTGCACAACGGGGGAGGGGTTGGCTACTACTGGGGGGGACATCTACTGGGGGGGGACATCTACTGGGGGTGCCATTGGGAGGACCTCTACTGGGGGGGGCTACTCTACTGGGGACTACTACTTGGGGGGGGACTACCACTGGGGGCATTCTAAAAGGGGCCTAGTATTACTAGAGGCACTGCACTCGGGGGACCACTAATGGGGGCAATAATAGGAAGGGCCACTACAGGGACCACTGGATAGGGGGGGGTCACTACTGGGAGCCTGCATCAGGGGGACCACTACTGGGGGCACTGCATGGGAGGGGGGGACACTACTGCTGGGGGCACTATATAAGGGGCTTACTGCTAGGGGCACTGCGGGGACCACTACAGGGGGCACTAGATAGGGGGGATCACTACAGGGTGCCTGCATAAGGGGACCACTACTGGGAAAACTGCATGGGGGGGACTACTGCTGGGGGCACTATATAAAAGGGCACTGCATAAGGGGATACCGCTACAGGGCGCACTGCATTGTGGGGACTGCTACTGGGGGCACTGCATAATGGGGAACACTACGTGGGGCACTGCATTTGGGGGGGCCACTACTGGGGGTACTGAGTAAGGGGAACTAATTGGGGGCTGTATAAGAGGGACCACTACTGGGGATACTGTATAAGGGGCACTACTATGGGCCTGCATGAGAGGGACCACAACTGCATACTGGGGGTACTACTGGGGTTAAGGTGCATATGGATAGGAATGTTCAGTTTGAAAATAAAGGGGTGTGTCATGTTGACACGCCCCATTTTTAACTGACCACGCCCATTTTTTGCCGCGCGCGCACATAGGGGGTTGTTGCTCCCTTTTCAAATTTGCCCTGGCCTCCAAATACCCTAGTTACGCCACTGGTGCAGTATAACAGATATACCTCTCTCTGCTGGTCAGCGTAACAGATATACCTCTCTCTGCTGGTTAGTCTAACAGATATACCTCTCTCTGCTGGTCAGCGTAACAGATATACCTCACTCTGTTGGTCACTGTAACAGATATACCTCTCTCTGCTATGCAGTGTAACAGATATACCTCTCTCTGCTGGTCAACGTAACAGATATACCTCTCTCTGCTGGTCAGTCTAACAGATATACCTCTCTCTGCTGTGCAGTGTAACAGATATACCTCTCTCTGCTGGGCAGTGTAATGGATATGCCTCTCTCTGCTGGTCAGTGTAACAGATATACCTCTCTCTGCTGTGCAATGTAACAGATATACGTCTCTCTCTGCTGGGTAGTGTAACAGATATACCTCTCTCTGCTGTGCAATGTAACAGATATACCTCTCTCTGCTGTGCAGTGTAACAGATATACCTCATACTTGCCAACTCTCCCTCATTGAAAGGGAGACTACCTGAAATAGTAGCAATCTCCCTGTCTCCTTGAATAGTCCAGTAATCTCCCTAATTGCACCTTACCCCCACTATGAAGCTGTTATAGTAATAAAAATACAGAGATATATACATTCAAATGGGATCATTAGTATCTTTTCCCTGTATTGGGTATAATGCACAATGATCCCTATGGCTACATAGATTTTCTGAGAAGTACCGTATCAGTGTGTTTTCATCAACAAGTAGATCTTACTAACTGTTTTGGGGCTCGTTTACATGTGGATGTAAGTCAGGTTTATGACACGCCTCTCAGATATATCAGTACACGCCCACTTTACCGACCCACTCAGAGGTGCTGCTTTCACAATCTCCCTGAAATGCTTTTTCAAAAGTAGGCAAGTATGATATAGCTCTCTCTGTTGTGCAGTGTAACAGATATACTTCTCTCTGCTGTGCAGTGTTACAGATATACCTCTCTCTGCTGAGCAGTGTAACAGATATACCTCTCTCTGCTGGCAGTTTAACAGAAATACTGCTCTCTGCTGTGCAGTGTAACAGATATACCTCACTCTACTGTGCAGAGTACCAGATATATCCCTCTGCTGTGCATTGTAACAGATATACTTCTCTCTACTGGCAGTTTAACAGATATACTGCTCTCTGCTGTACAGTGTAAGAGATATACCTCTCTGTGCTGGGCAGTGTAACATATACCTCTCTCTGCTGTGCAGTGTAAGAGATATACCTCTCTCTGCTGAGCAGTGTTACAGACATACCTCTCTCTCTGCTGGGCAGTGTAACAGATATACCTCTCTCTGCTGTGTAGTGTAACAGATGTACCTCTCTCTGCTGGGCAGTGTAACAGATATACCTTTCTCTGCTGGGCAGTGTAACATATATTCCTCTCTCTGCTGTGCAGTGTAACAGATATACCTCTCTCTGCTGGGCAGTGAAACAGATATACCTCTCTCTGCTGGGCAGTGTAACAGATATACATCTCTCTACTTTGCAGTGTAACAGATATACCTTTCTCTCTGCTGTGCAATGTAATAGATATACCTTTCTCTCTGCTGTGCAGTGTAACAGATATACCTCTCTCTGCTGTGCAGTGTAACAGATATACCTCTCTCTGCTGGGCAGTGTAACATATATACATCTCTCTGCTAGTCAGTATAACAGATATACCTCTCTCTGCTGTGCAGTGTAACAGATATACCTCTCTCTGCTGTGCAGTGTAACAGATATACCTCTCTCTGCTGTGCAGTGTAACAGATATACCTCTCTCTCTGCTGGGCAGTGTTACATATATACATCTCTCTGCTAGTCAGTGTAACAGACATACCTCTCTCTGCTGGGCAGTGTAACAGATATACATCTCTCTGCTAGTCAGTATAACAGATATACCTCTCTCTGCTGTGCAGTGTAACAGATTTTCCTCTCTCTGCTGTGCAGTGTAACAGATATACCTCTCTCTGCTGTGCAGTGCAACAGATATACCTCTCACTGCTGGCAGTGTAACAGATATACCTCTCTCTGCTGTGCAGTGTAACAGATATACCTCTCTCTCTGCTGGGCTGTGTAACAGATATACCTCTCTCTGCTGTGCGGTGTAACAGATATACTTCTCTCTGCTGTGCGGTGTAACAGATATACCTCTCTCTGCTGTGCGGTGTAACATATACCTCTCTCTGCTGTGCAGTGTCTCAGATATACCTCTCTCTGCTGTGCAGTGCAACATATATACCTCTCTCTCTGCTGGGCAGTGTAACATATATACCTCTCTCTGCTAGTCAGTATAACAGATATACCTCTCTCTGCTGTGCAGTGTAAAGCTGCATATACACACAACGATTTAGTTAATGAACGATTTCAGTAAACGATTTTTTTCCCTTGAAAAAATTAACTAAAATCGTTTACTAAAGTTGTTCATTTACTAAATGTAATGAACGATTTTTATGAACTACAAATGATTTTTGCATATCAACTTAATGAAAATCGTTGAGTTGACAAGTCTGACTGAACTACAACTACAAACGTGAACGCGCATGAACAATAATCGTTCATCGTTTGACTCAGAAAGTGAACGATTTTTTCAAACGATTATCTTTAAACAATATCGTTTAACGATAATCGTTCAAAAAATCGCTGTGTGTGTATGCACCTTATCAGATATACCTCTCTCTGCTGTGCAGTGTAACATATATACCTCTCTCTGCTGGGCAGTGTAACAGATATACTTCTCTCTGCTGTGCAGTGTAACATATATACCTCTCTGCTGGGCAGTGTAACAGATATACCTCTCTCTGCTGTGCAGTGTAACACATATACCTCTCTCTGCTGTGCAGTGTATCAGATATACCTCTCTCTGCTGGGCAGTGAAACATATATACCTCTCTCTGCTGGGCGGTGTAACATATATACCTCTCTCTGCTGTGCAGTGTAACAGATATACTTCTCTCTGCTGTGCAGTGTAACAGATATACCTCTCTCTGCTGTGCAGTGTAACATATACCTCTCTCTGCTGTGCAGTGTAACAGATATACCTCTCTCTCCGCTGGGCAGTGTAACATATATACATCTCTCTGTAAGTCAGTGTAACAGATATACTTCTCTCTGCTGTGCAAAGTAATAGATATACCTCTCTCTGCTGGGCAGTGTAACATATACCTCTCTCTGCTGTGCATTGTAATAGATATACCTCTCTCTCTGCTGTGCAGTGTAACAGATATACCTCTATCTGCTGTGCTGTGTAACATATACCTCTCTCTGCTGTGAAGTGTAACATATACCTCTCTCTGCTGTGCAGTGTAACAGATATAGCTCTCTCTGCTGTGCAGTGTAACAGATATACCTCTCTGCTGTGCAGTGTAACAGATGTTCTTCTCTCTACTGTGCAGTGTAACAGATATACATCTCTCTGCTGTGCAGTGTAACAGATAAACCTCTCTGCTGTGAAGTGTAACAGATATACATCTCTCTACTTTGCAGTGTAACATATACACTTCTCTCTGCTGTGCAGTGTAACAGATATACCTCTCTCTGCTGTGCAGTGTAACATATATACCTCTCTCTGCTGTGCAGTGTAACAGATATTCTTCTCTCTGCTGTGCAGTGTAACAGATATACATCTCTCTGCTGTGCAGTGTAACAGATATACCTCTCTGCTGTGCAGTGTAACAGATATACTTATCTCTGCTGTGCAGTGTAACAGAGAACGCACCGCTGCTACTGGGGACCCCTCTGTGTGTGGGGGCCCAGGGACGACCGCCCCTGTCGCCCCCCCTTAATCCGGCCCTGCAGGTATACCTCTCTCTGCTGGGCAGTGTAACAGATATACTTCACTCTGCTGTGCAGTGTAACAGATGTACCTCTCTCTGCTGTGCAGTGTAACAAATATACATCTCTGCTGTGCAGTGTAACAGATATTCTTCTCTCTGCTGGGCGGTGTAACATACAGTCAGGTGCATAAGTATTCGGACATTGACAGGAATTTAATATTTTGGCCTCTATTCACCACCACAATGGCTTTGAAATGAAACAAACAAGATGTGGTAATTACATCCAAATCAGGTGAACGGTGTAGGAATTACAACGGTTTCTATATGTGCCTCCCACTTTTTAAGGGGCCAAAAGTAATGGGACAAACTAAACAATCCTAAATCTAACTTTCACTTTTTAATACTTTGTTGCAAATCCTTTGCAGGCAATTACAGCCTGAAGTCTGGAACGCATAGACATCACCAGACGCTGAGTTTCATCCCTGGTGATGCTCTGCCAGGCCTCTACTGCAAATGTCTTCAGTTCCTGCTTGTTATTGGGGCATTTTCCCTTCAGTTTTGTCTTCATCAAGTGAAATGCATGCTCAATCGGATTCAGGTCAGGGGATTGACTTGGCCATTGCATAACATTCCACTTTTCAGCCTTAAAAAACTCTTTGGTTTGCTATTGCAGTATGCTTCGGGTCATTGTCCATCTGCACTGTGAAGCGCCATCCAATGAGTTCTGAAGCATTTGACTGAATATGAGCATATAATATTGCCCGAAACACTTCAGAATTCATTCTGCTGCTTTTGTCAGCAGTCACATCATCAATAAATACAAGGGAACCAGTTTCATTGGCAGCCATACATGCCCACGCCATGACACTACCACCACCATGCTTCACTGATGAGGTGGTATGTTTTGGATCATGAGCAGTTCATTTCCTTCTCCATACTCTTCTCTTCCCATCACTCTGGTACAAGTTGATCTTTGTCTCATCTGTCCATAGGATGTTGTTCCAGAACTGTAATGGCTTTTTTAGATGTTGTTTGGCAAACTCTAATCTGGTCTTTCTGTTTTTGAGGCTCACCAATGGTTTGCATCTTGTGGTGAACCCTCTATATTCACTCTTGTGAAGTCTTCTCTTGATTGTTGATTTTGACACACCTACCTCCTGGAGAGTGTTCTTGATTTGGCCAACTGTTGTGAAGGGGTTTTTCTTCACCAGGGAAATAATTCATCCACCACAGTTGTTTTCCGTGGTCTTCCGGGTCTTTTGGTGTTGCTGAGCTCTCCGATGCGTTCTTTCTTTTTAAGAATGTTCCAAACAGTTGATTTGGCCACACCTAATGTTTTTGCTATCTCTCTGATGGGTTTGTTTTGATTTTTCAGCCTAATGATGGCTTGCTTCACTGATAGTGACAGCTCTTTGGATCTCATATCTACAGGGCAATTCAATTTGGATCAAATAGTCAGTTTTTGCAATAATTTCGCACCGATGACGTTATTTTCGCTGGTTTTGGTTTTACACCGTATTCAATTTCAAGGACTTTTCGCAGGTTTGAAAAGTCTTTGAAAAAAAATGTGGATAACTTTTCACCACTGAATAGGTGGCGAAAAAAAGTGCAGAATTGGGGTTTAGGGGTGCAGGCTTAAAAAAAAATAGCCTGCATCCCTGGGAATGTCATTTTAAAATAAACTGTGTCAAAAAAAGTTTTAAAAAAAAATAGGGACACCCCAAAAATTATTTAAAATTTGGGGTGAAAAAAAAATGGGAAAAAAAATGTTTAAAAATAGGGAAATAGGTTCAGGGCTATTCTGCAAGTATGCGGCAGGTGTATTCTACAATAGGTTATTAGCGGCAAGTGCATATTTGCAGAATTTAAAAAGAAAGACTTTAGGGACTTAAAAATATGCTAGTACCCATTTTCATGTACCCCAAATTTGATGGGACCACTTAAAAACATTAAAAAAAGAAACCTAAGTGCTCTTCTGCATTACTTCTTCAATGTCGGGAAAAAAACACCTGCAGCCACTATTTAAAACCCCGACTTTCATTTGCAGGCTAAAACGGAGGTACCCATAGTGATCCCCCATGTTTTTACAGTTTTAGGGGGGTCCTACAATATATTCCAGGTAAATTTCACCGGGTCCCATTTTCGTAGCTTTCCAATTGAATACGGGGAGTCGACAGCAACTGATTCCAAATGCAAATGTCACACCTAGAATCAACTCCAGACCTTTTACCTGCTTAATTGATAATGAAATAACGAGAGAATAGCCCACGCCTGTCCATTAAATATCTTTTGAGTTGATAGTCCCATTACTTTTGGCCCCTTAAAAAGTGGGAGGCACATATTGAAACCGTTGTAATTCCTACACCGTTCACCTGATTTGGATGTAATTACCCTCAAATTAAATCTGAAAGTCTGCAGTTAAAGCACATCTTGTTTGTTTCATTTCAAAGCCATTGTGGTGGTGAATAGAGGCCAAGATATGAAAATTTTGTCAATGTCCCAATATTTATGCACCTGGCTGTATATACCGCTCTCTGCTGGGCAGTGTAACAGATATACCGCTCTCTGCTGGGCAGTGTAACAGATATACCTCTCTCTGCTGTTTAGTGTAACAGATACAGTATACCTCTCTCTGCTGGGCAATGTAACAGATATACCGCTCTCTGCTGGGCAGTGTAACAGATACAGTATACCTCTCTCTGCTGGGCAGTGTAACAGATATACCGCTCTCTGCTGGGCAGTGTAACAGATACAGTATACCTCTCTCTGCTGGTCAGTGTAACAGATATACCTCTCTCTGCTGGGCAGTGTAACAGATATACCTCTCTCTGCTGTTTAGTGTAACAGATACAGTATACCTCTCTCTACTGGGCAGTGTAACAGATATACTGCTCTCTGCTGGGCAGTGTAACAGATACAGTATACCTCTCTCTGCTGGGCAGTGTAACAGATATACCTCTCTCTGCTGGTCAGTGTAACAGATATACCTCTCTCTGCTGGGCAGTGTAACAGATATACCTCTCTCTGCTGGGCAGTGTAACAGATATACCTCTCTCTGCTGGGCAGTGTAACAGATATACCGCTCTCTGCTGGGCAGTGTAACAGATACAGTATACCTCTCTCTGCTGGTCAGTGTAACAGATATACCTCTCTCTGCTGGTCAGTGTAACAGATATACCTCTCTCTGCTGGTCAGTGTAACAGATATACCTCTCTCTGCTGGGCAGTGTAACAGATATACCTCTCTCTGCTGGGCAGTGTAACAGATATACCTCTCTCTGCTGGGCAGTGTAACAGATATACCGCTCTCTGCTGGGCAGTGTAACAGATACAGTATACCTCTCTCTGCTGGTCAGTGTAACAGATATACCTCTCTCTGCTGGTCAGTGTAACAGATATACCTCTCTCTGCTGGGCAGTGTAACAGATATACCTCTCTCTGCTGAGCAGTGTAACAGATATACCACTCTCTGCTGAGCAGTGTAACAGATATACCGCTCTCTGCTGGGCAGTGTAACAGATATACCTCTCTCTGCTGGTCAGTGTAACAGATATACCTCTCTCTGCTGGGCAGTGTAACAGATATACCGCTCTCTGCTGGGCAGTGTAACAGATATACCTCTCTCTGCTGAGCAGTGTAACAGATATACAGGGCCGGATTAAGGTCTGTGGGGGCCCCTGGGCAACTAACTTGTGGGCGCCTCTATATACCACAGTTTCTCGTCACCCTAGGTACATTTTTTTTCTTTTTATTCACCTCTGTAGTAATGCCCCTCATGCAATGCCCACTGTAGTGGTGCCCCTTATGCAATGTCCCCAGTAGCAGTGCCCCCAGTAATGGTCCCCCATATGCAGTGCCCACTGTAGTAGTCCCCCATATGCAGTGCCACCTGTAGTAATGCTCCTTATGCAGTGCAGCCAGCAGTGGTCCCTCTATGCAGTGCCCCTTATATAATGCCCCCAGTAGTGGTCCTTATATAGTGCCCCAGACTTGCATAGGGGGACCCCTAGTAGCGGTCCCCCCCTATGCAGTGCCCCTTATATAATGCCCCCAGTAGCGGTCCCCCTATAGAGTCCCCCAGTAGTGGTCCTTATATAGTGCTCCAGACCCAATAGTGGTACCCCCTATGCAGTGCCCCTTATATAATGCCCCCAGGAGTGGTTCCCCTATACAGTCCCCCAGTGGTGTCCCTTATATATTGCCCCCAGACCCAGTAGTGGTCCCCCCAATGCAGTGCCCCTTATATAGTGCCCCCAGTAGTAGTTCTCCCCTATGCATTGCCCCCAGTAGTAGTGCCCCCAGTAGTAGTCCCCCTATGCACTGACCCTAGTAGTGCCCCCCCAGTGCCCCCATGAAGTGTGCCCCCTCCCCATGCATTACTCTCTGTAGCGGCCCCCCTCTATGCAGTGCCCTCTGTAGCGGCCCCCCCTATGCAATGCCCTCTGTAGCGGCCCCCCCTATACAGTGCCCTCTGTAGCAGCCCCCTCTATACAGTGCCCTCATTAGCGCCCCCCCTATACAGTGCCCTCTGTAGCGGCCCCCCCTATACAGTGCCCTCTGTAGCGGCCCCCCCATACAGTGCCCTCTGTAGCGGCCCTCCCTATACAGTGCCCTCTGTAGTGGCCCCCCCTATACAGTGCCCTCTGTAGCAGCCCCCTTACACACACACACAAAAAAAAATCACAACTTACCTGAAACGCTGCTCCTGGTGCGCCCGCTGCAGTCAGCTCCGGATCCCAGCTCTTCTCCTTCAGTATGGGAGAGATGTCAGCGTCATGACGTCTCTCCCATCACACACTGTGGGGGGAGCCGGAAGGCGGAGCTCATGAGTGAGCTCCAGCCGGCTCCCTCCGTTGTGCAGCAGCCAATGAGAGTCTGTCTGACTCTCATCGGCTGCTGTAACTATAAACACAGCTGCCGCCAGCGGCTGTGTGTATGTCACTGTGTAGTGTAGACTGCGCTCACTGCGCGGTCTACACTACACTAGTGGAGGGGACACTAGCGGCGGGTGCAGATAACACACCGCTGCTACTGGGGACCCCTCTGTGTGTGGGGGCCCAGGGACGACCGCCCCTGTGGCCCCCCCCCCCTCTTAATCTGGCCCTGCAGATATACCTCTCTATGCTGGGCAGTGTAACAGATATACTTCTCTCTGCTGTGCAGTGTAACAGATATACTTCTCTCTGCTGTGCAGTGTAACAGATATACTTCTCTCTGCTGTGCAGTGTAACAGATATACATCTCTCTGCTGTGCAGTGTAACAGATATACCGGTACCTCTCTCTGCTGGGCAGTGTAACAGATATACCTCTCTTTGCTGGGTAGTCTAACAGATATACTTCTCTCTGCTGTGCAGTGTAACAGATATACCTCTCTCTGCTGTGCAGTGTAACAAATATACATCTCTCTGCTGGCCAGTCTAACAGATATACCTCTCTCTGCTGTGCAGTGTAACAGAGATACCTCTCTCTGCTGGGTAGTGTAACAGAGATACCTCTCTCTGCTGGGTAGTGTAACAAATATACCTCTCTCTGCTGGGCAGTGTAACAGATATACTTCTCTCTGCTGTGCAGTGTAACAGATATACCTCTCTCTGCTGTGCAGTGTAACAAATATACATCTCTCTGCTGGCCAGTCTAACAGATATACCTCTCTCTGCTGGGTAGTGTAAAGCTGCATACACACACAACGTTTTTTTTAATGATTATCGTTAAACGATATCGTTTAACGATAATTGATGGCAAAAATCGTTCACTTTCTGAGTCAAACGATGAACGATTATCGTTCATGCGCGTTCACGTTTGTAGTTTGTCGTTTGTAGTTTGTCGTTCAGTCAGACTTGTCAACTCAACGATTTTCATTAAGGGAATATGCAAAAATCGTTTGTAGTTCATAAAAATGGTTCATGACATTTAGTAAATGAACAACTTTAGTAAACGATTTTAGTAAATTTTTTCAAGGGAAAAAATCGTTTACTCAAATCGTTCATTAAAAAAATCGTTGTGTGTGTATGCAGCTTTACAGATATACCTCTCTCTGCTGAGCAGTGTAACAGATATACCTCTCTCTCTGCTGGGTAGTGTAACAGATATACTTCTCTCTGCTGTGCAGTGTAACAGATATACCTCTCTCTGCTGGGTAGTGTAACAGATATACCTCTCTGCTGTGCAGTGTAACAGATATACCTCTCTCTGCTGGGTAGTGTAACAGATATACCTCTCTCTCTGCTGGGTAGTGTAACAGATATACTTCTCTCTGCTGTGCAGTGTAACAGATATACCTCTCTCTGCTGGGTAGTGTAACAGATATACTTCTCTCTGCTGTGCAGTGTAACAGATATACCTCTCTCTGCTGGGCAGTGTAACAGATATACTTCTCTCTGCTGGGCAGTGTAACAGATATACTTCTCTCTCTGCTGGGTAGTGTAACAGATATACCTCTCTCTGCTGTGCAGTGTAACAGATATACCTCTCTCTGCTGTGCAGTGTAACAGATATACCTCTCTCTGCTGGGCAGTGTAACAGATATACCTCTCTCTGCTGTGCAGTGTAACAGATATACCTCTCTCTGCTGTGCAGTGTAACAGATATACCTCTCTCTGCTGGGCAGTGTAACAGATATACTTCTCTGTGCTGGGCTGTGAGCTGAGTCTACAATAACAAACCAATGATCATATAGCTGGTAATCTAGTGAGCTGTATTACTGGCATGTTATACTTTACTGATCGGTTACTACTGTCATTAGGCACTGTGCTGGTTACAATGGTGGCATATAAGACTTTTATCACATCCTAATTGGCATTTTTCTAGTTAATTACCAACTATCAGGCATTATCACTAGAATACTACAGAGTGCATTTGGGATTTAAATTATGCCTGGTGCACTGTTACTGGCACATTACCTTTTACTGGGTATTTTCACTGTCATTATCTTAAAGGCTAATTATTGGTATTTTTATATATTGCATGAATTTATCATTGCAGATTTACATTCCAGTACTACTGGTATATTATCTCACTGGCATTATTATCAATAGTATATTACTTATTAATGGGTATTACCACTGTGTACACTGCATCTTGCCTGTATCAATTTCTACGTATTGTATACTGACTTTTGGTTGGCACTATTTTTGGACATGTTACATGATATTCTGATTATTACTTAGGGCTCTATTTACTACAATCCGCATTTAGATTGCAGATTGTATTGTAATATTTCCGACTGAATTCGCATTGTGAATTCAGGCAATATCACAGGGATTTATTAAAAATCCCATGTAGGGACAGAGCTTGCGATAAAGCTCTTTCCCTGTGAATCCCCTCTGCAGCCTTATCACTGTATTTTTTGGAAACAATTCAGTGACAAGGTACGGTGCATGCGCCGACCGGTGGCCGCAACACCCCCCCCCCCCTCTGCAAGTGCGCAATCACGATCTACCAGCAGGTACTGATTATTTATACTCCATTCACACCGAGCAGAGAACATGGGATATTGCCGGGTCAATCCAGCACGACCTGTGCCCGGCCCTGGTAGCTCTTGGAGTTGACGTTATCTCCAAGCATCCTGTGTGAACGACAACGACTGTGTCCAACGGGCGGCCTGAACGGGGTAAGCCATCTGAAGCCCACGTCTTCAACCCATGTTCAGTTTTCCGGGTTGGACACGGGGGCTTCAGTGTGAAAAGGGTATTAGTTTATCTTGTATCCTAATTTTAAAGTGTTCTGTAAAATTAAATTGAGTCTTACTAGATCTCTATATATAAGCATTTTTTGCTACTTAAATAAACCGAAATAGTAAATTATTTTATATTTCACAAAATATTTTTTTTTAAATTGCAATTTGAGGACAGTTCACCTTCAAATGTTGCTGAAAAGAAACTACTAACATTAAAATTAGATTTTTAACATATGCAAAATGATTAAAATCTCTCACGGATCTTTATCAAACATTTTCTGTTTGATAGGAACTATGAATCAATAATGAGCTAACCTAGATTGAAGCAATCAATTTGCAGATGACATATTAAATGATTAACTATAGTGCGTCTGCGTCTTCACTGACCTGCTTTAATCAAGTCAGGTCTAAATCAATTTGCTGTAGGTGTGTCCTGAGCTTTTCCGACATCAGAGATGTTTTTCAATGCACAATGAGGCTTCTAGTGCCGCCAACAAATGCTGCCTACATCAACGTGGACTTATATGTCTTATCCTTGTCGTTAATAACAGAGTGGCTATACACATGAAGAAAGTTTAATTCAACATTTGAGGTGTACAAAATAGATTTATAATATGTGAGGTGAATTTTTTTTATCTATTTGTGCTGCTTTATTCTATAGCGTTGCTTTTGTAGAACTGGAAAGTGTTATTCATAGGGGTGTGGTGGCATTCTTATAGTGTATAAGCCCCACCACAACTGCTGGGAGACTACGCCATAGATGTATTACCCTTTCTGTAAAAAAGTTATCCCTCACATAAACTTTCAGTCTTCCTTACATTTACAATGTGTTTCCTTCTTATAATTATATAAACCACTCCATCAGAACAGAGCAGCTTATATGGAATCGGCATGATTTACTCAACACCAGCATCCCGGCAGCAGTGGAAATCCTGATAGTCCTCAGGTAAGTATTAGCTAACCTAATTCTACCCCCTAACCCTCCCTTAGGGGTGCCTAACCCTAACTTCCCCCCCCCAGTATCTAACCCTAATCCCACCTCTAAGTGCCTAATCCTAACCCCCCCTGTCCCCGCTGCCTCATCCTATGTCCCCCGGGGGAAGCCTAACCCTAACCTCCCCCTGGGGGTGTCTAACCCTAACCCCCCTTCCCCTAGCCTAAACCTAACCTCCCTGGGGGGTGCCTAACCCTAAATCCCCCCAGGAACCCTAAACCTAACCCTCCCCCCTCCGCGGCTATCCGCGATCGGCACCTGGCGGCCCTTCGATCAGGATGCCGGGCGTCGGGCTCCCGGCGCATGTCTAATGACAGGCGTGGGCATATCGACACCTGTCTTTAGACCCTTGCCGGGATATGACAGTCGGGAAGCCAGCTGTCGGGATTAGGTCCGCCGGCTTTCCGACTGCATACCGCTTATATGCACATTGTGGTGGCTATCTTGGGGAAGCCTTGCATGGACGTCGCCATTTTGGGTGGGCCCGTTTGCACTTAGTCCCTGTGGTCCCCTGGATAAAGAGCACTAGGAGGACCAGGGGGCTACATAAGATATCTCCAGTGGTGCCTCTGATTAGAGTAATCATTGTTTCCCCATATAATAGTATGCGGAGAGCAAATCAGAGACGAAACGAACATCACGTTTCCGTTAAACTGCTCAATTTAATTCCGCCATCTGGAGAATGTGAAATGAGCTGTAGTGTACCTCGGGGGAAGAGGAGCAGTAAAGTTCACTCCCTGTGTCCAGCATCCGCCCTGTGACGTGTGCAGTCCCTGGAGCGCAAGGCACTGGCTGTGTGAAGAAGACTTACTGTGCTCCTGATATTTCAATCTTTGCAGTGCTTGCCGGAATCGCGGAGGGGCGACCTATCAGAGAACGTCTCCTATAAGGTAAGTTTTCCTGAATGGCTACAAAACATTTCTAGCTACTGTATACATTCCATCAATATGTACAAGTTTACAGCCTGGAGAGCTATGGGGAGATGGGGAACAGAGGTGATCTAATAGTAAGAGGTTTGGAGACTCATTTAAATCAGGTGTGTGACTGTGTTTATTAATTTTAACTATTTTGTTATTATGGACAAAAGTCTTAGGGACCCTAGTCTAGTTTACTAAGAGGGAAGATCGACAGCGCCATGATGAAGAGCGGAAGAGGCGGCGCCACTGACCATGATGGGCCAGCGGCAGAAATAAGAAATTGGGGACCGGAGAAGTGCTGCAGTGGTGGGAAGCAAAAGAGCTAATGAAGCTCCCTACTGCAACCTCTCCCAGCCTTGGGCCAACGGTATTAATTAACCCCTCCCTAGACCACCAGGGCTGTCAGGCACTAGACCCGTGGGGCACAGTCAGGCATTAAGCCTGTGAGCATATAGGCAGGCGCTAGGCCCTACCACTTTAAGCGGGCATTAGGCCCTATAAGGATTAATTGCCCCTATTAGGTGCAAATGACCTGGGTATTAGACCCAGGTTACATATCAAGAAAGTAGGAGGCACTAGGCCCGTGGCCATCAGCCAGGCCTTAGGCTTGTACACATATAGGAGGGCACCTGGCCCAATTCATTAAGCCCCACGGTTAGGCAGTCCCCATAGGCCTGAGCCCTGTATAAAGTGGCCCTGGGCATTAGGACCAGGCTACTACCTGAGCCCAACATTAGGCAGGCCCATAGGCCTGAGGCCATAGTATGGAAAGGGACTCTGGGCATTAGGCCCAAGTCCCTCCTGTGCCCTGTAGTAGGCAGGCATAAAGCTTGAGCTGCCGGAAAGACCCTGGGGGTTAGGCCCAGGGCCCTGAGCCCATGGAGAGTGGCTCATTTAACATTTAAACATTTAAAGAGACAGCACCATGTTTTACTCTTGTGTGCTTACCATCTATGATTGTTTCTCTGTGCAGGGCAAAGGTTTAATGGTTTATTGTTGTACATGCCGCATTACACACACTGTAGGTTGAGGGTGATATTGTCATAGTATGTGTAGTAGTGTGACGCAGGTTTAGGCCCTGCATGGCTGTAGTGTGTATTTCCTTAGAGTGAGCAGACGAAGAGCAAGAGTGGACACAGTGAACAATATCTGTACATACTGTCTCTCACTGTCTGTTTGTTCCTTTCTGTCTACCTTCCTTCAGGGCGGACAGTGGACCTTGCACCCCAGTGCAAGGTCGAGTCTTCACCTGGTGCGCAAGTACCTATAGGTGAAACTCGGGATCTGAGGCCAAAAGTGCCAGTGATGATCTTCACTTAAAACCCGAATACATTTGTTCGGTTCTCGGTCAGGTAGGGCGTGTTGGTCGACGTGAGGAAGGACGCATCTCACATCATCTGCTTCCTCCTAGGTAGTCGTGTCCATGTCCAGTTTGGAATTCCAGGACCATCTGATCAACTTACGGCCTGAAGGTGAGAGGGTGCGACGCCAGGTAAGCCACAAGATTACACCTGCACGGCAGCATGCACCACACCGCACCCCTCTTACACGGAGACTGGCAGCAGACTGTCAGTGATTGACAGTCTGCTACCGTTTGGGGGCGGGGAGGGGGCGGTGATGCCCTCCGCTTCCCAAAAGGGAGGCGTGTCACCACCGTTGGGGGAGGGAAGAAGCCAGGATCTCCGTCGGCTGATGGAGATTTCCTGGCTTCTCCCTCTCATCTGCGGCAGCCGGCTGTGTGACCCCATGGGTCACCTTAGCTGGCCGATGTTCCGCAGAGTATCCGATGCTGCGTTGGACAATGCAGCTCGGATACGTCACGCCTCCTGCTGCATTACCATATTTGCACAGACGGAATTGCAAGTAGCTTTGCAATTCCGTCTGAAGCTGAATCAGGCCTCCAGTACGTGGCTTCGCTATTTAAGTGGAACCCAATGCAGAATGATGCCGCTGGGGCTAACTGAGATTTTGGGGCAGGATGCTGCATGAGCTTTTATTTATTTATTTCTCTTACTATTGATGACAGTGTGATTTATATACATTTGGACTTCTAAGGGACTACAGGAACTTTTACATAACTGTATATATTTGTATTCCAGTACAACAGTAGAATTGTCCGTTAAGCTAGAACACTTAATACCTTAATACCTTAACACTTAATACACCTTAATACCGGCAGCCAGCTTCCTGACTGTCATATCACGGCGAGAAATGCCGGGCGTCTAGATGTAGACGCCTGACATTTCCCCGACGCCGGGAGACAGGCACCCGGCATCCCGATCGATCGGATGCCGGGCGCCGCGAGAGGACTTGATGGGGCCAACTGCTAGCCCATCACCAACAACTCAATACCTAGATGGGGACCAACTGCCAGTCCATTGCCAGCAACTCAAAGCTTAGATGGGGCCTACTGCCAAACCATCACTAACAACTCAATGCCTAGATGGGGCCAACTGCCAGCCCATTTCTAATAATTCAATGCCTAGATGGAGCCAACTACCTGTCCATTGTCAGCAACTCAAATCTTACATGAGGCCTACTGCAGATCCATTACCAACAACTCAGTGCCTCTTGTAAACAGCTCCTGGTATCCATCTCCCCTGCCATTGACACACAAAAAGGCCCACTGGGACCAATGGTATCGCAGACCCCAGTAGGGGAAAACTGCTCAAGACCTACAGCAAGATAGCCACTTTTACTGTTCTTTAACAGAAAAAAAATGTCCACAATCACAATAAGGCTAAGGATTGGGAACTTCCAAAGACTCAAGTGCCCTCCCAACCAATAAATCACTATTATAAACCAGCAACTCAACCCCAAGTCTCCACCCCTTAACTGTAATAGGACTACACAAATCAGACCATAAAAAGGGGACATCCCTTAATATTTTAATCCTTGTTCCTAAATGCATTCTGACACAACCTGGTAGTTTAGATTCTGCCAGGCATATAAAATACCTGATGTCTTCCAACTCAAAAGAATGCAGCCTGTCAATTCACTTGGAACTAATGAGGTACCTTGTGCCTTATGCCACTCCACTACAGTATGTGTAGGTGGTAGAAACACCTTATTAGCCTATTTCCCTATTTAGAGTGAGTTCATGTAAGACAGCTTTTTAAGTTTCCTTAACCCTTTACTAATACTTCATCATAGCAACCAATCAGATTCTTTGATTATATGCTTCATTTTTTTTAAGTGCACTAAATAAATGATAGATAGAATTTGATTGGTTAGTATGGGAAACACCTCCACCTATCCTGTTCTCGTAGTGTTAATAACTCTACCCCTATTTCCGGGAACTATCTATGTATATTGCAGTTTGCACAATATTTCAATTCGCTCGTCCTAGACCCAATTTCCTTTTTGTTCTAGATTTCAAACATTATGGTAAAACTCTGACCTGCTGCCTTAAATAACTCCCATGTTGACTTTTTACGCTGGAGCTGTTTTCACTTGCAAATGATTATTTTGGGCAAACACTCTGGGCCTTTCTTGGCACATCCTCTAACTCTTGTAATCTATATAATGTCATCATTGCCTGCATATGCTTGAGAGAACTTCATTTAAAAAAAAAGTGTTTCTGTAAAGCAGAAAATAGCCACTAGAGTGATCTCACCGAGTCTTTTTGCTGGCGGAAACATCTCGTGTTTTCTATGCTGAATGCAGGTCAATCTGTAATATGGCATTAAGCATTAGGAATATTAAAGCTTCTGCATTCAAGTGAACCTACTTAAAGCTTTAATAAGGGTGTGAAATCTCTGATCTGTCTCGTATGGGTACAAAATGATTATTACAGTTTGGCTGTAGTATTTGCATAAAACATTTTTTATTTTTTTCTTGAACAAAAGCATTAAAAATATTTATCGAGAGAGAGAGGGCTTTTGGCCCCGTGCAACGATGCTAAAAAATAAATATGTGTATAAGAGCATTTGAAAGCCTGCTGCAGAGTTCATTAAGTTTGGTATTAGGATGCAAGACTTGTTTGGGGCATAATATTGACGGAATGCGGGACATGTATGTGATCTAAAAATATTTGCATTTTATACTGTCTTCAGAAAGTAACGGCCGCGTGAATCACTTTGCAGAATTTTATATTCGGCGGCTGTCTGGGAATGTTAACTAGCTCGACGTTCGTGGCTGTAAGTAATCTCAGATTGGGCTGAATCTCTTTAATTGCCACTTCAGTAATAATATTTTTCAAATCATTATGTTGTTTAATGCAGAAAAGACTAAAAAAAAAGCAACTCTGACGTTCAATAGACAATGGTTAAATGGCTGTCAAAAATCTGTGAATCATCCACGTGGTTTAAACGTGAATATGTAATCGAAGGCGCAAAAAAGCAAGACACCAGAGGGAGTCCTACATTTTATTTATAAAGATAGTGCTGACTTTTCCAGGGGCATACTGCCATTTTTTACTGATGCGTCACCTAGAGAAAGGGGGATTGATCAACTGTTCGGACAGTAAGGCGACTGTAAAAGCAGGATTGCAAATTTATAATTAATATTCAAATTTATAATTAAAAAATTTGCAATATGCAACCTGTATTCTAGGCCTCATCCTAAAATAGAAGCATATTCAAGCTTTAGAAAAGAACATGGTCAATTCCAGATAGGTATAAAAACCTTGGGGCTAGATTTACTATTCCGCAGTTTGTGGAAGGTGCCGATGATCATTGGCTTTGCCTGGTGGATTTAACACGGCAACAGAAAAAAATTGCTAAAGCAGGCTGTTTCAGCATTTATGTCTTTTATTTCTGTTGCCGCTTTAAATCCATCAGTCAAAGCCAACAAACACCGGCGGCTTTGACAAACAGCCGAA
Organism: Taudactylus pleione; assembly: GCA_031769625.1. Taxonomy (NCBI): domain Eukaryota; kingdom Metazoa; phylum Chordata; class Amphibia; order Anura; family Myobatrachidae; genus Taudactylus; species Taudactylus pleione. The sequence goes on along the minus strand of JAUIMM010000436.1, from coordinate 7,010,656 downwards.
TAGTAAATCTAGGCTTTTGGAAATACAATAGCCCAGCAGAGAAGACACCAGACACCAACAGGTTAGAAAGCCATCTTACAGAGAATATCGGCCTCCATGGAGGAGGAGTACCCATTTCTGAAAGCATAGAGGCATAGGTGGCTGCAGTGGCGTTAGTTCATCCCAGATGCCCGGTGGCAAGTTATAATTTAGTGCCCCCCCCGTCACAGCCGCTGACACTGTAATGTAGAAATTCGCATGCAGACAGGTTATAGATAGATGAAGGCAGTAGCTGATGGTCTGACATGGAGTTCTCCACTAGTGTATGGTGGCTTCTCAGGTGCCGGGAAGGGGTGCCATGTATTGGGCGGCCTTGACGGTATACTCCGGGTACGTAGTCACAGCCCTAAGTTGGGTGAATATGTTATGGACAATGGAAGAGGTACCCCTCCAGAGCTGGAGCCCTGCGGCAGGCGCCTCCATTGTCTCCCATAGTTCTGCCCCTGGGTGGCTGATGATGATATTCTCAATGAATCGCGTCAACGTTGCTCCACCCCCCCCCCCCCCCTCTACAATGCCAGTAATCTCAGCACTGTATAGTGTTAGGCAGGGCTACAATGATGCAATTGCCCTCCCTCAGCTACTAACGCAACATTTTTCTTTGGCAGTTGGTTAGCAGGAAACGCAACTGCAAACTGAAAGAACTTCGAGGTACAATATTAAAAGAGATAAGGTACGCCTCTCAACCAATCCATACAAAATCTTCCATACTGGCAGCTCCAAACAAGCAGGATCTGCTACCTGCTATATAACGAATACTAATATAATGGAGTGGGAGAGCTTGTGTGTGAAGAGAAAACACAATAGCTACTGTAAAAAATATTTTTAATACCAATCAAAACATGAAGACAATATAATATTAAATAGCAAGGTTTTATAATAAACTTTCAGCTCTTTATGTCAGTGCCGTATATTCTCTTCCTATGCACCGGCCATTGGAGACCGAGACGGTAATTATTAATATACACATGCAGTGTTCACACTCCCGCTCTTGGGCGGTGGAGTATTTCACACCACAGATACATTGTTTGGGGCTAACATACATCAGATAGGTACACAACAAATAGGTAGTGACGACTATAAGTGCGCACGATGTTATATAATTATTAAGAATACTTCCCAATTATGGTGATTCTTGTAAATGGATGCCAATAGATGATTTCTCCGTGGACATGAAAAACATCAGAAATATGTACACATCGTGTGATATAGTACAAACAAAAATTTTATTCACCACAAAGAGAGATAAACTAATAATCAAAAAATGAAAAAATATATAAAAACACAAAAAATATTAAAAAAAATATAGATGTAGCCTTCAATAATAAGTATACCAAAAATGCAGGAACAAGGGATATGTATGGAATCCTTAAATGATATTCAATATAAAATTACCAGAAGTCCCATTTCTTGAGGGCAGCCTTAAGGAAGAGAGCTTGGCTCTCGAAACGCGTTGGCATTTGGTGACAGGATTGCCTGACTTGTGAGACTCGCGTTATAAGAAGCCCCCTGACGAGGAGTGGATGAGAGGTTATCCGGAGAACCTCCACCTTTTACATCTATGAGCCCTCAAGAAATGGGACTTCTGGTAATTTTATATTGAACAGTTACATAGTAAGAAGATACAATTTGCTCACTTCTATTTGGAAATAGCAGGAAATTTTTTATCAATTGTTTGACTATCTGTATTGACATCACGTAAAAATCTTTGTATATTCCAGTGCATAGGAAGAGAATATTCGGCACTGACATAAAGAGCTGAAAGTTTATTTTAAAATGTTGCTATTTAATATTATATTGTCTTCATGTTTTGATTGGTATTAAACATATTTTTTACAGTAGCTATTGTGTTTTCGCTTCACAAACAAGCACTCCCACTCCATTAAAGCATACCACCCAACATGACCCTCTTCAGGAAGGACACAGGGCTTAATTCAGAGGCGGCCGTACGGTCTACGACCGCACGGCCGCCTCGATGTTTGGCCAGTGCGTATGCGCACGAGGGAGCCGGCTCCCTCGTACGCATGCGTGAAACCCGCTACGACCGACAGCACGGGTCGTAGCGGGTCTCTTTCCAAAGGGGGCGAGCTGTCGATGTTGATTGACAGCTCGCCCTATTTGGAAGGCGGGCCGGGGGGGTGGCAGCCCAAACGGAGGCGTTCCCATGGGAACGCCTAACGTTTGGGGGAGGCCCCACTGACATCACTAGTGATGTCAGTGGAGAGCTTCCGGCTCTGACAGAGCCAGAAGCTTTCCGGGGCTTACGACAAGTGAGACCCTACCCTCTGACCATCGCGACCATCACCCGAGCGGTCGTTAGAGCTGTTGGTGTAAACCCACAGCCTAACGACCAAAACAGAGGTGGGCGGTCAGGATGCAAGCGGCCGCCCAGTTTCTGAGCGACCGCTTGCATCCTCCGACCGCCTCTGAGTGAGGCCCACAATGCTCTGGTCCTGGGCTTCCCTGGTAAGAGGTGGGGCTGCAGCGCAGGTCAAAATTCAAATAGGGGAGTCACACCAACTGTCATTTCACACGCTGCCAGACATCACTGGCTGGGACTCACTGGCAGTTGGTGTGACTCCCCTATTTGAATTTTGGACTGTGCTGCAGCCCCACCCCTGGAGCCGCCACCAATCATAAATTACCAGGGAAGTCCAGGACTAGAGCATTGTGTCCCTCCTGGAGAGGGTCATGTTGGGAGGTATGTTAAAGGTACAATATTACATATGTTATGGGAGGATGGTATGTCCTCTGGAGCTGTGTAGTGATTGTGCACACTTACCTGCCTCAGTGTAGGCAGAGGACACCTATCTCAGTGTATGCTGCTGGTGATGTCAGTGCCTGAAGCGTCCTTATAATGGCTGTACAGACTGCAGGGTGACTGCCTGAGGCATCCAAAGGACGCAGTGATACTGGATGCAGGGTGCCATTCCAGTCAGATGCAGGGGTCATGGGGCAGCGATGGTGCCCTTGTGTGACACAGCTCCTCTCGCACACCCCTAGTTAAGGCCCTGGGAATACATCTTATACGGACGGTCGCCCCTCTAGTGAGGGAGGGGTTTGTTGCTTCGTGACCCATTGCATTGAAGGAACCCAATCCATTGAGTTGAAGGTAGGTATGACGGTGGCCACCGTAAGTTGGGGTGGGCATGGTCTCCTTACCCCGATGACCAAATTTGAATACTATGTTTGCAATAGCTTTTCCTAGGCTGCCAACTTTATGGCAGTGATAAGTAAAATTGGACTTTCCGCTAGCTATTGTGTGTCGTGTTTTATTTCTTATGGGTAAGATGTCGATGTTTGAATTGCAGTTGTACTGTTATGAATCCCTGGGTAGATTCACTGTGAGATTGATTTATCTATCAGAAATGAGGAGCACAACAGAATAGAATAAGACTGAGTAAGTGAGCAGCCGAAAGGCCAGTGGAGCTCCAATCAGGAGAGGGCAAAGATGACGGAGCAGCCAGATAGGAGGACCTCACGAAATAGCAGCCCGGCATCCCAGTCTCCTAGCAACAGGTCTGAGAGGACTGACCGGAGGACTGTTGTTAAACAAGACGCAGCGGTGGCTTGTGACATGTAGGGGATTAGCAAATGATTTAAACACAAGGTAAGCCATTATTCTTAAGGAAGAGAGAGAGAGCGAGATGATCACAAGCTCTCACTTGTACATTCCCAATCGACCATGGAGGAGTTGAAAAGACGTCTTGTGTTCTTGGCTCACGATAGGAGTTCTCCTGGTGAAAACATTGGGCCTGATTCAGAGCCGGACGCTAATTGCGCTCGCTCGTTCAGAAAAAGGGGCCGGCTATTTAAATTGAGTGCTCGCTCTTTGCGGTCTGTTGACGCCTCTATGTCTGAGTGAGCGAACAAAACATGCGCTCGCTATTTTGTAAAGACGCCCCCTGGCCGCTCGCATCCTACATCATCTCCGCTATTTATTTGATTAATCGAGTACATCGAAAGGCATCTGAACTGCTCGCAGTGCTTGTGGTAGGATTTTCCTACCGCAATCATGCGAACAGTTCAGGCTAAGAAACAACCAAGTGACGTGGTCGAAGACGCTGCTTTGTTAATTATGCACACCCTTAAAACGCCCGTTTTGACCTTTTGGCACGCCTGCGTTCGGATCTCCACTCCCCGTTTTCAAGCACCTTCCCCTGTTACAACCCACAAACGCCTCATCCTGTCACTCAAATTAGCAGGCACTCGCTATTTTGCGTGCGCTCGATTTCCGACCGCAATGACTGGTTGGCGCATGCGCATTACGACCCATACGCATGCGCAGATGTGCGTACATCACTCGGAGCGAACGAGCGGCCGCTTACGAGCGGCTCTGAATCAGGCCCATAGTGGGAAGCTTTACTTTCTCCCAAAGGTTTGTACCTTGCAAAGAAGCACAATGTGGGCCTGAATCTGAGTCCCACACAATGCGTTTACGAGCCCTGCATTCCCGGAAACAGGGGGTGCCGCCCCCATTTTCTGGATGTGGCAAGGCCAGGGGCGGGGTACATGAATGCAGATTCCTGGCCTTACATCCCAGCCAGCCAGCGAAAGCTGAGGCTTATTCAGCTGTCCGACACTGTCCAACATCGCAACCGATGTCAGACACCCCCCTACCGCATTTGCATTTTAGCAAGGATGGAATTGCAAAGCTGCTTGTGTGCGCATTTGCAATTCCATCTTTGTCACAATTGGAAATTTCCTTACATATTTTAAACAGAAATTGTAATTTCTCCAAATTAATACATATAATACGCCATATGTAAAGTTTGTGCAACCACTTGAGCCATTCCCAATGACCGCCAGAGAATAATTTATTGCGCGTCCACCCAGATTTCTTCGAGACACTACAGTGAATGCTGTGCCCTTTGGTCTCCAGAAGTAATAGCATGGGCATAGCATGTTGTTTGCTGCCTGCTCCACAACTGGTCTTCTCCGATGCACACAGATGCTTTGTAATGTAGATGGAATAACTGGGATAAAATAAATTGATAGACAAATCAGTTACATGTTGCATGTTAATTATTATTTGCTAGTTAAATCTCTCCTCAGTTCAACAATTATGGTATCAATAGACGCGGCCTTATCATTAAATGCATTGATTTCTGTATATAACTCCGCCATTCCCTTATCTGTATTACAGTATTGGTCTCTTTTCCAATAATTGTGATTCCAGTATGCAAATCTCTCTACGTCTATCAATGATACATTGGTTTTTCTCTCCCAATTGTACTTCCAGGGTATAAACCCTTGTTACTATTTTCGTCACAGCTCTAGCAGTTAGAATCTTATGAAACATTGAAATCACTAGCCCTGTTCTTGGCTTACAGATCCGGCTTCCAAATCAGGGGCATATCCAGAGATTTTTTTGTGGGTATGCTCTACTGCCACCTATTTGTGGGAGGGTCTAATTTGTAATTCTTATAACCAGTTCTAGAAACAGGAAGAAATCTGTGAAATGATTTCATAAATGAACAAAGTATCTACAAACTTATCCAGCGTGTGGAAGCTTCTATGTCTGAAATCAAGTTATAACTTATTAACTTTAGGTGAGTACTGTCACCTTTTTTGCATACAATCACACGCTCCGGGGCTCGCTACAAGACGGGGCGGCTGTCGATGTTGATCAACAGCTCGCCCCGTTTTGTAGGCGGGTCGGGGGGGGTGGCTGCGCAAACGGAGGTGTTCCCGAAGGAATGCCTGCTGTTTGTGGGCGGCCCTACTGACAGTCAGTAGTGAACTTCCTTCTCTATTAGAGCAGGAAGTTCACTGGGGCTTGCGATGGACGAGACCCTACCACAAGGGTCTCGTCGCAAGCCCGATGGCCACGATAATCGCGACCATCACCAGGTTGCCCGCTACAGCTTTGGGTAGTCACCCACAGCTTATTGAGCGGCCTGGAGGCCGGGGTAAACAAAGAAACCGGCCCGCCCTGATTCAGAGCGAGCGTTCACAAATAGCGAGCGCCTTTGAATCAGGGCCTTAGTATGTTTATGAGAGTTGGGGGTGAAATCCTCCTTGTTATATCTGTAAAAGATAAGTGCCTCTCTTCCCTTCAGTATATGAGAATCATCAGGGGTCATGGAGACACATCAAATCGACAAGATAGTGTAGTAATCTTTAAAAACATCAATATTTAATAAAGAAATGCACTTACAAACATCGAAAAAAACACAGCATATCACAACAAATCTCCACATACGGCACACTGCAACATTACTGAGGTCCCAGATGAAGATAGGGAAAGGAGTCGACTTGCTTCTGTGATCTGTGATCACCCAGCGGCCTTAGAGAGAAGCAGCCGTCAGGACCTTCATTCTCCCCCCCCCCCCCCACCCTGTGTGATTACCCAGCGGATGCTTCACTCTGCAGCCACCGGGATCTTCAGTGTTGGCCCCCCTCTCCCCATGTGACGACCTGGTGGCTGATCCTTCTTTGTGCAGCCACCGGGGCCTTCAGTGATGGCACCCTCCCCCTATTTGATGACCAGGCGGCTGCTTCTTAGGGATGGCCATCAACCATCGATGTTGCCAAAACATCGATGGTTGCTGGCCCATGTAAACTACTTTTGCCATTGATGGCAGAGAACCAATTGTTCTCTGCCACCCATGGAAGAGCAGGAGCTGATTATTATTTTTTTGTGTCAGGATGGAGGTCCATCCTGAAAATGCTCCTTCGATGGACACCCCACCAATGGCCATCCCAAGTCCCTATTTATTTTCCCCAGTCAGTCCCGATCATTGTTACTATCATTTTCCCGATACATTGGAAAAATCGATTTTATGCAGAACTCAACCATCGATGGTTTAAAGCAATCAGCCATTGATGGTACAGATGTCGATGAACATCACTACAGTATACCATAGAAATTGTTATATTTATGGTATACTCTGTTTTAAAAGAAAAAATATAACCGCTGGGCTGGTCCCCACAGTGTCCGGCAGCCGTCCTGCACTCACCTACCCCTGCTGCCTCGATCAGACCTCAGCTCCGATCGGGCAGCTCTACATTATATGCTGCATGCGCTAACGCTGCTGGCAAAGGAAAAAGGCTGACGGGGGAGCTACTGGCTCCTCCCACAAGCCTTTGCGGAGCCTGTCAGTCACCACTGATGGCTCTGCCTCCATCCAGCCCCTCTGCAGCCCGGCCCGACTCCCAGCCCTTACCTTCAAGAAGACAGCACCCCGTCACTGTGACGCTGTGGCTGAGACGAGCAGGGGAGCAACAAGTAAGTGGTGATGACGGCGGCTGCTGCACAACGAGAAGGGGAGGGGTGAGACACACAGGGGCTGGTGGAAATGGGGCTGGGGTGCACAGGGGCTGCTGGTGGGAATGAGGCTGACATACATGGGGCTGGCCCGGCTGGGGTACACAGGGGCTGTTGAGACACACAGGGGCTGGTGGGAATTAGGCTGACATACATTGGTGCTGGGATACACAGGGGCTGCTGAGACACACGGACTGGGGGGAATGAGGTGGACAAACACTGGGGCTGAGACACACAGGGGCTGGGGGTAATGAGGCTGAGACATGCACTGGGGCTGAGACATGCACAGGGGCCTGGGAATGGGGTTGAGACACACACGGGCTGGGGGGAATGAGGCTGACACACTGAAGCTGGGGAATGGGTTTGAAACACACACTGGGGCTTGGGAATGGGGTTGAGACACACACTGGGGCTGAGACACACTGGGGCTGGGAGGAATGAGGATGACACACACTGGGGCTGGGAAAAGAGGGTGAGGCACATTGGGTCTCGGGGGAATGGATCTGAGAGAGACACTGGGTCTGAGGGAATGGGGCTGAGACACACTGGGTCTGAGAAATGAGACTGAGACACACTGGGGTTGGGGGAATGAGGCCGAGAGCTACATGTGGGCCCGAGTATGGAGAGAGACACAGGGGATCCTGGAGAGAGACATGGAGGCCTGGGGATGGAGAGACACAGGCAGCTTGGAGACCCAAAAGGAGCCTGGAGAACCACAGGGGACCTGAGTATGGAGAGACGTAAGAGAGTCTGGAGTAACATGGGGGCCTGGAAAGACACAGAAATTGTTTGATCAGGGAAATTCACATTTTACCCTGCACAAAAACTTCTGTTACTCTACATTATCTGGTTATGATGATGACATTGGTTATATTTCCACGTAAACAGGCATCTTCCAGACAGTGTGATCTACATGAATAGTGAATACCGGCTGCCCAGTAAGACTCAAATTCTTCAGAGGTTCCCCGTTGCAGAGAAACAGCCATATAGGTAAGAAAAAAGACTTCCAAACTGACTGGACTGTACCTAATGCAGAGGGATGGGGGTCCCCAAAAAGAGTATCATTCACCAAGATTTCTGTTGCCGACCCTGCTCCCCTCAGTAGCTTGCAAAAGCCCCTCCAGGCCCTAAGACGAGGGGGTATCCTGCCCTCCTCCACAGACCCCATGCCCTCAACAGACCCACCCCCTCAACAGACCCGCCCCCATAAGGGCTGCTTCCAGAAATTTCCCGGGCTGGTTTTCCATCCCATTCCGCCCCTGAATTCAATCATACATTTTTTAAAGTTTTTTGGTAAAAATATTAGCCAGTTAAGTGGTTAAAATATAGATAGTATTACGGCAATCTGTGCTTGTGCGTGAATTTTTATAGAACAAAAAGGAACATTTCTGCTCTATCCCCCACTAGACAAGTAAGAGAGGAAGGGGAAGGGTGACTGCGGAGTAAAGGAAAGGAAGGGGACCTGGGAAGGTGGAGAAGAGTGGCGGAATTCTCTTCCTCTTAGATGGGGCTGTAGGTGACAGCACGCCTTCACGATGCTGCTGGCTCCAAGTGAGCACCAAAACATTATTTAATGAAAAATATTGACACCGATCAACAGTCTTTTCATTGGCAATGATATTAGAGCGAATTTGGGTTAACTTTGTGGTGATAATTCCGAATATGTCATCGGTTTTATGAGATTGGCTCCAGTGGGATATATATTTTAGGATGATCGCAGAATGAGCACCTAAAATATTCTCGCGTCTCACCTTCTAGAATGTTCTGATATACTCCCACTTGCAATGCATTATGGCATGTTCCCTATTGTTCGAGGGCATCCATTATTTCAAAAATTAGAGACAATTTAAAAAAAAAAAACTTTCATTTTTGAATTCAGCAGCCCCAAAAATACCTTACATTTGTTCAAATATCCTTGGCAGCAAAACATTTTTATTCTTTTTGTTGGGCCATATTATGATTACAGCATCACTTGATTACAACGCTGCAATTGTGAGGATGTGTTTTATATATCTATATAGCATTAGCAATGCACAAGTGATCCGGCACTCACTATGAAGAAATCCCAAATACTTGCTCAGGTGCCCTCCTTACAGGGAACAGCGTCCCTACTACATATATCTCACAGAGGCGGCACTCGGAGAACTTTGTAAAGATGCAAACAAATGATGATAGTTTAATGCAGATAATCAACGCCCAGCGCTTATTCATATATTTGCAAATGTATGTAACCAATACCTCTGAATTTCTATTATTATGTAGGATTCAAGTATTTTTGTTGATTTTGCTGCAGTGCGCTGGAGAGGAAATCCCTTTTTTTTCTGTAGTAAACGATAATAATGTCAGTCGGCAAAGCCCCAAATTGTGCAAAATGTAAAAAATAAAGGTGCAAGATGGAATTGTCCCTCCCACCCACTCTTATCTGGGATATTAAAAAGGTCATGCAACATGCACACTTTAACAAACCATGCACTTTAGCGACTAGGACTGACACTTTCATGGCTGAATTCCTTGGTTTGTATGGGCCCCCCACAAAACATTTTTTGAAAGGACTACCTTCAATTATTAAGGAGGAGGTTGATGATGAGGGTTTTGATGGTGGAGATTGCATGTGCTAGTCCAAACTGCTGGTAGCTGATACTGGACTGCTTGTTATTAATTTACAAATTATTATAATTTTGTATAACTAATTGCATGAACTCGCTGCAAATGACATAACGGAGGAGGTGCCTAGTTAGTTAACGTCCCTTTCTCTGCTAACTTTGGCTTTAAAAATTGAACAGATGCCTTCACAACTGTTGTCAGAATTTAGATTAAAATAATTCCACACCCAAGACGTGGCTTTTCTGGCTTTCTTTTTATCATGAGCAAGAACTGCTGCCCTTGGTGGCTGATTTATGCAAACAACATCCTCATCATCAACATGCTCATTAGAGTCAGATAGGACACAAATTTCCCCCTCATCCTCCTTTTGCACTTCCTCCACACTATCATCCTCATTTTCTATTATTTCACCATATAATACTACCACAGCTGTCATGGCGTCAGTGATCCACTGTGAAACTGTGCGACAGCTGTTATACTTACTTCCTCTATCAAAGGACTGTTTAATAGTCAATTGTTTTTTTTAATTACTACTAGTAGTATTCTTCTTAGTTCCTTTCTGGGATGAAGATCCACCCCCAGCAGCAACAGGCGTAGCACTCAAGGATTCTTCTGAGGAATCACGGATAGGAGAGGAGTCAGTCATGCTTATGAAATTGGATGCAGGACTACTTCCGATCACGAATGAGGATGTTGATGATGATGCATGTGTTGGTGGTGGAGATTGCAGGTGCTTGGATCCAGATAGAAGGGAGCAGCTAGGTGACACTGGACTGATTGTTGTTCATTTTTTTGTCCTCAAAGTTTCAGTATTTGAAATATTCTTTCCAATTTGATGAATACGCTGCAAGTGATGTAACAGGAAGGAGGTTCCAAGATGGTTAAGGTCCTTACCTCTACTCACTGTTACTTGTCAATGGTTACATATGGCTTGGCAAAGGTTGTCCGGATTTGGGTGGAAATACTTCCACACATGAGAAGTGGATTTTTTGGTCCTTTTTCCAGGCATGTCAACAATGGGATTTTTCCCACCATAGGCAACAACTTTTGCCTGTTTTACAGTTTTTCCACAAACATCCTCCACAGCAACATCCTCATCATCATCAACATCCTCATCATCCTTGTTGTTGTTATCACCAACTACATAAATATCGGCCTCATCCTCCTCGTGCAATTCCACAGAAGCATCCTCGATTTCTACGTCAGCATGTTGACTTGTGCTGCTCATCCCCACATTTGCAGAGGGCACACAAATGGTGGAAGTAGGATCCTCTTCAAGTACAGTATTAGAAAGGTCAGGCTCACACTTGGCAACCACGGACACAGTTGGACTCTCCTCGGAGATCTGTGACTTTTCGGAGACAATTTAAATTTTTTTTGTACCTCTTCTACAAGCAGAAGGGCTTAAATCATCACAGCTAGAACCACCAGTCATAAATAAAGGCCAAGGCCTTACCCTTTCTTGCCACTTTGTGTAGTGAATGGTATATTGCCAATGTTTTAATTCTCTAAAGCTGAGTTAGCTTTAGATTTTTTTTGCTTTAACAGGGTAAAAGTTTATTTTTTTAGTCTTACTTTTTGGCCTGACTTAAGCCCTGGTACATTAGCCTTCATAAATGACATTGACAGCCATGCATCGTCATCATGACGGCAGCTACAAGACTGGTATGTGGATCCTGCTCTCTGGTCATGTGACTGTCCTCCATACTCTCTGTGGTCTTACAGCAGTGTCACCAAACAATTATAGTGCAGCTAAGTTGTGGCTAACGCACACAACCACACAAAAAAAAATTGTTTGTTTGTTTGTGCAGCAGCCCCTTGACAGAAAGCAGCACAGCACCCCTGTGCACCTACGCCGATGACAGGTGTGGCTAACACGCACACAAAAAAATTGTTTATTTTTTTTTTCACACTGGGGGTGAACCCCTGAAAGAGGCAGCAGCCCCTTGACAGACAGCAGCACAGCACCCCTGCATACCTACGTCGATGACAGATGTGGCTAATACACACACAAAAAAAATTGTTTGTTTGTTTGTGCAGCAGCCCCTTGACAGACAGCAGCACAGCACCCCTGCGCACCTATGCTGATGACAGGTGTGGCTAACAGGCACACAAAAAAAATTGTTTGGTTTTTTTTCATACTGGGGGTGAACCCCTGAAAGAGGCAGCAGCCCCTTGACAGACAGCAGCACAGCACCCCTGCACACCTACACCGATGATAGATGTGGCTAATACACACACAAAAAAAATTGTTTGTTTTTTTGGGCAGCAGCCCCTTGACAGGCAGCAGCACAGCACCCCTGCACACCTACACCAATGACAGGTGTGGCTAACACGCACACAAAAAAAAAAAAAAATTTCACACTGGGGATGAACCCCTGAAAGAGGCAGCAGCCCCTTGACAGACAGCGGCACAGCACCCCTGCGCACCTACACCAATGACAGGTGTGGCTAACAGGCACACAAAAAAAATTTATTTTTTTTTCACACTGGGGGTGAACCCCTGAAAGAGGCAGCAGCCCTTTGACAGACAGCAGCACAGCACCCCTGCGAACCTAGGCCGATGACAGGTGTGGTTAACACGCAAAAAAAAATTTGTTTATTTAATTTTATTCACATTGGTGGTGGGAGTAGAGCACCCCTGAAGGACAGAGCACTCCTGGACAACACAGCAGAACTGCCAGCCTCTATGGACAACAGCCAGCCCCTATGGACTACAGTCAGCCCCTATGGACTACAGCCAGCCAGCCCCTATCGACAGGACAACAGCCAGCCCCTATGGACAGGATAACAGCCAGCCAGCCCCTCTATAGACAACAGCCAGCCCTTATGGACAGGACAGCAACCAGCCCCTATATGGACATTAACCAGCCAGCCCCTGAGTGACAACAGTCGCCAGCCCCTATGTAAAGCATCATCAACAGCACAGCACAGGTCCCAGCTCCCTCCCTTTTCACTCTCCACAGCCGTAATGAAAAATGGCGCCAATCGCGGGACCTTTATAGAATCCAAAACCCGCGAGATTCCGACAGTGGGATGATGATGACGTTTTGCCTCGTTTTCAGATCTGAATCAGCCGGGAAAACCAGAGCCGACTCGGATATGCCTCGGATCCCCAAAGTTCGGATGGGTTTGGTTCCCAGGGAACCGAACCCGCTCATCCCTAAAGATAAGTCAGAGATATCTGTGATATTTCCTGCTTTACCTTCTTGATGAAAGGCCAGATAACTTAATTTTTACAATTGCAGGTGAAAATGTTCATTTTCACCTGCTTTTGTCAAAATTAAGTGATGATGAATATGCCCCCTTGTCATACAATACTTTGCATCAGCATGTAAACACCGAGTAAGCCAGTAGGGGCTCAACCTCTTGATAATATACATACTGTATATATAATTTGTGAAAATGTTGGGAACTATTACACATCCAATATAAAATTGGATGCTGGGGATATAGGCCTTCATTCAGAGGTGGCCGTACGGTCTACGACCGCACGGCCGCCTCGATGTTTATCAAGTGCGCATGCGCACGAGGGAGCCGGCTCCTTCGTGCGCATGCGTGAGACCCGCTACGACCGACAGCGCCGGTCGTAGCGGGTCTCTTTCCAAAGAGGGCGAGCTATCGATGTTGATTGACAGCTCGCCCCGTTTGGAAGGCGGGCCGGGGGGGTGGCAGCCCAAACGGAGGCGTTCCCATGGGAACGCCTACCATTTGGGGGAGGCCCCACTGACATCACTAGTGATGTCAGTGGAGAGCTTCCGGCTCTGACAGAGCCAGAAGCTCTCCGGGGCTTACGACAAGTGAGACCCTACCCTAGGGTCTTGTCATAAGCCCCGATGGTCGCGATGGTCTATGACCATCGCGACCATCACCCTAGCGGTCGTTAGAGCTGTGGGTGTAAACCCACAGCCTAACGACCGAAACAGAGGCGGGCGGTCAGGATGCAAGCGGCCGCCCAGTTGCTGAGCGACCACTTGCATCCTCCGACCGCCTCTGAATGAGGCCCATACTGTTAACATAATAAAATCGAAGAATGGCGCTCCAATTTGTAGTCAGACGCCAAAGTGTATAGAATATAAATAATTGGTAACATTTTGAGCAGCTTAGTAGCTTCACAAAATGCACTAAAGCTGCCTAAAATGTTGTAATAATGTTTATGCTATATTCTGTAGGCTGACTACAAACTAGAGAGCTGTTCTTCTACTATATACATATATATATATATATATATATATATACTTTCAATGCAGAGAGAGAGAACTGTTCTTCTACTTTATATTTATGCTATCAGGGCCGGACTGGGCTTCTGGGCAAATGGTCTGATGGGCTGCTCCGGTCTGAAAATCTGGCTGAGCAGCTCCGCCTCCCGGTGCCTTGCTCGGCCGGGATACTGAGAGATGGGGGCATGCTGCAGTTTCAGGCCCCTGTGACTCGCAGCACATCCCGTGAGATTTAACCATGCCCCCATGAGGTGAGGCCATGCCCCTTTTATGTGAGCGGGAATTCCAGGGTTGATCTAGAGCCCCAATCCATTTGTGCATACTTCAATGCATCTATCTATTCCATATCTATCTTATCTATCTATCTGGAATCAGTATGATTTACCGCCGGCCACATGGCCGGCGGTTCTAATCCCGACAGCGGCAGCCAAACAGAGGAGGAAATCCTGATCGTCCTTAGGGTAAGTATAACTAACCTAATCCCCCCCCTAACCCTAACCCTCCTTTAGGGGTGCCTAACCCTAACCTCCCCCCAAGTGCCTAACCCCAGGGCCAGATTAACAATGGGGAGGATTGAGCTACAGCTCCAGGCCTCCACATAAAAATAGGCGATCTGAGTGCCGGAGTCCTTACGGGCCACCATAAGGAGGGCGGAAGTCACCTGCCGGGCACCTCGTGGATATCGAGAGAGGGCGGAATTTACACAGAGCGAACGGAAGATGATCCAACTACCGGACTCTCCATATATTATTACGATGAGGGCGGAAGCTGTATGGAAAGGGCGGAAGTCATCCGCCGGAGGGGCGGAAGTGCCATTGGACGAATATATAATTAATCAATATAACCATTCGTATTCGTTTTTTTCATATTTATGTATGGTACCAGATTACTGGCTTATAATATAGCTAGGTGATCATCTTATAGTTTTATTTTAAGGGTGCCATGGTAACTTTGCACCATGATCACCGGAAGTGATGTCACCGTTTTACTAAATGATGCATAATCAGTCCTGTAAAGTCAAGTACAGTGATTTTCAACCGGTGTGCCGCGGCACACTAGTGTGCCGCGAGCGGTTCCTAAGTGTGCCGCGAGAGAGTCGCCACCCGGAGATGCCCCCCCCAGCTTAACTATTGCTGCCCGGAGATGCCCCCCCCCGCAGCTTAACTATCGCCGCCCGGAGATGCCCCCCCCGCAGCTTAACTATCGCCGCCCGGAGATGCCCCCCCCCGCAGCTTAACTATCGCCGCCCGGAGATGCCCCCCCCCCGCAGCTTAACTTTTAACTTCATGCCCGGGCAGCGCTGAGCTATTCCGGGTGGCTCAGCCGCTGCCCGGGTCGTACCAATGGAGATGCGGCGGCGTGACATCATAGGTCACGCACGCCACGTCGCTGTCCCGCCTGCACAGTACTGCTCACTGCTGATGAGCAGTAAAGGCAGTAAATGTGACAGGCTGCTGCAAGCCTGCACCAACCGCTGCTGAAGGACTGAAGGTGTCAGATCTAGTAAAAGGGCATCGAGGGACAGGGAGCTCCAGGTAGGGGGGCAATGTTTATTATTTGCTGTCTGTGGGGGCCAATGTAATTGTGTTTTTTTTATGTGGGGGCAATGTATATTATTTTCTGTCTGAGGGGGATAGTGTGATTTTTTTTTTTATCAGTTGTGGGCCAGTGTGTTTTACTTTGCTGTATGGGGGACCAGTGTATTATTTTGCCTTCTGTTGGGGCCAGTGTGATTGTTTTTTTTAATAGGGGCCAATATGCTTAATTGTGTTTTCTGGGGAGGCCAATGAATGTGTTTTTCCCCCGTGGGGACCAATTTGAGTGTTTTTCTCCATGGGGACAGATGGTGTGCCTTGGCAAGTTTAAAATCTTGTTCGGTGTGCCGCGAGTTCAAAAAGGTTGAAAATCACTGGTCTAGTATAAATAGGAGTTCTATTTGTGCCTATTCTCCATTTTTATATTTTATGTTCATCCTCTTTTATATGTTGAAATTGGTTGTGCAATAAGATATGAATTAATTGTTGGCACCTCTTGTTGCAATGTGCATTAACTTTTAAGCATATGTGTATGTTTATTATTAAGCACTATCTGCACTTTGTATTTATAGTAACCATATTGTCCAGAGCTACATTTAAAGGCCATTTTTCTTTTATCCCTTTTATTTTCTTGTATTTTATTATATTATATTCTGTATGCGTTATTTATATATTAATTGATTTCACTATCTTTGTCTTACTCATTGAATAAATTGTTTTTTATATTTTTCACTCATGGTTATTTAATATTGCACTTCCACTTTAAAGTTGGTGAGACGCCTGTCGCTGGATTGATTTGCCTTTACCTATTCGTTATTTAGGACTCACACCCTAGCCCTATCACTTCTATCTAGCTGACACCTTTAGGTAGAGCATCCCCCTATTTTTATATTCATTATAGTATTTCACTCATTAAGGTATCACTTGGTTGGGGCCATCACCATTGCATTGTACTATACCGCATCTATCTATCTATCTAGCTATCTATCTATCTATCTATCTATCTATCTATCTATCTATCTATCTATCTATCTATCTATCTATCTATCTATCTCATATCTATCTATCTCATATCTATCTATCTATCTATCTATCTCATATCTATCTATCTATCTATCTATCTCATATCTATCTATCTATCTATCTATCTCATATCTATCTCATATCTATCTATCTCATATCTATCTATCCCATATCTATCTATCTATCTGGAATCAGTATGATTTACCGCCGGCCATATGGGTTCTAATCCCGACAGCGGCAGCCCAACAGAGGAGGAAATCCTGATCGTCCTTATAACTAACCTAATTTCCCCCCCCCCCTAACCCCAACCCTCCTTTAGGGGTGCCTAACCCTAACCTCCCCCCAAGTGCCTAACCCAAGGGCCAGATTAACAATGGGGCGGATGGAGCTACAGCTCCAGGCCTCCACATAAAAATAGGCCCATTGTCATGACAACATGATGTTGACTGGCCATCTGCTCTCCACACAGTCGGCCATAAATCATAAGTATAAAAATTGTATTTCTATTTACCTCACAAAATTAAGCTTTTTTTTTTTACATATTTAGGGAGACATTGGGTGTGAGAGTATAAGGATGTACACACCCACATGGCACTGGCCACACCCACACAGCACTGGTCACACCTCCTCTCTTCTCATAATAGGCCCTTGGTCATTTTCAGCTCCAGGCCCTCAATCAGGCCCTGCCTAACCCTAACCCCCTCTAAGTGCCTAAACCTAACCCCCCTTCCCCGCAGCCTAACCCTATGTCTCCCGGGGGGGGGGCTAACCCTAACCTCCGCGCCTAACCCTAACCTCCGCCTGGGGGTGCCTAACCCTAACGCCCTCTTCCCCTAGCCTAACCCTAACCTCCCTGGGGGTTGTCTAACCCTAAGTTTCCCTCGGTAGCCCCTAACCTAACCCTCCCCCTGCGCGGCTGTCCGCTTCCGGCGCCCTGCTTACCTTCGATCGGTAAGCCGGGTGTTGGGCTCCCGGCGTAGGTCTAATGACAGGCGTCAGGATTTCGACGCCTGTCATTTGTACCTTGCCGGGATTAAGCAGTCGGGAAGCCGGCGGTCGGCATTGCTACCACCGGCTTCCCGACTGCTTCCCATCTATCTATATATATATCTCATATCTATCTACCCCATATCTATCTATCTATCTATCTATCTATCTATCTATCTATCTATCTATCTATTTAATATCTATCTACCCCATAACTCTATATCCCATATCTATCTATCTATCTATCTATCTATCTATCTATCTATCTATCTATCTATCTATCTATCTATCTACCCCATAACTCTATATCCCATATCTATCTATTTATCTATCTATCTATCTCATATCTATCTATCTATCTAATTTGTCTCTTACCCACTGCTTCCATTATATTAATTTGAGGTATTTTCTTATGCTGCTTCTGATTTTTTTTGCGCAACTATTTAAAGATGGAATTCTGCCGGAGACTCTGGAGATCCATTTCAAACCTCTTTAATAGCACAGATATATCTGCATAAAGTCGCTCTTGGGAATCGCAGTTGTCCATGTGGGAGGACGTAAGTGATTTAAACAGAACTTTCTTCTTCCAAAAGCTAAAAGAAGTTCACGAAAGAGAAAATACAATTCTCCGGCACACACAGGGAAGACTCATATATTAGGCAGTGTACACCATTATTTCCGGAGCTGTCCCCCACAAAAAGTAGAATTGCTTCATAGCAGAGAAACTCCTCATTCAGTTCAGGAGCATTAGCAAATACTGGTTCTGTTTGAGGGTGATAAAAGCCTAAGTGATGGATAGCCTCCTGCCTGCTCTCCATTCTAAGACACCAATCCCAGAGTCAGTGAGAATTTATGCCCCATGTGGGATATATAGTATGAACTAGGAGGAAGCACATCAGAGGAGCAGACTGTCATTTCAAATTCTATATCTTCTTCGTCCCCCTTGGTAAATGACTCACTGAAACGAAGAATCTTCCAAGCACAGCAAAGTGTATAAAGAACTGCAGCGAAACAACACTAAAAATACATATACTTAGATGATAAATGATATATCTGGTCATCCTGCACACAATCCTATAGCGCCTCGTACCACAATTCACAAACTCTCAGCCATGAAAGATTAAACAAAGTAGTAAAATTCAATATATAAATCCTTTCTTTGTTTGCTTTTTATACTTCGTGGAGGTTGCACAAGATCACTGAACACCACACAACATGAAATTTGCAAATACAAACTTGCGTGCTGTAAGCACTGTGGGGGTCATTCAGACCCGGTCTCAAGTGCTGAGCGCTCGCAACTGGGTCGATGATTCTCCACTAGGCATGCGCACGTTGGAGCCGGCTCCGACATGCGCATGCGCGAGACCCGGCTAGCGACGGGCGCTCCGTTGCTACGGGTCTCGCACCAAAGGGGGCGAGCTGTCGATGGTGAGTGACAGCTCGCCCCGTTTGGGAGGCTGGCAGGGGGCGTGGCCAGCCAAACGGAGACGTTCTCGACGGAACGATTGCCTTTTGGGGGAGCCCCACTGACATCAGCAATGATGTCAGTGGGGAGCTTCCTGCTCGATTAGAGCAGAAAGCTCCCTGGGGCTTGCAAGTGCCGAGACCCAACCTTAGGGTTTCTTCACAAGCCCCGATGGTCGCGATGGTCCTGACCATCGCGACCATCACCCTGGTCGATCGCAAGAGCTGTGGCCGCCCTCATTAAGAGCGATCGCTTGCAGCAAGCAATTGACTCTGAATGAGGTCCAGTGTCCTCCGTCAGCCAGGGGCATAACATTCTATTGCCGGGGCAAGTAGGAAAACATAGCGGAAATGTGAGGATGGCCTATGGAAGGCCTACGGCCTGCTCTTCTTAGCATGCACAGCTGGTGACGAATGCAGGGAGGGTCGGCACATGTGCAGTAGAGGCTCGTTCACTTTTCAAGTCTCAGAGGAATAGAGCCCGGGCTGATGGTTGCACGTGTGCAGTAGGTAATTCGAGTCTGATCCGGCAGTGAAGTGATAGCGGTGTTATTGGGGGCCGCTGTCCCAGCAAGAGAAGATTGATAAATAGCGTGGAAAGTTCATGACTTATTTTCGGCAATTGTAGCCATAAGAGATTATAGTTTTTGCCCCAATGCCGCCAGCAATAAACAGTCCCTCTAGTTATATGGAGTTTTAGGACCTGATGTAGAATTGAACGCAATTCTATATCAACTGGACCACACCCTATATGTACATTTAGTTTGATAGCCTTCTTCTCCATCAGGACACACTTGCATAAGCCTATATTTGGTGCAAAAGATTTGTTTGGAAGTACGCATATTTATGCTCCTGTTCAACAATAATAATATTATAAATAATAAATAATAGAGATGTGCGTCGACCCCCGTGTTCTAGTTTCGGTTTTGGATCTGTATTAACTTGGTGTTTTGGTTTTGCCAAAATCTCCCTCACTGGTTTTGATTTTGGTTTTCGATCTGTATTTTTTTTTCTTCAAAAAATTATAAAAACTGCTAAAATCACATAATTTGGTCCTGTTTTTGTTCCCATAGTATTATTAAGCTCAAATAACATTCATTTCCAGTCATTTCCAGTCAATTTTGACCACCTCACAGTTGTTTTCATGCAGTTTAGGCCAAAAGGTTGCACCGAGCTAACTGGCTGACTAAGTTAAGCGACAGCAGTGGGCGGCACAAATACGTGGCAATTCAATTTCAAACATGGCACATCTAGGAAACAGAGTGGCACTGCAGTGGAAGACAGGATGGCAGTTTACTATACAATGCTATAGAATGTTTTCATTAATTAAGAACTAGATCAGAGGCCCGAGGGCAGTAGGGGGAAATGGAGGTAGAGTATGTAATGCAAGAGAAATTGATTGATTGATTTAGTAATTGATTGATTATGGCTGCTATATAAAAACAAAACAGAAAAGTTGAAAATGCTATTAAAAAACAAGAACCAAAAATGGATGAAAATGGTGCATTAATTAATTAATTAATTAATTAATAAAATAAAATTTAAAGCCATAGCCATAAAAGATTACATTGTCGGTAGCCAAGGATTCCTCACAAAAGTTGAAAGTGAAGCCAAGAAACTTAGCAGCTAACTACAAATCAGCCTATTATATTCTAACAAATATGAGGCTAACCTGCTGGCCACACTATCGCCCCCCTCCCCCAATTCGGCAACACACCCTTGTAGTGCATTTTTAAATTTAAGGCCATAAAAGATTACATTGTCAGTAGCGAAGAATTCCTCACAAGGGTTGAAAGAGATGTCAAAAAACATAATAGTTGCCATACTAACAAATATGAGGAGACCGACCTCCTGGCCATACTACCCCCCCGCCCCCTAATTAGGTAACACACCCCTGTAGTATATTTATGAACACCAGAGAATCTGAGTATGAGGGATAATACATACAATAAAATTTTATTTTGATAAAAGACAAATAAAAAAAACTGCCCACCAACTGCAACACACTATGTGAAGACACAGCGCTTGAACAAAAAACACACTGAGGAACAGCGCACAGATGTAGTACAAACAATAAAAATATATTTTTTTTTTCGCCTTTTTTTAATTTGCAGCTCACAGAGCTTATATGTATGTGAACAAAAAACGCACTGGGGACAGCGCACAGATGTAGTACAAAAACTAGAAGAAAACAATTCTTTTCAACTTTTTTTTAATTTGCAGCTGACACTGCGTTGCAGTCACAGTGCTTATATGTTCTCTAATAAATAATAATAATAATAATAATAATAATAATAATGACACTACTACAATAATAATGATGATGATATTACTATTACTAGTAATATTAATAATATTATAATAATAGCATACACATTTTAATTTATTATGGATTCATGTCTTTTATTTGGACTGTGTGCAATGCTGAGTCTATACGGACCCCTAGGATATCTTTGAGTGGAGAAATGTCCTGACATCACACCTCTCGGGGAAGGGGTATCTGGTGAGGATATTGGACATTTTAATTAGAGATTGCACAGACAAGGGAGAAAATTTCATGTGCCATGGTCACAATCTGAGACTAGTGCAAAGTCAGATCCAAATGCTTTCCCGTTATTGACGTACAATAGATAAGAAGATTTTGCTTATGGTGTTTTCATATACGTTTTAAAACAGAAATATTGTCTGTTATTGGACTAGGACTCCAAGATGACAGCAGAATTTAGAGCCCTTAGACAACTAGAAGACTGGTCATATCTACATATGAGTAAGGTCAAAGTGCTTTTTGTGGTCATTCTTTAAAACTGGGAATACATAGAGAAGCAGGAGACGTAGTGGATGTGATTAGAGAAACCTGTAACCAATCAGAGCATTATTACTATGGCTAATATTGAGTTGTAAAGTGACCCAGTGCATCTCAGTACTACGCAGTGGGGAATACAGAGCATAGACAAAAAAGGGACATACAAGGTAGACAAAAATGATGTAGAGATTAAAACAAAGGGTAAGGAGGGCTCTGCTCATGAGAGCACTTACAGTCTAATAGGAAGAGGGCAGTGCTGATACAGGCAGGGCCGGCTTCAGGGGTCTGAGCACCCTGTGCCAGCTCGGTACATAGCTCCCTATCGCGCGACCGAAATTGGGGGCGTAGCCTCATTTCCACAGGCCATACCCCCTGTGATCCGATATTTGGAGGCGTGCCTGCATGGCACAACTCCAAATAACGTCAGGCAGGGGGTAAAGCCCAGCCCTCCATCACTGGCTGGGCTTCCCCCAGCCCTCTACCATCAGTGAATGGATGCGGCATCCATTCACACTCCGGGGGTCCGGCACGGCCGCACGGCTGCGGCGGTGGGGGTCCCCAACCTCCATATTTGACCACCCGCGGGCCACTTCGGCCCACGGGTGGAACAGCGGGACAGTACTGTCCCGCTGAAGTCGGGATGTTGGGGAGGGGTGCGCCCTCTATGGGTGGCGCCCCTGTGCGACCGCACTGGTGGAACACCCCTAGAGCCGGCCCTGGATACAGGAGAACCAAGTATGGCTTATACTGTGGTTGTGCATACTTGTCGACATTTAGTGCCCGGAAGGGAGATGCGGCTGACCGCTGAGGGGGGCAGGGCCAGGTACTTTTCGTCATTAGGCTCCAACCTCTTGTAGCATAATGCAGCAAATGGAGGGCACACAAAGAGGGGACCGGGCCAAAATTATGCGTTTCTCATAAAATTGTATCAAATGTCAGCAAGGTTAGTGTAATGGTTATCAGTACTGCCGCACAGCACTGAGGTCTTGGGTTTGATTCCCACTAAGGCCCTAACAGTCTGGAGTTTTTTATGTTTTCCCTGTGTTTGCATGGGTGTCCTCCGGAACTTCCAGTTTCACAGTGAGGATGAATTCACAAATTGATTGACAGGCAGAGACCATTTGTAGGTGGCAACAAGGAGGTGGCGACTACAATGCAGGTGTGTCCTGACCGTTTTCGGGGAGGGTCTCTGCCTGCAACTGCAAACCTATACGCATTGAAAATGGCTCCGGAATCTCAGCTCCGGCAGTCATTATGCGCGTCCTTAGGGTTACTCAGAAGTCCGATAATGGACTGATCTGCGGCCGAGCTGGGTCTTTGTATGCAGTCACTCAGATTTGCAAAGCCGCCAGTGGACGTGGCAATACAAACCCAGATGGTTGCGATATTTGCAGATTTTCTCACAGCCACTGAGTACAAATCCGCAGCTGAGGCGGCATTAGCGTTCCTCTCTGAGTCAGGCCCTCTGCAAATAAATAAATAAGCTAAAAGTGTTACAAAATGGCAAGTGTTTACGACGTGCCATCACGGGAAATACGCTCAACGCTGAAAAACTCGCTTCAAATGAGCAAAAAAAACGGCCAGCAAAAAAATAAATACAACAAAAAAAAGCGAATACTTACTGTGGGCGGAATGCATCAAGCATCGCATTGTGGATGTGATACATCCGGCCACTGATCACATGCATAGTGGCATTTAGTAACGCTGTTTGCATGTACAATTACAATTATAATCGCAAAGGACTGCTCTTCCGATAAGAGCTGTCCTTTGCAGTTTGAGGACTGCCGGGTTTATGACCTGAGAGTCCTTCTGCGCACACATGGCCGTCGGCCTACGCATGCTGAAGCCACTGGGGATATTGGGAGGGATCATATTGGATCCCTCTCTGAGAAGTCTGCGGTAAGAAGCCCATAGGCCTCTATACATGGCATTGCCTATGGGGTACAAGCTCCGGAAACTTTGGCTTTATGGAGATTGGTGCATATGGGGAATGCGGTCAAACCTCAATTTGGGCCACCGATGTGGCAGGCAGTGGTGTCACTACGGGGGCACGACAGTGGCAAACACAGGATTTTTAAGGGGGGTTTCCATTATATATAAATATTTACATATATATATATATATACATATATGTATACTTGCCCCCAGTCAGTGCCCATATCAGCTCCAGTGTTTGGCACACACAGGTCTATGGGTAACTACCCTGCTCCGGGGACATAAGCCAGTATGAGAGGAGGCAGAACCGTCAGATACACATTCTTGCTATACTGGCTCCTCTAGTGCTGCACACTAGCGCCCATCCTGTGAGAGAGTGAGGTCAGCGACTCAAATTCTGATTGAGTGACCCCTAGCTGAGTCATACCTGTCAGTGAGCCTGTTACCCATAGACCTGTGTGTGCCAAACACGGAAGCTGATATGGCAGCATACCACGTGCAACACAGAAAACTCCTGCGCAGTGAGCACATTACCCTGATCCCTGTCCATATACCATCATCACAGCTGCTGCTGTGACCCACTGACTGCCTGCACCAAAGTGAAGATTAAGCATTGCATACAAATGTACAGGAGCAGCCTCACAGCAGGTTCCCACTATTACCCCTTTCAGACATGCCGAGAATCCCAGGAATTTCACCTGCCTCAGACGAATTCCCGGGTTGCCGTGTATGTCTGAAAGCCACCTACCCTATAGGATGCTCAGCACTGCTGCTCACCACCCCCCGCGCTGCTGGCTTGGGCGTTGACAACCGAGTCAGCGACCATGGCCGGCTCCTCAGGCACAGAGAACTCCAGCCGGACACCGGGGACACTGGAGACTGCCGGCGGGTCTCTGCCACAGCGGGCCGCCCGCACTCCCGCTGGAGCACCAGGGCAGATAGATAGGTAATAAAATAAATAATTTACAATTTTTTTATAATGGCTGCAGTTTGATTGGTCGGCTGCCTGCTGCATGATGATGATATCATCAGCGGCAGCCGGAGAGGGGATAGGCTAGGAAGGGCAGAGGAGAGGCAGGTAATATTAAAAACTAAAAAAACCCTGCTTATGTCTGAATGGGTCTACCTGGGAATTTCCTGGGTAGACGCTGTAGTGTGAAAGGGGGTTCTCAACCAAATACCTGGGAATTTGCACAGGAGAAATTCCTGGGTCTGAGCAGGAAATTTCCCGGGTCGTATGTCTGAAAGGGGTATAACATTGCTCCCTGGGGGATGTAGTTAGGAAGCTGGCGGTCGAAATCCCAGCATGGGACTAATGACAGGCGTATAAATACTGATGCCTATAATAAGCCCCACGCCGAAATCCTGACGCCCGGCATACCGAACGTAGGTAAACCGGGCATCGGGAGCTGATAGCCACGTGGAGGGGAGGATTAGGCTTAGGGACTACTGTGGGGACTTAGGGTTAGGCACCCCTCCGGGAGGGTTAGGGTTAGGCTAGGGGAAGGGGGATTAGCGTCAGGCACCCCCGGGGGGAGGTTAGGTTTAGGCATACCCCCAGGAGGGTTAGGTTTAGGGTGCGGGGAGGGGGGTTAGGTTTAGGCACCCCTGGGGGGAGGTTAGGGTTAGGCACTAAGGGGGGGAAGTTAGCGTTAGGCACTCCTAAGGGAGGGTTAGGGGGAGAGAGGGGAGGGTTAGGGGTCTTACTCCCCTCAGTCGGGATCTTCATGTTATACCGATTCCCTCCCAGTGCCGGATTATAGGCAGGACACATAAGGGCCCCACACACTGTCCCCGACCCCCGGCCACATCCCCCAGATCAGGCTCGGCCAAAAGGTTGATCGCAATCTACTGGTATCTTGCGGAGCTCCCGCTGGTAGATCGCGACCAAATTACTTAAATCAACTGTGAACGCTGGCCTCTGAATCCTCTGATCACTTCAGAGACCAGCGTGGCCAGTGATGCAGTGCGCGGTCAACATCATGACATCACCCGCGACGAGAGGAGCCTGCGTGCCTGCTGGATCCAGTTAGATCCAGCAGGCAGCGAAAGCAGCAGCAACAGTGACGACGGGACTCGTGATTCCTACTACCTGGGGGCATTGCAGAAGGGGCAATAACAACTGGGGCATTGGACATCAGGCAGGTAGCCCAACGCGTGTTTATATATATATATATATATATATATATATATATAGGGTGAGCGGATTCGGTTTTACTCGGATTTACTCGGATCTTTAAACGGCATTTTATTGGCTATCGCCTACCATGTGTTTTGGATAGCCGATATAATAAATCCGAATTTGCGGTAAAGTGGCGATAAGAACCGAGTAAAACCGAGCCTGCACATCCCCCAGGATGCACTCCCTTAGACAATGAAAAAAATTGTAATATACTTAAGACATGTTGAATTACAGTATATATATATTTAAATATAAGCTCCAATTGGCCTGGCACTCAGGACGAAATGAACAGCAGCGGGGTGCCTTCTTCCGCAAATATATACTCCAAGGTTCCCAATAGAAAGAACAAGGCGGCACTCCCAGTAGTAGGTGAAAAATCAAAGACTCTGTATTTCAATAATGTGACATCTTTCGTCATCGTTTCAAAGCCCATAGGCTTTTTCATCAGGATTAGTCACAAACATAGTGCAGTGAAGCCTCACTGCACTATGTTTGTGACTAATCCTGATGAAAAAGCCTATGGGCTTTGAAACGTCGATGTAAGTATATATTTAAATAAATAAATATATATATATATATATATATATATAGTACATATTACATATACACATATATGTGTATATTAGGGGTGAGCGGGTTCGGATTTCTGAAATCCGAACCCCCCCGAGCCCCCCCGATCCGAGTCCGATCCGAGTCAGGCTCGACTTTTCCCGCCTGACTCGGATCTGACATCGAGGCAAAACGTCATCATCCCGCCTTCCGAGTCTCGCGGGTTTTGGATCCTATATAAGGTACCCGCGTCGGCGCCATTTTCTCACTCGGCTGTGGACAGTGAAGAGGGAGGGTGGGAGTTAGTGCTGTGTAGTGTAGTGTAGTGTAGTGCTGCTGTTGTCCACTACTTCAAAGTCCATAGGGGCTGGCTGTGTTGTGCTGTGCTGCTGTTGTTAATAGGGGCTGTGTCCACTACTTCAAAGTCCATAGGGGCTGGCTGGACTGTGTTGTGCAGTCAGTTCCAAAGTCCTGTGCAGTGTCCCAGTCCTAAAGGGGTGCTGTAGTGTTGTCCAGGGGGTGCTCTGTCCATCAGGGGTGCTCCCCCCAAGTGCTAAAAAAATAATATATTTTCTGTGTTTGTGAATTGTGTGCGCAGTAGCCGCACGTGCATCAACAAAGTAGTGCCAAGCGTGCGCCTGTGTCATAAGTAAAGGGCCGGCTGGCTTGACCGTTAAGGGTGCTGTAACCCCCGAAAGTACACTCCAGTCCAAACCAAAAAAAAAATTATTTTCTGTGTTTGTGAATTGTGTGCGCAGTAGCCGCACGTGCATCAACAAAGTAGTGCCAAGCGTGCGCCTGTGTCATAAGTAAAGGGCCGGCTGGCTTGACCGTTAAGGGTGCTGTAACCCCCGAAAGTACACTCCAGTCCAAACCTAAAAAAAAATTATTTTCTGTGTTTGTGAATTGTGTGCGCAGTAGCCGCACGTGCATCAACAAAGTAGTGCCAAGCGTGCGCCTGTGTCATAAGTAAAGGGCCGGCTGGCTTGACCGTTAAAGGGTGCTGTAACCCCCGAAAGTACACTCCAGTCCAAACCAAAAAAAAATTATTTTCTGTGTTTGTTAATTGTGTGCGCAGTAGCCGCACGTGCATCAACAAAGTAGTGCCAAGCGTGCGCCTGTGTCATAAGTAAAGGGCCGGCTGGCTTGACCGTTAAGGGTGCTGTAACCCCCGAAAGTACACTCCAGTCCAAACCTAAAAAAAAATTATTTTCTGTGTTTGTGAATTGTGTGCGCAGTAGCCGCACGTGCATCAACAAAGTAGTGCCAAGAGTGCGCCTGTGTCATAAGTAAAGGGCCGGCTGGCTTGACCGTTAAAGGGTGCTGTAACCCCCGAAAGTACACTCCAGTCCAAACCAAAAAAAATTATTTTCTGTGTTTGTGAATTGTGTGCGCAGTAGCCGCACGTGCATCAACAAAGTAGTGCCAAGCGTGCGCCTGTGTCATAAGTAAAGGGCCGGCTGGCTTGACCGTTAAAGGGTGCTGTAACCCCTGAAAGTACACTCCAGTCCAAACCAAAAAAAAATTATTTTCTGTGTTTGTGAATTGTGTGCGCAGTAGCCGCACGTGCATCAACAAAGTAGTGCCAAGCGTGCGCCTGTGTCATAAGTAAAGGGCCGGCTGGCTTGACCGTTAAGGGTGCTGTAACTCCCGAAAGTACACTCCAGTCCAAACCAAAAAAAAAATTATTTTCTGTGTTTGTGAATTGTGTGCGCAGTAGCCGCACGTGCATCAACAAAGTAGTGCCAAGCGTGCGCCTGTGTCATAAGTAAAGGGCCGGCTGGCTTGACCGTTAAGGGTGCTGTAACCCCCGAAAGTACACTCCAGTCCAAACCAAAAAAAAAATTATTTTCTGTGTTTGTGAATTGTGTGCGCAGTAGCCGCACGTGCATCAACAAAGTAGTGCCAAGCGTGCGCCTGTGTCATAAGTAAAGGGCCGGCTGGCTTGACCGTTAAGGGTGCTGTAACCCCCGAAAGTACACTCCAGTCCAAACCTAAAAAAAAATAATTTTCTGTGTTTGTGAATTGTGTGCGCAGTAGCCGCACGTGCATCAACAAAGTAGTGCCAAGCGTGCGCCTGTGTCATAAGTAAAGGGCCGGCTGGCTTGACCGCTAAAGGGTGCTGTAACCCCCGAAAGTACACTCCAGTCCAAACCAAAAAAAAATTATTTTCTGTGTTTGTGAATTGTGTGCGCAGTAGCCGCACGTGCATCAACAAAGTAGTGCCAAGCGTGCGCCTGTGTCATAAGTAAAGGGCCGGCTGGCTTGACCGTTAAAGGGTGCTGTAACCCCCAAAGTACACTCCAGTCCAAACCAAAAAAAAATTATTTTCTGTGTTTGTGAATTGTGTGCGCAGTAGCCGCACGTGCATCAACAAAGTAGTGCCAAGAGTGCGCCTGTGTCATAAGTAAAGGGCCGGCTGGCTTGACCGTTAAAGGGTGCTGTAACCCACAAAGTACACTCCAGTCCGAACCAAAAAAAAATTTATTTTCTGTGTTTAGCCGCACGTATATATCAAATCGATATAACATAAATGGAGGACCAAACTTTCTCCGATAAAAATAAAATAGAGAAAGATCAAGAACCACTTCCTCCTAGTGCTGAAGCTGCTGCCACTAGTCATGACATAGACGATAACATGCCATCAACGTCGTCTGCCAAGGCCGATGCCCAATGTCATAGTAGAGGGCACATACAATCCCAAATGGCAAAGTTCAGGAAAATGACCTTGAAAAAGACATTTAAATCAGCTGAAGAGAAACGTAAACTTGCCAATATGCCATTTACGACACGGAGTGGCAAGGAACGGCTAAGGTCGATCCCTAGTATGTTCATGACTAGTGGTTCAGCTTCACATGACGATGGAAGCACTCCTCCCACTAAAAAAATCAAAAGAGTTAAGCTGGCAAAAGCACAGCGAAGAACTGTGCTTTCTAAGAAGATATCACAAATCCCCAAAGAGAGTCCAAGTGTGGTGGTGGTTGCGATGCCTGACCTTCCCAGCACTGGACGGGAAGAGGTGGCTCTTTCCACCATTTGCACGCCCCCTGCAAGTGCTGAAAGGAGCACCCACAGTCCACTTGCTGATATGCAAATTGAAGATGTCACTGTTGAAGTACAACAGGATGAGGATACTGGTGTAGCTGGCGCTGAGGAGGAAGTTGGCGAGGAGGATTCTGATGGTGATGTGGTTTGTTTAAATCAGGCTCCGGGGGAGACAGTTGTTGTCCGTGGGATGAAAAAGCCCATCACGGTCATGCCTGGGCAGAAGACCAAACATTCCACCTCTTTGGTCTGGCAATATTTCTATCCAAATCCGGACAACAACTGTCTTGCCATATGTACCATATGTAAAGGTGAAATAAGTAGGGGTAGGGACGTCAACCACCTAGGAACATCCTCCCTTATACGGCACCTGCAGCGCGTTCATAAAAAGTTACTGTCAAGTTCAGAAACTTTGGCTCAGACCGTAAGCAGTCCAGGGACACCTAAATCCCGTTGTCCTGTTGTATCCAAGCGCCTGCAAACCACACCGTCAACTCCCTCCTCGTCAATTTCCTCCTTAGTCAGGATCGGAAGTAGTCCTGCAGGCCATATCACTGGCATGACTGACTCTCCTATCCGGGATTCCTCCGGAGGATCCTGCATTGCTACGCCTACTGCTGCCGCTGCTGCTGTTGCTGCTGCTGCTGGGAGTCGTTCATCATCCCAGAGAGGAAGTAGGAACACCACTACTTTTACTAAACAATTGACCCTCCAACAGTCCTTAGCGAGGAGGATGAAGTACGACAGCAGTCATCCTGAAGCAAAACGTATAACTGAGGCCTTGACTGCTATGTTGGTGTTAGACGTGCGTCCGGTATCCGCCATTAGTGCAGTGGGATTTAGACAATTGATGGAGGTAGTGTGTCCCCGGTTCCAAATCCCGTCTAGATTCCACTTCACTAGGCAGGCGATACCGAGACTGTACAGAAACGTCAGAAAAAGTGTCCTCAGTGTCCTGAAAAATGCCGTTGTACACAATGTCCACTTAACCACGGACATGTGGACAAGTGGAACAGGGCAGACTAAGGACTATATGACTGTGACAGCCCACTGGGTAGATGTATCACCTTACGCAGCAACAGCAGCAGCGTCACCAGTAGCAGCATCTCAGAAACGCCAGCTCGTTACAAGGCAGGCTACGCTGTGTATCACCGGTTTCAGTAAGAGGCACACCGCCGACAACCTCTTAGAGAAACTGAGGGAAATCATCGCCCAGTGGCTTACCCCACTTAGACTCTCCTGGGGATTTGTGATATCTGACAACGCCACCAATATTGTGCGGGCATTACATCTGGGCAAATTCCAGCACGTCCCATGTTTTGCTCACACAATAAACTTGGTGGTGCAGAATTTTCTGAAAAGCGACAGGGGCGTGCAGGAGACGCTTTGGGTGGCCCGAAAAATTTCTGGCCACTTTCGCCATTCAGCGACTGCGTGCCGAAGACTGGAGCGCCAGCAAACACTCTTGAACCTGCCCCGCCATCACCTGAAGCAAGAGGTTGTGACGCGGTGGAACTCAACCCTCTATATGCTTCAGAGGATGGAGGAGCAGCAAAAGGCCATACAAGCCTATACATCCACCTATGACATAGGCAAAGGAGGGGGTATGCACCTGACTCAAGCGCAGTGGAGAATGATTTCCGTGTTGTGCAAGGTTCTTCAGCCCTTCGAACTTGCCACACGTGAAGTCAGTTCAGACACTGCCAGCTTGAGTCAGGTCATTCCCCTCATCAGGCTTTTGCAGAAGCAGCTGGAGAAAGTGAAGGAGGAGCTAAGACGGAGCGATTCCGCTCGGCATGTGGGACTTGTGGATGAAGCCCTTCATTCGCTTTGCCAGGATTCCAGGGTGGTCAATCTGTTGAAATCAGACCACTACATTTTGGCCACCGTGCTCGATCCTAGGTTTAAAGCCTATGTGGTGTCTCTCTTTCCGGCCGACACAAGCCTGCAGAGGTGCAAAGACCTGCTGGTGAACACACTGTCAGCTGAAGCGGAACGTGACACGTCAACGGCTCCTTCTTCATTTTCTCCCGCAACTGGGGCTGCCAGGAAAAAACTTAGGTATCCTAAGCAACCCGCTGGCGGTGATGCAGGGCAGGCAGGACCAAGTTTGGACATCTGGTCCGGACTGAAGGACCTGGCAACAATTTCTGACATGTCTACTGTCACTGCATATGATACTGTCACCATTGACAGAATGGTGGAGGATTACATCGGTGACAGCATCCAAGTAGGCATGTCAGACAGTCCATACCTGTACTGGCAGGAAAAAGAGGCAATTTGGAGGCCCCTGTACAAACTGGCTCTATTTTACCTGAGTTGCCCCCCCTCCAGTGTGTACTCCGAAAGAGTGTTTAGTGCAGCCGGGAACCTTGTCAGCGAAAGGCGTAGGAGGTTGCTTCCACAGAATGTGGAGAAGATGATGTTCATCAAAATGAATTATCAGCTCTTCCAGGGAGACCAGCCTCCAGAAGGTACAGAGGGACCTGTGGTGGTGGATTCAAGTGGGGACGAGTTAATACTTTGTGAGGATGAGGATGTACACACTGAAGAGGGTGAGGAATCGGTGGATGAGGAGGATGAGGATGACATCTTGCCTCCGTAGAGCCAGTTTGTGCAGGGACACATTAATTGCCAGCTTGTTTTGTGGGGGCCCAAACGAACCAATCATTTCAGCCACAGTTGTGTGGCAGACCCTGGCGCTGAAATGATTGATTTGTTAAAGTGTGCATGTCCTGTTTATACAACATAAGGGTGGGTGGGAGGGCCCAAGGACAATTCCATCTTGCACCTCTTTTTTTCTTTGCATTATGTACAGTTTGGGGCCTAGTTTTTCTAACTGCCATCCTGCCTGCCACTGCAGTGTCACTCCTAGATGGGTCACGTGTTTGTGCCGCCCACTCGTGTCGCTTAGCATAGTCATCCAGCTACCTCGGTGCAACCTTTTGGACATAAAAACACTATTGTGAGGTGTGAGGTGTTCAGAATAGACTGGAAATGAGTGGAAATTAAGGTTATTGAGGTTAATAATAGCATAGGAGCAGAAAAACCTACAAATTCTGTGATTTTAGCTGTTTTTATGCTTTTTTTCAAAAAAATACAGATCCAAAACACAAAACCCAGAACCCAAAACACGGAAGGGTGGTTTTGGCAAAACCAATCCAGATCCAAAACACGAAGAAAGATCCAGATCCAAAACCAAAACACAAAACACGAAAAGTGGCCG
This sequence comes from Taudactylus pleione, assembly GCA_031769625.1. NCBI lineage: Eukaryota > Metazoa > Chordata > Amphibia > Anura > Myobatrachidae > Taudactylus > Taudactylus pleione. The sequence goes on along the minus strand of JAUIMM010000436.1, from coordinate 6,977,774 downwards.
GTGCACACCCCTAGTGTATATATATACAGTATATGCGTGTGTGTGTGTGTGTGTATATATATATATATACACAGTGTATATTAGGGATGTGCAGGCTCGGATAGGTTCGAGTTTGCACGTGGAGTTCGGATTTTTCCCTCCAAAAAAACGGAACTCAGAACGAGGCAAAACGTCATCTTACATGGACGAACATCATCATTCCTGGACAAAAGACCAGGAATGATGATGTTCGTCCATGCAAGATGACGTTTTGCCTCGTTCTGAGTTCCGTTTTTTTGGAGGGAAAAATCCGAACTCCACGTGCAAACTCGAACCTATCCGAGCCTGCACATCCCTAGTGTATATATATATATATATATATATATATATATATGAATATGTATAAAATATAGAACTTTTATTGATAGGGGCCCCCACATGTTTATGCCCAGGGCCCCCACAGACTTTAATCCGGACCTGATTCCTCCTCTCAATAGCTCTGTGTTAGCTCTGATGTACTGTTCTCTATATTGTCCTTAAGTGTTGTCTCATAAGAGGTCACTCCACGGAGCATGCTCAGAAGTACCCTGTGATTGTTTGCTGAGTGGGAGTGAAGGTTGGGGAAAGCATGGGGCTGAGGCAGTGGGTCCCAAACTGGTTGCCAGTGGGGCACTTGTTGGTTGGTGGTCCAGGAACAATTCAAATTATTTCTGGTCGGTGTGGTAGACAAAACCAGCGCTGGTGGCTGCCAGTCATAAAATACGTGGACAAACAGAAGCACAACCCTGTCCTCCACCACATAACCAAACCTAAGGATGACAGATGAGCACAATTTAATGATATTTTCTTAATTTATCAATAAGAAACTTTTGGCTGTTATTGAGAAATTCAGAAGAGAACATTCTGTATGGTCTAATACTTGAGAAGGTCCATGGGGGGTGACACCATGAGTTACCACACTAAGGGGTCTATTTATCAAGCAGTGTAATGCGTGGAGAAGTGGACTAGTGGAGAAGTTGCCCATAGCAACCAATCAGCTCCTACCAATTAGACTGCACTTGATAAATGCTACTTCAAAATTGATTGGTTGCTATGGGCAACTTCTCCACTGGTCCACTTCTCCATGCTTTTCACTGCTTGATAAATAGACCCCCAGGTGACACCAACCCTAGTGACGCCACTGGTGGCAGCTCATGCCATTTTAGCCATAGGAAGTTATTTCATGCAACCAGTATCTTGTTGGAGAGGTGTGTGCTCTGCCATACACTTGAGTCACTAGGACCCAGAGTCAGCCGGAGCTACAACCTCCGACCTGTGTAATCGGCATGCGCAACCTGAGCAACTTACTGTGTTGAATGTCGCTGTACTGTGCAGACGTACAGTACTTAGCTCCTCTGAGGGTGAAACCTGTTGCCACTGTTACCGCCACTGTTTACCATGCATTATCACTGTGAGTGTGTTTCCGCTGTTACCAATACCAATAAACCTGCAAGTCTGGTTAAGGATACCTGTGTGGACTCACCTCTTTTTCACTTTCTGCTGGTACCTGTTACAAACACCCAAGTTCCACATCAATAAGGGGTAGATTTATTATAGCTTCTAAAAATGAAAAGTGGCGCTGTTACCCATAGCAACCAATCAGATTTTAGATATCATTTTTCTATTGCATTGTAGAAAATGATAGACAGAATCTGATTGTATGCTATGGGTAACACTTCCACTTGTCTGTTTTAGAAGCTTTAGTAAATCTACCCCCAAGTCATATCAATATGTCCAACATATAAAACACCATGCTATAGTATGTTGATTATCAAATAAAGATATTTCTACAAAACACATTTATTACTAAAAGAAGAAAAACTTATTGGGGTAGATATATGATAGCAGCACTTACCGTGCCGCTATAACGCTTTCCGCTTCGCCTCTTTACCGAGGCGAAGCAGGAAGCACTACCGATGAGATATAAGAACATCTCATCGGCCGGAGAGGGGGATCGATAACTCCCCCCTCCGGCGCTACCCGCTAGAGACCACAGCGCATCAGCCTAGTGCTGACGCGCTGTGTCTCTGTCCCGGCAGGCTCCACTGAGCATGCGCGGGATCTCGCAAGTATCGTGAGATCCCCGCGTGCAGCCTGGAGCCGGCAGCCGCCACAGCAGGGACATCGCTGTCCCTGCTGTGGAGATAGGGCAGCGCCAGGCTGTAGCTGTCGATAACGACAGCTATAGTGGGCCGAACGGTCAGGCGATCTGACTATACGTACATGGCCCAGGCTATCAGCGCTGCTATCTTGTAGATAGCAGCGCCGATAATGACAGGGGCGCATAGCGCCTCTGTCATTTACCGCATACTTGCCGACATTCAGCTCCCTCCTTCCGGGAGGGAGCTGAATGCCTGCATTCTGTGGGGGGCGTGGCCGGACTGTGATGCCATTTTGGGGGCGGGACTGGGGGCGTGACCGCCCGATCGCGTCATCGTGGCTCCGCTCCCTCTTCACAATGCCAGAAAAAAGGCATTGTAAAGCGGGGGCGGGGCCTCGATGACGCGATTCAGCGCGAATCGCGTCATCGGGCCCCCCGGGGTTTTTACTAGTAGTCTGGGGGGGGTAGGCGGCAGCCGGGAGGCTTGCCTGCCTTTCCGGGGGGTCGGGAGCGGCACCCGATATTCGGGAGGCTCCCGACCAAATCGGGAGGGTAGGCAAGCCTGATTTACCGCCCAGACCCCCGATCATACATAACGTGCGCTTATACCGCTTCTGGGCTTCTTACATCTCCCCCATTGTATCCTGTAACAATAACAACCAATCAGATGTTACCACTCAAGAGTGTAGTGCATGTTACGCCAAGTTGGCCAGTATTTAATTGGTTGCCCTGGATATCCACTATTTCTTAAACAAACCTTTTTTTTGTATGACTAAACTGTATTCTGCGAGTTTCAGTTCAGAAGAGCTGTAAAACAGTTTTAAATAATGTACTCAGTCACAAGTATTTAACCTTTGCTACAAAAGAGAGCTGCTTTGTTATTCATAAGGAAAATATATGGTTATTCTATAAGCTAGACTGTAATTTGTTGTTCCATGATGGCTCCCAGCGGTACTTAGCACGAGGAAAATGCCATTCCGCTGATCTTATCCTTCATTTTCCATAGTAAGCCTTGATTTAAAGTGTCAGTTTTCTGCCATTTGTTGTTGGGTTTGTGTGACCTTCCCTGGGAATTAATAGGATTCCGGAGAGAAGCATTTTTCAGAGGAAGGAGGGTTATATCCCATTTTCTTGTGAGCGTTTTTTATGCTTCATTATTCATTTTTCCTGGTTAAAGCAAAAAATATATAAGCAGGGTCTGTATGTATAGGCATGCACAGTGTATTTTGACGGATACCTTTTCAGGGCCTTTCTGTATAGTATCCATTAACCCCTATTCTGAATTCAATCAAATCTACAGCCCTCGGGCACGGTGCAGTGATCGGGTCCAGGCCATTAGCGAGGAGATCCAGCTGTTCAACTCAATGGATGATTGAATGGATCAATGTCTAATTCTGACACACGTCTGGCAAAATGGGATAGATCTGACCATTCTGTGATCCGGGTATTAAATATGGATGGGGTGATTTTAAGGTCGGGGGCTGCCGAAGTTCAGTATAGGAAAGGAAATGAATCTGCTAGCAACCAAAGATAACAGAAGGAGATAAAGATTAATGACAATTTATTGGGCATGGGGCCTATCTATCAAGTAATATTTGCAGTATATCCCCCCAAAACACCCATTTTCGAGAGTGCTCACAAATATTAACAATATCCCCCACATGTATTACAGGGGACAGCTGTAAATATCAGTGATATCTGCTGAGATCCTCCATTTTTGATCAAAAAAGCAGCTGCTTAATTGTAGAATTTATCATGCTCCAGAATACGAAGCATTCTTGAGCTTGGCCCCTGTAGCTAACACCATCTCCAGTTGGCGATAGCAGCTGTAGCCTACACTCCCCGCAAAGTACGAGCTTCTCCATGTTACACAAACACTTAGGGGTCTATTTACTAAGCAGTGTTAGGAGACAGGTTGAAAAGTGATAAGGTGCCAGCCAATGAGCTCCCAACTGTCATTTTTCAAACACAGCCTGTGACATGGCAGTTAGGAGCTGATTGGCTGGCACCTGATCACTTCTCACTCAGTTTCCTAACACTGCTTAGTAAATAGACCCCTTAATTTCAGCTTCTATGTAGCAACCTGTAAGAGAAATTGGGTTAAACACATGAAAATGCACTTTAGGAACATCATAAGTGAATGTGATGTGACTCCCTTTGTTATCACATCTGCAGGATGCACCTTGCTGGAGATGTGGAGTAGATCAACGGATCTCTTTTCCACAAGTTCACGAATGAAGTGATGTCTCATCTAAAAGTGTTCTGTGATGCTTGGTACTGTGTGACTAATCGATGGCACTGCTATTGTCACATTCAGTGTTGATGGTATCTTGTATGACTTTTAGTTTATCCAAGGTTTGCTTGAGGTGTAGAACCCCCTTGGCCAATTCTGTCAATGCCATATATTCAGCTTCTGTGGTGGACAATGCTACTGTTGGCTGTTTCCTGTTTGCCCAGCTTACCGCTGTGACAGCCAATAGGAACAAGTTTCCCATGTAGGACTGTCAGTATTCCTGATCTGCACACCAGTCATCAACGTAGAATGAATCCAATGCAGAATTCCCGGACCTTGTGAATTTCAACTTCATGGATGGTGTCCCCTTTAAATACCTCAGGATCTTCTAACAGCTGTCCAATGCTGCCTTCCTGGGTTTGTAGCAAACTCACTGACCTTGCTTACCACATGTGTGATATCTGGCCGAGTCCCAACACTTCTTCGTCTATTTAGTGCTTTTGTCAATGGGAGTGTCTATAGGTTTGGCATTTGATAAAAGTATAATTTTAATATATGTCTGCTGATCAACAGATATGATTTCCTTTTCCAGATCTTGCTTGATCCTCAGGCCTAACAAATAATGCGCTGGACCTAGGTCTTAAATTTTGAACCACTGACCAAGTAAATATACAACAACAACAATGAAGAGTTTCTTCTGTATATATTTATGGTAGAGACAATGGTCTGTTTCTGAATGGTTGAAGCCCATTTCTTGTAGTACAACGTCTAAATTTATGTACCAACAGCGGCCACTCCACTTTAGGAAATATAGTGACTTTTGTAGGAAACAAACTTCTCCTTCCCGGAGCATCTTTTCATTATAATGTTCTGGCGGTTCCATGTAAATATCTTCTAGTTGAACTGGCAATACACAAGTGCCTGGGAATAATTTAAATATGACACCCTGCACCAGGATTGGACAATGGAGTCTTGTACGTAGAAAGTCTCCGTGAATGTCTGCAATGGTGTCAACTGACCACTTAGGTGATTATTTACCTTCATCTGGAGATGGCACCTCTGGAACATGGTGGCTGCCATCTTGCTCAGAGTCCGCTGATCACAGTTCCTCCAATCCTGCTCCAGATCTTCAACACCTGACCTCTGTATCCAATCCACAGCTAGGGTGCCCTATATAAGTCTCTCCCTGTCCATGACTCATTGCCAGCACAACTTCTAATGAATCTTGCCTATTGTTCCTGTTTGCAGATTCCACAACGTGTCTTCCATCCACTACTGCTACAGTACCAGCATGTCCTGCAGTGTTCTGCATCCTTTTCTGTGTTTACCAACAGCCCTTGAGTAAACAATATTGCATCTGCACTATCTATTCCACTAGAGCGTAGTCCTGTTCCAGCCGGTTCCTGTTTATTCTTATTCAGCAAGTGCTCATTATTTCACCTGCACTCTACACTGCTCAATGATCCAGCAATCCTTTTTATTCTCAGCAAGTGCTCATTGGCACCTCCTGCAGTTCATACAGCTCAAAGCACCAGTATTTCTATTTCTTCACAGCAAGTGCTCGACATCACCTCCTGCAGTTCATACTGCTCAGGCACCAGCATATCCAATTCCTCTCTGCAAGTGCTTCTTAGCATCACCTGCAAGTCGCATTGTTAATACTATTCTGCTCCTAAGTACTTTATCACCGAGCCGTCTACTCAACCATGCTGTCACCAAGCCGTTTGATCAACCATGCTACTACTGAGCTGTCCACTCAGCCTTGTTTCAACCTGAAGAACTGTCAGTCTCCTAACACGTTCCCACTTCTATTCATGTCCTCACTGTATGAAGAGAAACCTGCTTAGTCCTCCCAGTTTTCTCCACACACCCTCCAACCATAAAACAGATCACAGAATCTGACAGTGCTGGGGAATATTTTTCTGGTTTTTTTTTTCATGCTTTAATAGGTGTTGTATCCTGTAGGGCAACTGTAGGAGAATGGTTCTTCAGATAAACTGCTGTGAACACAGCTTCTGCCCAAAATAGCTTGTCTACCCGTGTTGCTCTCTCCACTAGTGAACAGTTTGCCTGTTTTGCTCAGAAGTATAGGCAATGCACTCCATTCCATATTCTCTTAAGAATTGCTCCACCATCTTCTTGTGGTATTCTCCATCGTTATCAGATCTCAGGGTCTGTGACCTGTCTGATTTTCTACAAGACTCTTGTAGTCTGCAATCTATTTAACCATTTCAGACTTTTCACTAATAATGTACAGTACACGTGTGTTCATTCTTATGAAGTCATCTATAATCATCACAAAGTATCTGTATTCAATCACAGACTTTACTTTGATCGGACTACACACACCTGAATGTGGTATTGGAGTAGTTTTGTTTCACTGCTTGTTGATTTTGGAAAAGGCTGAAGACTTTGGGGGTCTAGAAACTAAGGGGAGAAAAAGGGGAAAATTGCTAAAGACAGAGAAAATCCCTATACATACTGCTTCTCAGTATGTACGAAAGGGATTTTCCCTGCCTGCAGCCTGCCAGCGCTAAGTGCAGACTACAATATCACACTGCACCTGGGGCACTTAGCACTGCCATTGACACTTATGGCAGCGCTATGTGTCCCAGGTATTACTAAGAGATGTCACTTACCATCTGCTTACTTCTCCAGTGCTGATATTGCATCCTGCAGCTGCCGGTATCTGCTTCTCCTCACTGGAGAAGCAGGACTTGAGCTGTGTAAGGTTGGCCGTCTGTAAATAAAGTTTGATGAAAAAAAAAAAGTCACTGCTGCTGCTGCTGCTGGCTGGAGATGGTGAGTAACACAGGGTTGTAGGGGGAAGAGAGTCTCAGCTGTTACCGCCGAGGGGGTGACTTAACGTTCACCCTCCTCGGCTGGTCTATTTTTAGTAACTGCTGCATTAGCCAGCTCCTGCTTTGCAGCGGCAGCAGGCGTGGCATTAATGCAGAGTTTTAGTAAATAGACCCCTTTGTTTCCCTGCAATACAGCTCTCGCATATAGATTTCTCTGTGTTAGTCACTAACATTCCTCTAACCGTCTGATTCTGAAGCTTCTGTATATTATAATTTCCAAGGTGACCAAAGCTTCTATACCAGAGTCTGCGGAATAGTGCTCTTTATCAAGGACCCACAATTGCTGACATCTTCTGCCTGTAGCTATGACGATCCCACTCTGGTTCTCACAGTGCACTTTCCTTTAGAGAAGTGATCTCTGTGACATCTCTGTTCTAGGACACTGATGATGATAAGATTTGTTCACATTTCTGGCACATCTTGGATTTCAGTAATTGTTGTTTTTTTTCCAATTTTTAAAGCTTTAATTGTCCCAACTTTAGTAGCTGGAAGAATTTGATTGCCAATTCCTTTGATAGTAATAGGGTCACATTTGTTTAACTTGGTGAACCATTCCTCATTGCAGTTAAAATGCCTTGTTGCGACACTGAATCAATGTACCAGCAATCTTTTCTGCATGTTATCTGTAATACTCAGGGCTAACTAATCAATGTTGTTGCATTTGCATAGAACTCACATTCTTTTGTTTGCACCCAATTGCTGTGTGACCTACTTTATGAAAATTGTAACACTTGACTTAAAATTTTCCGAATTTTTCACTTTTTGCATGTAATGCTGTAGCTTCAGCACTTGAATCACAGGGTGCACAATCTTGAAACTGTGATAACTTTGATCTGACTGTGGGCCTGATTCTGAGCCGGACGCTCGCTCTGAATCAGTGCCCTCCTTCTCTTTTTTAGCGCGGCCTCCTGGCCGCTCGCATAGCTGTGGGTGACCACCCACAGCTATAGCGATCGGCCAAAAAGATGGTCGCGATGGTCAAGACCATCGCGACCATCGGGCTTGCAACGAGACCCTTATGGTAGGGTCTCGTTGCCGCAAGCCCGGAGTGCTTTTGTCTCTATCAGAGCCGAAGGCACTCCCACTGACGTCACTGGTGATGTCAGTGGGGCCGGCCCCAGATGGAAGGCGTTCCCATAGGAACGCCTCCGTCTGGGCAGCCAAGCCCCCACCACGCCCACCAAAAGGGGTGTGCTGTCACTCACCATCGACAGCACGCCCCCTTCGGTACGAGACCCATAGTGACGGCTTGGCCGTCGCTATCCGGGTCACGCGCATGCGCACGACGGAGCCGGGTCCGTTGTGCGCATGCGCACTGGGCCAACATCGACCCGCTTGCGAGCGCTCAGTGCTCGCGAGCGGGTCTGAATTAGGCCCAGTGTCTGTTGTTAACTTTGTGTTTGTCCCTACTCAACACTCGCGCATGCGTGGTCGGCAGACTGTGCATGCGCAATATTCACATGGCTTCCGAATGAGAAGTGAAGTGATCGCATTTCAGTGACTGTGACCCTGGTGTTTGAAATTGTGTGTAGGTGTTGATGTTGCATAGTTATATAGACACACATGAGCGGATGACTGAAACTATGAACAGCCCAGTTACTTAACAAGTGGTGATGATTTATTGAAGATAGAACAGGTACAGCCATACTCACTGTTGTACACACTGGTGGATGGAGCAGAACTTGAAGGGAACAGGGTTTAATACAGCTCACCAGCAGGTGAGTGTATGCTGCTAGTGGGTAGCGCTGCAGGCTTTCTGGGACAGCATTACTACTACAGTGCATCAGGAAAGTATTCACAACGCATCACTTTTTCCACATTTTGTTATGTTACAGCCTTATTCCAAAATGGAATAAATTAATTTTTGTCCTCAAAATTCTACACACAATACCCCATAATGACAACGTGAAAGAAATCACATGTACATAAGTATTCACGGCCTTTGCCATGAAGCTCAAAATTGAGCTCAGGTGCATCCTGTTTCCACTGATCATCCTTGAATTGTTCCTACAGCTTAATTGGATTCCACCTGTGGTAAATTCAGTTGTTTGGACATGATTTTTAAAGGCATACACCTGTCTATATATAAGGTCACACACTTGACAGTGCATGTCAGAGCACAAACCAAGCATGAAGTCCAAGGAATTGTCTGTAGACCTCCGAGATAGGATTGTCTCGAGGCACAAATCTGGGGAAGGGTACAGAAAAATATCTGCTGCTTTGAAGGTCCCAATGAGCACAGTGGCCTCCATCATCCGTAAAATGGAAGAAGTTCAGAACCACCAGGACTCTTCCTAGAGTTGGCCAGCCGTCTAAACGGAGCGATCGGGGGAGAAAGGCCCTAGTCAGGGAGGTGACCCAGAACCCGATGGTCACTGCTACATCATTCCTCTGTGGAGAGAGGAGACCCTTCCAGAAGGACAACCATCTCTGCAGCAATCCACCAATCAGGCCTGTATAGTAGAGTGGCCAGACGGAAGCCACTCCTTAGTAAAAAAGCACATGGCAGCCCGCCTGGAATTTGCCAAAATGCACCTGAAGGATTCTCAGACCATTATGAGACAAAGATTGAACTCTTTACCATGAATGCCAGGCGTTATGTTTGGAGGAAACCAGGCACCACTCATCATCAGGCCAATACCATCCCTACAGTGAAGCATGGTGGTGGCAGCATCATGCTGTGGGGATGTTTCTCAGCGGCAGGAACTGGGAGACTAGTCAGGATAGAGGGAAAGATGAATGCAGCAATGTACAGAGACATCCTGCATGAAAACCTGCTCCAGAGCGCTCTTGATCTCATACTGGAGCGACGGTTGATCTTTCAGCAGGACAACGACCCTAAGCACACAGCCAAGATATCAAAGGAGTGGCTTCAGGATAACTCTGTGAATGTCCTTGAGTGGCCCAGCCAGAGCCCAGACTTGAATCCAATTGAACATCTCTGGAGAGATCTGAAAATGGCTGTGCACCGACGCTTCCCATCCAACCTGATGGAGCTTGAGAGGTGCTGCAAAGAGGAATGGACGAAACTGCCCAAAGATAGGTGTGCCAAGCTTGTGGAATCATATTCAAAAAGACTTGAGGCTGTAATTGCTGCCAAAGATGCATCAACAAAGTATTGAGCAAAGGCTGTGAATACTTATGTACATGTGATTTCTTCGTTTTTTTCTTTTTATTAAATTTGCAAAAAAACTTTTTACACATAGTCATTATGGGGAATTGTGTGTAGAATTTTGAGGACAAAAATGAATTTATTCCATTGTGGAATAAGGCTGCAACATAACAAAATGTGGAAAAAGTGAAGCGTGAATACTTTCCGGATGCACTGTATCTGCAGGTAAATGTGGGTCTTTATATGGAGATTAGTAGGAGGCATCCATCTCCCACTGTAACACTCAACACAGCGAGCAAGATGGGACCACGTAAGTGCAGTACTAACCTCGGTGGCCATCTTGGAACAGGGAATGAAGCTTCCCTGGAGGGGCAGTAAAATTGAGTTTGCGCAGTAGCACACTTCACTTTGAGAACCTGGATGTGTTTTTTGATTTATCTGGTCAATCTTTAATTTCTAATTGTGTAATTAATAAATATATCCCTTATTCTCCACAGTGACAATTTACCCTTGTTTTCATTCTTCTACAATATGAAATCTGCATAGTTCACTATCCACCGGATCATATGGTCTGTTTAATTCACTAGTCACAAGACAATGCGGTCTGTATAAGCCGCTAAGACACAGCTGCTGTGCATTTAGCGTTCATCTCTGAATCAGGCCTATAGTCACTAGAGATCAGCTACATTTTTACTTCTTGTCTGGAAAATGCTACTTCATTAAATATCTGGTTGCAAATATAGCACCGAATGGCGTTCTGTGGCATGACTTGGCAAATGCGCATCTTGTAGATTGTATTAGCATAACTTTGCACATCTGGGAAATTACCTGTACATCCACAAGACATAACACAGCATGGGCCTGACTCTGATTCGCCTGTCTGTGACTTTACGCAAATGTCGCTACAATCTCCTTCCCTTGTGTACATCCGAGCAGCTGAATGTACCACATCTGAGACGCCAACTTTAACCGCCTGTGCACGCTGCAAAACCGATCAGTGCTTCCTTCTTTGCAGCTTCCCCATCTGGTATACAATCGGGAAGCCGGCTGCTGGATTCCAGACAGCCAGCATCCTGACTGCTTTATCCCGGCTTGGGATAAATGACCGGCATCTATATCTAGACACCTGTCATTTCCCCGACGCCGGGAGACAGGCGCCCGGCATTCCGATCGAAGGGAAGCCAGGTGTCGCAAGTGGACAGCCGCGGGGGGGAGGGTTAGGTTTAGGGCAACCGGGGGGGGACTTAGGGTTAGGCACCCCCCCGGGAGCGATAGGGTTAGGCTAGGGGGAGGAAGGGTTAGGGTTAGGCACCCCCCCGGGGGACTTAGGTTTAGGCAGCGGGGAAGGGGGGGGTTAGGGTTAGGCACTTAGAGGGGGGATTAGGGTTAGGCACAGGGGGGGAGGTTAGGGTTAGGCACCCCTAAGGAGGGTTAGGGTTAGGGGGGTTAGATTAGTTGATACTTACCTTACCACGATCAGGATTTCCAGTGCTGTCGGGCTTCCGCTGCTGGGCTCTGCTGTTTTATCGGGCTGCCGCTGCTGGGATTCGAACTCCCGGCCATTCGGCAGCCGGGATATCATACCGATTCCCTCCATCTGACCATAGGCTTCTATAAGGTAATGCCAGGTTTTTCTGGCGTTACTCACCGCACCGATAATAGGGCGGTCGGGGCTTAGTACATACTCTGTGTAACGCATGCTCCATAGGAGATTTCAGAAATGTTTGCACATGTGCAGTTGCAAAAAATCGCTCAGCTACTTGAACATTTGCACTGCGTGCAATGCAGGTGGCTCTGAATTAAACCAAGGGGCACGTGCCCATTTGTTTCCCTTGCCATTCTACATCTTCCCTTTAAAATCATGGTTGTGTTGCTATCACACCATGCACCACTACTATGACACAATGTGCTGCATTCCGATGGCCTATGCAGAACCTCCGAGAGATCTGTTGGGTGCCAGTTCTAGGAGGTGTGCCAAGCGCATGGAGGTGTGGTCATACTTTACTTGCAGGACCTCTTTCCACTCGGGCCTAGGCTATTTCATATGGGTGGGATGTACTAAGGTTGCGGTGTACATTCCGCCAGTCACCGCAACCTTATTATTTGCATATGTACTAACATATGCGATTAGTATTGCAAAGGACAGCTCTTCCAATAAGAGTTGCCCTTTGCAAAGCAGCCGACACCGAGTGAGGGGGGTCTCCGCCCTCTCCGAGCCCCGGGAACTTCCTGCTGGTGACCAGTGCAGGAAGCCCCGGGCTCCTCTTCCTCCTCCATGCACCCGGAAGAAGATTAGGAGGAGAAGGAGGCGGAGGACGCAGGAGGAGCATGGGCCGGCGACCAGGAGACTAAGGTAAGTGGTGGCCAGTGCTGGGCATCTGCGGGGTGGTGAGGCGGTGGCGAAGCATCTGGTGCGGGATGCTGTAAGAAGCCCATAGGCTTCTACAGGGTACCGCCAGGTTTTGCTGGCGTTACCCTCCGCACCAATAATAGGGCGGCTGGGGCTTACATACGAAAATGCGGTAAAAATCCTGAAAACTGGGTTTTTACCACATTTTTACTTTAGTACATTCCACCCATATAGAAATGTACCCCATACGGTAAATTATAAGGATATCATTAGGTGCTGTGGGGTTTCATGATCATATAAAGGCACCAGGCTGCATTCGGGTGTTATGTTACAGTTCATCAATTTCCAATATGGCTGCTATTACTTGTAATAATTTAGTAAGTGGTGCATAGGTCCTTATTATTAGACAGGATTTTGCCTTAAGTTGCTATTTTTCTTTTTGCTGAAAATGATGACATCAAAATCCACCGATTATTATAAGCAATTACATTATTATAATTAACCATTTATACAGGTAATATTTATAGTTGTTTAACATATATTAGTAGCGCGGCATCTGTATAATGATATACATGTCCATTGCGAACTAAGGGGTTTATGCACTAAGCCTTGGAAAGAGATAAAGTACCAAACAATCAGCTCCTAACTGTCATTTTTCATACACAGCCTATAAAGTGACAGTTAGGAGCTGATTGGTTGGTACTTTATCTCCATCCACTTTATCTCTCTCCAAGGCTTACTACGTAGACCCCATAGGGGCCTATTCATCATCGAAGACCGTATGGCCTCCGATGATGAAGGATTGATCTCGCTGCGAGGGATACTTAAGTATCCTACTCGCAGCTGGGGAAACATGACACCGGAGCAATTCATCATTGCTCCGGTGAGGGGACAACTGCTCCGAAAAGCAGTTGTCCCCATCATTAGGATCGCAGCTACTTCTGTAGCATCGCTACTTACCTGCTCCTTGTCGTCCCGGCTACGCATGAATACCAAGGGGGTCCTATCGGACCCCTTATGATGAATGGCCCGGTAACTTAAATTTAACTGGTTACCGGGCCATTTATCGTTTCATGAATAGGCCCCTTAATCTCCATTCACTTTATCTCTCTCCAAGGCATAGTATACAGTAGACCCCTAAGAACGGAATTGGTATGATTTACCGCCGGACCCATGCCCGGCGGTTCAAATCCCGACAGCTGCTATCCGCGCTCAGCGCACGGCGTCCCTTCGATCGGGATTCCGGGCGCCGGTCTCCCGGCATCAGTAAAATGACAGGCGTCTAGATTTAGATGCCTGTCATTTAACCCTCTTCAGGATTAAGCAGTCGGGAAGCCAAATGTCGGGATTAGGGGCCTGATTCAGAGCCGCTCGTAAGCAGCCGCTCGTTCGCTCCGAGCGATGTTTGCCCAACTGCGCATGCGTACGGATCGTTATACGCATGCGCGAACCAGTCAGTGCGGCCAAAATTTGTTTGTTCGCTAAACACCGAATGCCTGCTATTTTGAGTGACAGGAGGAGGCGTATGTGGGTGGTAACAGGGGAAGGTGCTTGAAAACGGGGAGTGGAGATCCGATCGCAGGCGTGCTTAAAGGTCAAAACAGGCGTTTTAAGGGTGTGCATAATTAATACAGGAGCATCATTGACCACGTCACTGGGTTATTTTATAGCCAGAACTGCTCGCAAGATTGTGGTAGCAAAAACCAACCACAAGAATAGCAAGCAGTTCATACGCTGGTCGATGTACTCGATTAATCTAATAAATAGCGGACATGACGTAGGATGCGAGCGGCCAGGGGGCGTATTTTTCCCAAAAACTACCGCAAGTTTTGTTCGCTCGTTCAGACCTAGAGGCGTGAACAGACCGCAAAGAGCGAACGGTTCATTTGAATAGCCACCCCTATTTTCTGGACGAGCGAGCGCTAATTGCGTCCGGCTCTGAATCAGGCCCTAGGTCCGCCGGCTTACCGACTGCATACCCTAAGAACTTCCTCTATTCATTTGCTGTGGTTTCTTTACATTAAATACATTTATAATATGTATTCTACACTAGTTTTGTTTATTTCTCTAGACAAATGCCTTTGTTACTGGGTGACACTGCCATTATTGACTGTTGTCATACATAATACATTTAGTATTTCTTCATTACTTCCATATATCTGACAACTTCATATTAAATCTTTTTCTGCCTCTGCACAAAATGCAAGTGGCAATCTGAGAAATCTATCATTTAGGAAACACATGTATCGTGCCTATTTCCACAGAGTGTGTCATTCCTAAATGGCGCTGCCCCTAGCTGGAAATATTTACAGATTCCCTGAGGGCCCCAGTTCAGATCTCCTAGCATTAGAGGCATTAACATGGGAATCGTACCCTGAGGAATGCCACTAAAAATTCCCACTGTTGTCTGCCTAAATGTATGAGAAAAAAAATTGATTTAGAGAATTGGTTTCTGGAAGGTAAGCACATTTTATACTGGGCTCAAAAATACATACTGATATTTTATTTAAAGCTGCAATCCCATGAAAAAATGATGCGCTTTTTATAACATTAATCACTCTGAGTTACAGTAAGAAGAATACAAATGGCGGTGCTCTTTTTTCACTATTTTTTTCTTCCAGCTTCCTTTAATGATTAATGATTTATAGTTTTCTTCGTGCCATACGAAAACCATGGCAACCACAGTTACGTGACATGGAATGCAGTGGGTAGAGGAGATTTGGAATGTTCTTCCCCACACAGCAAATACGATGGTTTGTGTAATGACCCGCCGGTCACCTGTGTGTATGAGCAATTGGCGGGTTGCCCGTACACACATGCAGATGCATCAATATACGAGATGTGCAATACGTTTTTTGATGTGCAGTGCATCGGTAGAGTAGACACAATCTGACTGTCTGGTTGTGAACTGTCATCTCTGACTAAAGTTCTTGTGAAATTTCAGGGCACAGAACTGTAAACAAGCAGAACTGCACCCTGAAGAAGTCAGCTTATTCACTTCCTTCGAGAAACTCGTTATGGAGCTCAACAGTGTTCACTGGAGAGCTTCTATAACTACAAGAGTGGTCTGCGATAGCAGGAGAGTTTCGACCGACTGTGAGCTGTTTTTGGGAAGGAAGCACCATCCCGAACCGCTGTGTTTGAGTGGTTTGCAGAATTTCGGTGCTGGAGACTGTCCCTGGAAGATGAGGAGCGCTGCAGCTGACCTGTGTCCGCCATCACCGAGGACAACGTTGCTGCCATGTGGGCCATAGTTGAGGTGGATGCCAGGGTGATCATGGCCCAGTTAGAGAAGGAGATAGGCATCTCATTGAGATCCATCCACTTGATACTCCACAAAAATCTTGGCCTGAGCAAGGTTTGTGCATGCTGGGTGCCCCATCAGCTGACTCGAGAGCAGAAGGAGTCTCGGATGACGGAGCCGCAACATGCTGGCCAGGTTTGATGGCGGTCACTCAAACTCTGACTGGAATATCATCAGTGGTGATGAATCCTGGATCTACAGTTTCAACTCTGAGACCAAACAACAGTCGACCCCAGTTGGAGGTGCACCACAACAGAAGTTCCATCGTGAGTGCAGCATGGCCAAGCAGATGGTGGCTGTTTTTGAGGCCAAAGCTGGTCATGTAGCTATCATACCACTCATGTAGCAGTGCACCATCACTGGGGACTGGTATGCCAACCAATGCCTGCTGCAAGTGCTGGAAGCCATTTCCAGGCACTGTCCATTTACTCGCTCTCGTGGTATCCACGTCCATTATGACAATGCACCTGCCCACAAATCTAGGAGAGTGGTGGATTTTCTGGCCCTTGAGCGCATCCAGGAGCTTGGTTATCCGCTGTACAGTCCAGGCATGGCTGCCTGTGACTTCTTTGTATTCCCACAAATCAAGCGCAAGATGCGTGCGATTTGTTTTGAATCACCGGAAGCTGCAGTGGAGATGGAGTAAAAGACATACCTGCTTCAGACTGGTCCAGCTTCTTCACCAAGTGGTTTGAGCACATGCAAATGTTCACTTTGTTTGTAAATACAATACTTTTTATTAATTCTGAAACTTATTGCACACTCTGCGTGATATATCACCAACGGCTGTGCCGACCTGATATGTCTGTGAACGATTTAATTCATACGCATATTGGGTGTATACACCCACTGATCCACTACCGATATATTGTTCGCACTACTGATATATTGTTTGTCGTTCAATCGAATAATACATCTAGTAGTGTGTACCCAGAATTAGATTGTAAGCCATATATTAACCTTTCATTTCATGTTATTGGGGTATATTCAATTAACCGCAAGTTTTTTCCCATGGCGCAAGGTTTTTTGGCTGGGTGCAAAATGTTTAGTATTCAATTAACAGTGAGAATTTCAGTCTATTGAAATTTTGAAAAGTGTTTGGACTTTAGGCATGATTCAGACCCGCTCACAACCACTATGCGCTCGCAAGCGGGTCGATGTTTGGCCACTGCACATGTGCACGCCGGAGCCAGCTTCGACGTGCGCATGCGCGAGACCCGGCTAGCAACAGGCGCTCCGTCACTCCGGGTCTCGCACCAAAAGGGGGCAGTAGACTATTTTGATCCCAAGCGAACGCCTGCCCTTTGTGGGCGGCCCCACTGACATCACCAGTGATGTCAGTGGGAGAGCTTCCAGCTCTATTAGAGCCAGAAGCTCTCTGTGGCTTGCGGCCACGAGACACTACCACAAGGGTCTCGTCGCAAGCCCGATGGTCACGATGGTCTTGACCATCGCGACCATCATCCTGGCCGCTCGCAATAGCTGTGGGTGGTCACCCAGAGCTATGCGTGTGGACAGGAGGCCGCACAAAAAAAAACACCCGATTCAGAGCGAGCGCTCTTTCAGAGCGTCCGGCTCTGAATCAGGCCCTTTGTTCAAAGCCCCTGAGACCCCCCCCCTCCGGAATAATGAGCTAAAGGATGTGGGACATATATATGGTAGTGCTGTATGGATGGGACAGGTAAATAGGTGTGCTGTATGGATGGGACAAGTAAATAATGGTGTTGTATGGATGGGACAGGTATGTAGGGGTGCTTTATGGATGGGACAGGTATGTGGTGATGCTGTATGGATGGGACAGATATATAGGGGGTGTCAGGAACCCTGAGGAAAAAAGCCAGGGGGTTAGGATGGCTAGGGAACAAGCAGGTGAGTGACAGTACTAGGTCTGCCTATTGCGGCCAAACACAGGTTTGGCTAGACCTGCCCAGAGGCGTGGAGTCTAACTCACTGGGTGGTCTTCACCAGTGACCCCCTGCAGTTGGGATATGGGTTTCACTGCACCAAGTGAGCAGGACACGGCCCTCTGGACAGGTACCTGGGAGTGGCAGGAAAACCAGAACTATATTAGAATGAGTACTTGAACACAGGAGATTAGCGTGAACTGAATACTTGAATACAGCAGACCAGCGAATGAACTGAATACTTGAACACAGGAGATTGGAAAATGAACTGAATACTTGAGCACAGGAGATCAGGGTATGAACTGAATACTTGAACACAGGAAAGATAACACAAGGATTTACAAGAAACACTGGAGTTCTGTGAGAGCTGATGTAACACGTTGGGAATTAGCATGGGAGCTAATACAAGTAACACTGGTGGTCAGCGTGAGGGCTGAAACAACAAACTGTAAATACTTCGTGGAAAACACCAAAGAGCATAATATTCACTGAAACAGAATGTTGAACAACAGTTTCCTGTTCCTGGAGTCAGACTTAAATACCCCTGACCACAGGACTACCATTGGGAGAGACTAGTCAGGTGATATGGACCAACATGGCTGCGCCCAGCAGTGAAAAGACTCAGGGAGACAGTCTATTTTCGGATCAGCTGTCTCCACGCCGGAGCAATGATGAATTGCTCCCGGTGCTCGCATCGAGTTAGAATAATTATCGGGGTCCGTTCGGACCCCAATAATTAACATAATGGATAGAGCCCAAAGAGAGTTACCAAAATATTCACTTTTGCTTTTTACATTAATTGAGTTTTTCAGGGCTCAATGCTCTGTAGAACATTGAATAAAACCACTGCAAATTTAAGGGATTACTATAGTGTCATTTAATCAGTAATATCAATATATGGGGGAGGGGAAGTAATAAAAAAAAATGCACATTTAGTTGGAGGTTTTTAAAGTTTTGTATGTAAGTGACTTCACAGAGCTCTATTGTATGACAGTGTATCTCTTCCAGTATAGATGCAACAAAATATTTATATAGGAGGGCTATGCAGTCAGCGGCTTCAGTCAAAGCTGATGCTGGGTACACAGTACACACTGGCAAATATAATGGCAGATCAATTGAACGGCCAATATATTGTGTGTGTGTCGGCCAGTGTGTACCAGCGATATGTTTGTGAACAACGTTGTTCACAGACATATCGTGTCGGCTGTGCTGCACAACCGATGCCCAATATATCTGCAGATATATTGGGGCATCGTGCTGTGTGTACGGGCGGTCAACCAAACACCGTACACTTGCTGCAGAGGCTGCCGGGGGGGAGGCATGTGACCCCCGGCCAGCAGGACCAGCGGACAGATGATGGTTGTTCATTGTGTATGGACAACCATCATCTGCAGATATATATATGAAAAGCAAAATAATACAGTTTATGGGGGTTAATTTTGCACTGCAACAACAAAAACAGGACAAAATGTAACAGAAGAAGCAGCTGAATTGGATGGAACCAGATTTGAGGGTGCAGATTCAGGACCTCATTCAGAGTCTCTTGCAAGCGGGCGCACGCTCGTACGTGGCCGATGTTAACAGACCCCGCATGCATGCGCTTCATTGTGCGCATGTGCATATGAGTCCTTGCGATCACAAAATCCGTCGCTTGTACGGCTTGCGAGCTGGAAGTGACTCCCAATAGTTGATTGACATGAAAGGCCGTTTGTGGGTGGTAACAGGGGAAGGTGCTTGTGAACGGGAGAGTGGATGTGTGAACGCAGGCGTGTCAGGCCACCAAAACGCCATTTAAAGGGCATGCATAATTTACAAAGTAGCGTCATGGTACACGTCACCTGAATGTATTTCAGCCAACACTGGTCGCAGTGCTTGCAGAAAGCTAAGGCAACCCCAAGGGCTGCGAGCAACTTCGATGGCTCTCGATGGTCCCGATTAATCCTTAATTTCCCTGAGATGACGTCTGTTGCGAGTTGCAAGGGGGCGTCTTTAGACACTTGCGAGCGCACTTTGCCGTAGCTCGATAAAACATAGTGGGCGTCCTTACGAGACGCACTTCATTACAATATCCGGCCCCTTTTTGCCAGCGAGCGATCGCATATTGCGAGAAACTCTGAATGAGGTCCTCAGTGTTAACGGGCATATTTATCAATACTATTTTTACTAAACTAATGTGAAACACCTTTTTCACATTATTTTAATATCATTTAAATGTTTTAAAGGACTTTTGGAACAATGGAGCTCATTCAGACTCGCTCGCTAATCTGTGGACACACGCTAAGGGCGATTATCGCACGTTTGCGCATGCGTCAAAGTACGCATGCACGAACCAGTCACTGCACCCGGGAATCGTGCACTCGTAATGCACAGACTGGACACTATTTTGAGTGACAGATAGTGCCTTTTGTGGTGGTAACATGGAAAGGTGCTTGTGAACGAGGGAGTGGTGCTGCGAACACAGGCGTGTCTGGGCGTCAAAAAGGAGTTTTAGGGGTGTGCATAATTAGCATGGATGCATCATTGTATACGTCACTTGGTTGTATTTCAGCCTGCAGTGATCGCAGTGCTTGCGGTGGGGTAAGGTCTACCTCTAGCGCTGCGTGCAGCTCCGATGGCTCTCGATGGTTCCGATTGTTCATACACTTCCTGGAGATGACGTGTGTAAAGAGAGAAAAGTGGGCGTCTTTATACCGGCGTGCGTTCACTCTGCCATCGCATCCCTAAAACATAGAGGGCGTCCTTACACCAGACAGTGCGATCGCAGAATTTGCGTACCCGGCCCCTTTTAGGTGCTTGACAGCGCAGCTTAGCGTCCGGATCGGAATGAGCTTCAGTTTTCATAAAAAACTACTCCAAGCCCATGAATTCACATTCTATCAGTAAGCAGATCACACTTCCCATACTTGTAATGGGAAATGTGATCTCTTTCAGATTTACTAAAACAAATTGTGAATAATTACCAGGAGGGATCCCTGCGATAATAACGCTATATGGAGATGGCGTTAAGCAGGGTTACCCCCCCCCCCCACCCACCTCATTTCACCTACTCTAGCTCAGATTTTCCTGCCTGCTTACAGGGAAAGCAAAGCCTGGAGTAGGCCTTTGTGTAGCTAAGGGGAGGAGTGGGGGATTTTGAAGGGGGGGAGATCAGGGAGGAGCGGTCGTTGGGGGGTAGCAGCAGGCAGCGCATGTGCGGTCACTCTCTCAGGGTATTTTGGCCTCTATTTACTACAATCCGCATTGGTAATGCAGATTGTAGTGTGATATTACAGAGTGAATTCGCATTGCGAATTCAGGCAATATCACAGGGATTTACTACAAATCCCTTGCAGGGACAGAGCTTGTGATAAAGCTCTGTCCCTGCGAATCCCCTCGGCACACTAGTCACGGTATTTTCGCAAAAAAATACAGTGACAAGTGCCCCGCGCATGCGCCAACCGGCCACCGCTACTACCACCCCCCGGCACTAAGCCCCGCTCCCGTTGCCAAGCCCCAACCCCCACGATCACGGACCCACGCGACCCCCCCTCTCCCCTAATTACACTTACCTGCATGATCCGGGCTCCGGTGATGTCCTCCGGTCAGCTGACATCCCATACTGCACTGGGACCCTGTCAGGTGACGACCGGGCCGCAGTGCAGCATGGGAGACCAGCTGACTGGAGCCCCGATCACCGGTCCCTGGAGTCAAGTAACTTTTTTTTTTTTACTTTTTTTTGTACTTTTTTTTACAATGAATCAGTGTGTGGTCTGTTTAGACCACACAGCTGATTACTGGGGCCGGCTCCGGGCTCTGCTCTCCCCGTCAGTGCGGAGCAGGAGTCCAGTAACTGGGGGAGATCCTGGATAACGCCACCTCCAGGTGGCGTTATTATCACAGGGCTTTCCCCGGTATTTTTTCACATTATATTTTTAGTAACTTTGGCCAGATCGCATTTCCCATTACAATTCTGGGAAATGCGATCTGATTACAAAAAATTAGGGGTGAGCGGGTTTGTATTTCTGAAATCCGAACCCCCCCGAGCCCCCTGATCCGAGGCCGATCCGAGTCAGGCGGGAAAAGTCGATCTGAAATCGAGGCATCCCGCCTTCCAGGTCTCGCGGGTTTTGGATTCTATATAAGGTACCCGCGTCGGCGCCATTTTCTCACTCAGCTGTGGACAGTGAAGAGGGAGGGTGGGAGTTAGGGCTGGCTGGGCTGTGTAGTGTAGTGTAGTGCAGTGTAGTGTTGTGCTGTGCTGTGCTGCGCTGTGCTGCTGTTGTCCATAGGGGCTGTGTCCACTCCTCAAAAGTCCATAGGGGCTGGCTGTGTTGTGCTGTGCTGCTGTTGTCCATAGGGGCTGTGTCCACTCCTCCAAAGTCCATAGGGGCTGGCTGGACTGTGTTGTGCAGTCAGTTGTCCATAGGGGCTGTGTCCACTCCAAAGTCCTGTGCAGTGTCCCAGTCCTAAAGGGGTGCTGTAGTGTTGTCCACGGGGTGCTCTGTCCATCAGGGGTGCTCCCCCCAAGTGCAAAAAAAATAAATATTTTTTCTGTGTTTGTGAATTGTGGGCCTGATTCAGAGCCGCTTGTAAGCGGCCGCTCATTCGCTCCGAGCGATGTTCGCACATCTGCGCATGCGTATGGGTCGGAAATCGAGCGCTCGCTAAATAGCGAGTGCCTGCTAATTTGAGTGACAGGATGAGGCATTTGTGGGTGGTAACAGGGGAAGGTGCTTGAAAACGGGCAGTGGTGATCCGAACGCAGGCGTGCCAAACGGTCAGAACGGGCATTTTAAGGCTGTGCATAATTAACAAAGCAGCATCATTGACCACGTCACTTGGTTGTTTCTTAGCCTGAACTGTTCGCATGATTGCAGTAGGAAAATCCTACCACAAGCACTGCGAGCAGTTCAGATGCCTTTCGATGTACTCGATTAATCAAACAAATAGCGGAGATGACGTATGATGCGAGCGGCCAGGTGGCGTCTTTACAAAATAGCGAGGGCATGTTTCTTTCGCTCGCTCAGACATAGAGGCATCAACAGACCGCAAAGAGCGAGCACTCAATTTAAATAGCCGGCCCCTTTTTCTGAACGAGTGAGCGCAAATAGTGTCCGGCTCTGAATCAGGCCCTGTGTGCACAGTTGCCGCACGTGCATCAACAAAGTAGCGCCAAGCGTGCGCCTGTGTCATAAGTAAATGGCCGGCTCTCTTGACCGTTAAAGGGTGCTGTAATCCCCAAAGTGCACTCCAAACCAAATAAAAAAATATTTTCTGTGTTTGTGAATTGTGTGCACTGTGGCTGCACGTGCATCAACAAAGGAGCAGCACCAAGCGTGCGCCTGTGTCCCATAAGTAAAGGGCCGGCTGGCTTGTCCGTTAAAGGGTGCTGTAACCCCCAAATTGTACTCCAAAAAAAATAAAAAAATATATTTTTTTGTGTTTGTGAATTGTGTGCGCAGTAGCCGCACGTGCTTCAACAAAGTAGCCCCAAGCGTGCGCCTGTGTCATAAGTAAAGGGCCGGCTGGCTTGTCCATTAAAGGGTGCTGTAACCCCCAAAGTGCACTCCAAAAAAAAAATATATATATATTTTTTCTGTGTTTGTGAATTGTGTGCGCAGTAGCCGCACGTGCATCAACAAAGTAGCGCCAAGCGTGGGCCTGTGTCATAAGTAAAGGGCCGGCTGGCTTGTCCATTAAAGGGTGCTGTAACCCCTAAAGTGCACTCCAAACCAAATAAAAAAATATTTTCTGTGTTTGTGAATTCTGTGGGCTGTAGCTGCACGTGCATCAACAAAGGAGCAGCGCCAATCGTGCACCTGTGTCCCATAAGTAAAGAGCCGGCTGGCTCATTTCTTAAAGGGTGGTGTAACCCGCAAAGTGCACTAGTCTCCAACAAAAATAAAAAATTATTTTCTGTGTTTGTGTGCGCCTTAGCCCCACGTATATATCAATATAACATAAATGGAGGACCAAAGTTTCTCCGATAAAAATAAAATAGGGAAAGATCAAGAACCACTTCCTCCTAGTGCTGAAGCTGCTGCCACTAGTCATCACATAGACGATAACATGCTATCAACGTCGTCTGCCAAGGCCGATGCCCAATGTCATAGTAGAGGGCACATACAATCCCAAATGACAAAGTAAAATGACCTTAAAAAAAACTTTAAAATCATCTGAGGAGAAACATAAACTTGCCAATATGCCATTTACGACACGGAGTGGCAAGGAACGGCTAAGGTCTTTCCCTATGTTCATGACTAGTGGTTCAGCTTCACATGACGATGGAAGCCCTCCTCCCACTAAAAAAATCTGGCAAAAGCACAGCGAAGAACTGTGCGTTCTAAGAAGATATCACAAATCCCCAAGGAGAGTCCAAGTGTGGTGGCGGTTGAGATGCCTGACCTTCACCAGCACTGTACGGGAAGAGGTGGCTCTTTCCACCATTTGCACGCCCCCTGCAAGTGCTGAAAGGAGCACCCACAGTCCACTTGCTGATATGCAAATTGAAGATGTCACTGTTGAAGTACAACAGGATGAGGATACTGGTGTAGCTGGCGCTGAGGAGGAAGTTGGCGAGGAGGATTCTGATGGTGATGTGGTTTGTTTAAATCAGGCTCCGGGGGAGACAGTTGTTGTCCGTGGGATGAAAAAGCCCATCACGGTCATGTCTGGGCAGAAGACCAAACATTCCACCTCTTTGGTCTGGCAATATTTCTATCCAAATCCGGACAACAACTGTCTTGCCATATGTACCATATGACTGCTATGTTGGTGTTAGACGTGCGTCCGGTATCCGCCATTAGTGCAGTGGGATTTAGACAATTGATGGAGGTAGTGTGTCCCCGGTTCCAAATCCCGTCTAGATTACACTTCACTAGGCAGGCGATACCGAGACTGTACAGAAACGTCAAAAAAAGTGTCCTCAGTGTCCTGAAAAATGCGGTTCTACCCAATGTCCACTTAACCACGGACATGTGGACAAGTGGAACAGGGCAAACTAAGGACTATATGACTGTGACAGCCCACTGGGTAGATGTATCACCTTATGCAGCAACAGCAGCAGCATCACCAGTAGCAGCATCTCAGAAACACCAGCTCGTTCCAAGGCAGGCTACGCTGTGTATCACCGGTTTCAGTAAGAGGCACACTGCCGACAACCTCTTAGAGAAACTGAGGGAAATCATCGCCCAGTGGCTTACCCAACTTAGACTCTCCTGGGGATTTGTGATATCTGACAAAGCCACCAATATTGTGCGGGCATTTCATCTGGGCAAATTCCAGCACGTCCCATGTTTTGCTCACACAATAAACTTGGTGGTGCAGAATTTTCTGAAAAGCGACAGGGGCGTGCAGGAGACGCTTTGGGTGGCCCGAAAAGTTTCTGCCCACTTTCGCCATTCAGAGACTGCGTGCCGAAGACTGGAGCGCCAGCAAACATTCTTGAACCTGCCCTGCCATCACCTGAAGCAAGAGGTTGTGACGCAGTGGAACTCAACCCTCTATATGATTCTGAAGATGGAGGAGCAGCAAAAGGCCATTCAAGCCTATACATCCACCTATGACATAGGCAAAGGAGGGGGTATGCACCTGACTCAAGCGCAGTGGAGAATGATTTCCGTGTTGTGCAAGGTTCTCCAGCCCTTTGAACTTGCCACACGTGAAGTCAGTTCAGACACTGCCAGCTTGAGTCAGGTCATTCCCCTCATCAGGCTTTTGCAGAAGCAGCTGGAGAAAGTGAAGGAGGAGCTAAGATGGAGCGATTTTGCTCGGCATGTGGGACTTGTGGATGAAGCCCTTCATTCGCTTTGCCAGGATTCCAGGGTGGTCAATCTGTTGTCAGCGAAAGGCGTAGGAGGTTGCTTCCACAAAATGTGGAGAAGATGATGTTCATAAAAATGAATTATCAACTTTTCCAGGGAGACCAGCCTCCAGAACATACAGAGGGACCTGTGGTGGTGGATTCAAGTGGGGATGAATTAATACTCTATGAGGATGAGGATGTACACAACACTGAAGAGGGTGAGGAATTGGTGGATGAGGAGGATGAGGACGACATCTTGCCTCCGTAGAGCCAGTTTGTGCAGGGACAGATTAATTGCCAGCTTGTTTTGTGGGGGCCCAAACGAACCAATAATTTCAGCCACAGTCGTGTGGCAGACCCTGGCGCTGAAATGATTGGTTTGTTAAAGTGTGCATGTCCTGTTTATACAACATAAGGGTGGGTGGGAGGACCCAAGGACAATTCCATCTTGCACCTCTTTTTTTTCTTTGCATTATGTACTGTTTGGGGCCTAGTTTTTCAATCTGCCGTCCTGTCTGCCACTGCAGTGTCACTCCTAGATGGACCACGTGTTTGTGCCGCCCACTCGTGTTGCTTAGCATAGTCATCCAGCTACCTCGGTGCAACCTTTTGGACATAAAAACACTATTGTGAGATGTGAGGTGTTCAGAATAGACTGGAAATTAGTGGAAATGAAGGTTATTGAGGTTAATAATAGCATAGGAGCAGAAAAACCCACAAATTCTGTGATTTTAGCTGTTTTTATGCTTTTTTTAAAAAAAAATACAGATCCAAAACACAAAACCCAGAACCCAAAACACAAACACGGAAGGGTGGTTTTGGCAAAACCAATCCAGATCCAAAACACGAAGAAAGATCCAGATCCAAAACCAAAACACAAAACACGAAAAGTGGCCGGTGCACACCCCTACTAAAAATAAGTGATACTTAGGGGTTGGAGTAGAATTTTACGAATTCTACTCCAATTGCCCTTTAGTAACTTAGGTGATACTAATATGTGAAAACGGTGTGAAAACACCCTTTTCACTTTATTTTATTAAAAATAATGTTAATAAATAGAGCCCGCAAACACCCTGAGAATTCCCGGGAGAGGATTCGCAGGGACAGAGCATACTCACAAACTCTGCCCCTGCAGGCGATATTCGATAAATCCTTGTGATCTATTCAAATATCGCAGTGCGAATTTGGTAAAAATTATTACCTCCCATCTGCACCTGAGATACAGATTGTGTTAAATATGCCCCTAAAAGTGTTCAATTTTGTTCCTGCTTTTAAGCCGCACCAAGAGTACTATTAATATCAGGTCTGCACTGACTACTGCAATCAAGGGAGAGTCTCTGATTTTGCAAACTGGGGGGAGGAGAGAGAGAGAGAGAAACAATGAAAGAGTGAGAAACTCAGAGAAAGGGGGAGAGAGACTGATGGTAGAAAGAGAGGGAGACAGGAAGGAAGTGGGGTGGAAAGCAGAAAGTTAGGCAACGCTAGCGTCCTGGGAAATGACGGATCCATAAAGCTAGTGATAAATAAATAATGGTGCCTAAATGATGATGGCAATGTACGTAATACCCTAAGTATATACAATTTCCCTGTCACTCTTGCATGTGTAATTGTATAGATTACTCGTTACACTCTGAATACATAGGGGGCACCACAATGGTTTTAGCCTGAGGCTCTGGCCCTGATGAATTTGGATGTGGACATACTGTACAATAGAGAAGGCAATTAACGCAAACAGAATGCAAAACTTCAATAAATAAATAATCACAATAAACTGATAAACCAAATGACACAGCAAAAACAGGGAAAGAACTGACATATTTTAATAAACTCAAATTCAAAGACAGACTATGGGGCCTATTCATCAACACTAAAATAACGTTTTTAAGGACATTTTCCTTAATTAACGTTATTTTAGTATTCATGAAGAGACTTAACACAGGAGATATCACTGATATCTCCTGGTTAAGTCCACCTGCGTTAATTTCCACACTCCCCATACATTAGTACATTAGTATGAGGATATGGAAATTATAGCATTCATCAAATTCCAAAAATTATGTATTCTTTTCGGAATTTTATTGAGTTACTATTCGCCACTGTGAGGTGGCGAATACCAGGTGACACTTACCTGTGTCAGCGTGGACAGATCCCCCGGCGTCTCCCTAATGCGCTATGGTCCGTCCTCTGGCTCCGGTGGCTGCTCTGATACGTGTTCTCCCAGCAGAACACAATAAAGTTTAGAAAAAAAAAAACTTTTTCTAAACTGTACAGTGGTCTGCTGGGAGAACACGTGTCAGAGCAGACACCAGAGCCGGAGGCGTTGCAACGGGCAGGTAAGTGCGGGGGTAGGGGGGAGGTGAGCGGAGGG
The DNA here is from genome assembly GCA_031769625.1 of Taudactylus pleione. Lineage (NCBI taxonomy): Eukaryota > Metazoa > Chordata > Amphibia > Anura > Myobatrachidae > Taudactylus > Taudactylus pleione. The sequence continues at coordinate 6,949,740 of JAUIMM010000436.1, read as the reverse complement.
GGGGGGTGAGGGGGACACAAAATTACCGCAGCTGTAAGTAGCGCTACGAATGCGCTGGCTTTACGAATGTAACAGCGCATGCGCAGCACGGATTCCAGCTGCGGTAAGTTAGAGCAGGCAGGGATAACTATCTATTTCCCGAAAAGATGTCATTGCAAAAATGACAGCTTTTTTCGGAATAGATAGTTATGGAGAGGAGTTCTATACCTAATTACCTCCTATATAATTTTTAGGTATGAGGAATAGGCCCCTATGCCATACAAAATTAGTAATTTTATTTGGCAACCAAAACTGTGTCAGTCCTTTCCTCACGCCTTTGAAAAGCACTTTTTAATCTCTACCCTTGTTAGGGGGTATTCCCACTGTAGAAAATAAGATCAGTCCCTTAGGGGTCTGCATTATAATGTGTTTAGAGATCTGGGGTCTGCATTCTGTCCTAACTGTGTCTTCTCTCTCTGTAGTCCTCCACACTAATGATTGTCATATGTACCTTATTATTGTATATATACTGTAATCTTCTTGTGTATGTAGACTGAACTGAGACAGTGCTATACATCTAATGTCAGAATGTCATTTTTTTACCAGGTAAGTTCTGTCAGCAGGATTCAGCTAAAATGCAGGATATTTGGTTCTGTCTATATAATATATTTGAATCATTGATGGTTTTGAATGGAAATGTCTCCCTAATGGTTTGGAAATCAATATAGGTTAACAACATATCACACTAGGATGCTTTGTTGTGTATTATTAATCTGTCAATAAGAATGCTCTCTGTATTGTAAATCAGTCACTAGAATGCTGTCTGTTTTGTATAGGTGCTACTAGAAAGCTGTCTGTATTGTATACAGGCCACTTGAATAACCAGTGTATTGTATATAGGTCACTACAATGCTCCATGCATTAGAATGCTCCATGCAGTGGCTGGAAAGCTTTCTGAGCTCCGCTTCATGCTCTTCAACCAGAGTAACATTAAGGGGGTCTATTCAATTTGGGGTGAAATAATAGAAAAACACACAGCAGTGGAATTTTTCCTAATCAAATGAAGGAGAGAAAATGAGCCGCTGTGATTTATGTAGAGCAAGTCTAATTTTTCCTTAAATTGTTATTTTTTTTTTAAATCTATTTTATTGAAGCACATAACATTGTAAAGACAATGAATACATAATTAATAACAACACTGTACTTGAATCTACATGCATAGGTTCCATAAGTCAGGTGACGTTAGAATTATACAATTAGACAGACATACAATTCTGCCAAGTAACAAGAGCAATTACAAAATATGCAAGGGGCAAATAATCTGCGGCCAATGAAAATTTAGCACAGTGCACAGAAATATAATACAGAATATAATACAATATGATGGGAAAATACCCACATGCCCAGGGGGTACCCCCAATTCCACAAATGTACATTCATAAAATGAATGTTCTAGTAAACTTAGCTAAGAGAGATCGGATGATCCTTTCCAAACATCCAAAGCTCATCCCATGTTGCGTATTACAGACTCTTATGGATTTGGCATCTGGTAACCATAGGAACTGTGTCTATATAACTTCCCAGACCTCAAAGAAAAAGCCAACACGTTGCTCCCTCACCCATACCGCCTCGACCCAATCAATCCGGAATACATGTCCCAGCTTTTCCTTGAAAAGGAGAAAGGAAAAGGGGTTTCCGCTGGAGCCAATTTTGAAGGATAGTTTTTCTACCTGCTGCACTAATCGCCAATAAGAACTTCCTAACACCCTTTGTAAGTCTCTTGTTAGTTGGAAAAATACCCAATGCAGCCCGTTATGATTAAAGGGAACATAGTTAACCAGGTGCTTTTCCGCATAATTCTGCACCTTTAACCAAAAATGTCTGATCAGGGGGCATTCCCACAAACAATGGAATAGATTAGCCCCTGGATGGGAGCATTCTGGACAATGGTGGTCATGTGTTAGTCCCATAACATAGCTTCTCCCAGGAGATAAATATGTATAATGGAGAGTGTTAAGAAACAATTCAACATACATACTGGATGGATATAGACTGCACGAAGTATGAAATGAATGGAGTAAACAAGGCATAGAAAGGGAGGGTAAATGTTACAGCCAATTTGTCATACCAGTTTGTATGGCCGGCGGTTCAAATCCCGACAGCAGCAGGCCGGCAAGGGTGAAAATCCTGATCGTCCCTAAGGTAAGTACCGCTAACCTAATTCTACCCCCTAACCCTCCCTTAGGGGTGCCTAACCCTAACCTCCCCCCCGTGCCTAACCCTAATTCCCCCTCTAAGTGCCTAAACTTAACCCCCTTCCCCGCAGCCTAAACCTAAGTCCCCCGGGGGGGTGCCTAACCCTAACCTCCCCCCGGGGGAGCCTAACCCTAACTCCCCTTCCCCTAGCCTAAACCTAACCCTCCTGGGGGGTGCCTAACCCTAAGTCCCCCCAGGAGCCCTAAACCTAACCCTTCCCCCCCTGTGGCTGTCCGCGCCCAGCTTACCTTCGTTCGGTATGCCGGGCGCATGTCTTCTGGTTGACAATAAAAAAAGAGTTCTGAATAGGCGCTGTTAATAGTTCAAACAAGAGGTAGATGGAGTAATGGTCTCTTACTTTCTCATTAAAAAATGTTTTCTTTCAGAGTCCATAAATTAATATTTCTTCTTTATCTCCTTTGTCCTTCAATGTACCTTTTTCTTTCCTCAAAGGGAACAAGAAAATATATATAGTGTAACTCCGTAGACAATATCAATTAAAAAACAAGCTTTAATTACACTCACATGGTTAAGAAATAAACAAACATATAGCATCGCCAAGTTGATACAATATAGGGATTCACATGGATACTGGTACCAGAAGATGGAAACAAATGCAAAGATGGGGGTTCCGGACACCCGACCCAATCCTTGAATAGTCCTTCTGAGGAAGGATCGTTATCCGAAACGCGTTAAGCTTGGTGTGAGAGTGGAAGGGACGTGGATCTGAGTAAAAGGACTATCCAAGGATTGGGTCGGGTGTCCGGAACCCCCATCTTTGCATTTGTTTCCATCTTCTGGTACCAGTATCCATGTGAATCCCTATATTGTATCAACTTGGCGATGCTATATGTTTGTTTATTTCTTAACCATGTGAGTGTAATTAAAGCTTGTTTTTTAATTGATATTGTCTACGGAGTTACACTATATATATTTTCTTGTTCCCTTTGAGGAAAGAAAAAGGTACATTGAAGGACAAAGGAGATAAAGAAGAAATATTAATTTATGGACTCTGAAAGAAAACATTTTTTAATGAGAAAGTAAGAGACCATTACTCCATCTACCTCTTGTTTGAACTATTAACAGCGCCTATTCAGAACTCTTTTTTAATTGTCAATTGGTTAAAGGTTTATAAGGAATCCTTTAGAGTTTTGTTGTGCGGCAGTTATTGCGCCAATTAGTTTTCTTTTCAATTATTTTTGCATGTCTTCTGGTGTCTGGTTAATGACAGGCGTCGAGTTTTCGACGGCTGTCATTAGTACCACGCCGGGATTAGACAAGTCTGGAAGCCGGCGGTCGGCATTTAGACCGTCGGCTTCCAAACTACATCCCGTATAGGGGAGTGGTCAGCCCATTCCCTCAAAAAGGTATAATGAAGAGATAGGACTTTTCGCACGGGCAGAGGTTGTCTCAGCAGAGGATCTAAAGTATTGTTCCAATCTCGTTCCGAAAAGGTCCAGATGGTATGGCTGACAAAATGCTGGGCCTAAAGGAAAGCCATAGGGTAAGCTCTAATGACCGCATATTTTTCTGAGGCTTCGGTATATGTGAGTGACCGTGTGGACAAAACATCTCCCAAGTGTAAGACAGAATACACACCCCCACTCGGCAGCTCATAAAGGGGTAAGAAGCCATGCCATCTTGGAAATCTGTGTTATGGAGGAATGAGGAGTGAAGGGATTTATGGGCATTTAAGATTCTTAAATTGTTATTTTAAGGAAAAATTGTTGGGACTTGCTCACCCCACCCAATGACTAATTAAGCAATCGGAAGATTCCAATTGGCTTAATTAGTCCAAAATGACTTACATTCTGCAGCACTATACTACTCCTCTGCTTCCTCAAAGGTGTTAATGTGTCTTACAAGGCAGGTGTCATGTGTTGTTACTTGTAAGTGTCATGGCTGAGACCCCCAGTCAAGGAGACCCCATGATGTGTGTGAGAACCCCAATCAGTGTGTCTGCCAATTCAAACCCCCCCTCCTTCCCATTCAGTGTTTGAGACCATTTCAGGGGGAGAGGGTGTCAGGACTGTGAAGCATGCTGCAGCTGGGCACAGCAGATCAGGAGCGGCCGGAACATCTCTGAAAGTGTTCAGGTGTTCCGTGACACCCCATCACCACGACGGGTTTATGGCTACAAAACACTTTGCATTCAAATCTGTCTTTTTTTATTGAATACCGTGGGTATCTGGAGCGTGCATACTCGGAGTAATTCAAATTTGGTCACAAGGTCCGCGTGATTTCTTGCAACCAAAATCCCGCACCTAATTGAATATGCCCCTGAGTACGGCTGTACTATAATTTGCTCAATAAACCACACTGCCTGGTTCAGCTAAACTGGGCTTATCCTTGGGTCAGTCACACACTTCGCTGGTGGGTACATAACTCTGCCAAACCACCATCTGTCCACACATTTTCCAACAGTTTGTTCCCTACTCACACTGAATGGGGCTTAATAATAAATAGTGGTTTAGTTTCATCACAAGCCGGAAGCAAACATATAGTTCTCTGATTACTATTTATTGTGTGATATATATTGTGTGGTTGTAAATTGAATTTTGACAGGTCCTGTATTTATTGATGGTAGCTGTCAATCAACTCCTTAATAGTTGTTTACTAATTTTATTCTAGGGTACAAATGTTCAGTAACCCATAGCAACTCATCAACAATGACCTTTTATCTGTTTGGTCCGTTACATATCTGCTGAGCAATGATGGTATGCCTAGGACAGTCTTTCCTGTTGTCTCAAATAATGTTTTAAGTGGGTAGATGGGTGTGGCCAAGATAGACAGTGAAACGTCTGATTGGTTCCTCAATTATGCTTGTTTGTTCAGTAATGAGGGTACTCCTAGAGGCAGTGAGAGAGGAGGGGTCTGCAGTTACAAATACACAGGCCTCCACCTCTCTCTCCTAGAGGCGAGTAAAGTTGTAATCTGCACTTGGCAGAATATATACCGACTGCGCATAGCGCTGGGACAATGGCGGCCAGTTCATTCTGCTGATTGCTGTGGAAAACACCGTTATGGCCATTGCCGCTAATAAAACGTGCACATTGTCTGGGCGTACTGCTGAATATTCCGCAGGAGTTTTTTTTACCTCTAAGTGCTACATCTGCGTACATGGCGCTGCACGGCTGTAATTCCTACATTTTAATCAAAAGCTAAACAGAAAATCAAGTATTGCGATCTATAGGCTGTATTTCCCTTTAGAATATCCATACCATAGAGAAATAAATTAGTGTATCTGACTGAGCCAATGATTGCCTGTGATGTGCTGACAAAGGGAAATCCCAGACTGGTTATACAATAGATACCATCCCAGCATTACACTCTGAATAACTTGACACACAACTTGCAGTTGGTTTATTTCGTGCGTCGTATATATATATATATATAAAAAAAATGTTTTACATCATGCTAAAAGCAGCTGAAACAGATGGAGAACAGAGCAAAAATATCACAATCATTTCAGTTTTATGACAAGTTTTGCTAAAGCAGAAGCCGCTATTCCGATCATTTTGTAGTCTAAATCTCCTGTTGAGGTCAATGGGAGTTTTAGCACAATACAGCCGCAACAGATGCTGCTGCGTTAATAGAATTCAACCATAAAGTGCCAAAGAGATTTCAGAGTTATGGAAATGGATTTTTAGAAATTTTACCCAAGGCCTGTTTGCTGTTACACTCTGTTGGACAATGGCAGCTTTTGGTTGTGTGCACCAAACGATGATATGCTTCTAACACTGTATAATACTGCCAGTGCCGAATATAACGTGAGACATTATAGGCCTGCACCTGGGTGTGGTAGAAGCTGAGAGGCAGATCTTCACCTGTGTAACATGTACTGTATTGGGCCCCAGACATCTGCGACAGATTGCCAAGATTGCGATGCTGCAACCCGGCATCGCAGGATCGCAGAAATCCAACATGTTGGATTTTGGCAATTTGACGATAGCGATCAAAAGATGATCGCAATTGTCAAATCGGGGACATTTAACATGTCAAATGTCAGCGATCCGGCGACGGATCGCTGAACATCGATGGTGGGTGATCAGAAATTTCCGATCGCATCCCTGCATCGCGACGATCCGTCGCAGATGTATGGGCACCTTAAGTCACACTTTACAAATACTGCAGGGAAGATGTATCAAGGCTTCTAAAGAGTAGGGAGACAAGTGGAGAAGTTGTGTATAGCAGCCAATCAGCTGCTACCTATTAATTTATACATTGTACTTGATTAATGCTAGCTAGAAGCTGATTGGTAGCCAGTGATCTGCCTACCCTGCCCACCTGACAGTAACTTTTTGATAAAAGTGTTGCCTAGCACAGCCCACCAGTGCACACAGGCTTTGCCCCAGTGCCTTGACATTCTGCAGAGGCCTCTACTTTTCTGAAAGCAGAGTGGGACCCTCCTTAGGGTGACCTAGCCCTCCCCCTTCTGGCCCCATAGATGCACCCAGGGCCGTTGAGAGCCTGGCTGGGCCCGGGTAAAGGAGGGGGTGTGGCCTAATCGAGGGAGGCGTGGCCACGCCCCCTTGAAAAAAAATAATCATGTTTTCAGCGCCGCTGCGCGCCGGGGAGGGGGGCGCTGTAAGCCTCCCAGCCCGCTGCTAAGCAGGGTGGGGTGCGATCGGTGTGATCGCTCCCCCCACAGCCATAGGAGACTGCTCCAGCTGCTGGAGCAGCCGCGAGCAGTCTCACACAGCAGCCCAGCACAAGCTGTGTGCTGAACTGCTGTGAGGGAGGGGGGGCGACGCAAGTCCGGGCCTGGGTAAACTGTACCCGCTCCCCCCCCCCTCTCGGCGCCCATGGATGCACCTACTTCGCTGGCTGAAGTTCCACTACTCAAACAAGTTGTAAAGCTGGGTACACATTATGGGCAGGGCCGGCTCAAGGGGTGTTCGACCAGTGCGGTCGCACAGGGGCGCCACCCATAGAGGGCGCACCCCACCCCAACATTCCGATTTCAGCGGGACAATTCTGTCCCGCTGTTCCACCCGTGGGCCGAAGTGGCCCACGTGTGGTGAAATCGGCAGGTTGGGGACTCCCACCGCCACAGCTGTGCGGCGGTGCCGGACCCCCGGAGTGTGAATTGATGCCCCGCGCATGCCGGCGGCATCCATTCACTGACGGGAGAGGGCTGGGGAAGCCCAGCCAGTGACGGAGGGCTGGGCTTTACCCCCAGCCTGACGTTATTTGGAGATGTGCCATGCGGGCACGCCTCCTAATAATGTCACTTAGGGGGCGTGACCTATGGTAATGAGGCCACGCCTCACCGCGCGCGATGACAGGGCGCATCCTAACGGACCGGCACAGGGTGCTCAGACCCCTGGAGCCCACCCTGATTATGGGGGAAATGTACTAAAACCCTGGAAAGTAATAAAATGGAGGGTGATAAACTACCAGCCACTCAGCTCCTTACTGTCATGTTAGAGACTGTGTTTGAAAAATGACAGTTAGGAGCTGATTGGTTGGTAGTTTATACCTCTCCAATTGATCTCTATCAAGAGCTTAGTACATCCCGCCCAATAGGATATATTATCGCCCATCCCATATATCATCAGCGAGGGATCGGAACGACCATTGTATAGTGTGTAACCTGAACATCACCCATATGATGAATTGGCTAGTCACATCTTCCCATCGGATGTGCTGCACTTCGGATGGGAAGATGCGATGGACGATGCTGTGTAGTTACATTAGACATGTGGTGATATATCGCACTGTCATACAGCGGATCGTGCAGTGTGTACGGCTATGTGATAAATCGTTACATCACATCACTGGAATGCACCGTTGTACAAGTGTGAACCCAGCTTAACTCTTGGGCTTTGCTAGGGTCATGAACAGAGTCATACCAAGGGCAATGCAACCAATGCTGTCTCACAGGGCTCAAGACAAAGGGGGTGCCTTTATCTGCCCCAGAGGCCAGGCAAGTCACAGATATGCATATGTCCTGAGACTGACCTGGCACTGAGGTAAGGTAAGTACAGCCTAGTTGCACCTGTGATAATATATTGATAAATTCTGGCAATAATAGAGTTTCAGTTTCCCATCCCTCTTTGGTGCCTAACACTAACCCAGTGGCATCCCTCCCCGCGGTGTCATCTGGTGCAGAGGGGAATGCTTGGTTCACTGCATTGCCAAGCGCCACCAGAAAGTTGGCATTGCGGGCAGGGGGCGTGACCATGTGGGTAAGGGGCGTGGCTGTGTTTCTTACCGGCAGGGGGGTACAGGAGGTGTGGACTACATTTTGTGCAGTGTCCCGGCTTCCTTAGTGTCAGGAGCTGAGTGCTGCACTTAATACTACAGTGCAGCACTCGGTTCCTGTCACTGAGGGGGAGTCTGCACCTTGGTGTCACCCCTTGGCGGGTGACACCCTGTTGTGGTCCGCACCCCCCTTGTGACGCCACTGTCCTAACCTCCCCCTCTAGTGCCTGAACCTAACCTCCCCCTCCCCGCCCTCTAAACCTAACCCTCCCCCCTTAGTGCCTAACCCTAACCCTCCTCCTAGTACCTATCCCCTAAACCTAACCCACCCACCCCGCCACCCCCACACCCTGCTACTTACCTTCGGAATCCCTGCAGTTGGCATGCCGGAGTCAGGATTGTGAGAGGCGTTGGGATTCCAGCGCCGGTAATATGAGTGCTGGTATCGCGGCTGCCAGGATATTGACTGTATCCCTCCAGACGGTGATATTGACTGTATCCCTCCAGACGTTGATAGAGATTGTATCCCTCCAGATGGTGATATAGACTGTATCCCTCCAGACGGTGATATTGACTGTACCCCTCCAGACGGTGATATTGACTGTATCCCTCCAGACGGTGATATTGACTGTATCCCTTCAGACGGTGATATTGACCGTACCCCTCCAGACGGTGATATTGACCGTACCCCTCCAAACGGTGATATTGACTGTATCCCTCCAGATGGTGATATTGACTGTACCCCTCCAGACGGTGATATTGACTGTACCCCTCCAGACGGTGATATTGACCGTACCCCTTCAGACAGTGATATTGACCGTACCCCTCCAGATGGTGATATTGACTGTATCCCTCCAGACGTTGATAGAGACTGTATCCCTCCAGATGGTGATATAGACTGTACCCCTCCAGACGGTGATATTGACTGTACCCCTCCAGACGGTGATATTGACCGTACCCCTCCAGACGGTGATATTGACTGGATCCCTCCAGACAGTGATATTGACCGTACCCCTCCAGACGGTGATATTGACCGTACCCCTCCAGATGGTGATATGGACTGTACCCCTCCAGACGGTGATATTGACTGTACCCCTCCAGACGGTGATATTGACTGTACCCCTCCAGACGGTGATATTGACCGTACCCCTCCAGACGGTGATATTGACAGTATCCCTCCAGACGGTGATATTGACTGTACCCCTCCAGACGGTGATATTGACCGTACCCCTCCAGACGGTGATATTGACCGTACCCCTCCAGATGGTGAAGACACTTAAAAATGTTAAATTAGGAAGGAATGAGAAGATACAGAAAAGTGTTACAATAGTAAGAAGTAGCAGTTTAAGGGGTCCATTCATCATCCCTTAATGCCTCGTTACACATGTGGACATGATAAATAGATAAGTAGACCCCTAAGTGTTAAATTAGTTTACTTAATGTTCTGTATAAGTTTACTGATGTCCTGAACCAGTTTAGTTTAACCCAAGTGTCCCCATGTTCTGAACTATAACCTAGATAAATAGATATGAGATAGATAGATAGATAGATAGATAGATAGATAGATAGATAGATAGATAGATAGATAGATAGATAGATAGATAGATAGAAAGATAGAAAGATAGAAAAGGAAGTTATAAATGAAATAGTGAAACACACAACATTTTATTGTACCAGATTATATTGTTGAAATGCTCTTTTATGACCTCCAGCAGCTTCTGGGAGATTTGGGCCTCCAGGTATGCTTCAAGCACTTTATAGACCAGTTACACAACATTATTATTACCCAATTATAATATGTTCTCATCATCAAGGCTACGGCAGAAGGATGAGCGGCTGAGCTGGCCACTCAGGGAGTTAGATGTGTACATCTCAGAGTCTGCTCCACTACACAGATGTTTATCAGAGCTTATAGTTTACTTTTCCTGTACTTATCAAATAGAATATCTGAATTAAAATGATTATTTCTTTGCTACAGTGGATGTGTAATCTGTTCGCTATGTAGGCTGCAATTAGTAATGGTACTCTAAGGGGTTTACGTAGAGTTGAGTGTATGCGTATTTTGTTTGCATAAAATACGTTATTTAATACTGGGCATGCACACTAAACATTCTTAGGCTTCCAACCGTATGGAAAGTTGGTTTAATTTTGCGCTTATGCCTAAGCTTAGAGAGGCTAAATGGGACAGAGAGGGGCATGTGTATTTATGCAAATTGGGGTGAGCAGCCCAATAGTGGGGAGGCAGGACACTCCCTTAAAATCGGTTGGAAGGTATGTCCATAGTAACATCCACACATTCTACCAGACGTACATCTCCTGCCAGCATTTCCCACCATAAGCAGTAAACTATTTATTTTCCTCTAATTAATGACATTTTGTCACACATATCCACAAACATCATACATACTGACTCTCCTGGAATGTTAGAGACTTCTGAAATAGTGGGTGATCTCCTGAATACCCGAGAGTGTCTGGCAAGCTCTCTGAAGCCGGGTGAGCCAGAGAAGATCTGCACTGAACTCTATGCATTTTGCATCATTCATCCTGAAGTGGCTTGATAATCATTTCACTTGAGAACATGTCCAATAGTTTGCATCAATAGATCCCACCCTCATCTCATTAAAAGTCTAAAAAGTCAGCAAACAAACAAACAATATGAAATGTACTGTAAGTAAATTACATCACAAGGAAGGAAGAAAATGTTTTTCTCTTGTATCCACACATTATGGGACTTCCCGATGCCAAGAGACTTGATAAAGCACCAGAAGCGAAACGCGTTTACTATTTTTATCTTGACTATTGGCATTTTCAATCCAATCATACACATTGCACCATATATATATATCATCAATGGGACATATATCTTTGCTCTGTAAGGAGGAACTAGTGAATTTGGAATCTCGATGGAATCCTATCTGTCACAAATCTGTACTATGGTGCCGTTTTACCAGTGCAGTATGCGGACCAGCTCTCCTGCCCAGCATGCTGCCCGGTGTCCTACTTCGCCACATAAGTGGTCTCTTCACTCATGTGTTGGGACTTCTGCGCTTGGGTGGTGGCCATTGCCAGGGTTGGTTCCATTGCTCCTGGCCTCATTATTCATGAGGCTCCAAATGTATCTTTGTTTATGCCAAATTGGGTGTCACTAGGTACCATCAACCTCTCTAGATCTCATCCTTAAGGGGCCAAGATATCTGGAATGCAGGCACCATAAACCAGCTTCGACCCTCAAACCAACTTTGACCCCTGATATCTCTAGAAGGAGGGGTCTCTCACCACTAACCCACCTTAGGCTCTCAGCTATATATAGGTTTATAGATAGTTTGTTGCTCCAAGAGTGACACTGCTACCCAATCCATGCATGCGTGTGTCACCATGGCAAATGCTCCAGTTCTCTGTACTTTTAAATTAGGGGGTGCCCTTTGGTTGGAAACATGCTCCATTAGAGGAGAACCAAGGAAAGTCTTGACTTTTACATTTGCGAGAGACAACTTTGAAGGGTAACGGTGGCTCAAAGTATCCATTGCAGGTTTTCAGGAGCTCTGTCCCAGCTCCTCCAGATTGATAAATAGCTAGGCAAAAACATTTCTTATCATCAGGAAAAGCGGTGCTGAATAATGATAGTTATTGAGCAAAAAAATTTTTTTTTTTCGAAAAGCAGGCGGTCAAGTGTTAGGAGCAAATCCAGCAATGAGGTGCAAATTTACATCTGGATGAACCATGACGTAAGTGCAAGGGTTACAAAAGCAATTATGTTTTTTATTTATTATTGTGCATGCCGGGGAAATATTGCTGTGCATGCAGCTCACAAATACATACCTGTTTGCTATGTTGTGGCTCTGAGAAGTTCTACTACAACCAAACAGTGATTTTGGCAGTTCTGGTTCTTTTTTGTCAATAGATTACAATAGTTGTACTGTGGCCTATCCAAGGGAGGGGTCCCCGTGGGTCGGGCGAAGAGTTAGGATCTTTGGGCCTGATTCGCAAGCGGGTTGAAGTTCCCCCACTATGCATGCGCTGCCTCCGGTGTGCGCATGCGCGTGCCCTAGCGAGCGACGGCAGCTCCATCGCTCCGGGACTCACTACAAGACGGGGCGGCTGTCCATGTTGATTGACAGCTCGCCCCGTTTTGTAGGCGGGGAGGGGGGGTGGCTGCACAAACGCAGGCGTTCCCTTAGGAACGCCTGCCATTTGTGGGCGGCCCTACTGACATCACTCTATTAGAGCAGGAAGTCCACTCGGGCTTGCGGGAGCCGAGACCCTCCCACAGGGTCTCGACGTAAGCCCGTTGGTCGCGATAATCGCGATCATCGCCAGGCCGCTCGCACTAGCTGTGGGCAGGGCCGCCATCAGGGGGGGTCTGCTAGGACTGGAGTCCCGGGCCCGGACCCTGGCTGAACAGGGGGGGGGAGCCCGGCCGCTGCTACTGCCCGTCACCAGTCACTGCTAGCTACTACCCACCGCTGCCGACCTGGTCCCAGTCCAATTAAGTAAATAGAGGAGGAGGAGGCAGCCCGGGCCCGCTCCGCCCGCTCCACCTAAAGGACTCTTGCTGGCCCCTGCTATATTTAATGTAGCTTGTTAGCCTCGGCGCGCGTGACATCATGACGTCACGCGCTACTGGAGGGCGAGGTCGGAGAAGCTGCGGATCGAGAGGAGCAACATCTCTGCCAGGGAGGAAGCAGAGAAGAAGCCAGAGCCGGAGCCGGGAACTCGGAGCTGTGCACAGCGGGGAGATGGCAGATGGATTTAATAATAATAAACAGGGCCGGGGGGAGTGAAGTAGGGAAAAAGTTTAATAATTTTTGCCCAAAACATTTGACAATTTTTTGTTTTATTTTTATTGATAAGGTGTGTGTGTGTGTGGGGGGGGGGGGGCGGTACTGACAAAATAGGCAGTCCCGGGCCCCACAATTTCTGATGGCAGCCCTGGCTGTGGGTGATCACCCACAGCTTTGCGAACGGCCTGGAGGCCGAAATGAAAAAGGAAAAAAATGCCCTGATTCAGAGCGAATCAGGCCCTTTATTTTTACATTAAAATTTACAGTTAGGATGCATCCTTGTCAACATTTTACATTTTCCCCCCATGCAGCGCAACATGGTTTTGCCAAGTGCAAAATTGCACTATCTTGGATTTGCTCCTAACACTAAATGAAGCCCAAACTTGGGATCATGGCTGGAGGCAACCTGTTAGTATTAGTAATGACACTGATGGACACTACAATTAGCATCTTTTAACTGTGCACTGCAGATGTGACTGGCAGCACCGTACACTCCAGGCTTAGTGGACCTTTAAGCTTTAATTACGACCTTATTCATGTGCAGATGTGCATGAAAAACTCTGTGTTTGTGCCTCACTGAAAACACAATAATGGATGTGGGGGGGGGGGGGGAGTGTTTTAATCCAATTATATTTTAAACAGGAAATGCAAATACACTATTCTCTCTAGAGTATATGACATTTTATGATTTTGAGACATCAAAGTCATACTTGCCTACTCCTGGAACGGCTGGGAGGCTTCCGAAGTCTCCTGACCAACCCTCTAGCCAGCCACACAACACCCCACCCCACCTCCTGGAGGACGCCCACTTACAGAGCGCAAGTGAGCATTCCGGGTGGGGGGAGGCGATCATTGTAGCCCCGCCCTCACTATACATTGTCTGTTTTCTCTGCACTGCATAGTGCAGTTGGGCCCACGATGACACAATCACGCCACCACACCCCCTGCCCTGTCACAATGAAGCCATTATGCTACCACACACCCTGCACAGCCCCCTTTGTGCCAATCTGCAAAGTCCTCAAGTATGCTCTAAGTCAGTGGTCAAGGAACAGGGGTAAATTACCCCACATGGGATAATGGACGGACAGCAGGGCATGCATATGAATCATTTTATGCATGCCCGGCTGTCCGTCCATTACCCTCGGCTGTGCCGCAGGGAGGCTTTAAGCCGGACGCCCGCTGAGATGTTATTACCAGCGGGCACCCTGCTCCTTCCCTGCAGCGCCATGTTAGCCAGAGGCTGGAGTTCTCTCCTGAACTCCAGCTTCCGCCTCTCTCCATGTGCACTATGGGAGAGATGTCATGACGTCTCTCCCATAGTTCCGAGGAGCAGCCGGGCGGACAGACGGCAGCGGATGCAGAAGCGGGGGGATTAAGGTAAGTGTTTTGTTTTTTTTGTACAAGCGGCACTACAGGGGCATTATATGGGGGCACTACTACAGGGGCATAACTATGGGGGCACTACTACAGGGGCATTATATGGGGGCACTACTACATGGGCATTACATGGGGGCACTACTACAGGGGCTTTATATGGAGGCACTACTATATGATTTCCTTCCTTTCAAATCAAGGAGGTATCTAAATATATTTTGGGGTAAAAGGTAAAAAAGTTCCCTGACCCCTGCTCTAAGTAAACACCTAATTACAGTATGCCTTTCCTGCATACAGAGAACCAATAAGTCTGATTGTTCACTTACCAGAGTTAACAGCTAACAGTCATTTAATGAAGACATTCATATGGCGAAAGATCTGACTTTACACCAAGATTGTTACAATCCCTGAAGATAACTCCCACTCAGAGGTGTATCAGTACATACCTGCTGTTGGCGGTGACATCTTTCTTGCATTAACTTTGGAAAGACGGCACAACCACAGAAGATAGCAATGCCAGAGTCTATGTTATGTCCTGTGCCAGCGGCATATTTTTGTAGACACTGCTGAAAAGATGGCACCGCTGGCAGCATATTTGGGGGGAGGGGCCCGTGGCACTGCACAGTGGAGTTTGGGTGAGGGGTGTACGACACATGCCCCATTGACTCCTGCACCCATTATAGATATACCACTGCTCTCATTGAAGTAACAGCCTGCAGCTTAGCAGAGCATAATAATAATATTAATATAAAGCATATTTCCTTGTACTCACTACATGGAAGGACTCATTGTCCCAGTGCTGAATATACTGGATAGCTAAATGGGCTCTTTCTAGTATTGAAGAAGCCTAAATCCTAATCACTTCCATCTAATTAAACTGGGAAAGGTCCATATTTTTCAATATTCATCAACTGCACACAAAAAAGATCTTATTTTATTATTTTAAAATATTATTTACTCCCTGTTACATCTAGTTACTATTACATCTAGTTACTATTACTCCCTGTTACACCTAGTTACTATTATTCCCTGTTACATCTAGTTACTATTACTCCCTGTTACATCTAGTTAGTATTACTCTCTGTTACATCTAGTTACTATTACTCCCTGTTATATCTAGTTACTATTACATCTAGTTACTATTACTCCCTGGAACATCTAGTTACTATTACTCTGAGTTACATCTAGTTACTATTGCTCCCTCTTACATGTAGTTACTATTACATCTAGTTACTATTACTCCCTGTTACATCTAGTTACGATTACATCTAGTTACTATTGCTCCCTGTTACATCTAGTTACTATTACATCTAGTTACTATTACTCCCTGGGACATCTAGTTACTATTACTCCCAGTTACATCTAGTTACTATTGCTCCCTGTTACATCTAGTTACTACTACATGTAGTTACTATTACTCCCTGTTACATCTAGTTACTATTACTCCCTTTTACATCTAGTTACTATTACTCCCTGTTACATCTAGTTACTATTATTCCCTGTTACATCTAGTTACTATTACTCCCTCTTACATCTAGTTACTATTACTCCCTGTTACATCTAGTTACTATTATTCCCTGTTATATCTAGTTACTATTATTCCCTGTTACATCTAGTTACTATTACTCCCTGTTACATCTAGTTACTATTATTCCCTGTTACATCTAGTTACTATTATTCCCTGTTACATCTAGCTACTATTATTCCCTGTTACATCTAGTTACTATTACTCCCTGTTACATCTAGTTACTATTACTCTCTGTTATATCTAGTTACTATTATTCCCTGTTACATCTAGTTACTATTACTCCCTGTTACATCTAGTTACTATTATTCCCTGTTACATCTAGTTACTATTATTCCCTGTTACATCTAGTTACTATTACTCCCTGTTACATCTAGTTACTATTACTCTCTGTTACATCTAGCCACTATTATTCCCTGTTACATCAAATTACTATTACTCCCTCTTACATCTAGTTACTATTACTCCCTGTTACATCTAGTTACTATTACTACCAGTTACATCTAGTTACTATTGCTCCCTGTTATATCTAGTTACTATTACATCTAGTTACTATTACTGCCTGTTACATCTAGTTACTACTACTCCCTTTTACATCTAGTTACTATTACTCCCTTTTACATCTAGTTACTATTACTCCCTGTTACATCTAGTTACTATTACTCCCTGTTACATCTAGTTACTATTACTCCCTGTTACATCTAGTTACTATTACTCCCAGTTACATCTAGTTACTATTGCTCCCTGTTACATCTAGTTACTATTACTCTCTGTTACATCTAGTTACTATTACTCCCTGTTATATCTAGTTAATATTACTCCCTGTTACATCTAGCTACTATTATTCCCTGTTACATCAAATTTCTATTACTCTCTGGGCTATACAAGTCTACATTTTTTGAGTAGGAACATATTAATGTATGGAAGGGACGGGGACTCATGTCCATTATACTAGGGAAATTTTGGCAATTCAGTAGCACCAATCTTAACTATTACCCCAAGATCACAGACCATGGGGGTAAGAAGTGCACCAATGCAGTTTAGCAGGGTGCTGGTAGCCTCTGGGAGAGAGGGTCACCTTGTTGTGTTTTGCATCTACCCCTAAAGGCAGGTAATGTAGTTGAGTATGTGTGAATGAGTATGTATGTATTAAACGTATACTGTCACGGTGTGTGTGTGTTGTCTTTACTTAACCATTTCTTTACAGGTGAACTACAGGTACCAGCGGGCCCTTAATGCCCCGCATGCTGGTACTTGTGGATCTCCAAATACCAGCATGCAGGGGAGGCTTGCTGGGACCTGCAGTTCTACTTGTAAAGACAATGTTTACACTTATCTTTTACACTACACTTTTACACTATCAACCTGGCACCCACAGCGCTGGGCTATCAGCCTAGGCCTGGGGTGCCCTGAAGAGAAGGACCCCTTTATTGGGGGGTCCCCAACTCCCCAGGGATACCTGGCCTGGGCTGACTAGTGGTTAGGAGTAATGTTTCGGCTGGGGAACCCGGTCATAGGTTTTCCCTGGCTGTGACATTACCCCCTGCTAGAAAGGGTCCAGTGCCGGTTGTGGAAATTATAGGGGAAACCTAGGCATTTTTTTCTCCTATAATTCCAGAACCAGAACCGGATCAGAACCTGGTGCTGGTTGTGCTAAGTACAGGGGAATCCTACACTATTTTTCCCCTGTGCTCACACAAAAAGGACTGGCTATGAAATGTCCGGGGCTGGTTCTGTTTTTAGGGGGGGACCCTAGTCATTTTTTTTTTTGAACATTAACTCTTTACAAGCTTTTTACAGTAAGATATATGCATGCCTCTCACTGATGTATGCATATATCTGGGTCAAATAGAACTGCTCATGCTGAAAACAAAGGATGAATCAGTTCTATTCATGTTGGGCTTAGAAGATTGTTTTGGAGTGGGATTTGCTGTTTGATTTTGACATGAACATACAAAATCGAACAGCAATTCCCTTCTTAAACTGAAACAAGATCGAATTTAAGTTGAAAATCGAAAGCAAAATCCATTATTAGTAAATTTGAGATTTGCCGAGGGATTTTGCTATTCGAGTTCAATTCGATCTCAGCAGATTTCAGAGATTCATAAAGATGAATCTCTAATCGAACTTTAGTAAATTTACCCCATGGACACTGCAATCAAATCTAGGCATATGCGCAAAATTATATGTTACAGTTACATTGACAACGTATACAAACATATTCTCTTTGTGCAACAATCATCGTAAAAACGGCGTCATACTGCATTTTCTTATAGTGTAATCTTTAAGATAACGTAAAATGATTAGAGAACAAAAGTTGCTTTGCTGAGCTGATATAAATTGCTGTTCAGTTGCTTCTGTAAAAAATAGACAAACAGAGTTCTGTGTCTCTCTAAACTGAAATATTGATCTTATCTTGTGTCAAAGTTTTCGGCGTGAGGGTTATTGTGTGAGAAAAAAGTGTATTCCATCTGTGTTTCTATTAGCTTTCATATCACACCCTGGATTTCTAGAGGGGGAACAAATGAATGGACTGTCTCCTTTGGAAAAAAAAGTGCAATAAATATATGTCCAGACTATGCGGGTTCTCCAATACCGCGATCCTCAATGACTCAATGTATCAAATTCTAAGGAAGCAATCAAATTGTAGAGTTATATGACCAGCAGAGCCATGAAAGGACAAATGTATCAAAGGCCCCCGGGTGCTCAGCCAAGACGAGTGTCACAATTCACCAACATTAAAAAAGATGACTGAGAATATTAGGGCCAGCAAAATAAACTCACGTTCAAGGTTTCAGAGTTTGGATTTCAGAGTCTTTTATTCGATTCTCTTAAAAGTCATCCAGTCTTTGTCCAGTGTAAAGCTGTGATGGGTAAAAACAAAATATTTTAATAATTATAGTTAATATATATTAATATATTTTACAGTAAAAAGACTGAATTATAACCTGTTGTGCACACACAGGAGTTACATTATAAGGATCTGGATTAGGGATGGGTGAAATGTTTTGGTAAAATTGGATTCATTTACAGATGTCACCGTTTCAGTTTCTCAGACAGTTCCCAAAGGCAGGGCTGAAATATGTTTTGGGCTTTGGCAAAATTATTGCATATTATAATAATTGTTTTCTGTAAACAGCCTTTAAAATCTGAATTTAAAATTATCTTTTTTTTTTTTTTGCCAGATTCATATAATTTTATTTTTTTCAACTTTATTATTTTTCAACTTTCTTTTTGGGATTGCTCATCCTTGCTGGCAAGTGTGAGATGCAGGATGTGGGAGGAGTGAGAGGGGTGTAGTGTTGTGAATCACGACACGATGAACCTTTAGATCAGGGGTGGCCAACCCACGGCTCTCGAGCCGCATGTGGCTCTTTTGTGTTTCCCTTGTGGCTCCCGACTTGGCTGTCCCCCACTGGTACTGAGAACGCTGGTCTCTGAAATGATGGACTAAAGAAGCCTCTGATCGCTTCAGAGGCCAGCGTTCCCAGTAATTCAGTGCGCGGGTGATGTCATTACGTCACCCGCGATGTGAGGAGCCCAAGCCCAGTTAGATCAAGCAGGCAGCGGAAGTGGCAGCAGCGACGGCGGTACTCGGGAGCCCTGACGGCGTGAAGTGGTGCCAGCATGAAGACAGATAAGTTTCTTCATAGGGGTGTGGGCAATGGGAGGGGGAGCTAGTACTGGGGGCACTACGTTAGGGGGCACAACTACAGGAGGAATTGTAGAAGGGGCATAACTACAGGGGGCATTGCATAATGGGCACAACTACAGGGGGAATTGCATAATGGGCACAACTACAGGGGGAATTGCAGAAGGGGCACAGCTACAGGGGGCATTGCATAATGGGCAAAACTACAGGGGGAATTGCAGAAGGGGCACAGCTACAGGGGGAATTGCAGGAGGGGCACAACTACTGGGGGCATTGCATAATGGGCACAACTACAGGGGGCATTGCAGAAGGGATACAGCTACTGGAGGCATTGCTTAATGGGCACAACTACAGGGGGCATTGCAGAAGGGGCACAGCTACTGGGGGCATTGCTTAATGGGCACAGCTACAGGGGGCATTGCATAATGGGCACAGCTATAGGGGGCATTGCATAAAGGGCCACAACTACTGGGGGCATCGCTTAATGGGCACAACTACAGGGGGCATTGCAGAAGGGGCACAACTACTGGGGGCATTGCTTAATGGACACGACTACAAGGGGGATTGCAGAAGGGGCACAACTACTGGGGGCATTGCATAATGGGCACAACTACTGGAGGCATTGTTTAATGGGCACAACTACAGTGGGAATTGCAGAAAGGGCACAACTACTGGGAGCTTTGCATAAGGGCCACAACTACTTGGGGCATTGCTTAATGGGCACAACTACAGAGGGCATTGCAGAAGGGGCACAACTACTGTGGGTATTGCTTAATGGGCACATCTACAGGGGGCATTGCATAATGAGCACTACTGCCTGAGAGCCAGTGGGGGGGGCAGTCTGAGAGCTGGTGGGATGATGCCTGCTTTCATGCTTATGGGGGCAGAGTGGGGCTGTTGAGATAACTCCGGGGGGGGAGGCTGGAGTGACACATGAGGGGCCGCTGCAGTGGCATGGGGGGGCCGCAATGACAAGGGAGGGGGATGGTGTGACACATGGAGGAGATGAAGTGTGTATTATGTGAATATTGCTTCTTCAGTGTATTTTATGTGGTTCTGGACTTCAAAGTGTATATTATGTGGATGTGTTTTTTTTTAAATGTATTTTATGTGGATCTGGCTTGTTTCTGTGTATTTTATGTAAACGTGGCTTTTTCAATGTTTTCTATATCGCTCCGGCTTTTTCTTTTTGTCTTTCACTTTAACAGTGAAAAGATTATATTGGGAACTTTATGTAAATTGTGTATTTTCACCACCAACGTGAGTAAAAACGGGGATGTGACACAAAGTCATGCTTCTCGAATATCATGCCAAAGGCGTGCGCACAAAAAAGGGGCGTGGCCTGGTGACTGCTAGGCCATGCCCAATTTTTTGCGTGCTCGCACATGCTATCGGCTCTTTAACTTGACTACAGACATTTTTGGTCTTTTTGCCTCTGACTGGTTGGCCACCCCTGCTTTAGATGGTGCTGATACCTGGACCCCCGCTAGGAAGGAGGCCCGGATTGCGAAAAGGAATCCTTTCGGATCCCTCCGGCCGCTGGACGCCAACTTCTTGCTGCGCATGCGTGAAGCCCAGTTCATGCATGCACATCTGCAGACTCAGCAGTGTTAAGTTTCACTGCTAGCAAAGTAGCGGTGGTAGGGATGGCGGAGACAGCTGCTCTTCAGATTAGCTGTCTGCGCACCGAAGCAATGTTGAATTGCTCCGGTATTTTAGTATCCACTGCTGCAATAGCAATGCTTAATGAATGGGTTCCAAAAAGAGGTGCCAGTACTAATCTAAAAATAAAATTGATAAAAGCTCAAAGGGGTCTATTCATGATGTTGGGGTCCTAACTTGCCACGGACGCCGGAGCAATTCATCATTGCTCCGGCGCGGAGATAGCTGATATGAAAATCAACTGTCCCCGCGGCTTCACTTCTCCTTTCGGAGCAGTGACACTAGTGTGCATGCATGACCTACAGGTCACGCATGTGCACAAGAGCCTCGACATCTGGTGGAAGGACCCGGACAGGGGCGGAAGGATCCCTCTTCGCAACCTAGGGAAGGAGCAGGTTGCGAGCCCGGAGCGGGAACAAACGCCATCTGAAGATGGCGAATGCTCCCGCACTCAAGCTCCAAAAATATTGTATTTTTGGAGCTTGATTCATTCTGTCCAAATACTAGTGTATGGGGACAGCGGGCCATTCCGGGAGAGGAAGGTAAGTAAGAGATATCTGTGATACTAGTGTATGGGGACAGCGGGCCATTGCGGGAGAGGAAGGTAAGTAAGAGATATCTGTGATACTAGTGTATGGGGACAGTGGGCCAATCCGGGAGAGGAAGGTAAGTAAGAGATATCTTTGATACTAGTGTATGGGGACAGCAGGCCAATACGCAAGAGGAAGGTAAGTAGGAGATATCTGTGATACTAGTGTATGGGGACAGCGGGCCATTTCGGGAGAGAAATGTAAGTAGGAGATATCTGTGATACTAGTGTATGGGGGCAGTGGACCATTCCAGGAGAGAAAGGTAAGTAGGAGATATCTGTGATACTAGTGTATGGGGACAGCGGGCCATTCCGGGAGAGGAAGGTAAGTAAGAGATATCTGTGATACTAGTGTATGGGGACAGCGGGCCATTTCGGGAGAGGAAGGTAAGTAAGAGATATCTGTGATACTAGTGTATGGGGGCAGTGGACCATTCCGGGAGAGAAAGGTAAGTAGGAGATATCTGTGATACTAGTGTATGGGGACAGCGGGCCATTTTGGGAGAGGAAGGTAAGTAGGAGATATCTGTGATACTAGTGTATGGGGGCAGTGGACCATTCCAGGAGAGAAAGGTAAGTAAGAGATATCTGTGATACTAGTGTATGGGGACAGCGGGCCATTTCGGGAGAGGAAGGTAAGTAAGAGATATCTGTGATACTAGTGTATGGGGGCAGTGGACCATTCCGGGAGAGAAAGGTAAGTAGGAGATATCTGTCATACTAGTGTATGGTGACAGCGGGCCATTTTGGGAGAGGAAGGTAAGTAGGAGATATCTGTGATACTAGTGTATGGGGGCAGTGGACCATTCCGGGAGAGAAAGGTAAGTAGGAGATATCTGTGATACTAGTGTATGGGGACAGCGGCCAATACGCAAGAGGAAGGTAAGTAAGAGATATCTGTGATACTAGTGTATGGGGACAGCAGGTCATTCCGGGAGAGAAAGGTAAGTACTGTAGGAGATATCTGTGATACTAGTGTATGGTGACAGCGGGCCATTCCGCCAGAGGAAGGTAAGTAGGAGATATCTGTGATACTAGTATATGGGGACAGCGGGCCAATCCGCAAGAGGAAGGTAAGTATTAGATATCTGTAATACTAGTGTATTGGGACAGCGGCCCATTCCGCCAGAGAAAGGTAAGTAGGAGATATCTGTGATATATCCTGCTTTACCTTCTTGATGAATGGCCCAAATACTTAATTGCTACAATTGCAGGAGTAAATGTTCATTTTCATCTTCTTTTGTAGAAATTAAGTGATGATGAATAGGCCCCATAGTAACTTTCGGACTCTGCAGACGTCTTCAGATGCTTATTTTATTAACTTCTGATTTTTTACTGATTTATTTCTGTATCTGTAACTAGTTCTAAGATTTAGTAAAAAATTATACCAAAGAAAGGTACCGGTGGTGCATACCATTGTGTACCATCAGCAACCAAGCAATGAAAGTAGGTATATTTTTCCTTAACAAGACCCTATCTCATCGCCACATAGCTTGCAATCTATTTCTGCTCTACATTGGGGCAAATGACATGACATGCAGAAGCTTTTCTCTTTCATTATCTGTAACCACAAACTGCTAGTAATACGCTTGTGGTTTTTGTTTCATGATAAATTGACCAACATTTAACACCTTTACTAATGGAGATATATATGAGAGTAGTTTATCAGAATCCAAGGGTATAGGGAAAAGCAAAGCCAGTGATGCTAGAACGGATCAATAAGACACTTGTGCAAGGAATGAGCAGGGGAAAAGATGCCTTTCCGTGTCTGAATCATGACCTATGGAGGAATATAGCAAATTAATAAAAACATTCGGAGCCTAGCGGGCTGCAAGTATATGAGCATACTGTGTTTTCTGTTGATTCTGTCCTAGGTTTTGTTGTAACGGTAGGTGCTGAATAGACATGTACATGATCATAATACAATGTTATAAATCCATCTGAAGTAGACTACATAGATTACTCTATACTAATATTAGTTATGCCGGTCTGTGTGTTCCAAGTTGGCGCAAAAACTACTGATCTGATTTTCATGAAAACTGCATCATTGTGTAGTGGAAACTCCTAGAAATAACCTGTCAAGAGATAAGTGAGGCACCATGCGCGTGGGTGGTAAGGAATGGGGGAGAGGTGCTTTGGGCCCGTGTTGACTTGTATAGGATAGGCTACATAGCAGTCTGTGCACAGGGCACACAGTGACATTGGTGTGTGTGGTGGGTGAATAGGATAGGCTACATAGCAGTCTGTGCAGAGGGCACACAGTGACATTGGTGTGAGTGGTGGGTGAATAGGAGAGGTTACATAGCAGTCTGTGCACAGGGCACACAGTGACATTGGTGTGATTGGTGGGTGAATAGGAGAGGCTACATAGCAGTCTGTACACAGGGTACACAGTGACATTGGTGTGAGTGGTGGGTGAATAGGATAGGCTTCATAGCAGTCTGTGCACAGGGCACACAGTGACATTGGTGTGTGTGGTGGGTGAATAGGATAGGCTACATAGCAGTCTGTGCAGAGGGCACACAGTGACATTGGTGTGAGTGGTGGGTGAATAGGAGAGGTTACATAGCAGTCTGTGCACAGGGCACACAGTGACATTGGTGTGATTGGTGGGTGAATAGGATAGGTTACATAGCAGTCTGTGCACAGGGCACACAGTGACACTGGTGTTAGTGGTGGGTGATTAGGATAGGCTACATAGCAGTCTGTGCACAGGGCACACAGTGACATTGGTGTGAGTGGTGGGTGAATAGGAGAGGCTACATAGCAGTCTGTGCACAGGGCACACAGTGACATTGGTGTGAGTGGTGGGTGAATAGGAGAGGTTACATAGCAGTCTGTGCACAGGGCACACAGTGACATTGGTGTGATTGGTGGGTGAATAGGAGAGGCTACATAGCAGTCTGTACACAGGGTACACAGTGACATTGGTGTGAGTGGTGGGTGAATAGGATAGGCTTCATAGCAGTCTGTGCACAGGGCACACAGTGACATTGGTGTGTGTGGTGGGTGAATAGGATAGGCTACATAGCAGTCTGTGCAGAGGGCACACAGTGACATTGGTGTGAGTGGTGGGTGAATAGGAGAGGTTACATAGCAGTCTGTGCACAGGGCACACAGTGACATTGGTGTGATTGGTGGGTGAATAGGATAGGTTACATAGCAGTCTGTGCACAGGGCACACAGTGACACTGGTGTTAGTGGTGGGTGAATAGGATAGGCTACATAGCAGTCTGTGCACAGGGCACACAGTGACATTGGTGTGAGTGGTGGGTGAATAGGAGAGGCTACATAGCAGTCTGTGCACAGGGCACACAGTGACATTGGTGTGAGTGGTGAGTAAATAGGATAGGCTACATAGCAGTCTGTGCACAGGGCACACAGTGACATTGGTGTGAGTGATGGGTGAATAGGATACGCTGCATAGCAGTCTGTGCACAGGGCACACAGTGACATTGGTGTGTGTGGTGGGTGAATAGGATAGGTTGCATAGCAGTCTGTGCTAGCAGTCTGTGCACAGGGCACACAGTGACATTGGTGTGAGTGGTGGGAGAATAGGATAGGCTGCATAGCAGTCTGTGCACAGGGCACACAGTGACATTGGTGTGAGTGGTGGGTGAACAAGATAGGTTACATAGCAGTCTGTGCACAGGGCACACAGTGACATTGGTGTGAGTGGTGTGTGAAAAGGAGAGGTTACATAGCAGCCTGTGCTCAGGGCACACAGTGACATTGGTGTGAGTGGTGGGTGAATAGGAGAGGTTACATAGCAGCCTGTGCACAGGGCACACAGTGACATTGGTGTGAGTGGTGGGTGAATAGGAGAGGTTACATAGCAGTCTGTGCACAGGGCACACAGTGACATTGGTGTGAGTGAAGGGTGAATAGGATAGGCTACATAGCAGTCTGTGCACAGGGCACACAGTGACAGTGGTGGGTGAATAGGATAGGCTACATAGCAGTCTGTGCACAGGGCACACAGTGACATTGGTGTGAGTGGTGGGTGAATAGGAGAGGTTAAATAGCAGTCTGTGCACAGGGCACACAGTAACATTGGTGTGAGAGGTGGGTGAATAGGAGAGGCTACATAGCAGTCTGTGCACAGGGCACACAGTGACATTGGTGTGAGAGGTGGGTGAATAGGATAGGTTACATAGCAGTCTGTGCACAGGGCACACGGTGACATTGGTGTGAGTGGTGGGTGAATAGGATAGGCTACATAGCAGTCTGTGCACAGGGCACACGGTGACATTGGTGTGACTGGTGGGTGAATAGGATAGGTTACATAGCAGCCTGTGCACAGGGCACATGGTGACATTGGTGTGAGTGGTGGGTGAATAGGATAGGTTACATAGCAGTCTGTGCACAGGGCACACGGTGACATTGGTGTGAGTGGTGGGTGAATAGGATAGGCTACATAGCAGTCTGTGCACAGGGCACACGGTGACATTGGTGTGAGTGGTGGGTGAATAGGAGAGGTTACATAGCAGTCTGTGCACAGGGCACACGGTGACATTGGTGTGAGTGGTGGGTGAATAGGATAGGCTACATAGCAGTCTGTGCACAGGGCACACAGTGACATTGGTGTGAGTGGTGGGTGAATAGGATAGGTTACATAGCAGTCTGTGCACAGGGCACACAGTGACATTGGTGTGAGTGGTGGGTGAATAGGAGAAGCTACATAGCAGTCTGTACACAGGGTACACGGTGACATTGGTGTGAGTGGTGGGTGAATAGGAGAGGCTACATAGCAGTCTGTACACAGGGTACACAGTGACATTGGTGTGAGTGGTGGGTGAATAGGAGAGGATACATAGCAGTCTGTGCACAGGGCACACAGTGACATTGGTGTGAGTGGTGAGTGAATAGGATAGGCTATATAGCAGTCTGTCCACAGGGCACACAGTGACATTGGTGTGAGTGGTGGGTGAATAGGAGAGGCTACATAGCAGTCTGTGCACAGGGCACACAGTGACATTGGTGTGAGTGGTGAGTGAATAGGATAGGCTACATAGCAGTCTGTGCACAGGGCACACAGTGACATTGGTGTGAGTGATGGGTGAATAGGATAGGCTGCATAGCAGTCTGTGCACAGGGCACACAGTGACATTGGTGTGAGTGGTGGGTGAATAGGAGAGGATACATAGCAGTCTGTGCACAGGGCACACAGTGACATTGGTGTGAGTGGTGAGTGAATAGGATAGGCTATATAGCAGTCTGTCCACAGGGCACACAGTGACATTGGTGTGAGTGGTGGGTGAATAGGATAGGCTACATAGCAGTCTGTGCACAGGGCACACAGTGACATTGGTGTGAGTGATGGGTGAATAGGATAGGCTGCATTGCAGTCTGTGCACAGGGCACACAGTGACATTGGTGTGTGTGTTGGGTGAATAGGATAGGTTGCATAGCAGTCTGTGCTAGCAGTCTGTGCACAGGGCACACAGTGACATTGGTGTGAGTGGTGTGTGAATAGGAGAGGTTACATAGCAGTCTGTGCACAGGGCACACAGTGACATTGGTGTGAGTGGTGGGTGAACAGGATAGGCTACATAGCAGTCTGTGCACAGGGCACACAGTGACATTGGTGTGAGTGGTGTGTGAATAGGAGAGGTTACATAGCAGCCTGTGCTCAGGGCACACAGTGACATTGGTGTGAGTGGTGGGTGAATAGGAGAGGTTACATAGCAGCCTGTGCACAGGGCACACAGTGACATTGGTGTGAGTGGTGGGTGAATAGGAGAGGTTACATAGCAGTCTGTGCACAGGGCACACAGTGACATTGGTGTGAGTGAAGGGTGAATAGGATAGGCTACATAGCAGTCTGTGCACAGGGCACACAGTGACAGTGGTGGGTGAATAGGATAGGCTACATAGCAGTCTGTGCACAGGGGACACAGTGACATTGGTGTGAGTGGTGGGTGAATAGGAGAGGTTACATAGCAGTCTGTGCACAGGGCACACAGTGACATTGGTGTGAGAGGTGGGTGAATAGGAGAGGCTACATAGCAGTCTGTGCACAGGGCACACAGTGAAATTGGTGTGAGTGGTGGGTGAATAGGATAGGTTACATAGCAGTCTGTGCACAGGGCACACGGTGACATTGGTGTGAGTGGTGGGTGAATAGGATAGGCTACATAGCAGTCTGTGCACAGGGCACACGGTGACATTGGTGTGACTGGTGGGTGAATAGGATAGGTTACATAGCAGCCTGTGCACAGGGCACACGGTGACATTGGTGTGAGTGGTGGGTGAATAGGATAGGTTACATAGCAGTCTGTGCACAGGGCACACGGTTACATTGGTGTGAGTGGTGGGTGAATAGGATAGGCTACATAGCAGTCTGTGCACAGGGCACACGGTGACATTGGTGTGAGTGGTGGGTGAATAGGATAGGCTACATAGCAGTCTGTGCACAGGGCACACGGTGACATTGGTGTGAGTGGTGGGTGAATAGGAGAAGCTACATAGCAGTCTGTACACAGGGTACATGGTGACATTGGTGTGAGTGGTGGGTGAATAGGAGAGGCTACATAGCAGTCTGTACACAGGGTACACAGTGACATTGGTGTGAGTGGTGGGTGAATAGGAGAGGATACATAGCAGTCTGTGCACAGGGCACACAGTGACATTGGTGTGAGTGGTGAGTGAATAGGATAGGCTACATAGCAGTCTGTCCACAGGGCACACAGTGACATTGGTGTGAGTTGTGGGTGAATAGGATAGGCTGCATAGCAGTCTGTGCACAGGGCACACAGTGACATTGGTGTGAGTGGTGGGTGAATAGGATAGGCTACATAGCAGTCTGTGCACAGGGCACACAGTGACATTGGTGTGAGTGGTGGGTGAATAGGAGAGGTTACATAGCAGCCTGTGCTCAGGGCACACAGTGACATTGGTGTGAGTGGTGGGTGAATAGGAGAGGTTACATAGCAGCCTGTGCAGAGGGCACACAGTGACATTGGTGTGAGTGGTGGGTGAATAGGAGAGGTTACATAGCAGTCTGTGCACAGGGCACACAGTGACATTGGTGTGAGTGAAGGGTGAATAGGATAGGCTACATAGCAGTCTGTGCACAGGGCACACAGTGACAGTGGTGGGTGAATAGGATAGGATACATAGCAGTCTGTGCACAGGGCACACAGTGACATTGGTGTGAGTGGTGGGTGAATAGGAGAGGTTACATAGCAGTCTGTGCACAGGGCACACAGTGACATTGGTGTGAGAGGTGGGTGAATAGGAGAGGCTACATAGCAGTCTGTGCACAGGGCACACAGTGACATTGGTGTGAGTGGTGGGTGAATAGGATTGGTTACATAGCAGTCTGTGCACAGGGCACACAGTGACATTGGTGTGAGTGGTGGGTGAATAGGATAGGCTACATAGCAGTCTGTGCACATTGCACACAGTGACATTGGTGTGAGTGGTGGGTGAATAGGATAGGTTACATAGCAGCCTGTGCACAGGGCACACAGTGACATTGGTGTGAGTGGTGGGTGAATAGGATAGCCTACATAGCAGTCTGTGCACAGGGCACACGGTGACATTGGTGTGAGTGGTGGGTGAATAGGAGAGGTTACATAGCAGTCTGTGCACAGGGCACACAGTGACATTGGTGTGAGTGGTGGGTGAATAGGATAGGCTACATAGCAGTCTGTGCACAGGGCACACAGTGACATTGGTGTGAGTGGTGGGTGAATAGGAGAAGCTACATAGCAGTCTGTACACAGGGTACACGGTGACATTGTTGTGAGTGGTGGGTGAATAGGAGAGGCTACATAGCAGTCTGTACACAGGGTACACAGTGACATTGGTGTGAGTGGTGGGTGAATAGGATAGGCTACATAGCAGTCTGTGCACAGGGCACACAGTGACATTGGTGTGTGTGGTGGGTGAATAGGATAGACTACATAGCAGTCTGTGCAGAGGGCACACAGTGACATTGGTGTGAGTGGTGGGTGAATAGGAGAGGTTACATAGCAGTCTGTGCACAGGGCACACAGTGACATTGGTGTGATTGGTGGGTGAATAGGATAGGCTGCATAGCAGTCTGTG
Source organism: Taudactylus pleione (assembly GCA_031769625.1). Classification (NCBI taxonomy): domain Eukaryota; kingdom Metazoa; phylum Chordata; class Amphibia; order Anura; family Myobatrachidae; genus Taudactylus; species Taudactylus pleione. Next base: position 6,919,660 of record JAUIMM010000436.1, on the reverse strand, counting down.
CACAGGGCACACAGTGACATTGGTGTGTGTGGTGGGTGAATAGGATAGGTTGCATAGCAGTCTGTGCTAGCAGTCTGTGCACAGGGCGCACAGTGACATTGGTGTGAGTGGTGGGTGAATAGGAGAGGTTACATAGCAGTCTGTGCACAGGGCACACAGTGACATTGGTGTGAGAGGTGGGTGAATAGGAGAGGCTACATAGCAGTCTGTGCACAGGGCACACAGTGACATTGATGTGAGTGGTGGGTGAATAGGATAGGTTACATAGCAGTCTGTGCACAGGGCACACAGTGACATTGGTGTGAGTGGTGGGTGAATAGGATAGGCTACATAGCAGTCTGTGCACAGGGCACACGGTGACATTGGTGTGACTGGTGGGTGAATAGGATAGGTTACATAGCAGCCTGTGCACAGGGCACACGGTGACATTGGTGTGAGTGGTGGGTGAATAGGATAGGTTACATTGCAGTCTGTGCACAGGGCACACGGTGACATTGGTGTGAGTGGTGGGTGAATAGGATAGGCTACATAGCAGTCTGTGCACAGGGCACACGGTGACATTGGTGTGAGTGGTGGGTGAATAAGATAGGCTACATAGCAGTCTGTGCACAGGGCACACAGTGACATTGGTGTGAGTGGTGGGTGAATAGGATAGGTTACATAGCAGTCTGTGCACAGGGCACACAGTGACATTGGTGTGAGTGGTGGGTGAATAGGAGAAGCTACATAGCAGTCTGTACACAGGGTACACGGTGACATTGGTGTGAGTGGTTGGTGAATAGGAGAGGCTACATAGCAGTCTGTACACAGGGTACACAGTGACATTGGTGTGAGTGGTGGGTGAATAGGAGAGGCTACATAGCAGTCTGTGCACAGGGCACACAGTGACATTGGTGTGAGTGGTGAGTGAATAGGATAGGCTACATAGCAGTCTGTGCACAGGGCACACAGTGACATTGGTGTGAGTGGTGGGTGAATAGGATAGGCTGCATAGCAGTCTGTGCACAGGGCACACAGTGACATTGGTGTGTGTGGTGGGTGAATAGGATAGGTTGCATAGCAGTCTGTGCTAGCAGTCTGTGCACAGGGCACACAGTGACATTGGTGTGAGTGATGGGTGAATAGGATAGGCTGCATAGCAGTCTGTGCACAGGGCACACAGTGACATTGGTGTGAGTGGTGGGTGAATAGGATAGGCTACATAGCAGTCTGTGCACAGGGCACACAGTGACATTGGTGTGAGTGGTGGGTGAATAGGAGAGGTTACATAGCAGCCTGTGCTCAGGGCACACAGTGACATTGGTGTGAGTGGTGGGTGAATAGGAGAGGTTACATAGCAGCCTGTGCACAGGGCACACAGTGACATTGGTGTGAGTGAAGGGTGAATAGGAGAGGTTACATAGCAGTCTGTGCACAGGGCACACAGTGACATTGGTGTGAGTGAAGGGTGAATAGGATAGGCTACATAGCAGTCTGTGCACAGGGCACACAGTGACAGTGGTGGGTGAATAGGATAGGCTACATAGCAGTCTGTGCACAGGGCACACAGTGACATTTGGTGTGAGTGGTGGGTGAATAGGAGAGGTTACATAGCAGTCTGTGCACAGGGCACACAGTGACATTGGTGTGAGAGGTGGGTGAATAGGAGAGGCTACATAGCAGTCTGTGCACAGGGCACACAGTGACATTGGTGTGAGTGGTGGGTGAATAGGATAGGTTACATAGCAGTCTGTGCACAGGGCACACAGTGACATTGGTGTGAGTGGTGGGTGAATAAGATAGGCTACATAGCAGTCTGTGCACATTGCACACAGTGACATTGGTGTGAGTGGTGGGTGAATAGGATAGGTTACATAGCAGCCTGTGCACAGTGCACACAGTGACATTTGTGTGAGTGGTGGGTGAATAGGAGAGGCTACATAGCAGTCTGTGCACAGGGCACACGGTGACATTGGTGTGAGTGGTGGGTGAATAGGAGAGGTTACATAGCAGTCTGTGCACAGGGCACACGGTGACATTGGTGTGAGTGGTGGGTGAATAGGATAGGCTACATAGCAGTCTGTGCACAGGGCACACAGTGACATTGGTGTGAGTGGTGGCTGAATAGGATAGGCTACATAGCACTCTGTGCACAGGGCACACAGTGACATTGGTGTGAGTGGTGGGTGAATAGGAGAAGCTACATAGCAGTCTGTACACAGGGTACACGGTGACATTGGTGTGAGTGGTGGGTGAATAGGAGAGGCTACATAGCAGTCTGTACACAGGGTACACAGTGACATTGGTGTGAGTGGTGGGTGAATAGGATAGGCTTCATAGCAGTCTGTGCACAGGGCACACAGTGACATTGGTGTGTGTGGTGGGTGAATAGGATAGGCTACATAGCAGTCTGTGCAGAGGGCACACAGTGACATTGGTGTGAGTGGTGGGTGAATAGGAGAGGTTACATAGCAGTCTGTGCACAGGGCACACAGTGACATTGGTGTGATTGGTGGGTGAATAGGATAGGTTACATAGCAGTCTGTGCACAGGGCACACAGTGACACTGGTGTTAGTGGTGGGTGAATAGGATAGGCTACATAGCAGTCTGTGCACAGGGCACACAGTGACATCGGTGTCAGTGGTGGGTGAATAGGAGAGGCTACATAGTAGTCTGTGCACAGGGCACACAGTGACATCGGTGTCAGTGGTGGGTGAATAGGATAGGCTGCATAGCAGTCTGTGCACAGGGCACACAGTGACATTGGTGTGAGTGGTGATAGATGGCGCTGCTGCCACCAGTCTGTACAGCGCAGCTGGTCCCAAGACAGGGCCCCTATGCAAAGCAGTACAACTAGAAAACTTCAAATTAAAAAATGATTGACAGAAGCTATGTCATCATGAGTTAAGCCGCGGACAACAGCTAGAACATAAATAAAAAGTAAAACACTATAAGATAGCTATATGCCTACTCTCCTGGAATGTCCTCAGTGCCGGAGCAGAGGTCATGTTGGGGATGTAGTGTCCTATGTATGTATACAGTGTAATAGATGTGTAATATGGTCATGTACAGTGGTCAGGTCATGTTGGGGGTGTAGTGTCCTATGTCTGTATACAGTGTAATAGATGTATTCTGATCATGTACAGTGGTCAGGTCATGTTGGGGGTGTAGTGTCCTATGTATGTATACAGTGTAATAGATGTGTAATATGGTCATGTACAGTGGTCAGGTCATGTTGGGGGTGTAGTGTCCTATGTCTGTATACAGTGTAATAGATGTATTATGATCATGTACAGTGGTCAGGTCATGTTGGGGGTGTAGTGTCCTATGTATGTATACAGTGTAATAGATGTGTATTATGGTCATGTACAGTGGTCAGGTCATGTTGGGGGTGTAGTGTCCTATGTCTGTATACAGTGTAATAGATGTGTATTATGATCATGTACAGTGATCAGGTCATGTTGGGGATGTAGTGTCCTATGTATGTATACAGTGTAATAGATGTGTAATATGGTCATGTACAGTGGTCAGGTAATGTTGGGGGTGTAGTGTCCTATGTATGTGTAGAGTGTAATAGAAGTGTATTATGATCATGTACAGTGGTCAGGTCATGTTGGGGGTGTAGTGTCCTATGACTGTATACAGTGTAATAGATGTGTATTATGGTCATGTACAGTGGTCAGGTCATGTTGGGGTGTAGTGTCCTATGTCTGTATACAGTGTAATAGATGTGTATTATGGTCATGTACAGTGGTCAGGTCATGTTGGGGGTGTAGTGTCCTATGTCTGTATACAGTGTAATAGATGTGTATTATGATCATGTACAGTGGTCAGGTCATGTTGGGGGTGTAGTGTCCTGTGTCTGTATACAGTGTAATAGATGTGTATTATAGGCATGCACAGTGGTCAGGACATGTTGGGGGTGTAGTGTCCTATGTCTGTATACAGTGTAATAGATGTGTATTATGTTCATGTACAGTGGTCAGGTCATGATGGTGGTGTAGTGTCCTATGTCTGTATACAGTGTAATAGATGTGTATTATGATCATGTACAGTGGTCGGGTCATGTTGGGGGTGTAGTGTCCTATGTCTGTATAGAGTGTAATAGATGTGTATTATGGTCATGTACAGTGGTCAGGTCATGTTGGGGGTGTAGTGTCCTATGTCTGTATATAGCGTAATAAAATTGTATTATGATCATGTTCAGTGATCAGGTCATGTTGGGGGTGTAGTGTCCTATGTCTGTATACAGTGTAATAGATGTGTATTATGGTCATGTACAGTGGTCAGCACATGTTGGGGGTGTAGTGTCCTATGTCTGTATACAGTGTAATAGATGTGTATTATGATCATGTACAGTGGTCAGGACATGTTGGGGGTGTAGTGTCCTATGTCTGTATACAGTGTAATAGATGTGTATTATGATCATGTACAGTGGTCAGGTCATGTTGGTGGTGTAGTGTCCTATGTCTGTATACAGTGTAATAGATGTGTATTATGATCATGTCCAGTGGTCAGGACATGTTGGGGAGGTAGGGCTCTATTTACTACAATCCGCATATTGAATGCGGATTGTAGTGTGATATTACCGAGTGAATTCGCATTGCGAATTCAGGCAATATCACAGGGATTTACTATAAATCCCTTGCAGGGACAGAGCTTGCAATAAAGCTCTGTCCCTGCGGATCCCATCCGCACTCTAGTCGCGGTATTTTCGGAAAAATACCGCGACCAAGAGCCCGCGCATGCGCCGACCGACCACCGCTACTACCCCCCCACCAACGCTAAGCCCCGCCCCCGGCGCTAAGCCCCACCCCCGCGATCGTGGACCCCCGCGACCCCCCCTCCCTTCATTACACTTACCTGCATCCTCCTGGCCTCCGGTGATCTTCTCCGTGCTTCCCGATCAGGTGATCTCCCATACTGCACTGGGGCCCGATCACCTGATGACCGGGCCCCAGTGTACTATGGGAGACCAGCTGACCGGAGAGGAGCCATCACCGGAGGCTCGATTCAGGTAAGTAAAAAAAAAAATGTTTAATTTTTTTTTCCTTTTTTTTACAGTAATCAGTTTGCGGTCTGCTTAGACCACACAGCTGATTACTGGTACCGGCTCCCGCCTCTGCTCTCCCCGTTAGAGCAGAGTGGGAGCCCGGTAACCGGGGGAGACCCTGGATAACGCCACCTCCAGGTGGCGTTATTATCACAGGGCTTCACCCGGTATTTTTTTACAATTTATTTTTAGTAACTTAGGTCGGATCACATTTCCCATTACAATTATGGGAAATGCGATCTGCTTTACTAAAAATAAGTGATACTGGGGGTTGGAGTAGAATTTTACTAATTCTACTCCAATTGCCCTATAGTAACTACAGGTGAAACTAAAATAATGTGAAAAGGGTGTGAAAACACCCTTTTTCACTTTATTTTAGTAAAAATAATGTTAATAAATAGAGCCCGTAGTGTCCTATGTCTATATACAGTGTAATAGATGTGTATTATGATCATGTACAGTGGTCAGGACATGTTGGGGGTGTAGTGTCCTATGTCTGTATACAGTGTAATAGATGTGTATTATGGTCACGTACAGCGGTCAGGTCATGTTGGGGGTGTAGTGTCCTGTGTCTGTATACAGTGTAATAGATGTGTATTATAGGCATGCACAGTGGTCAGGACATGTTGGGGGTGTAGTGTCCTATGTCTGTATACAGTGTAATAGATGTGTATTATGTTCATGTACAGTGGTCAGGTCATGATGGTGGTGTAGTGTCCTATGTCTGTATACAGTGTAATAGATGTGTATTATGATCATGTACAGTGGTCGGGTCATGTTGGGGGTGTAGTGTCCTATGTCTGTATAGAGTGTAATAGATGTGTATTATGGTCATGTACAGTGGTCAGGTCATGTTGGGGGTGTAGTGTCCTATGTCTGTATATAGCGTAATAAAATTGTATTATGATCATGTTCAGTGGTCAGGTCATGTTGGGGGTGTAGTGTCCTATGTCTGTATACAGTGTAATAGATGTGTATTATGGTCATGTACAGTGGTCAGCACATGTTGGGGGTGTAGTGTCCTATGTCTGTATACAGTGTAATAGATGTGTATTATGATCATGTACAGTGGTCAGGACATGTTGGGGGTGTAGTGTCCTATGTCTGTATACAGTGTAATAGATGTGTATTATGATCATGTACAGTGGTCAGGTCATGTTGGTGGTGTAGTGTCCTATGTCTGTATACAGTGTAATAGATGTGTAGATCATGTCCAGTTGTCAGGACATGTTAGGGAGGTAGGGCTCTATTTACTACAATCCGCATATTGAATGCGGATTGTAGTGTGATATTACCGAGTGAATTCGCATTGCGAATTCAGGCAATATCACAGGGATTTACTATAAATCCCTTGCAGGGACAGAGCTTGCAATAAAGCTCTGTCCCTGCGGATCCCATCCGCACTCTAGTTGCGGTATTTTCGGAAAAATACCGCGACCAAGAGCCCGCGCATGCGCCGACCGACCACCGCTACTACCCCCCCACCGACGCTAAGCCCCGCCCCCGGCGCTAAGCCCCACCCCCGCGATCGTGGACCCCCGCGACCCCCCCCTCCCTTCATTACACTTACCTGCATCCTCCTGGCCTCCGGTGATCTTCTCCGGGCTTCCCGATCAGGTGATCTCCCATACTGCACTGGGGCCCGATCACCTGATGACCGGGCCCCAGTGTACTATGGGAGACCAGCTGACCGGAGAGGAGCCATCACCGGAGGCTCGATTCAGGTAAGTAAAAAAAAAAAATGTTTAATTTTTTTTTCCTTTTTTTTACAGTAATCAGTTTGCGGTCTGCTTAGACCACACAGCTGATTACTGGTACCGGCTCCCGCCTCTGCTCTCCCCGTTAGAGCAGAGTGGGAGCCCGGTAACCGGGGGAGACCCTGGATAACGCCACCTCCAGGTGGCGTTATTATCACAGGGCTTCACCCGGTATTTTTTTACAATTTATTTTTAGTAACTTAGGTCGGATCACATTTCCCATTACAATTATGGGAAATGCGATCTGCTTTACTAAAAATAAGTGATACTGGGGGTTGGAGTAGAATTTTACTAATTCTACTCCAATTGCCCTATAGTAACTACAGGTGAAACTAAAATAATGTGAAAAGGGTGTGAAAACACCCTTTTTCACTTTATTTTAGTAAAAATAATGTTAATAAATAGAGCCCGTAGTGTCCTATGTCTATATACAGTGTAATAGATGTGTATTATGATCATGTACAGTGGTCAGGACATGTTGGGGGTGTAGTGTCCTATGTCTGTATACAGTGTAATAGATGTGTATTATGGTCACGTACAGCGGTCAGGTCATGTTGGGGGTGTAGTGTCCTATGTATGTATACAGTGTAATAGATGTGTATTATGGTCACGTACAGCGGTCAGGACATGTTGGGGGTGTAGTGTCCCGTGTCTGTATACAGTGTAATAGATGTGTATTATGGTCATGTACAGTGGTCAGCACATGTTGGGGGTGTAGTTTCCTATGTCTATATACAGTGTAATAGATGTGTATTATCATGTACAGTGGTCAGGTCATGTTGGGGGTGTAGTGTCCTATGTCTGTATACAGTGTAATAGATGTGTATTATGGTCATGTCCAGTGGTCAGGTCATGTTGGGGGTGTAGTGTCCTGTGTCTGTATACACTGTAATAGATGTGTGTTATGGTCATGTCCAGTGGTCAGGTCATGTTGGGGGTGTAGTGTCCTATGCTCAGCCATGGCCAAAAGTTTTGAGTATTGGATTTCACAAAGTTTGCTCCTTCAGTGTTTTTAGACCTTTTTGTCAGATGTTACTATGGTATACTGAAGTAAAATTACAAGCATTTCATAAGTGTCAAAGGCTTTTATTGACATGTACATTAAGTTTATGCAGAGAGTCAATATTTGCAGTAACGACCCTTCTTTTTCAAGACCTCTGCAATTCGCCCTGGCATGCTGTCAATCAACTTCTGGGCCACATACTGACTGATGGTCGCTCATTCTTGCCTAATAATTGCTTGGAGTTTGTCAAAACTTGTGGGTTTTTGTTTGCCCACCCACCTCTTGAGGATTGACCACAAGTTCTCAATGGGATTAAGGTCTGGGGAGTTTACTGGCCATGGACCCAAAATGTAAATGTTTTGTTTCCTGAGCCACTTAGTTATCACTTTTGCCTTATGGCAAGGTGCTCCATCACGCTGGAAAAGGCATTGTTTATCACCAAACTGTTCTTGGATGGTTGGGAGAAGTTGCTCTTGGAGGATGTTTTGGGACCATTCTTTATTCATGGCTGTGTTTTTAGGCAAACTTGTCTGTGAGCCCACTCCCTTGGCTGAGAAGCAACCCCACACATGAATGGTCTCAGGATGCTTTACTGCTGGCATGACACAGGATGAAGACTTTGGAGGATGGCCTGGTGTCAAGAAGGGCAGCAAAGAAGCCACTTTTCTCCAGGAAAATCATCTAGGACAGACTGATTTTCTTCAATAGGTACAGGTATTGGACTGCTGAGGACTGGGGTAAAGTTATTTTCTCTGATGAATCCCCTTTCAGATTGTTTGGGGCATCTGGAAAAACGCTTGTCTGGAGAAGGAAAAGTGAGCGCTACCATCAGTCCTGTGTCATGCCAACAGTAAAGCATCCTGGGATTAATGCTTGACATGCTGCTGGCGTTTGGGAGCAGCGATGGGGAGCGTTCCAGAAAATGGGGGCGTTGGCCCCATTTTCTGGGAGTGCCGAAACCAGTGGCCCTGACTGTGTAATTTTGCTGGACATTCTTAGTAACCTGATGGGCCAGCGTTGTATTCACCATGGATCCGCCTTTCGGACGCAGCCAGCAGATCTGAGAAGTCAGCAGCGGCATTAGCATATACGCTCGGATCCACTGCCACCGGAGACGCGACTCTGATCCACACTGCGTCCACTTCTGAATCAGCCCCTTAGTGCGGATTTGAATTGTATTATCCAAGAGTCACAGGACAATACCAATACCGGGTGTATTGCAAATTATATGATGTAGTCTGTGGAAGAAAACCTTAATTGTCTATTGTGAGAGGAGTTTATAAAATAATCTGTTTCCATTTTACGTACCCCAGTCATCACAAAGAAAATATCCAGAGTCGTAATTGTCTTATTTCTTAATCACCGGATTGTTTTACTAAAGATCTTCTGCAACCTTTTGACAGCTCTGAGACAGAGTAAAAAGCTGCTTTCATCAGTATCAAATGATCCTATTTTTAGAAAACATCCACTTAGGCAGCAATTCTCATCAAGTCAACTATTGTTTTTTTCGTTACATGAACCGGACGTTCACAGTCTGACTCTGCCCATCTAAGGGAAGGCCTGAAGTCTTTTGTTTTATCTTTTAAAAGAGAGAGATAAATAGAGCTAATGAACAACAAGAAAATTATCAGATTTTTCTCATAAGAAAAACCGAGAACCTAAAGAATAAGGGGCCTATTCATCATCGGGGGCAATTCATCATTGCTTCGGTGTGGGGACAGCTGCTCCGAAAAACAGCTGTCCTAGTGATTAGTAGCACTGCCACAGAAGGAACCATGGGGCAGATGTATGAAGCTGTGGAAAGTGATAAAGTGCAGAGTGATAAATGACCAACCAATCCGCTCCCACCTCTCATTTTTCAAACACAGCCTGTAACATGACAGTTGTGAGCTGATTGGTTGGTCGTTTATCACTCTGCACTTTATCACTTTCCAGAGCTTCATACATCTGCCCCCATGTTACTTACTTCATCCCGTCACGGGCTTCTGCGCGTGTGTAATCTGAGGTCACGCATGCACAAAGCTGCTGGGGAGGTTGTGAGGAGGCAGCGGAGGGATCCATCCTCGCATCCCGGGAACTTTTTCCCATAGGAAAGATGGTGTTTGCTCTTGCAGGCAAACTCTGAAAGCTTTACGTAGAAGAGAATTAATTGGAACACATGGGGCGCAAAGACTAAATAATAGCAGCTCCAAAAACTTTACCTTGTCTTGCCCAAATACAAGAAGAAATTATAAACAATACAAAAAATATAAAGTAATATTCTCAGAGTGCTTATAATATAATATATATATTATATATATATACTCAAAACCTTAAGGCTTGTCACTTTCTCAAGGCATATCTTCTTCAACCCACACGTTTATATGAAAAACAAAAGAAGGGACAAAAAACACATATGTGTAGAAATGTCTCAAAAAGAAAGTTCATGTATATCTTTTCACATATAGGAGATCTTGGAAGGAATGAATCTTTATAATGTTATGACATACCACGCTCACATATAGTTAGTGTGTTTGAAATCTTGTAAAGGTATCTTTTTAGGATCCTCTCAAAATACAATATCTATCTTTCAAAGTATAACAGTAGAGGGGAGATGGACGTACCCTACTCACTTAAATCAGAGCGGGGTAAAGTATATCAAGGTATCTTTTCCAATAGGTAATCACACGTACCCTAAACTCACATCAAATAAGTTCAGGTAAAGCACATCAAGGTTTCTTTTGTTGAAAGGTTCCTTCAGTAGGTATTCAATATCAGTCAGCCAAAAAAAAATCTTTTCAGTATTTAATGATGCAAATTCATAAAGGACATACAAAATCCCAAAAAGTGTTTTTCAATAAAAAGTGGATAAAATCAAATATATGCACATAGGGCCTGATTCAGAGCTGCTCGTAAGCGGCCGCTCGTTCGCTCCGAGCGATGTTCGCACAACTGCGCATGCGTATTGGTCGTAATGCGCATGCGCCAACCAGTCAGTGGTTTTGAGATCTTTGGACCTCATTCAGAGTAGGTCGAAGCGGTCGCACGGTCGTACGGGAAAAGGGGCCGGATATGCAAATGATTCCCTCGCAAGTTGCGTCCCTAAATTCGGATCGATAGCTGGCCGACCAAGGGGATGAAGCAGCCGGAATTCAAAAAAATACGCCCCCTTCTCATATGCATTGCACGTCATCTCCGGGCATATAAGGATTAATCGAGACCATTGGAACTGGTCGTAGAGCTTAAGGTTGACCATACCCTCTCTTAAGCTCTACGATCATGTCAGTGTAAAAACCTCCCATATCACATGTGCCATGACGCTACTTTGTTAATTATGCACTCCCATAAACCATATGCACTCCCATAAAACGCAGTTTGCATAATTAGGCATGCCTGTGTTCGGATCTCCACTCCCCCGTTTTCAAGCACCTTCCCCTGTTACCACCCACAAACGCCTCAATCTGTCACTGAAACTACCGACCTGGCTGTGTTCAAGGAGAGAGAAATTTCTGATCGTAGCGGCTAGTTTGCGCACGCGCATTACGAACTTTACGCATGCGCAGTATAGCGAGCATCGGTGGCGTACGACCATGCCTTCGGGATTTCAGTGGCGTCATTCTGTCCACCAGAATCCCAGCAGTCGGAATATTGATCGCATCCCTCTCCATCACCCTCTACCTTTTACCCTCAGGCTCACCCTGTCATTTTCTGCCAGTTACCCTCTGCCATTCCATCTCACCCTTTGCCCATCACCAGTGGCGTAACTAGGGCAGGGCGAGCAGGGTGCATGCCCTGGTCGCCTTAGGACCGGCGGCGCAGGAGGGCGCCGCCGGCCATGGTCCGGCCCGCCCTAGTTAGCCACCAGTGTAGCGCTGACCACAGTGAGTGCGGTCAGCACTACACATTTACACAGGACCGACGCTAGGCTTCCAGCGCCGGTCCTGTGCTGCACACCTGAGCCCGTTCCCTCCCACTGAGCGCTTGCCCAATAGCGCCAGGAGTCGGGCTCAGGCTGTGCATAACACACACATCGCCGCCAGCGCTGGCGGCGATGCATGTGTTAAACAGCAGTCAATGAAAGTCAGATAGACTCTCATTGACTGCTGCAGCACCCACTGCAAGAGCCGGACTTCCGTCCAGCTCCTGCAGTGGGTAATGGGACAGACGTCATGACATCATGACGTCTCTCCTATTATGCTGAGCGCGCCAGCCCGGGAGGACTGGCGGGCGGCGGCGGGAGAGGTGTCGCGGTCCGGAGCAGCAGCGTGGATTCAGTTAAGTATGTTTTTATATATTTTAAAAAAAAAACCTGTCAGCACTACTGGGGGCACAACGGGGGAGGGGGGTGGCTACTACTGGGGGGACCTCTACTGGGGGGGGGTGGCTACTACTGGCGGCACCATTATTGGAAGGACCTCTTCTGGGGGGGCTATTACTGGGGGCACCATTATTGGGAGGACCTCTACTGGGGGGGGCTATTACAGGGGGCACTTAATCGGGAGGGGGAACCTCAACTGGGGACCACTAGTTGGGGGGGGACTACTACTGGGGGCATTATAAAAGGGGCCTACTACTAGGGGCACTGCACTGGGGGGACCACAACTGGGGGCAATAACAGGAAGGACCACTACAGGGACCACTGGATAGGGGGGGTCACTACTGGGGGCCTGCATCAGGGGGACCACTACTGGGGGCACTGCATGGGAGGGGGGACTACTGCTGGGGGCACTATATAAGGGGCTTACTGCTAGGGGCACTGCAGGGACCACTACAGGGGGCACTAGGTAGGGGGGATCACTACTGGGTGCCTGCATAAGGGGGACCACTACTGGGAAAACTGCATGGGGGAGACTACTGCTGTTGGCACTATATAAAGGGCACTGCATAGGGGGGGGACTACTACTGGGGGCACTATATAAAGGGTACTGCATAAGGGGATACCACTACTGGGTGCACTGCATTGTGGGGACTGCTACTGGGGGCACTGCATAAGGGGGAACACTACATAGGGCACTGCATTTGGGGGGACCACTACTGGGGGCACTGAGTAAGGGGAACTAATTGGGGGCTGTATAAGGGGGACCACTACTGGGGATACTGTATAAGGGGCACTACTATGAGCCTGCATAAGAGGGACCACAACTGCATACTGGGGGTACTGTATAAGGGGTACTACTGGGGTTAAGGTGCAAATGGATAGGAATGTTCAGCGCGAAAATAAAGGGGTGTGTCATGTTGACACGCCCCATTTTTAAGTGACCACGCACATTTTTTTCCGAGCGCGCCTTGTGCGCGCGCATATATCGGGATGTTGGGGGGGGGGCTCCCTTTTCAAATTTGCCCTGGGCTCCAAATATCCTAGTTACGCCATTGCCCATCACCCTCTGCCTTTCCCTGTCACACTCTGCCAGCAGACCCATCTGTGGAGCCATTGAGCAGTGGTGCTCACATCAGACACAATGGAGCATAGATTTTTATTTGGTTGAAGGTGGAACAGAATAATATTATTTGACTAAAGGGGGCACAGATTATTATAAGACATCAGGGTACTGTCTGTATTGTTTGTTGGTCAAGTGGCGCCCTACTGTGTGTCATATTATGAACTCAGCATGGGACTTAGAAGGGAAGGGGCACAAAGCATATTTTTGCACCTGAGCCCTCCACTCTTGCAAATGTTACTGTCTATGTGGTATACTTACATGGCATACATTATATACAGCTAAACTTCCTCTTCTGGTAATATTTAGAGTCAAAATCCATTTCACAGCACTGATTGTGCACCAGATCCCCCAGGTATAGTCTAAATATAGCAGAGGTGGAACTAAGGGTAATTTTGGCCAAAGCAAAGCTGCCCAGTATAATCCAAATACACAGAAGACATTTACAGGCACAGCCCTAAGGATACTGCCTTTGAACCTCTATATACCCCTGCCTATACCTTCTAATATCCTGCCTATAAACCTCTAAGGATGATGCTAATTTGCAGTCATACAGTAAATAAAGACTCCAGACCTAGAACCTGTGGTTCCAAAGCACAAAGTATTATTCAAGTAAAAGTACAGCAGCTACACGCTATGATCCTCGTAAAATCTTAGCGCAAAGAGATTATATAGACCCAAGTACAATTATACATACGCAGCGCTCTCTGGTCCAGATGTAGGCATCAGCAAGAAACCCCTCGTCAATCAGCATTCAGCACGAAGACTAGGAACCCAGGGTCAGAGCACATATTTATACCCCCCAGAAATAAACAACACAATAGAGAAGTTTGTTGCTAATACCATATGTTACAAGGCATTTAACAGGTTGGTTCAAATAGACACGATCCAGCCTCTAACAACTGGTGGTCTCTGGTTTCCCGCCCCATGCAAATCCTAACAGTTGTTCATGTAATGTACATTTTGTTGCTTGAAGTCTCTGCAGTCCATAAGTTGAGAATGCATGTTGCGATCTCTCCATCGATATTACCGGAATACTGTAAAATGAGTCCGGATCAGTACAATACCAAACATGGCTTACTTATCACGTATAAAACCTTAGTTACAAAATAATCTTTATTTCATAGCAATTATAGTAAATGTGCATACTTGAATCTTATACCTTAAAGCTTATGGAACCTTGTATGTGAATATGTAATGTGTGAGTATGTGGGGTTTGATGTAAAGACGCTAGTTAACTTGGGGCAGATGCGTGTGCATGAAGCTAATATTCAGCGTTTTCATACAGGATCTTATGCATTCGCTAATATGCGACTAGTTAACAGCGCAATTGTGCGTATTAATGTGTGTATGAGAACACCTAGCAGTGTGGAATGCTGAGCATTATAGTTCCATGACTTGCTCATGCCCCAGCAGCCCCCACCCTTTTCAGGCTCCAAAATACTGGTCTTTGTTCTCCCAGGGCCTGTGTGGATGCAAGTTAGCACAGCTACAAGACCCAAACCTCAGATAACACTCTTGGCTTTGAAGGTATTTTATTGTAGGAAGCCTGCTAATGTAAGGTGCTACAAACGACCCTCTTGCTGTATTTGAGCAGGGCCACCTGGAGTGAGAGCAGACGTTATGTCCATGAAGCTTGTCTTCACAGGCTAGTTGTCACATGGTCATTTGCTCTGTTTAGCTAATGCAATCCAATTTTGACATACTGTACAGCCATTTCTGAAATATATCCTTTAGGGGAATTATAATAATACACACACTTTATCCAGAGCACCCAAACTACGTAAAGTCATGGAATGGCCTTTTGATGAATCGCCGTAACTTATAGCGATGGTCACAGATGCAATCGCATGATCCTAATAGTAATATCACCACATGTACTAAAGTGTGTGAGTTTATCTAAAATGGCGCTTAGGCAGCCATTCGCAAGATGGCGTCGCTGCGATCCAATTTTAAACTGATCTTGTCTCAGTCAATAATCCAGTTTCGACAGCCCAACTACTACAAACAATGACTTGTAATCATTACCTTTTTCACTGCTTTTTTTACTATAAAAACACTTAATGGTACGCTGGAGAAATATTGGCGGTACTCACCTAGGGCGAGATGTATCAAACTTTCTAAAGAGGGCCAATGGAAAAGTTGACACTAGCAACCAATCGGATTCTAGCTAGCATTTATCAAGTATATTCTATAAAATTACAGCTAGAATCTGATTGGTTGCTATGGGCAACCTCACCACCTGTCCTCTCTAGAAGGTTTAATACACCTCCCCTCTAGAGATACAAGTTTATTTTCAAAATTTATTACAGCTTCAATACTCTGAGCAAGTCTTCAGAAGTTTAGTTTATTAATTTCAGAAATTACAGTATTCCACTGATTTATTACAGTTTCCAGAACATTTTTTTTTTTTTTTTAAAGGGTCCGGTGTAACGTAATAAAAAAAAAAATTCCAGTATGATGTAATAAAAAAAAAGTACCAGTATGATGTCATTAAAAAAAAAAAAGTTTCCAGTATGATGTAATCAAAAAATAAATGTTCCTGTATGACATCATTTTATTTTTTTTTTAAAAAGGGTCGTATTACTAAAACGAAAGAAACACTGATCTTCTTAATGGGGGATTCTAACCATGTATTTTGCATTTTTATTTGTATTTATCTGATGTAAATATTAAAGAATGCGCTTCCGGAAAGGGGGCGTGACCGATCGGGGAGGGTACTTGTCCTTGCGGAACACCCCCAATTCATCACACTTTGGGGCATGCCCAGCACTTAAAGTGGCTTCCTCCAAGCTCTCCCCTCAAGGTGAATAATTGCCTTACACAGTAATGCCCTTTATAACACATTATGCCACATGCAGTATTTCCCTTTATAACACATTATGCCACATGCAGTAATGCCCTTTATAATACATTATGCCATATGTGGTATTGCCCCTTACACACTATGCCATACTGTAATGCCCCATATGCACACATACACTCATATCCTGTAACATGTAACAAACTGCCCCCCACCCATGACCTTTTCATCTCCAAGTCCCTGAATCTCCTTGCCATTACTGAAACCTGGATTTTACCCTCTGACACCACTTCTCCTGCAGCTCTCTCTTATGGGGGCCTCACCTCCCACACCCCCAACCCTGGGGGTCGCCATGGGGGTGGTGTTGGGGTCCTTCTATCTCCTGGTTACTCATACCAACATATACCCTCAGAACCATCCCTTACATTCTCCACATTTGAAGTTCATGCTATGCGCCTCTTCCAACCAGTACACCTCAGAGTAGCTGTCATCTACTGTCCCCCTGGCCCTCCCTCCAAGTTCCTTGACAACTTTGCTTCCTGGCTCACTCACTTTCTCTCCTCAGACCTTCCCTCTGTTATCCTCGGTGACTTCAATATTCCTATTGATATCCCCACAGAATCTGCTGCCTCCAAACTACTCACTCTCACTTCCTCATTTGGCCTCTCCCAATGGACCTCCTCACCCTCCCATGCGAGTGGGCATTTGCTTGATCTGGTATTCACTCACCGTTGTGATATTTCTGCCTACTCCAATTCCCCATTACCCCTCTCTGACCATCACCTCCTCTCTTTTAACCTATCCCTCTCTCCTTCCCCTCCTCTACCTCCGAAAGCCACCATCACTAAGCGTAACATTGAAGCTATCGACACTGCTTTCTTTTCTTCCCTACTTGACTCACTTCTCTCCCCTATCCTCTCTTTCTCCTGCGCTGAACAAGCTGCTTCCCTATACAATGTCTCCCTTACTTCTGCTCTTGACTCTGTTGCTCCGGCGATCACTACTCACCCTCGCAAATCCACACCTCAACCCTGGCATTCCAAATGCACCAGATACCTGCAAAAATGTTCCCGAACCGCCGAGTGACAGTGGAGAAGATCACGCTCTCAGGCAGATTTTCTCCATTTCAAAATCATGCTGTTATCCTACAGTGCTGCCCTTTCCCTCTCTAAACAGTCATATTTCAAGAATCTCATCTCCTCCCTGTCCTCAAATCCCCAGCGTCTCTTTTCCACCTTCAACTCCCTCCTCTGCCCACCCCCTCCTTGTCTCCCCTCCTTGCTCTCTGCCACTGACTTTGCTACCTATTTCACATCTAAAATTGATTCCATACGTCAGGACATCATATCCAACCAGTCCCCCAGCTCTCCACCTCCTCCTTTCCAGGATCATTTCTCCCCATCCATTTTACCGACTGACATCCTTCTCCCCTGTGTCTGGAGAGGAAGTTTAAGGCCCTTATCCAGTCCTCCCCCCCTTCCACCTCTCCCCTCGACCTTATCCCCTCCCACCTCCTCCGCTACCTTCTGCCTGCTCCCTTCTTGCCCACCTCCTTAATCTCTCCCTCTCTTCTGGCACTGTTCCTTCTGCATTCAAGCATGCCCTTGTCTCCCCCATTCTTAAAAAACCTAACCTTGAGCCTAACATTCTCTCCAAGTACCGACCAATCTCTCTCCTCCCTTTTGCCTCCAAACTCCTTGAGCGTATTGTTTACAACTGCCTCACCACATTTCTTTCCTCCCACTCCCTCCTTGACCCTTTTCAACCTGGCTTCCATTCTCTCCACTCCACTGAAACTGCCCTCACAAAAGTCAGCAACGACATCCTTGCTGCCAAATCCAAGGGCCACTACTCTCTCCTCATTCTCCTTGACCTCTCTGCTGCTTTTGACACTGTGGACCACCCTCTCCTCCTGCAAATCCTTCACTCCCTTGGTCTACATGACACTGCTCTCTCCTGGCTGTCCTCTTACCTCTCTGACCATTCCTCCTCTGTTTCCTCTCACGACGACTCCTCCCCCCCACAGCCTCTTAGAGTAGGTGTTCCCCAAGGTTCTGTTCTTGGACGTCTATATTTCTCTCTCTAATACGTCCTTTCTAGGTAAACTCATCATCTCTTTTGATCTCCATTATCATCTCTATGCTGATGATACACAGATCTACCTTTCCTCACCTGATCTTTCCCCCTCTCTACTGACTCATATCTCTAACTGTCTCTCTGCTATCTCTTCCTGGATGTCCCAGCAATTTCTCAAACACCCTCCCACATAACATCATGTCCCACTATTTCTTTATTAATAGATGGCATAACTATCTCATCTAGTCCCAAAGTTCATTGTCTTTGGAGTCATCCTGGACTCTTCCCTCTCCTTCAAACCACACATTCAGAACCTCTCACAGTCCTGTCGTTTCCATCTCAAGAATATTTCCAAGATCAGACCCTTTCTCACCCAGGATGCTACCAAAACTCTTGTACATTCACTGGTCATGTCCAGATTGGACATGACCTCCTAGCTGGCCATCCCCAAATCCCATCTCTCTCCTCTTCAGTCTGTGCTCAATGCTGCTGCTCGGCTCATCTTCCTCTCCAAACGCTCTACATCTGCCTCCCCTCTTTTGCAAGCCCTCCACTGGCTCCACTTCCCTTTCAGGACCCAATTCAAGGCTCTCACACTCACTTACAAAGCCCTTACCCATTCCTCTCCCATTTACATCTCTGATCTCATCTCCCTTCACTCTTCTGTCTGCCCTCTTTGTTCACTTAATATACGCCGCCTTTCATGCCAACTGATTACTTCCTCTCACTCCCGCCTCCAAGATTTTGCCCGTGCTGCTCCCCACCTTTGGAATTCCCTCCCTCTCCCCATCAGACTCTGCACCTTTCTACAATCTTTCAAACAAGCTCTTAAGACCCACTACTTCATTAAAGCCTCCAGCTCTCATCCTAACTTGCTGCTACATCTTCCTTTCTCCCCGCCCACCCCATTCTGTGTCACTCCTGTTTGTCTACCCCTCCCTTAAAGAATGTAAGCTCTTTCGAGCAGCGCCCTCTATCCTCTTGTGCTTCTCCCTACTGTAATTTAATTTATCTTACTCTCCACTAGAGCAACTAACACTTGGCTGCTTATGTGGGCGTAAAGGTCACTAATATAGCAATGTTTATTATCCATGTCCTGTATTGTATTGTAATGTAAGTCACTGGTTACTTATTTGTCTATGTACTTTGTAAGGCACTGCGGAACACTTGTGGCGCCATATAAATAAATGATAATAAAAATAATAATAATAATATCCACATACAGTAGGTGCATATATATTCATATATAGTTACAAATTTGCATAACTGTACTGTACATACCACATTCACATTATAAACTGTCAGCCTGGCATCTGGCTCCTAGAGGAGGGGAGGAGAGAGCAGAGGAGGAATGCTGGGAGCAGAGCTCTCACTGTCACACACTGCTCGGTATAGGCTGCTTAGGCTGCCTGTCACTGAGACTCAGTGACAGACAGCCCAGGCAGCCTATACCAAGTCGTGTGTAGAGATAAGGCACATTGGGGTCGTGGGTCGGGAATAGCGGGTGACGGCTGTGGCTAGGACCTGCTACCGCCGGTGCCGCCAAGTTTGTATTTTAGAGAGTCTTCTTGTTTTTATATATGGGGACTCCGGGCAACGGCCCTGTTAGCCCGCTCCTAGAACCGTCCCTGGAATCTATGAAAGTGGTTCCCAAACTGAGGTGCCCTGGGGCACTTGCAGGGGTGCCAAGGGTTGGTGGTACAGTACCTATTCAAATAATTTATGGTCAGTGTGATAGGCAAAACCAGTGCTGGTGGCTGCCAGTCGTAAAATACACTGACAAGCACAAGTGCAATCCTGTCCCCCACCACATGACTGACCATAAGGATGACAGGTAGGCACAATTTAATTAATAAAAAAAAACTTTTGGTGCTAGGGGGGTGTGGTAAAAAAAAAATGCTGATACACTAGGGTGCCGTGGTTCAAGAACATTTGACAATCACTAATCTATGCTTTGGTGCAAGATCTGTGTCACTCAGTATCAACCCCTAAGGGTTGCAAGCCTATAGAAATTAATTTAAGCCTCTCATACAAGCGCCAGTAGGATTTCCCTATGGGAACTCTTTTGTGACCTCTCACATATACTATTCACACAACACTCTGACAATCCTGTATTTGCATTGCAGCAAGCGGTTGGTGTTTTAGAAAAGTCTTTAGTCTTATCATTTAAGACAGTTGTTTTAAATAAACCAAAGAAAATAGCTTCATCCAGATCAGTATCTCTGAAGTGTCGTTATAGGAGTTTCATTTTGTTATTTTCTTCAGATCAATGGCCCTCATTCAGAGCCGTACGTTCTGAGCAGAGCGCACGCTCTGAATGAGGGCCGCCCTCCATGAAAATGGAGCGTCCTCCTGGACGCTCGTATAGCTGTGGGTCACCACCCACAGGCTATACGAGCATGCAGTTTGATGGCCGCGATGGTCTTGACCATCGAAACTGCGAGCCGGAGCCTGCGGTTGAGGTTTTCAACCGCAAGCTCCGGAGTGATTTTGGCTCTATCAGAGCCAAAATCACTCCCACTGACATCACTAGTGATGTCAGTGGGCCGGCTTCTGACGGGAGGCGTTCCCGTGGGAACGCCCCCGTCAGGGAGGCACGCCCCCGGCATGCCCACCAAAGGGGGCGTGCTGTCAATCAACATCGACAGCACGCCCCCTTTGATCAGACACAACGAGCGAAGGACTTTCCTTCGCTCGTCGCGTCTGGCGCATGCGCACGACGGAGCTCCCTCCGTCGTGCGCATGCTCAGTGCACACCATCGACCCACTTGCGAGCGGACAGCCGCTTGCGAGTGGGTCTGAATCAGGCCCAATATTTTTATCTGCTTTCCTCTTGCCCGCAAACAATTTTACTCTATTTGTGACTACACAATAGACATCACTGCCTTTTATTCTTTTATATAAAGATGCAAATAATGGAATAAAGTAATAAAATGACAATTTATTAAACCTGTAATATACAATAACATGAGTGTGTGGGTGCCAATATTATGTTACGTATAATGTAACATAAGCAATATGCTCATATAGAGAAGGGATTCAACATCTTAATAAAAACAATAGGAAAGACTGCTTTAGCCTCTACAACAACCATTGCCCACGATTGTAGGGACCCATTTAGGAAACCTGCAGATGCCATGGTGCACCCCTCTGGTGGTTACAGCTTATCCGTCTGCGGCACTACTTTTGGTTATCTTGGAAGCTTATCAGCGCACAGCTACTCGCTCACCTCCCCACGGCAGTTGCAGGAGTTACGGGATCTCTGGCTGACACATGTGCCTGGCATACACCGCTCCCCGCTGGGTAGAGACGTTGGTCTCATCGGGCTACTTGAACGGAGGGGTGTAGTAGGTATTACCGCTGACAGTGGCTGCCTGACAAGGGTGAAGATCCCGATCATCCCTAAGGTAAGTATCGCTAACCTACTTCCCCCCCTAAACCTCCCTTAGGGGTGCCTAACCCCAACCTCCCCCCCTAGTTTCTAACCCAAATCCCCCCTCTAAGTGTCTAAACCTTGCCCCCTCTTCCCCGCAACCTAAACTTAAGTTCCCCGGCGGGGTGCCTAACCGTAACCTCCCCCCAGGGGTGCCTAACCCTAACCCTCCCTTCCCGTTAGTCCTAAATCTAACCCCCCCCCCCCCCCGGCGGCTGTCCGTGCCCGGCACCCGGCTTACCTTCATTCGGTATGCAGGGCATCGATCTTCCGGCGTTTGGTAAATGACAGGCGTCGAGTTTTCAACGCCTGTCATTAGTACCACGCCGGGATTAGAAAGTCTGGAAGCCGGCGGTCGGCATTTAGACCGTCGGCTTTCAGACTACATCCCGAACGGAGTCACCGGCAATCAGCACGGATACGAGAGCCAGCGACAACAGTATTAGAACGGTTCCAAAACTTCACTTATAAACGCTGCATTGGTAATCAGCCCTATATCATTTAAACCTGCTTTTTGCAATCATTCTAACGGATCTATGTGACTTTACTATTGCATCTCAATGGAGATGTTGTTTCTTATTTGAAGGAAAGCTTTTTCCACATATCTCTACTAAGTGGATGTTACATTATTTCCCCTTTTGCAATACGTTTGGAACTTTGTATCAATACAATCCCAGATTAGAGGATTTCTTTGGATCATCTATTTGAGTCATTGGGACATTTTATATTATTTTCCACATAGCAAGTGTTGTGTTTTTATTAAGATGTTGAATCCCTTCTCTATATGAGCATATTGCTTATTTTACATTATATGTAATATACAGTCAGGTCCATAAATATTGGGACATTGACAGAATTTTCATATTTTGGCCTCTATTCACCACCACAATGAATTTGAAATGAAACAAACAAGATGTGATTTAACTGCAGACTTTCAGATTTAATTTGAGGGTAATTACATCCAAATCAGGTGAACGGTGTAGGAATTACAACGGTTTCTATATGTGCCTCCCACTTTTTAAGGGGCCAAAAGTAATGGGACAAACTAAACAATCCTAAATCTAACTTTCACTTTTTAATACTTTGTTGCAAATCCTTTGCAGGCAATTACAGCCTGAAGTCTGGAACGCATAGACATCACCAGACACTGGGTTTCATCCCTGGTGATGCTCTGCCAGGCCTCTACTGCAAATGTCTTCAGTTCCTGCTTGTTATTGGGGCTTTTTCCCTTCAGTTTTGTCTTCATCAAGTGAAATGCATGCTCAATCGGATTCAGGTCAGGGGATTGACTTGGCCATTGCATAACATTCCACTTTTTAGCCTTAAAAAACTCTTTGGTTGCTTTTGCAGTATGCTTGGGTCATTGTCCATCTGCACTGTGAAGCGCCATCCAATGAGTTCTGAAGCATTTGACTGAATATGAGCATATAATATTGCCCGAAACACTTCAGAATTCATTCTGCTACTTTTGTCAGCAGTCACATCAATAAATACAAGGGAACCAGTTCCATTGGCAGCCATACATGCCCACGCCACGACACTACTACCACCATGCTTCACTGATGAGGTGGTATGTTTTGAATCATGAGCAGTTCCTTTCCTTCTCTTCTCTTCCCATCACTCTGGTACAAGTTAATCTTTGTCTCATCTGTCAATAGGATGTTGTTCCAGAACTGTAATGGCATTTTTAGATGTTGTTTTTCAAACTCTAATCTGGTCTTCCTGTTTTTGTGGCTCACCAATGGTTTACATCTTGTGGTGAACCCTCTATATTCACTCTTGTGAAGTCTTCTCTTGATTGTTGACTTTGACACATATACATCTACCTCCTGGAGAGTGTTCTTGATTTGGCCAACTGTTGTGAAGGGGTTTTTCTTCACCAGGGAAATAATTCTTCTGTCATCCACCACAGTTGTTTTCCGTGGTCTTTTGGTGTTGCTGAGCTCTCCGGTGCGTTCTTTGAATGTTCCAAACAGTTGATTTGGCCACACCTAATGTTTTTGCTATCTCTCTGATGGGTTTGTTTTGATTTTTCAGCCTAATGATGGCTTGCTTCACTGATAGTGACTGCTCTTTGGATCTCATATTGAGAGTTGACAGCAACTGGTTCCAAATGCAAATGTCACACCTAGAATCAACTCCAGACCTTTTACCTGCTTAATTGATAATGAAATAACGAGGGAATGGCCCACACCTGTCCATGAAATAGCTTTTGAGTTGATAGTCCCATTACTTTTGGCCCCTTAAAAAGTGGGAGGCACATATTGAACTGTTGTAATTCCTACACTGTTCACCTGATTTGGATGTAATTACCCTCAAATTAAATCTGAAAGTCTGCAGTTAAAGCACATCTTGTTTGTTTCATTTCAAAACCATTGTGGTGGTGAATAGAGGCCAAAATATGAAAATTCTGTAAATGTCCCCGATATTTATGGACCTGACTATAATACTGGCACGCACACACTCATGTTATTGTATATTACAGGTTTAATAAATTGTAATTTTTTTTACTTTACTTAATTTGTGTGCATACATATTGCGATTGGTATAGCACAGTTCCTTATACATCATTTTTTTTTGTTGCTATTCTTTTGTTGAGAAACTTCAGAGTTTTTCAGGAACAGCTGCTGAATTTGATCTTAATATAATTATCCTACACTCTTCTTTGGGTAAAATAGCGCCATCTGGTTTATTTATTTTGTGCTATTAATAATGGAATAAACATACAATAAAAAATATAAAATCAACAACACACCATAGACATATACATCAATCGTTTTAAAATATGCTGCCTTTATTTCTTAATATTTTTTCTTTTTTTGTGCTCTGGAGATGTCCCATTTTGCCTAAACTTCTGGCTTTGTTCCAGAACCTACTACGCATGCACAGGTCTACAGGAACATGGCACCCGCGCTTTGTTCCCGGAGACTTCTCCACTGTGCATCCTGAAATCACAGAGAAAATGGCCACCATACCATTTTCCCAGTGATTTCTGTCTGCAACACCGGCCAACGTGGGAAGGAGAGGTAAGTATAATTGCATATGGTAGCAGGGTGTTCGCTGTGGGCCCCCTTGCACCAATTATGGATATGTCAATGGTTGTATATGTCTCAGGCCAGCTCTGTGTACTTATTAGTGTGCGCCGCTGACCCCCGTGTCTTGGTTTTAATTTTGGATCTGGATTCATCTTAGTGTTTTGGTTTTGCAAAGCGACCTTCAAGTGTTTTGCTTTTGCATCTTTTTTTGTTTTGTTTTTAAATAAATAAATAATAAAAAGTTTTATTTAAAAAAAAATAAAATCATGTAATTTTTGCAATCCGAAACCCGAGATTTGGATTTAAAATCCGAATTCCAACCCGTGAGAAGATCAGACCTGCAGCTCGGTTCTGACCAGATCTTCTTAGGAGATCAGAACCGCGACTCTGTCCGGATTCACAAAATTCGAGTGGATTCGGATTTCTGGAGAACTGAACCGCACTCCACCTCACTTATTCGTAAGGGTTTCCAGATACGAGGTCCTGTGCATCTATTTGGATCTCTCTTGCAAAAAAGGTCTGACGATGTGACACGTGATACCAGAGCATCAGTTATAAATACACATCAATATAAGGTAGAATATACTGTATATAATAGGTAGGGATGTGCAGGCTCGGATAGGTTCGAATTTGCTTGCCGTGTTCGGATTTTTCCCTCCAAAAATCGGGCCTCAGAAAGAGGCAAAACGTCATCTTTCATGGACAAACATCATCTTCCATGGACTTTTGTCCAGGAATGATGATGTTTGTCCATGAAAGATGACGTTTTGCCTCTTTCTGAGACCCAATTTTTGGAGGGGAAAAATCCGAACTCGGCATGCAAATTCTAACCTATCCGAGCCTGCACATCCCTAATAATAAGTAAGTATATGGTTAAGCTAGATACCAGGGGCCATCTGAGGCATGAGGGAGTAATTTACAGAAACACGTGACCTCAGAGGGCAGCATATGGTATCCCAGGGCAGTATATAGCACAAAAAGCCACCTGATAGCAGAAGCCGTCACTTCCGGCAGGTACACCTTCGGCCCTCGCTCTTTGCATGGAAAGCACTTATGACCTCACAAACTTTCTTTGAAGGTAAAGAGGTTATACCTCCGTGTAAAACCTCACTATTCATTTTCATTCTCTTTGCCCTAGGTATTCCATTAAACTGTAATATTTTTAAAGCAAGGATTCATCTGGGTCACTGTTTTTCCTGAGCTGAAAATCCGCCGCTGCCGCACGAAACGCAGGCCATAAATAAAAGTAGACTTGATATTTTTATAATACACAAGTCGTGTCGATTGAACTTTAAAAAGAAACAAAAACACAAAAAAAACGGGTTATATTAGACAGAATGCAAAAAGCATACAGAAAGTGCAACTTTCTCCACCAAAGCATTATTGTGATGTGATTTTTGGGCATTCTTTGTGTACTTCGTGTGCACCAACAATGTCTCATGTTCTGGGTACGATTAATTGTTAACTAACGAGGATTTAATGCAGTGTCACCACTTTCTTCCTGCGTCATCTCCCTCACTTTTCCTCACAGAAATGTTTGCGACTTTAGCTGCCCTTAGTAGTAAAATGTTGGCTTGCAACGAGCCTTCTTTTCAAATGGCCTCCCCTATGCCTACTCATTCCAATTAAAACTGCTTTCTTTTACCACATCCAATAATTATTCATTCCCTTTTATTTACTTGCAGATGGCTGCAATGTCCCATATCATCTTATTTTTTATCTCCACCGTGCCTTTTTATAAACACCTTTTCATTACCAGGCAGCCTGCATGCTGAGGCAGCGTGCTTTTTGTTTCTCGACTTAATTGGTTCTTCTAGGCTCGCAAGCCGCCATTCCAGTATTTAGAGAGAGTCATTTTCATGTAAATTCCTACCTCACTGTTTTATTGCAAAATCTAATTAATTTAAATCTGGTGCCTGGGTTATTAAATTAGTATCTTACTTTTATATAGACTATTGAAGTGGTGCAAGAAAATTCTTAATAGAGAGGGGGAGGGGAGGAGCAGCCTGTATTTGGAGCACTGTTTAGTAAAGCGTGAATCCTGACACAGCATATGTAATATTGGTGCATATAAAATAATCAGATAATAGCTTTCAGTGCTCTAGAGCAGCGATAAGCAACCTGATACACTTCAGGGGGGACATGGGTGTCCCTGCAGGGCTATCACCCACCCTGTGCCAGCCCCACCCCCTAAACATGATGTCACGTAAAGGGGATGGGGCCACTGGGACCAGGAAGAACAAAAGTGGCTCTGCAGGCTGGAGGGTGCATTCCCGTAGTGTCCAAATGCGTATACCGTGGGAAAACAATGGTGCAGACACTAGCCCCTGTGCCCTGAGAGGCAGCACCTTTTGAACACCCCTAGGTAGGCCCTAAGTGAAAGTAAGGCCCTAATAAGGGAAAGTAAGAGAGAAGCTCATTTATCAACGAGTGATAATCTTGTTGTCATTAATTAATAATCTTGAATGTTGTTCCAACCAATCAGCTCCTAACTGTCATGTGTTTAAAAAATGACAGGTGCTGATTGGTTGGAGCACCACTTAAGATTAATAACGAATGATGATAAGAATATCACCCGTTGATAAATGAGGCCTTAATTTCAGTAATAAATTAAAATAGTGCACTTAATCAAAAAGGAGACACCCATCTGTCATAACACATCACTATAACAAACAAATCTGACAATAAAGCAGGAAGGAGCTGGGGATGGCTCGGAGGGCCCAAGGGCCACCTATTGCCCATCACTGCCCTCAATGATCGGAGGAAATATTGGACAGTCTTTTAGCACATTAGTGTTTTTTTTTAGTTATGCTCACTCTGCTGTTTTGTCTTACATTGACTATTTTACCTTATTTTACAGTTTTATTTTATTTGTGAGAAAACATAACAATAAAACAAACTCTATATTTTTTTTATGCCCACATTGCATTTTGAACTTTCCTCCAAGTGGGATTAAAAGTGTCTTAAAAACTTCAATAATCCTCTTTTTTTTCTGTGATAGGATTTATTTCTTTCTCTTTACAGATGTGGCAATATAGGTTTATATATAAGCTCACCTGATACATAAAGCAACACGGTCACTGTATATCACGGGCTATAGTGTCACCGACATCTTACACAGCCTCACTACCCATCACCAACAGAAGGGTAACGCTCTCATTTATAAACTCAAAGACACTTTTCCTGTTATCAATTCTCAACCCAGGCTTCAATCAATGTAATAAAATCAGAATAAAACTGTTTAAGTAATGAAATGTTACCTTTGGATCCTGCCTCGTAAAAATGAAGAGAAGCTTAGATCATGAATTAACAAACAGAGAGCAGATATATATCCTTATGTTCTTATTGCTGCAGTAATATAACATTTTTATTGGCACCGCTGCAACCAAGACTGTAAAGTTATATTGTGAATCTCCTTAGGCCTATTTTTTTATTACCCCCCACCCCCCTTCTAAAAATAGCTGCCTGTTTTAAATTGTTATTCCAATCATAGTGTCAGCTTAAAGGGTAACTCCGCCATCAGAGAATTCAATTGTTCAAGCAGATTTCTTTATTGTCGACGCATTTTTATATTTGACAGTAGATCTTATTCTCAATTATAGGCTACTTCCTTAAAAATAAAAGGTGATGGTAGTGTCATCCAATCAGATTCCAGCTATCATTTTCAGAATGTGCTTGATAGATGACAGCTAGAATCTGATTGGTTGCTATGGGCAACACCTCTATTTTTCCTGTTAAGAAGTTATAGTACATCTTCCTCGTATATAATATTAAGGAGCAAGAATAATAATTCTGCCTGGACGATAGGATTTTTTAAAGTGGTTTGTATAACTTTAAGGACCAGGTCTAATTAATGAAAACATTGTCGGGCTTGTTGGAACAATTAACCTAATTTGCTGTCTTCCATATTTCATATATTATTAATAAGCATCCCCCCCTCCCAATTCCTCTTAACAACAAAATTTGAAGGTGCAGACACACGTAACGATTTTGTTAGTGAACGATTTTCGTTCAGTTTTTCCTTTGAAAAAGTGAACGATTTTTTCAGCGATGAACGGAAAATGTTCCTTCCCTTAATGAAAATCGTTAAGTCGGTCAGTCAGAAATGGACAATAAATTACAAACTACAAACGGGAACGCGCATGAACGATTATCGTTCATCGTTATAACTCAGAAACTGAACGATAGTTTGAACGATTGAACGATAACGACGTCGTTATAGTTAAATCGTTCAAAAAATCATTACGTGTGTATGCAGCTTGATTAATACACTTATTAAATAGGGCAAACACAATACAATAAATTTAAAATGATGGTGTGAGTGTGCTTTTGTGTATGATTGTGATCCAATCAGATATTAGTTTTCAGTGTCTAATGCTGGGAATATATGACTATACAATTATCTGTCAGACATCTGTCCAATCTGGCTGGTTGGAATGAAAATCTGGTAATGTATGGGAGCCAATGACAATTGACCATTTGCTCACAAACACTGAAAAACAGACAAAAATGGTCATTCAGACAAATTGGTTAAATCAAATAAATTTAACCAATTTGAACAATAATTTTTGTCAATTTTTCAGTGTTTAAGACCATATGGTCGATTGTCATTGGCTCCCATACATTAACAGATTTTCATTCCAACCAGCTAGATTGGACAGATATCTGACAGATAATTGTAGACTGAAAGGGGGCCCGGGTAGCAGCGGAAGCAGCGTAGTGGACAAAGTGCCGGCGGTATTTTCTATTTGGAGCTTGCCGAAAGTTGATCGGAGCTTGAGGACCGGCAGCCAATCAGGAGCGGCCGCAGCTGCAGCTCCTAATTGGCTGTCGGTCTGCAAGCTCTGATTGGCTTCCGACCAATGCTATATTGAAAATGCGTTGGAGCAGGAGCAGCATGAGAGGCTGTGCAAGGAAGGCAGCAGTTGGGGAGAGAGGGAGCAGCAGCTGTGGGGCGGAGAAGCTATTTACAGCCACCGCATGTGGTGCAGAGGAAGGACGGCAGGAGCAGGAGAGGCTGGAGACTAATCAGGTACATAGACTCCAGCTCTCACACTCACACCCTCAACCTGCTCTCATACTCACACCCTGCTCTCACACTCACACCCTCAACCTGCTCTCACACTCATACCCTCAACCTGCTCTCACACTCACACCCTCAACCTGCTCTCATACTCAGACCCTGCTCTCATACTCACACCCTGCTCTCACACTCACACCCTCAACCTGCTCTCATACTCACACCCTGCTCTCATACTCACACCCTCACCCTGCTCTCACACCCTCACCCTGCTCTCACACTCACACCCTCACCCTGCTCTCACACACTCACCCTGCTCTCACACACTCACTCACACCCTGCTCTCATACTCACTCCCTCACCCTGCTCTCACACACTCACCCTCACCCTGCTCTCATACTCACACCCTCACCCTGCTCTCACACACCCTCACCCTGCTCTCACACACTCACACCCTACTCTCACACACTCACCCTCACCCTGCTCTCACACCCTCACCCTGCTCTCACACTCACACCCTGCTCTCACACCCTCACCCTGCTCTCACACCTTTACCCTCACCATCCTGCTGTTCACCCACATTATCCACAGCGACGCCCACCTCTGACAAACTGCCCCCCCCACCCCCCACCTAAGGGAAGGGGCCCTGCCTATTTTGTCAGTCCCGGGCCCCATCATTACTGATGGCAGCCCTGCACGTAGAGGCAGCAGATCTGAAATGCCATAATTTCATTTCTCTTTCAGGACCTCGCAGAGCTACTACGGACCCTCTCCTATTGGGGTGGTGGTCACAATAGGTGTCAGGCAGTATGTGAAAGTGTATTTTAGGCCACACAGAGAGTCTTTAATAAGATTATATTGATATCAACAGGGTAACAGGTAACAGCGGTAATACACCTGTATCAGCGGTAAAAGCAGAATAGCTGTATTGCCGAGATTAACAGCTGTATTTAGGTGTCTCACCTCAGGAGGTAAGTACTGTGCATCCGCACAGCACTGTGACAGTCTACACCAGGGGTGGCTAATCCAGTCCTCGTGGACCCCTAACAGTCCACATTTTCCAGACCACCCAGCTAGTGCACAGGTGTAGTCATTACTAGCTGCCACATTTTAAAAGATGTGGTTCATTCATTCCTAACGGTCACATTCTACAGGTCCACTGGTAGCCTGGAAAACATGTACTGTTAAGGGTCATTGAGGACTGGTTCGGTCTTCCCTGCTCTACGCAGTAACGATGGCGCCAGCTGCACGCGAGCAGTAGCCGAGCGATGACGTCATCAGGTCGGAAGTCACGCTGTTCTCTAACCAGTAGCCCATAGGTTACAGCAGCTAGCTGGGGCCAAGCTCTTACAATAAAGGTGTTAGGCCTGCAGGTGGAGGTTCGTAAAGCCGATTGCATCCCTAGGACCAACTGTTGCCCATCACTGTCCTAGGGTGAGATGTATCAAGCCTTGGAGAGAGACAAAGTGGAGAACTGCCTAAAGCAACCAATCAGCCTCTAACTTTCATTTCATAGATTGTGCTAGATAAATGACATTTAGGAACTGATTGGTTTCTTCGGGCAACTTCTCCACCTTATATCTCTCCATGGGGCATATTTATTAATAGTTGCAGCCAGCCCCCGATAATAAAGATTCCTTCTCAACGCAATCTGAGTGTGGTATGTGTGTATTCAACTTTTACTGTATACGGTATGTGTGTACTGTCTTTGTTTAACTATTTATTTTACAGTGGTGGTATGGGTGCCGGCCGCCTGCTGGCACTTGCAGTTCCACAAGTGCAAAAGGGCAGGCATGCTAGCACCTGTAGTCCCACTGTAAAATACAATAGTTTACTTTGATTTTCCACTTTATTACCACCCGTACCCACAGCCCAGGGGTGCGGGGAAAAGCCCCTGGCTTCAGACCAAGCCTGGGGTATTGGGAGAGGGGAACCCTTTTTTGGGGGGTCCACACCTCCCCTGAGATCCCCGACTTGGCCTGAGCGACTTGGGGTGAGAATGCTTTGGCCCTGTAGACCCGGTAATAGGGTCTCCGGGCTGTGGCATTACACCCCGGTCATTTTGGGTTCGGTGCTGATTTTAATTATAGGGGGACCTCTACATATTTTTTCCCACCTATAATTAAAACCAGGACTGGCCCTGCAACCTGGTGCTGGTACCTAAATTATGGTGGAACCCTACTCATTTTGTTCCCCCGTAATTTTAGGAACCAGGACTGGCTGGCACGTCCGTGGCTGGTTAGGCTTTTGGGGGGGACCTTATGACATTTTTTTTTTTTATAAAAACACTTTATATTAGGTATACAGGCAGAAACATACACAAATCACACCGATCTGTGTATGTTTCTGCCAAACTCGCAGCTCAGGAGGTGGTCTATTTGAAACTTCAATTTCACAGTGAGTTTGCTATAATCTCACACGAGATTGGAAACTCGATTCTTATACTATCAGACTCCCTGTCCCAGCGACTCAGTAATAATACATTCGGGTGAATCCTTATTCAGGGACAGGGAGTCTGATAGGTTTTCCTGCCTTTGAGGAAACATCTTAGAGCTGGGGAGCAGGGAGGGAGCTCCTGTGCTCTCTCGGCGGGAGAGAAGAGTGGGGCCATGGCGGTTGCCATGATGCCAATGTAACGCCCAAGGAGAAGGACAAGTAGAGAGGGCTAGGATGAGACCTGGAGAAAGGGTTGGGAAATGAGAGAATCTGCAGCCAAATTCCTGCAGTGTGAGCAGACCAGTGAGGTCACCATCATGCAGCAAAGAGGAGAGGGTAAGAGCTGCAGAGGTATTGCTGAGGGGGTGGAGGCACCCCCAATGATATAGAAAGTTACTGATAAAGGGGAATAGGCGCTCCTTATGTACAAAGTCCCCCAGCAGCCATTAAAGGGGGGTCACTGTTGGAGCCGTGTGGCTATAGGACCCATCCCTAAATCAGAAGGGTGGGCTTCAGTGTCATAGCTGCATTGAATGAGTCATTTTTTTATATACTCACGTTGGGTTAGTGTTTTAAAATAATTTTCCTTACTAATGTTATAGGACTAATATTCCATATGTCAGCAACTGAGGCCAAGCTTTATCATTTGAACACTATTAGAGGCTTAGGGGCTTATTAATCATCGATAAATGGCCCGGTAACCCTAGTTTCCACATATTTTAGTTACCGGGACAATCATCATCAGGAGTCCAATAGGATATTCAGCAAACTCCGAAAACTTCCTATGGGAAGGAGTTCCGGGGATGCGAAGAGGGATCCGAGCGGATCCCTCTGCCGCCTTCTCACAGACTGATCGGTGGCCATGCGCATGCGTGATCTCCGGTCACACATGCGTAGCCATGCCAACAGGGAGGAGGTAAGTATCGCAGCTACTTCTGTAGCTGTGACACTAACCGAAGGGACAGTTGGTTTTCGGAGCAGCTGTCCCTGCACCGGAGCAATGATGAATTGCTCCAGTGTCAAGTTTACCCCGCTGCGAGTTGAATACTTAAGTATACCTTGCAGCAAGATAATAATATACTGCCTCCGATGATGAATAGGCCCCTTAATTATAAATTATTATAAATTAAGCATTTTGTAGTGTTCAAGTTCAGTTGCAGTTGGTTGGAAAATCCTATAACATTAGCAATACTAACCCAGTATTGTCGTTTAATATTAGAACATTAATCCACTTGATTATGGGGCATATTCATCATCACTTAATTTTTAGAAAAGAAGGTGAAAAATATACACATTTTCACCTGCAATTGTAAAAATTAAGTTATCGGGCCATTCATCACGAAGGTAAGCAGGAGATATCACAGATATCTCTTACTTACCTTCCTCTGGCCGACTGGCCCGTTGTCCTCATACACTAGTATCACAGATATCTCCTACTTACCTTCGTCTGGCCGACTGGCCCGTTGTCCTCATACACTAGTATCACAGATATCTCCTACTTACCTTCCTCTGGCGAAATTACCTGCTGTCCCCATACACTAGTATCACAGATATCTCCTGCTTACCTTCCTCTGGCGGAATGGCCCGTTGTCCCCATACACTAGTATCACAGATATCTCCTACTTACCTTCCTCTGGCGGAATGGCCCGCTGTCCCCATACACTAGTATCACAGATATCTCTTACTTACCTTCCTCTGGCCGACTGGCCCGTTGTCCTCATACACTAGTATCACAGATATCTCCTACTTACCTTCCTCTGGCGAAATTACCTGCTGTCCCCATACACTAGTATCACAGATATCTCCTGCTTACCTTCCTCTGGCGGAATGGCCCATTGTCCCCATACACTAGTATCACAGATATCTCCTGCTTACCTTGCTCTGGTGGAATGGCCCGCTGTCCCCATACACTAGTATCACAGATATCTCCTGCTTACCTTTCTCTCCAGCAATGGCCCGTTGTCCCCACACACTAGTATCACAGATATCTCCTGCTTACCTTCATCTGGCGGACTGGCTGGCTGTCCCCATATACTAGTATCACAGATATCTCCTGCTTACCTTCCTCTGGTCGAATGGCCCGTTGTCCCCATGCACTAGTATCACAGATATCTCCTGCTTACCTTCCTCTGGCGGAATGGCCCACTGTCCCCATACACTAGTATCACAGATATCTCCTGCTTACCTTCCTCTAGCAGAATGGCCTGCTGTCCCCATACACTAGTATCACAGATATCTCCTGCTTACCTTCCTCTGGCGGAATGGCCCGTTGTCCCCATACACTAGTATCACAGATATCTCCTGCTTACCTTCCTCTGGCGGAATGGCCCACTGTCCCCATACACTAGTATCACAGATATCTCCTGCTTACCTTCCTCTAGCAGAATGGCCCGCTGTCCCCATACACTAGTATCACAGATATCTCCTGCTTACCTTCCTCTGGCGGAATGGCCCGTTGTCCCCATGCACTAGTATCACAGATATCTCCTGCTTACCTTCCTCTGGCGGAATGGCCCACTGTCCCCATACACTAGTATCACAGATATCTCCTGCTTACCTTGCTCTAGCAGAATGGCCCGCTGTCCCCATACACTAGTATCACAGATATCTCCTGCTTACCTTCCTCTGGCGGAATGGCCCGTTGTCCCCATACACTAGTATCACAGATATCTCCTGCTTACCTTGCTCTGGTTGAATGGCCCGCTGTCCCCATACACTAGTATCACAGATATCTCCTGCTTACCTTTCTCTCCAGCAATGGCCCGTTGTCCCCATACACTAGTATCACAGATATCTCCTGCTTACCTTCATCTGGCGGACTGGCTGGCTGTCCCCATATACTAGTATCACAGATATCTCCTGCTTACCTTCCTCTGGCAGAATGGCCCGTTGTCCCCATGCCCTAGTATGAGGACGGAATTAATCAAGCTCCAAAAATATGATATTTTCAGAGCATGAGTGCGGGAGCATTCGCCATCCTCAGATAGCGAATGCTCCCGATACCTGCTCCTTCCCTTAGCGAAGGAGTCCCGGGTCCGCCCCTGTCCGGCTCCTTCCGCCAGAAGTCGGGGCGCTTGTGCGCATGCGTGACCTGTAGGTCACCCATGCGCACTCTCATCACTACTCCGTGTTATAATTTAAAAAAAAAAGACATTCTCAAGGTAAAAGTGGTAAGTCCTGGGGGTGCGTTTTTACCTTGAGAATTTCTCTTTTTTTTTTTTAAGTATAACTCACGAAGAGGATAATATTTGCTTGAGAAAACCTATAAAAAAACTCATAAACAATCACCAAAGATATGGGGAATAAATAACATTTATGCTGCATACACACGTAAAGATTTTGTTAATGAAGGATTTTTGTTAACTATTTTCGTTCAGTTTTTCTCTTGAACGATTTTTTCAATGATGAACGAAAAATGTTCCTTAAGTTGGTCAGTCTGAAATGGACGATGAACTACAAACTACAAACGGGAACGCGCATGAACGATTATCATTCATCGTTATAACTCAGAAACTGAACGATTTTTTGAACGATTGAACGATAACGACGTTGTTATAGTTAAATCGTTCAAAAAAATCTTTACATGTGTATGCACCTTAAGACATTGTTGCCAGAGACATTGGTGCCAAAGACATTGGTGCCAGAGACATTGGTGCCAGAGACATTGGTGCCAGAGACATTGGTGTCAGACACCATTAGACACACTGCGTGCAGTTCATTCTGAGCACAAACATCTTTTAAATGTTTACCTATCAGTATCTTTAACTATACATTCTATCTACCTCCCACTTCTATGTTATTTCCTCTTCATTATTATTACAAGCAATTTTTATTATTATATATTTGGTTAAGTTCTAATTTCTTTTAAACGTTTTAAGTCTATACTATTATTTACTATATAAAGATATAATTTTTACTGAAGAGCGTACAGTGCGTGCAGATACACAGATTTTTTTGTATGTAATA
Source organism: Taudactylus pleione (assembly GCA_031769625.1). Classification (NCBI taxonomy): domain Eukaryota; kingdom Metazoa; phylum Chordata; class Amphibia; order Anura; family Myobatrachidae; genus Taudactylus; species Taudactylus pleione. The sequence goes on along the minus strand of JAUIMM010000436.1, from coordinate 6,883,681 downwards.
AAACCTTTTGCTTGAATTTATTAAAATACATTAATAGTACAACGCATATTTCAATCACCGATTCTTTATTCAAAAAGTACAATAAACACACATATATAAAAAATACACATTTTCACCCACCACCCCCCCCCCCTCGTTTTCCCTTGTGTGCGCCCTTTTGTGGCAGCCACAAAATCAAACTCTCCCGCCCCCCACATATCCCAATCCCCCCCGCCACCTCACAAAATAGCGTGGATCACGTCCCATTTAAAATATTTATTATAAAAGGCTGTGGCCATGCTTCCTGGATTAGGCCACACCCCTTGAATCTCCCAGGCCTACTATATGTCTTTACAGCCCTGGAAACATTAGGCACAAGAGGGAAGGAACGAGTGTCCAGCCTCCTGGGGCACGATCAGAAGATCCCTCTCCGGCCGGGTTTTCAATGGAAGACCAACTAACGATATCCTCAGATACGTTGGCTTTCAGCTTTAGAAATATCTCCATTTCACTGTTCCCATAGAGAAGTAAGAGAACTATGTTGTTGGTAGTAGTTACTGAAACTTTATTGAATGCTGGCAAGTGCAAATTTATTGTACTACACTGTGCAACACATGCTGCGTTATATATTATCTGAATTTCTATGTAAAATGTCTGCAAATAAAGCATGCACAATGCCTTATAGCTTGGTACAGAAAGGGTGATACATATGTAGGGTGCATATATACAAATAGCAACATACAGGCATGGGGGAATCAGCTTCACCTTCATGTAGCTGTCAGCTATCATCCCCCAGGCCCTATCTCCAACTTTGCTTTCTGGCTCAACCATTTTCTCTCTTTAGACCTTCCCTCCCTTATCTTAGGTGGTTTAAATATATATATATTGATGCCCCCACTGACCCCTCTGCTTCTAAACTCCTTACCCTCACTTCATCATTTGGTCTCTCTCAATGGACCTCCTCACCCTCCCATGTCAGTGGGCACTCACTTGATCTGGATTTCACTCACCGTTGTGATATTTATGACTTCACCAATTCCCCATTCCCTATCTCTGACCATCATTTTCTTTCTTTTAACTTATCCCTCACTCCTTCCCCACCCCTGCCTCCCAATGTTACCATCACTAAGCGTAACCTTGAGGCTAATGTGTCCTCCTTATCATCCCTGCTTGACTCACTTCTTTCCCCCATTGTCTCTCTCTCTAACAAAGTTGTTTCCCTGTACGTCTCCCCTACTTCTGTTCTTGACTCTGTTTCTACGCTGGTCACTACTCACCTTCATCGATCCGCACCTCAACCCTGGCATTCCAAATACACCAGATACCTGTAAAAGTGTTCACATACCGCCGAGCGACAGTGGAGGAAATCCTGCTCCAATGCTGACTTCCTCCATTTAAAAATTATGCTGTCGAACTACAGTGCTGCCGTAATCCTCTCTTTACAGTCTAATTTCAAGATTCTTACCTCCTCCTGGTAGTCCAACCCCTGTCATCTCCCTGACACTTTCAACTCCGTCCTATGTCTCCGTCTCCTCACCTCCCCTCTCTTTACTTTGACACCCACTTCACATCTAAAATTGAATCCATACGTGAAATCACATCCCACCAGACCCTCGTCACCCCATTCTCTTTTTTTCTCAGCCTCTCCCTAACCCCCCCCATCCAGTTTACAGACTCTGACTTGATTCTTCTGCAGTATCTTTAGATTAAGTCATGGCCCTAATCTGCCTCCCCCTCCCTCCTTGACTCTATCAATTCCCGCCTCTTCTGCTCCCTTTCTCCTGTTGCCTATTCTCATCTTGCCCATCTCTTTAACATTTCCCTCCTATCAAGAACTGTCTGCTCTGCATTCAAGCATGCCCTTGTCTCCCCATTCTTAAAAAACCCAAACTTGATGCTCGCTCCCTAATTACTGCTCCATCTCTCTCCTCCCCGTTGCATCCTTGAGTGTATTGTCTACTTCTGTCCATTCTTTCCACCAACTTACTGCTTGACTCATTTCAGTCTGGCTTTCATTCTCTCCACTTTACAGAAACTGCCCTCACTAAGTCATCAATGACCTCCTTGCTGCCAAATCCAAGGGCAACTACTCTCTGCACATTATCCTAGACCCCTCTACTACTTTTGACACTGTGGATCACCCTCTCCTTCTGCAAATTCTTTCTTCACTCAGCCTGCGTAATACTGCCATCTCCTGGCTGTCCTCCTACATCTCTGACCATTCTATTTCTGTCTCCTCTCATGACTCCACTTCTTCCCCACTTCCCCTAATAGTAGGTGCCCTCCGAGGTTCTGTTCTTGGACCTCACCTATTTTCCTTTTATCCATCCTCTTTAGGTGAGCTCATCAGCTCTTTTGGTCTCCGATATGATCTCTATGCTGATGACATCCAGATCTACCTTTCCTGCCCTGACCTCTCCCACTCTCTCCTCACTCATATCTCCAACTGCCTATTTGCCATTTCCTCCTCGATGTCCCAGTGGCTTCTTAAGCTTAACATGTCTAAGACTTAGCTGATATTCAGGAAAGCAACACTCCCTTTTATTTGTTGAATAAAGGGGATTGCTGCTTTCCTGAAGGAGTCGGTATAATTTACTGCCAGACGCAAGTCCGGCGGTTAGAATCCCGACAGCGGCTGCCCGACATGGGTGAAATACCGATCGTCCCTAAGGTAAGTATAGACTAACCTAATTCCCTCCCCTACCCCTTCTTAGGGGTGCCTAACCCTAACCTTCCCCCCAGTGCCTAAACCTAATCCCCCCTCTAAGTGCCTAAACCTAACCCCCCTTCCCCGCCGCCTAAACCTAAGTCCCCCGGGGGGGGTGTCTAACCCTAAGTCCCCACCGGAGGTGCCTAACCCTCCCTCCCCTTAGCCTAACCCTAGCCTCCCGGGGGGTGCCTAACCCTAAGTCCCCCCAGGAGCCCTAAACCTAACCCTCCCCCCCCACGGCTGTCCGCGCCCGGTATCCCTTCGATCGGGATGCCCGGCGCCGGTCTCCTGGCATCGGTAAAATGACAGGCGTCTAGATTTAGATGCCTGCCTTTTAACCCTCACCGGGATAAAGCAGTCAGGAAGCCAGCTGTCGTGATTAGGTCCGCCAGCTTCCCGACTGCATACCTTCCTGAATGACCTCACATCCCACAATTTCAGCAAGTGTGTTGTCTTGGGGTTGTTCTTAACTCCTCCCTCTCCTTTACACCACACATTCAGTACCTTTCACAGTCCGGTTATTTCCATCTGAGAAATATGTCCAGATTCAGACCCTTTCTCATCCTGGAGGCAACTAAGACCCTCATCCACTCACTGGTCATCTCCTGACTGGACTACTGTAACCTCCTCTTATCTGGCCTCCCTGACTCCCACTTCTCTCCACTCCAAGCTGTCCTCAAAGCCGCTGCTCGGCTCATCTTCATTCCAAACATTCTACATCTGCCTCTGCTCTCCTACAAGCCCTACACTGGCTCTCCTTCCCCTGCAGAACCCAATTCAAACTATTCACACTCAGTTACAAGCCCTCACCCAATCCTCTCACATTAACATCTCTGACCCAATCTCCATTCACAATCCTGCCTGCCTACTTCACTCCACAAATGAATGACGCCTCTCACTCTCCCACTCTCGCCTCCAAGACTTTGCCCGTGCTGCTCCTTTTCTCTGGAACTCTCTCCCTATCAGACTCTCCACCTCTCTACAAAACTCCAAACACGTTCTCAAGACCCACTTCTTTATCAAAGCCTTTATCATCCACCTCTCATCCTAACCCGCTGCCGCCTGCTCACTGTCTCTCCCTGCTGTGTCACTACTGTCTGTCTACCCCTCCCCTTTAGACTGTAAGCTCTCACAAGCAGGTCTTTCTTCCCTCATGTGCTTTTCCTTCCCTCACTTATACCATCATCTCCTCCCCACTGCCTGCAAAGGTACCCAGCAATTGGGTTTTGCCACCCTGCTGCTTATTTGGGTATTATGACTGCTGATGCGGCAATGTCTATAAACCATGTCTATGTCCTGCAATGTTCTGTACTGTAAATACATTTTTTCTTAATTTGTTCATGCTGTTTCTGTTCATGTACTTTGTAAGGCGCTGTAGACCCCTTGTGGCGCCGTATAAATAAAGGATAATAATAATAATAATGATAATAATAAATCGGCTGAATGAAAGGGAGAGCTGCTTTCCAGGTAAATAGCATTTGGCATGACAGTATAGATGTGGTTGCGCCAAAGAGAAAGGTCTCCCATAGGTCTGTGATGTGCAGGTTGGAACTCAGGAACTGACCAATATTTCCAAGAGAGGACCTGATTCACTACGGATCGCAATACTGCATATGCACGCAGTTCAATTGCGATAGCAAGCCAAACCACTGCGATCGCAATACAAACTCAGCACCACATAAGGACACCCACTTTACCATACGCACATCTGTAATACTTTGCAGAATAGCGAAACCATCGGTACAATCGAGTATTCTCGGACCCATTCGCACACTTGAACAAGCCCTGCTTTTACTCAGGAATTGCTAACAGCCACGCATGCTATGAAACCTCAGGCTGCGTATGGCTTCGCAGTGGATAGTTTATGCATGCCCCCGTCACCACCCACAAACGGCACTTCCTGTCAATCACTCTGCGATGGTTCTGCGTAGCCACTGCGATTGCAGACCCGTTCGCAGTGGGCGGTTCGCGCAAGTGCACTGCGATGCGTACGCATGCGCAAAATGCAATAATCGCGTTGCGTGCGTATTAGCAACTGCGTTCCAAGCTGAATCAGGCCCAGATACAGATAATACAATTCCGTATCCTAGTATTTATCATATACAGTGTACACTATATTTTACATCTTCCTTTTTTAGTACATCATCCAGAATGTCACCCACCCTTAGAGGTTGGAGAAGCACTCGAGCAAACCTGCTGCACTTTGGTATTATAGTATACCTTGTTGAAGAAGAAATTTAGGAGCGTTACTTAAATCTAGTATTTACACAGTTTAATAAATAGACCCCTAAATCCATTTGCTCACTGAGCAATAAATGCAGGACAGCACAGAGAGGATGCTGGGAAATAATAATAAAGTGCTGTACAAACGAGAGTAAGTCAGATCAGTAATGAGTGACAGTAGGCGATAATGGCCACCTGACATCTATTCACCCCATGGGACCCAAGCAGAGAGTTTCATCCTGTGAATGCCTCTGTGTTTCATGCTCAAAGTGTGAGGCCTGTCAGGTCTGTGTTATTCTCTACGGCACATATAAATAATGTACTCAGAGGCCAATCTCTGAGGAATCAGGCAGCCAGGTATAGAACCGGACTGCACAGCAATTATTTCCTATTACTGCTTTGGAAAAAACAATGGTGAGTTTGCGTTCGGGCCCCGCAGCCTTTATTAGGGGCTGATTTAGATTCCGGAGACTGATTAACATTTTGTGGCTGCAGCAGTGGTTTCTGTAGTTTCAATTTCTTTGGAGTAAAATTGATTAGAATTGATGAACACTTGGTGAAAAACGGGTAGCAAATTGCTATGTTAAACCAGGGGAATTCAAGCTTTGGTTTCCATTAATAGACTTCTTTTTTTTAATCTATATTGCTTAGTTTAGTCAGTTTTCTTTCCCTCTAAGAATAGATTGGTACATTCTGTTGTTGCCTTGAAGCAATGTTAAAGTATCAATACACTTGTAAGACAACTCCATGTGTTGAGTGACTGTCTCTCTCCAGCAGCCAAAACTTTACCCCTATTCATGTTTCCTGTAAGTGCAGTAAGGACCTCATTCAGAGTCGCTCGCAAGCGGCCGCTCGCTAGTACGCTGAGCGAGTGCAAAAAGCAAAATGGATGCTCTCGCACGGGCAGTCGCTCGCAACTAATGTGACGCCCAGTCCTGAACAATGGCCCTCCTCTAGCTAGCGAGCGAGAGCAGCTAGCGACCGAGTCACTTGTAGTTTGTTTGTTTGTTTGGGATGGTTGCGCTCGCATGTGCTTAGTCGCGGCCGACATGTCATGTATCGATGGCCTTAATACCAGCATTTGTTAATTGCTTGTTGTCAGTTATGTCATTAATGTGTTTAAGTGTTGTTGACGTGTTTTTTTTTGTTCGTTTTTCAATTTGTCAATAAACTTTATTGTTCACATGTCATTTCCCTATGTCGAGTTTAATAATTGTGAAACCCTTCGTTTTGTTAAATTTTTTTTGTTAATGCTTTCTTTCTCGCTTCATAATGTTTGGATGTTGTTAAGTGTTTGTTCGTAAATATGTTTATTTTTTAAGTATGGGTATTTTGCCCTCTTTACTTTGCATTCGCACATGAACGGCTTGAACCAATCATATTTGACAATATTAATTATTATTTCTGCCACATGATTAATGCATTGGCCAATTGAAGTGAGCAGATGTGACCTATGAAATTTTTTTAGCCAATCATTTCACATTTTAGCCATGTATATTTTGTGCACTGTAAAATATGCCATTGCCATCATGAGAGCCTCAGCCTTGTCAATTTGCGGGCACAGATTCACCAGCGTAAGTTTGTTGGATGCTTCTTAATCTTTTTATAAAATGTTAAGAAGCAGTCATGTATGTTGGAGCTAGTGTCCAGTATGTTTTTTTTTTTTTTAACATGTATTTTTTTTTTCACATTTCAAAACCATACTTACTTATTGTTGCTGTATTTATTTTTCTTGTTGTCTTCATTTGAAATGTTGTAAGATACAATAAGTTAATGCATACTTTTAGTTTATTTAGGGGCACAGCGCAGGAGGAGATTGCGACGAAGAGCACGCCCCATTCCCGATTCAACTGCGTCTCCAACCAACCCATCCTCTTCACCCCCCTACCTATTTACCACACCCTACCCTGCCCACTCCTCCCAAATTACCCCTCCTGAACCCTCAACATCCTCACAAATTACCCCTACCTATGGGGATTTGGTGTCTATTTCCCCTCCCTCCCTTGCCCTGGACTTTCCAAGTTCCCTTCCCTCTCCTCATCTATTTGGGCAGGATTCATCACCGTCCCAGGATTTTGCCCAAAATCCCGGTAAGCTTTTTGTATTCTAAAAAAAAAAAAAAATTTTATAAAACAATGAAATTAACATTTATGTTGGTCGGGGAACATGGTAGTTTTGTTAACGGTGCCCATATAATTGTCTATTTACTGGGCCTTGTTTAATTCATCTCAAGTGTGTTTTTTATGGGTAACTAATTGCCTCAAAAATTTTATCCATATGTATTGCTATTGTTATCAATTAATTGCTGTTGTTACAGGTTGAGATTTCACTGGCATAAATTACATATGCAAACACTCTTAACAATGTTTTATAATTAAATTAGAAACAGAAGGCAACCTTGGCTTTGGTGCATGTTTAAGCATACGTATTTGTAAACTGAAACTTCTTACACCAGCCAAACCAACAATATTACCAATATCTCCATAGTCAACCTAACATCATTGCAACCATAAGCCCTTTACCCCGAGCCTTTTTAGTAATTTATTTTTTCATTTTTTTAAAAACGCATCAATATATGCTCACTACTAGTCCCTGTTGTTGGTCTATTTCATCATTTTCACTTTAGGGTCTTCAACAATTTTTTGGTAGTTCAACATGTGTGGCTTTCTCTAAATTTTTGTTTTGGACTGGGTTTATGCCAACTTCAAAACCAGCATTCTTCATATTTGTGTGGTTTGTTGGCATGTGAATGTGTATAGATGTGTTTTTGACCTAATAGTTTTTATTTTTTTAAACAACTTAAACGTTTTATGGTTTAGAATTTTCATGTCCAAATTTAACAAAAAAAATTGTAGCAACCTGGGACCCTGTTGAGTCCATCAAAGATAATCCAAATAGGCTCAGGCATGTGTGTTAGTGTTGGCCTCACCTTCCTTATTCCCCCCTTTTTTGAGTCTGTTAGTATGTAGTCAATTACAATGTGTTTTTCTGCATTAACCATTCTTAAATGTAGAAAACTTCTCATGTATTTTCAACAGATGCCAAGATGGTGAAGGCTGTTTTGTTGAGGGAACTCCATTTATCCCGCCAGTTTCTGGCGCAATTGGATAGCAGCTATGCCAGAATTATGGATGTTTTGGAGCGTTCATGATTTTTTTTTTATTTCATTGACTTTTGTTGTTATTACCTTTTCTACAAATATATTTTATGGTTTGCTTTACTATAGACTCATGTAATTTTTTTTCTAAAAAATGTATAACCATGTGTTCATCCTGGTTTTTTTTTGTGGGGTTCTTCACATATTTTGTTTTTATTCAAATACCTTCACACATTAATGTATTGGTGGCTAGCAAATTTGTTTTGGATAAGTTGGGCAAACAGGTGTCTCTAAAATTATATATATGGCCCCATTTTCTTAAAGGGACTTTGATAAAAGAATGGCTGTATTTATTAAAAATTACGAAAAAAGGGTTGTTTCTAATGCAAAACTACTATATGTTCCTTAAGCTTGTTTGAATCTGGAACACTTAAGTTCAGTGTTCTTTAAACAAACAAAGCCCTATATATGCACTCTACACACTTTGGGGCCATACCAAAAACAATATCACCAAAAATACAAAAAAAAAACATGAAAAAAGAGGTGTTCCTATTGTTTTCCTTTAAACTATAAAGAAACAAGGTATTGTGTTTTTATTTTTTTATTTATTATGCAGTGAAAAAAATTTGGTCCAAAAAAACAATAAGCCACACATAAAGGCAAAGGAGAAAACAAAATAAAGGCAAAAAAGGAAGACCACTCAACAATCAAGAGCTATTTGAAGATATAGATTCACATGTTGGTCCAAGCCACCAAAATCACATTTTAAAACAAAAATAAATAATGGTATTGTCAATGTGTTGAACATGTTTTTAAGGCAGCAAAAATGATGTAGGGAGAAAGAAAAAAGAAAAAAACATTAGTAACATACATAGCATCAATGCCAAAGTGAAACATAAATAAAAAGAAATGTAAAAAAAACATACCTAAAATACCGCGCCACAACACCATCACGTATGGCCCCCCCGGAACGTCTCACACCACCTACCTCATGGGGGCCATCCTCCGGCAAAGCATCCTCTGGCTGCATTGGTACTCGTCTCCTTATGGCAATGTTATGAAATATCCCACACAGGACCACGATTTTCGATACCATATCCGGCGAATACATTAGTGCACCACCAGTGGTGAAGGCATCTGAATCGGCCCTTCAAAAGGCCAATACAGCGCTCCACCACCTGCCTGGTGGCAGTAAACACGGCATTAAATTGTGTTTGTGTGTGTTTGTGGCCCTGGTGTGGGGGCCAAATAAGGAGTCAGCAGCCAGGGCATGCAAGGATATCCACTGTCTCCTGTAGCAAAAGAAACAGAACAAAAAAATTACAAACAAAATGTAAAATTAACTGTATTTGCACAACACATACACATATTTTACTTACCCAAAAGCCACGCATCACCAGCTTGCAGTGTTGATAATTTTCACCGAATCCCTGAATGCTGGATTACAAATGCATCATGTGCACTTCCAGGGAATTTTGGATTCAGGGACAGGATCTGGAGGGAGGCATCACATAGCACCATCACATTTAAAGAATGAAAGTGTTTGCGGTTTCAGTATATTTGCTCTTGTACAGCAAGAGGCTGAAGTGCTATGTGAGTACCATCCACTACCCCTATGATGTGTGGAAACCCAGCAATGTCCTTAAACTGCTGCTTTACCAAACCAAGGGCTTCCATATCCAAAGGCATTCTAATAAATTGCCCAATATGTTTGAAAAAAGCAACTATGACACTCCTCAGGATCCGCGAAAATGATGGCTGTGAAATGCCAGCCACCAGACCCACAGTGGTCTGGTAGGACCCTGAGGTGCAGAAATGTAGCACCAACATCAACTGTGTTAATGGTGGAATTGATGTTGGAATGTCAATTTGACTTTCAAGATCACTCTCTATTAATGAGAGAGTGTCTAGAATAATGCTGGGTGGGAGGTTGTAGGTAGTTATGACAGCATCATCTGGCATTTCAAAAAGGGTGACCCATGTTCGAAATATCTTGGGCCTTGCACGCCTACGATGCCTACACCTAGGAGGATGATCAGGTAAGTAGGGGTGTGAGAGCATTGTCACAATCAACTGTCCAACGTGACTCTGAAATGTGTGTACAGAAATTAAATTTTAGAATCATAATGTCCAGAAATAAGATGAAAACAAAACTTAACTTAGGCAGAATGATGCATATTCTTACAGGGTTGGGAAGGGACATCTTGGATTAGACCTACATGTTTGTGTTTAGGAATGTTAAAAAGAGGGAAATTAAAAAATTAACAAACCATTAGCTAAATTAAAAGCAAAAAGAACAGTAGACGATAATATAAAAGAAAACACAACATTTTTATTTAAAAAAAAAAAAAAAACATGGCTGGTAAGGGATTATACCATAATACAGATGCATGCAGGACTGTGAAGTACTTACCAGGGACCAAAGGAAAGGATATGTCACAACTGATGAAAATAAAGATAAAAGCAAAATAAAGGAAAATTAAATTTAAAAAAAAAAAAAAAGCTAAAAAAATTCACAATAACACTTCATGGAAAACATGGTAGGTAAGGGATTATACCATAATACAGATGTATGCACGACTGTGAAGTACTTACCAGGGACCAAAGGAAAGGATATGTCACAACTGATGAAAATAAAGATATAAGCAAAATAAATAAAGGAAAATTAAATAAAAAATGAAAAAAAAAACTATAGAAAAGTCACAATAACACTTCATAGAAAACATGGCAGGTAAGGGATTAAACCATAATACAGATGCATGCACGACTTTGAAGTACTTACCATCTTGTAAAGACAACGAGATATTGTGCAAACATTCCAATACTCCAACAAACACCAGCCAACAACCAACAATAACGCACAAAGAATGGGCCAAACAGGTGCACCTTAAATAGGGAAACAATTCCCGCCTTTCATTTGTATTTACATATTTCAAAGGTGTGTTTAATAATGCGTACGCAAACAATAATGCGTCAGCATCTATAAATAGCCCACAAAACAACACTAGTACTCATGCTTAAATTCCAAACATGAAACCCAGAGCACACCACTATTAAGTAAGTAACATTACCAATGTTTGCAGTTGACAGTACAACAAATTACACTCTCATTTACACATGCTTCACAAACTAAACCACAAATTTACATTGTGTAGGTGGAGACCCTCAACAGGGTGATCCGACTGAGGAGGAGGCTGCACCAGCCACCAAAGGGGGAGACAGAGACAGCCACCATTCACGAGAAAGGAGTTGGAGGTCTTGGTTACAATGTGCATTGACACTATTGTCCATGCACCAAGAAATATGGGGGCTGCACAAAAGGAACGGTTATGGGACGAGATAGGCAGGGCTGTGAATCTTGCGGGGAACAGGCACCGAACCATTGGGGAGGTGCGAAGACGGTACAGAATGGATATTTTGAATGTGTTTCCAAAAATGTTGTGTAAAATGTATGTAAGTTCTTATTGTTTTTTTTATGCCCCAAAAAACAGTTGGACAGACTTCAAGTATCGGCTGAAAAGGAAGCTGGCAAATAGGGCGGACCATGCCTTGGGGACAGATGGTGGTTCCACCCCTGAGTCACTCACATTAACTTCTTTGAAAGAGTTGGCTCAGGAGTGTATTGAGGTAGAGGAGGTAGTTGGCGTGTCCAATATGGACACTGACATGGCCGAATTTGGCGCTCCACGTGGTAGAAAAGGTAAGATTGTAAAATCCAAAAACAAGACAACCACCAAAAAAAAAAAAAATGAATGTTGTTTTTTTTTTTACAGAACCAGCGGAGGAAGTGCCTGCTCCTGAGGTGTGGGCAGGGCCCAGCACATATGGAGGCTCTGCAGGGGAGGAATCACATTCTCCATCTGGGGACCCTGTGGAGCGCACTCCTGGGTCACCATCCGCCCTGGCATTGCCTCTCCTCACAGAGTTGGTCAACCAGACTCAGGAGAATACAACTGCTCTCCTGAGGCTGGAGACCACTCTGATGAGGATAGATGGCAATTTGCTGAGGGTAGCGGATAACATGGACATATGTGCTGCGGCCCTGATTCGGATGGCTGATGCCCAGGAGCAGGCAAACCGAATTGCCATGCTGGAGTGAACCTCCCTTCCAGATTTACAACCAAGGACCACCCCCTCTGGCAACCCAACAGCCACCCCCCAAACTATGGCGAGCCCTATGCCTAGGCCAGAGCCAAGACCATCAAGCTCTGGCCAGGCCAGTCAGCGTGTTACACGCCAGTCGACTGTTGCGGAGTAGAATCTTCAGCCGAGCAGGCCTAAATTCCACAAGAAGTCCTGCCTATCTCCACCTTTAACCATTTCTGTGCAGTCCCCATAGTTGTTGTAACCTATACCTCCAACTCCTTTCTCGTGATTTTTAATTATTTTATCATTTTAAGTTACCCTTTGCATTTTTGATGTAACATGAAAAATAAAACGCATGATTTTAAATGCATCAACATTTTATGTGAAAAAAAAACAGGATTTGAAATAAATAAAAATAAATAAATAAATACATTTTTAAGAAAACCACTAAAAAAGGGTTAATCAATCCAGGAAAAAGCCATTGTAAAGCACCAAACTGCTGCTTGCTAAAAAATACAAAAGTGACGGGACCACTACAATTTATACACGTTTGCTAAGGCATCCATATCAAAAGAAATTAATTGACGCTAACGCATCTGAATAATTTGACAGGCAATTAGCCATGTTATTAGTTACAAATGAGACGATTATTAGGAGCTTGCATTGTGTGGTTACAAATAGAAACATCACTCCAAACATCAGTAACATTAGATAGTATCGATTGTACTATGGGGCTTGCGGGATCCCATACCCTACCCCAAGCTGTGCGATAATCCAGACCTCAAACCTGCGCGCAGAGTAACGTATTACAACTTCCGGCCTTCTATGTTGTCGGCAGCAGGTAATGTATGGGCGCCCCTAAAACGCCGCTTGAACGCTTGGACATGCCTGCATTTTTGAACCCACACCCCCGTACACACCCACAAACGTCCATTCCTGTCAATCAACTATCGTGAGTCACTTCCTGCACGCAAGCCGTACAAGCGAGGGCTTTCAAGATCGCAAAGTTTTGTACGCACATGCGCACAACGGAGTGCACACATGCGTGGTCTGTTAACATCAGCCGCGTACGTACGAGCGAGCGGCCGCCTGCGAGCGACTCTGAATGAGGTCCTAAACCTGCTACATTGCGAGACTTCTCGATATCCTTACACCCTAATTCCGCAGCTTAGAATATTATATTGTATTATTAATAGCGGTATTTCATTTACATTATACACACCACACACATACACACACACAGACACGTGCTGATTGTGTGAGGGAAAGAGAGGGCATCCGGGGAAAATTTATGTCACAAGCGTCAATCTGCAGCAACAATCTGGTTCACTGAGCGGTGCACCGAGACTTCTCCGTTTTTACTGCACCACGGAAGTTTCTTTCTACACTGAATACAGTTACCAAGATGGCTGACATGCAGATGCATCTCCCCCCATAGGGCCCTATTTACCACAATTCACATTTAAAATGCAACTGTGGTACAATATTTTCGCAAATTTATAAATTATCACAAGAATGCATGAAAATTGTCAAGCAGGGACAGGGTTTGCGAGAAATCCCTGTCCCTGCGAATCCCCTCCGCACACTTCTCACTGTATTTTTCGCAAACAAATACAGTGAGAGTGTCTCCGTGCATGCACCCCCCATGCCAGGGGTGTTTCTAGAGAGGAGGAGGCCAGTGTGCAGTCTCTGGCACGTGCCCCCTCCTCTCTGTCCGGCGGCCGGCAGCGCACTGAGCTGTGCGCGGCCAGCGCCGGAGTTATAGACTCTGGGCACTAGAGTGCGCCCAGAGTCTATAGAGAATGCGCTGGTCAATGGCCATTTTCCCTTTACTGCGCATGCTCAAACGACGGGAAAATGGCCGCGGTGGCCATTTTACAGTCGTTTTTATGGCACCGGCCCCCCGCTCCGACGTGGGACTCTGGAGAGGTAAGTAATTTTATGGGTGCAGGGTGTGTGTTCCCCGCACACCCTGCACCCATTATAGATACGCCCCTGTCCCCTCCTGCTGCCTGTCTCCTTCCACTCTCTGGAACTGTTGCCCGGTCAGCCTTCTCCCCTGTCCCCACAATGCCTGCCCTGGCTCTTCCTGCTGCTGCCCGGCTCCTGCCTCCTTTGTCCTCGCTGCCCCCCCACCACACGCTTCCACTGCCGCTGCTCCCCCATCCAGGGTGGTTAAGAGCCTGGCCAGGCCCGGGTAATGGAGGGGGTGGCATTGCCATGCCACCTTGAAAAAAAAAAAGAAATAACCAGTACTTTTTCAGTGCCGCGCAGCGGTGCTACGTACCGGGGAGGGGGGCTACGTACCGGGGAGGGGGGCTTTGTAAGCCCCCCAGCCTGGTGCTAAGCAGGGGGGGGGGCGATCAGTGTGAGCGCTCCCCCCCACAGCCATAGGAGACTGCTCCGGCTGCTGCAGCAACCACGAACAGTCTCACACAGCAGCCCAGCACAAGCTTTGTGCTGAGCTGCTGTGAAGGAGGGGGGGGCGATGCCTGACCCGGGCCCCCTGCCCGGGCCCCTCTAGCAAGCCCGGGCCTGGGTAAACTGTACCCATTCCCCTCCACCTCTTGGCGCCCATGCCCCCATCACCGCCACCCGCTCTCCCTTCTCCCTTCTCAGTTTAAAAAAAGAGGATATCAACACACACCTGCAATCAGCTGAGATGCAGGAAAGTGCTGGCATCTTAGCTGATTGCAGCATCAGCTGATCCGCCGGTCAGAGTAGGTCACCGAAAACTGCTCCAATTACCCTTTAATACATTTATGTGATACTAAAATAATGTGAAAAGAGTGTGAAACCACATTCACATAAAGCTTTTGTGTACCAACCTTTTAAAAATACAGGGTTAGACATCAATATATCGCATGACTTTGATCCATACTTCTTAGAATACACATTAGCGAGCATCCCCTCACTGACAGCGTGGACCATAAACTCAGAAAGCGCCCTCTACACTTGTGACCTAGGCTGCCATCAGAAATTATGGGCCCAGGACTACCAAAATAGGCAGAAATGGTAGCAGTAGGTGGGGGGGGATATATATTAGGAGGAGAATGAAAGACACAGGCAATAGGTAAAAAGGAAAGTCCAGACACACATAATAAGAGTCACGCTGGGACCTGAAAATGGAGATATACACACTGAGATATTTCGGGGATGGCAAGGTGATGGCACGACCTGTGGGAGGGTGGGAGTGGGGGTTATTGACATAGTGACATTCATACTGGGGCCTGGCGGGACATGGTGACGCACATACTGGGGCCTGGCGGGACATGGTGACGCCGGTACTGGGGCCTGGCGGGACATGGTGACGCACATACTGGGGCATGGCGGTCATGGTGACGCACATACTGGGGCCTGGCAGGACATAGTGACGTACATACTTGGGCCAGGCGGGACATGGTGACGCCGGTACTGGGGCCGGCGGGACATGGTGACGCACATACTGGGGCATGGCGGGACATGGTGATGCACATACTGGGGTCTGGGGGGACATGAAGACATATACACTGAGGCCTGGAGGGTCGGGGTGACACAAAAGCCTGGGATAACGACATGGTGATACACATTGGAGCCTAGGGGGGATGACATGGTGATACACATTGGAGCCTGGGGGGATAACATGGTGATACACATTGGAGCCTGGGGGGGATGACATGGTGATACACATTGGAGTCTGGGGGGGATGACCTGGTGATACACATTGGAGCCTGGGGGATGACCTGGTGATACACATTGGAGCCTGGGGGATGACCTGGTGATACACATTGGAGCCTGGGGGGGATGACATGATGATACACATTGGAGTCTGTGGGGGATGACCTGGTGATACACATTGGAGCCTGAGGGGATGACCTGGTGATACACATTGGAGTCTGGGGGGATGACATGGTGATACACATTGGAGTCTGGGGGGATGACCTGGTGATACACATTGGAGTCTGGGGGGATGACCTGGTGATACACATTAGAGCCTTGGGGGGATGACATGGTTATACACATTGGAGTCTGGGGGGATGACCTGGTGATACACATTGGAGCCTGGGGGGATGACATGGTGATACACATTAGAGCCTGGGGGGGATGACATGGTGATACACATTGGAGCCTGGGGGGGATGACATGGTGATACACATTGGAGCCTGGGGGGATGACATGGTACTCCAGCACTCCGGCTATACAGATCTCCCCTCACACAGATCTCGACCTCCCTCACACAGACACTCTCTACCCACTCACTCAGACCCCCCCAGACAGCTCTTTACTCAGCTCCCCCCTCACACACACACACACACACACACACACAGCGCATAACCCATACATAGATTCCCCCCACTAACACAGATCACCTTCTCTCTGTGCCTGATTCAGACCCGGACGCTAAGTTGCCCTCGCTCGCTCTGAGCGAGGATCGTCCGCCTGCGCATGTGTATAAGTCGCAGTGCGCGTGCGCAAACTAGTTTGAGCGATCGGATTTTGCTCGCTCGCCCTGAAAAGACTGCCCAGTGGAGTGAGTGACAGATAGCGCCGTTTGTCGGTGGTAACAGGGGAAGGTGCTTGTGAACGGGGGAGTGGTGCTGCGAACGCAGGCGTGTCTGACCGTCAGAACGGAGTTCAATGGGTGTGCATAATTAGCAAACTAGCGTAATTGAACAAGTCACTTGGTTGTTTTTTACCCTGAACTGCTCGCAGTGCTTGCGGGAGGGTAAGGCTACCTCAAGCTCTGCGAGCAGCTCCGATGGCTCTCGATGTGACCGATTAATCCTTCAAATACCGGAGATAACGTGTGTTGCAAGTGGCAAGGGGGCGTTTTTAAACACTTGCGAGCGCAATATGCCGTTGCTCACTTAGACATAGAGGCGTCCTTACACCACAAAGAGCGAGCACATGATCTGCATAGAAGGTCCCTTTTGACAGCGAGCGGCCGCAAATAGCGACCGGGTCTGAATCACTCCCTCTGTACAGACATGTCCCCTCCAGACCTCACCATAGATCTCACCTTGCCGCGGTGGGGATCATCTGCTGAGCTGGCTGCAACACATTGAAGAGATCAGTGCCCTCATACTGGGGGCGTGATGTGGGCGTGGCAGCAGCATCGAGTGTGGTTCCACCCTCACCTAGCCCCCTGTCTGAAATCACTAATCTTTGAATGTGTTTCACTTTCAGGCTCAGCAGTATTACACTATGGGATATTTTTGGTATGTTTGAGTTTTCCAGAGTATCGTTATTTGGATTTGGAATGAACATTTCACCCTAAGTGGATGATTTAGCGCCTGAGGATCTAGTGGTAAACGTTTATGTGTGCAGTTTGTTGGAGAAGTGTGGATGACACTTTGGGGTCTATTTACTAAGCAGTGTTAGGAGACAGAGTGAAAAGTGATAAGAAAGTGATAAGGTGCCAGCCAATCAGCTCCCAACTGTCATCTCACAGGCTGTGTTTGAAAAATGACAGTTGGGAGCTGATTGGCTGGCACCTTATCACTTTCTTATCACTTTTCACTCTGTCTCCTAACACTGCTTAGTAAATAGACCCCTTAATACCATAAGACCACGGGCTGCTGTTAGGCATGGACTGTTTACCACCATTAATAGAGAAATGCCCCTGACCGCCCGCTGCCACTGCTACAGTCCCGACCCTGCCTCCTGCTGCTCCGTTCCCAGCAACAGGTAAGTTGGAATGGGGGAGTGGAGGGGATGCGGGAGGCGCCATAATTAAATCATATAGTCCCCCCCTAACATAAAATTGTTCCAACGCCCCTGTTTCCAGGGCCAAAAAAATCCAGGGACAGGTCTTTAAAACCTGGGACTGTCCCTGTAAATTAGGGACAGTTTGTAGTCATAATTATTATTTTGGGTTTAGATCCAAAACTTCTGATTGAGGTCCTAGGATAGGCCAATAGGACATACGGTATATCTCTCTGCAGATCAAGACACTTGTGTCTCAGATCATTAATTGTAAGCCCCCTGGTTGTCATCTATTAACTCCAGGAAATAACACAGTGAATGTGACAAATGAGGGGATTTCTGAAAACAGCCACCACAGGACTTTGCAGGAGCTGGAACAAAGCATGCATTCATTTTTTATGATGCGTAAAGTAGATTTCTGCTTTAAAATGTTTATTTTATAAGGTTAAGATATGTTTAATAGCTTTGCCAATTGAAATCCAAAAACTGAGGTAGCTAGCAGACAACAAAAATTATTACACAGACCTGAAGGCGTTTTGCAGTTGTCGTACCTGCAGCAAACCTTAACGCTTCCACTGCCAGGGATAATACAGCCAGCGTACTATTTTCCAATGCACTCTGCAGAAAATAATTTAATGTAACAGAGATGGAGAACAGAACTAATTATAGGAATTGCACGTTACGCAACCTTTTGTTGGCGTCAAAGTAACACACTAAAGGGTATATCTTCTAAACGTAAATTTAAAAAAAAAATGCCGATTGTAGTTGGTGTTGCCGCTTGATTTAAAGAGGCAATATATGGGATATATATGGCATGTATTGAAGAATATACCGCTTTAAATCCCACAGCTAAACCGCGAAAATCAACATTTTGCAAAACAGACGTTTAGTAAATTTAGCCTTGAGGGTCACTTAATAACTGAAGAAAAGTGTAGCCCGCAGCTTACATGCTCTTCTTTTTATTTAACGAGTTTAATTAATTTAATTTTGGATTAGTAGGAATTTGTTTTATTGATGCTTATCACAGCGATAAAACGCTTTGCTAAATCAGACCGTCAATGTCCGCCCTACATACTGTAATTATTATATTTGCATGGAGCAGCGGAGAATACACCTCACTAGGAGTACTGGAGGCACTGATAAAACTTTGCTGGTGGTTGGAGTTCTCATTTACACAAGACCACAACAAAGCAAAATGTATGTAGTAACAGTAAGCAGAGTCAGTCGCATGTCCGGGCGCTTCTCCGCTGCATGTGGGAGGAGCCTGTCCCGCTCACTGATTTACATCCGCAGCCGTTATCATTAGTATTTGGACTTATACCAGCCCTGAGTTGGGTGCAAAAGATCAGCTGAAACAGACGCCCAATCTCCGTCCACAAGTTACGATTGAGCAAGGAATTCAGCTTACAAGCCCACGATAATCCCATTTCACCAGAAGAGTTCAGTGCGATTGCATGTTCACCACCAGTGGTGGCTACAGAGGTGGGGCTGCAGCACAGACCAAAATGCAAAGAGGGGAACCACACCAACTGCCACTCCAAACGCTGCCAAACATAGATGGCTGGGACTCAGTGGCAGGTGGTGGGGCTCACCTATTTGAATTTTAGACTGCACTGCAGCCTCACCCCTGGAGCCGCCACTGGTCACCACCCAGTTACCATCCATTTTGCAGAATGCATGGTCCGTCGATGTTTTTTTCTGCTTATACTGTGTGAGAGTTTACAATGCCCATCCCACCTAACCCAGGGGCAGTGTGTTCATTCATCAGCTACAGTGACGTGTGGGGAGGTCAATGGCTGGGGAGGTACACATGGAGATGGGTCTGAGTGCTGGGAACCTGTCCCACCCCCTACTCACTGTCTCCCCTCACTACACTAAGCTTCAGTGTCCATTGATTCTCCTACCTGCATCACTGTGTCTTCTCTTGCTTCTGCTGACTGAGCTCTGATCTCTAAACACTGCAGTGCATTTCCTGGTTACATGACATATCCAAGGTGACCATCAGTGCTTAAGGCACTCCCCCCATACTCAGAGGCATACCTCTATTAGCTCTCTTTCTGTGCCATGGTGTGGCCCCGTCCCCAGCTCTGCAAGCAGTGTCTGACTATACAGAAGCGAAGGCTGAGCTGTTCCTGTCTAATCTCTCAACTCCCTGCAGTCCCAGGGAGCTCCACAAAACTGGTGAGTATTAACTATAAAAATTATTATAGTAAACAAAGAAGATGTTTATAAGTTATAAATATCTTCTTTGTATTATTCAAATCATTTTTATATGAAATCTCACGTGTATGACAGGAGAGGCTCCGCCTCCCCTGCCTACCCTGACTGCACATCCATGATTAGCTAGGGGTATTTATTTATACCTGCAATGTTAGAACACTACTTATATGCATTTGATGTGAGCAGCGCAATGCGTTAGAGTTACCTCAGATGGGCTACCTATTGTTACGGTCTATTAGGAATCACCGTGTAAGACTCCTAGAACTACTCTGGTGAAGTCTTCTGCCAATAGCAACCACCCACTGTTCTCTTAGAATATGACACGTTCACCGGTACTTAGGTGGCCCCCTGGTCTTAAAACCCAGGAAAGTAGGTGCTATTCCAACTGATAGTGGACTGGGCAAGGTGAGGTATCTTCAACGAGGCTGAAAGCCGGTTGGAATATAAGTTGTGAGATGCAGCCTTGAGGGCTGAGGTGCAGCTTGGACAGCCAAGATGTGGCTAGAGAGCCGAGACGTAGACAGGCTGAGTTGTGCCCTTGAGAGCTGAGGTGCGGCCAATGAGCCAGTAGACATTCAGACTGAGATGCGGAATTGAGGGCTGAGATGAGGCCTTGAGGGCCGAGGTGCGGCTGGAAAACCAGTGGATATTTAGGTAGAGATGCAGCCTTGAGGGCCGAGGTGCGGCTATGACAGCCGAGATTTGGCTTTGGGAGGTGTAAATAGGTTGTGATGCGGCTTTGAGTGCCGGGGTGCGACTGGTACAGCCAGGATGCGGTTATGAGAGCTGAGGTGTTTACAGGCTGTGATACAGCCTTGCGACCCAGGGTGCGGCTTGCTCAACCGGAATGCGGCTTTGAGAGCTGAGGTGTTTTCAGGCTGTGATGCAGCCTTGTGGGCCGGGGTGGTGCTACTACAGCCGGAATGCGGCTTTGAGAGCCAAGGAGTTAACAGGCTGTGATGCAGCCTTGCAGGCCAGGGTACAGTTATCACAGCCGAGATGTGGCTTTGAGAGCCGAGGTGTTAACAGGCTGTGAGATGGTAACTGGTGGCCAAATGAGCGGTAAGGCCGCAAGAACAGCACGACCCGGAGAACTCCGTAGACAGCAGAATATGAGAGCTGTAGATGGAGGAATGAGAGTTATAGACAAGAGTCCACGAGACAATGGCAGAACTAGCACAGACGAGCAGGAACACGACTGACAGGAACCGGAAGGACACGTACAAACAAGCTAAAGCCGGCAAACTGGCGATGAACCAGCAGGCTTAAGAAAGTAAATGAACCAATGGACTAGCAGGGCATGCGATTAATGAAATCCACAGGTGAGGAGGAAAGATCATCCAGTATTCCCAGTATCACGTGCCATAGTCCGGCGTCCCAATTTCCTAGCAACTAAAGGTACCGTCCCAGTACGGTGGGTACATTGCACAGGAGCAGAATTCTGGGCATGTGGCTGGTGACCTAGAGAAGGAGAGACCACCAGATTATATGTATGTAACAAGACACGCTGGCGACTTGTGAGACCTATAGAGACACTCCTATGTACTAAAACTATTTACCCAAAGCCTGCAGGGGATTGGCTGTGAACAGGAAGTGGGAGGATAGTAGATACAGCTCAGAAAATATTTATCAATAGGTAAAAGCTGATTGGTTGCTATGGGCAACTTCTCCACTGGTGCACTAATAAACTCCACTGCTTGATGCATAAAACCCTCAATCTCCAAATGAGCCCTAAAAGACTCCCGTAGGCTATAGGAGCCCTGTAGGATCAATAGTATCAGTGGATGATACAGCCACAAGGGTTAGGTGACCAACAGCCACACCAAGCTCTGCCACTCAACAACCGGGAAAACAAGATGCTGGTCCAAAAATTTTAGTTGGGTTCTGGTCTGAGGAGTGCTGAAAATATATGTGTACAGGTGCGGTGGTATGGCACAATTATGTACACACCAGCGGAATGCTTTAATACTACAGCTAGACCAGTTGCATAACCAGTTGGATGGTTTATATGGAGATAGGTGATGTACAGCTGTACTCACTGTGATACACTGGTTGATATGGAGTGGAGCAGGTTGTGATACAGCTCGTCAGCCAGAGAATGTATAGCTCTAGCAGGCAGCGGTGCAGGATGCTGCAACCATGGATGTCACTGGTCTCTATTTGGAGCTAAGTGGGCGACGTCCATCTCCTACTTTGTCACCCTTACGCAGTGGGAAGATGGTGCCACGCATACACAGTACTAACCTTAGTGGCCATCTTGAAACGGAATGAAGCCTCCTTGAAGGAACGGAATGGAGTCTGTGTAGCTCACTCCCTCCCGGGCCAGCTCACTCCTGGCCCCACCAGATATGGATAAAAGAATCTTGTAAAGGAGTTCCTTCAACAATCTTTCAATGATTCCTGGTACCTCACATGCAGCCGGGAAGGAACCATGGGCCTGGTTCAGAGACGGACGCTCTGAAAGAGCGCTCGCTCTGAATCAGGGCGTTTTTTTGGGGGGGGGGTTTGTGTGGCCTCCTGGCCGCTTGCTTAGCTGTGGGTGTCCACAGCGTTAGCTTGGGAACGCCTCCGTTTGTGAAGCCACCCCCCCGCCACGCCTACAAAACGGGCGAGCTGTCGATCAACATCGACAGCCGCCCCTTTTGTAGTGAGCTACGGAGCGAGTGAATTTCTCTTCTGCCCCGGGGCTTGCGCACGCGCAGTGCGGCCGCTGCAAGTGCGCAGAGCCCACCATCGACCCGCTTGCGAGCGCTCAAGTGCTTGCGAGCGGGTCTGAATCAGACCCCATATACCACCTGTAGAAAAGCTTTTAGGATTCTTCTTATACACAAATTGAACTCAGCTATATTTTCTGTTATGTTAGAACATTCTTCTACCTCCATGGTCTTCTCATGTTCTCTTATATCTTTATTAGGTTGGCTGTCTGCATTTAATAAGTAACAGCTGACTCAGAGCTGAGAGCAAAGCAAAAAAAAAAAGGAGCAAATTGCACCTGGGCAAAATCATGTTCATCAAAGTTGTACAGTAATTCATCAAGTATTAATTCATCAAAGTTGCCTATTAACTCATATGTCCATGCATGACTGTGAAGAGGGGTGTGCTACCAGTCAGTGGCGTCATTGGGGTTGGAGTCACCCAGTGCACCTAAACTGCCTGTCCGCAAAGCCACGCCTCCATTTGCATGACATTTTTTGGGGGGTTGACCGCGCATCTCGCCCTCATCTCATCATGCTGGAGTCTTGCCTGGCGCTCCGGGAGCTGCTGGATTGCCCCCAGCCTCTCCGACATGCTCACATCCTCTAACACTGCTGCCTGGTGACGCCATCTGAGGGTGTGACCCCAAAATAGCAGAATAACTTTGCTATTTTTGTGTCACCCTCTCGGATGTGTCACCCGGTGCGGGCCGCACCCTCCCTAGTGACGCCACAGCTACCCGTGCTACCACCCAAGGTACCAAGCTGAAAGGGCTGCAATCATTACCCCGATGTCACCCCCACCACTGTTTTAATTCTCGTGGAATGTGCCAGACCAGGGCACACAGAGCACTGCTATGGCACTGCATGCATGTCTTGTAGTCCCAAATAGAGTAAAGCACATTTACTAATGAAACATAACTCCTTTAGCGCTCGCTAAAGGGGTTATGCCACCTTTCTGCATTTCACAGCAGTCCCAATTGCCAGCAATGGAGACCCGGGCGGTGCCTTTCCGGCTTCAACGAACACTGGAGCCCCGTCGCTAGCAGCGTTAGGCTGCCAACAGCCCAGCAGAGGACGTCGCCGAGGATGAGGACTTCACGGGACCTCGCCGGAGGGGTAAGTATTAATAAATACTAGTGGCATTTTCGTTTGTATCACAGTGATACCAAACGAAAAATTGCCGCTGGCATTTTCGTTTGTTTATAACTGGGGCCCATAGTCTGGGGTAGTTGCAAGTATGAAGCTACTCATCAGTGAAAATCATAGCAGAATGGGGGAGTTTATATGCCGCTTGCAAACTTGTTCGCAGCCCCATCGGTCCAGGGCGAGATCAGGCCACGATTGGGGCGAGTCCAGCTGCTGTTACTGCCGTTTCTATGCTGTTGCTATGGCATCTCACCCCTCCCCCTTGCGGCTAATTGAATTGACCCCTTATTATCTTTAAGTTGTGTAATGAAACGGGGGCCCAGTTAAGACACCTAAACTGCTGCTTCTTCTGATTCTTTGAGATGAAAAAAATATAACCACTCCTATATATAGTATACTTTTTTATTTCTGGCATATTTTGACCTTTTTCTGTTGTTCTTCCTGATGTTACATTTTTACCCGTCACTGCTGCGGAATGGCATTTAAACAACTTCGCTGCCGAATGTGCTGGGATATGGAGTCTGTTTCAAACGGCAGCTTTTGTGTGATGCTTTCCGTCGCTGTAAGGGTGTGCTTGCCACAGAGCACAATATAAATTTACTGAGCAAGCCGTACCATTAAGAGTTAGGGAACATGCATCTGAAAGCATTGTTCTCCCTGGCGCTCTTCGGGAAGTCTGTACTTTGGATTTGATTTAGACTTCACCAGCCGTCTTTCATTTTGAAAGTGAGTACAGCTATATCACAGCATTCACCGGCCCCTGATACATTCATGACAAGCTCTGCTGTCTAAAAGCATCAGATTTATAATTTTTCTCTTCCCCCATGAAATATGTGTTTCTGCCAATTTTTTGCACTTTTGAAAGGCATGCATTCTAAAAAGAGAGAATAATCAAAACATCGCAGGCAATTTTATGCGGAGGGTTCTGAAACTTTATTGCCTGTCGTTACTGTTGCCTTGGTCTCTGTTGGCTTGCAGCACAGGGGGCTCTCGGTTTGGATGGAAACTGTTGGGCTTCGACTCTCTGTGATCTTACCACAGTATGGGTCAAATCAGGTCCAAACAGGAGTGGTGTACGACTGATGCGCTAAGGTGGGTACACAGCTGATAGATCTGCAGATCGACCGATGTGCAGATATACTGCACCTGCAGACTGTGCAGAACATATGTTCTGCATACAGTCTGCACGGTCCTTCATGACTGACGTCATAACTGGGCAGGCATTTACATGCGCCCGCCGAGTTGGGCTGTCAATCAGTGCCGGCCCGTGCAGCTAGTGTACAGGCGGTCGGCCGACCACCCGTACACGCAGTGCGATGTCCCCGAAATATCTGCAGATATATTGCGCATCGGCTGTGCAGACATATTGCTGGTATGTCGGCCAGTGTGTACCCAGCATAAGGTTGGGGCTGGCACACCCCCAGGGTAAAAGGTCGGGGGCAGCTCAGTGCTACTCCAACGGCCCCCTGGAGAGGCACCCTGCAACCCGTTTCTACCATGCAGGATCATACATGCCTACTCTCCCGATTTGGTCAGGAGCCTCCCGAAAATCGGGTGCCGCTCCCGACCTCCCGGAAAAGTAAGCAGGCCTCCCGGCCCCCCCAGTCCCCCCCGCAATACCAACCGAAACACCCGCAGCTGGTGGGCTGATGACGCGATTCTCGCTGAATTGCGTCATTATGACCCCGCCCCCTGCTCCACAATGCCAGAAATCTTGGCATTGTGTAGCGGGGGCGGGGCCAAAATTATGTGAATGTGAGGCTCCACCCATAACTCCGCCCCAAAACGGCATGTGCCGTCCCGGTCACGCCCCCTTTTGCCGGCCCCGCCCCCCTGTAAGCTGACCTGGCTGCCTCCCTCCCGGAAAAGGCTAAAAGGATATCGGCAAGTATGTGCAGGATTCCAGGGGAGGCAACCCGCTGCTAGAAAAGCTTAGAGCGCATCCTTAGGACAGCCATCTTCTTGCTACCAGTGCTCCCCATTCAATTGTGTGACATCATATATAACATCATATACTGTACAGCAGGGACAACACTGGCCCATTGCATAGAGCTATGGCACTGGGTCACAGGGCTGCCATCAGAAATTAAGGGGCCCTTATAGGTGGGCCCCACCCCGGCCTTATTCCTACACAAACCTTTTTTTTTTTTTCAAATCTCTCTAGCCCTGCGGTGTTTCCCTAACCCCAGCCAGTCATCTTCTGTCTCTCCTGCCCTGCTTAGCCTCTCGTCTCCACTCTCCAGCCAGCACCCGTATCCACATGGTAGTCCCTTACCTCAGTTCTGGGCCTGGGCCTGGCTGATTCGTCCTCAAAGTGCCGCAGTTCCCCTCTCTTCAGCGCCTTGACGTCATGACGTCAGGTGCGCCAGCTCCCGAAAAAAAAAAAAAAACTTTATTGCACACGCGCAGAGTTCGGAGACGGTGCGGCGGTAGGAGGCAGAGTGGCCAGGCCCCTTTATCATTCACGTTTATTATGCGGTGCGGGGGATCAGGGCCCCTTGTTACTTTTAATTCAAGGGGGTGATAGCGGGCGCCACTAGGAGTGGGAGGGTCACCCCCTCTCACTTTATTGAACGGCGTAGGGCGGTAGGAGTAGGCACCGGATGGTAGGAGCGGGAGGGCCCCTGCTCTCTGTCTGTGTGTCCAGGCCCGGGACGCCAGTGTCGGCAGTCCCCCCTTGATGGCGGCCCTGCTGGGTCAGAATAGTTTTGGGTTATGGTATGGATAGTTGGGAAGACAGATCATAGTCCAGAAACATTTGTTTATACTAGTGGATACCTAGGAGTACATTTACTAAGGTGAGAGTTTTTAGAAGTGGAGATGTTGCCCATAGCAACAACAAATCAGATTCTAGCTATTATCTTCTAAATGTTAAGTAGAATCTGATTGGTTGCTATGGGCAACATCTCCAATTCAAAAGTTCACAATTTAAATTTTTTTTTCAATGCTTTATTCCTGCTTAAGCATCAGTTTATTCACTGCACTATACAATACAAATCACTGTTTCCCCTATAACTTCAGTAGTGCTGCTCTCATTCCTTGCAAGCACATGCAAAGGGGAATTCCTAGTGACATGACACCAGTAAGAAGGGCTGAGCGCATTGATGTGCAGGAAGAAGAGGGGCATGATGCGATACAGAGGGCAATTTACTAACATAATTATAGTATGTGCAAATTTGCACTATACCATAGCAATCAACCAGCATATAGAAGTCTATTTATTATTGTACTAATTCTGGTCAATCCTCTGCAAATATTTATTTTTTGGAGGAATGATGTATTTTTTTTATGTTTACTATTTAACATAGGTGTACCACCGCAGATATCTGCGTTGATCCCTCTATCTTCCTTTACATAAGCATACCTATCGCTTTCTAAGGAGACTGTGAAAATTGCCTGCTTATCAAAATTCCAAAAGTCACTAAGTAGCTATTGCATCCTATATAGGCTACCTTTTAGTTGAAGAGATCTCCCCGGCAACCTGTACATGCAGATACGGGCAGGGGCGTTTCTAGAGAGGAGGGGGCCCACGTGCAGTCTCCGACACGGGCCCCCTCCTCTCCGCCCGGCAGCGCACTGAGCTGTGCGCAGCCAGCGCCGGAGTTATAGACTCTGGGCACTAGAGTGTGCCCAGAGTCTATAATGTATGCATAGGTCACCGGGAAAATGGCCACGGTGGCCATTTTCCCTGTACTGCACATGCGCAAATGATGGGAAAATGGCCGCCACAGCCATTTTCCAGTCGTTTTACAGTGCTGGACCCTCGCGCCGACGTGGGACTCCGGAGAGATAAGTAATATTATGGGTGCAGGGTGTGCGGTGCGGGGTCGCCTGGACCCAGGGGCCCGTGTTCCCCGCATACACTGCACCCATTATAGATACGCCCCTGGATGTGGGACCAGATGGCCATCCATGCGTTGTAGATGAGCCGGGTCTGAGCCCGACCATAGAGTTATAGCTCCAGCTATCACCTTACTTATCACTCTTCTCTGGTATGGACTCTTATCGGGGGTTGGGTTTGGGATGCAGGCGCTCGGGATCCCAGTGGTCAGAATCCCAACGCTGGCATCCTGACAGGGCTAGGATACCGACACCTGTCAGTAAGTATTCTAACCCTACCCCTGTCCCTAACCCCCATTGGCAAACGCAGGGGGGGTTTCCGTCTGCCTAGAAACCCCCTCACCATGACCACAGTAGAAATAGTAAGGTCATTTTACTAGTGCTGCATGTTCTTCACAGAATCACAAATAACCTGTACATCAACTAGGAGATCTGGAAAACATTCACTGTTAAGGATGTGCTGCTATAGAGCCCAATATGTATATACAGTCAGGTCCATAAATATTGGGACATTGACAGAATTTTCATATTTTGGCCTCTATTCACCACCACAATGGCTTTGAAATGAAACAAACAAGATGTGATTTAACTGCAGACTTTCAGATTTAATTTGAGGGTAATTACATCCAAATCAGGTGAACGGTGTAGGAATTACAATGGTTTCTATATGTGCCTCCCACTTTTTAAGGGGCCAAAAGTAATGGGACAAACTAAACAATCCTAAAACTAACTTTCACTTTTTAATACTTTCTTGCAAATCCTTTGCAGGCAATTACAGCCTGAAGTCTGGAACGCATAGACATCACCAGACGCTGAGTTTCATCCCTGGTGATGCTCTGCCAGGCCTCTACTGCAAATGTCTTCAGTTCCTGCTTGTTCTTGGGGCATTTTCCCTTCAGTTTTGTCTTCATCAAGTGAAATGCATGCTCAATCGGATTCAGGTCAGGGGATTGACTTGGCCATTGCATAACATTCCACTTTTTAGCCTTAAAAAACTCTTTGGTTGCTTTTGCAGTATGCTCGGGTCATTGTCCATCTGCACTGTGAAGCGCCGTCCAATGAGTTCTGAAGCATTTGACTGAATATGAGCATATAATATTGCCCAAAATACTTCAGAATTCACATCATCAATAAATACAAGGGAACCAGTTCCATTGGCAGCCATACATGCCCACGCCATGACACTACCACCACCATGCTTCAATGATGAGGTGGTATGTTTTGGATCATGAGCGGTTCCTTTCCTTCTCCATACTCTTCTCTTCCCATCACTCTGGTACAAGTTGATCTTTGTCTCATCTGTCCATAGGATGTTGTTCCAGAACTGTAATGGCTTTTTTAGATGTTGTTTGGCAAACTCTAATCTGTTCTTCCTGTTTTTGTGGCTTACCAATGGTTTGCATCTTGTGGTGAACTCTCTATGGCCCTCATTCAGAGCCGTACGCTCTGAGCAGAGCGCACGCTCTGAATGAGGGCCGGGCTCCATTTTCATGGAGCGTCCTCCTGGACGCTCATATAGCTGTGGGTCACCACCCACAGGCTATACGAGCGTGCTTTGTGATGGCCGCGATGGTCGAGACCATCGCGACCATTGAAATTGCGAGCCGGAGCCTGCGGTTGAGGTTTTCAACCGCAAGCTCCGGAGTGATTTTGGCTCTATCAGAGCCAAAATCACTCCCACTGACATCACTAGTGATGTCAGTGGGCCGGCTTCTGACGGGAGGCGTTCCCGTGGGAACGCCCCCGTCAGGGAGGCATGCCCCCGGCACGCCCACCAAAGGGGGCGTGCTGTCAATCAACATTGACAGCACGCCCCCTTTGATCGGACACAACGAGCGAAGGACTTTCCTTCGCTCGTCGCGTCTGGCGCATGCGCACGACGGAGCTCCCTCCATCGTGCGCATGCTCAGTGCATAACATCGACCCACTTGCGAGCGGACAGCCGCTCGCGAGTGGGTCTGAATCAGGCCCTATATTCACTCTTGTGAAGTCTTCTCTTGATTGTTGACTTTGACACACATACATCTACCTCCTGGAGAGTGTTCTTGATTTGGCCAACTGTTGTGAAGGGGTTTTTCTTCACCAGGGAAATAATTATTTTGTCATCCACCACAGTTGTTTTCTGTGGTCTTCCGGGGCTTTTGGTGTTGCTGAGCTCTCCGGTGTGTTCTTTCTTTTTAAGAATGTTCCAAACAGTTGATTTGGCCACACCTAATGTTTTTGCTATCTCTCTGATGGGTTTGTTTTGATTTTTCAGCCTAATGATGGCTTGCTTCACTGATAGTGACAGCTCTTTGGATCTCATATTGAGAGTTGACAGCAACTGATTCCAAATGCAAATGTCACACCTAGAACTCCTCCAGACCTTTTTCCTGCTTAATTGATAATGAAATAACGAGGGAATAGCCCACACCTGTCCATGAAATAGCTTTTGAGTTGATAGTCCCATTACTTGTGGCCCATTAAAAAGTGGGAGGCACATATTGAAACTGTTGTAATTCCTACACCGTTCACCCGATTTGGATGTAATTACCCTCAAATTAAATCTGAAAGTCTGCAGTTAAAGCACATCTTGTTTGTTTCATTTGAAAACCATTGTGGTGGTGAATAGAGGCCAAAATCTGAAAATTCTGTCAATGCTCCAATATTTATGGACCTGACTGTATATGTCCAGGGCAGTGCTAGGTTCTTCTGCTGCTCCTCCAGGCTCCAGGACTTGCTCTAATGCTCTGGAATGGTGCCTACATCTAAAATAAAAACATTCAGCTCAGGCAGGATGGCCTTACTGCCGCATTCAATGGCTTACTGTGATCACTGGTCCTGTATATGCTGGAATTATGACACACAATACCCTTTGTATGACGCTTATTAAAGCTGGTTAAATGCTAATTCTACCCTTTTCATGGACTGGCTACACTCACTCTAAAATCAAGCATTTGGAAACCCCCCTCTAGAAATCCTGCGTTTGCCACTGACCCCCCCCCCCACCCCACTCTATTGCCTAACCCTAACCCCTAACCCCACTACTTACAGTTGGGATTCCGGCGCTGGGATTCTGATCGGTGTCAGGGTTCCGGTGTTGACATCCTGACTGTCGGTATTATAACTACATCCCCTTATCGGGGCCACTTACCCAGGAACAGGATTTTGATAAACTGGCACCAAAAATAATTTCTTATCATTACGATATTCAGCGATAAGAAATGAACATTTAGGGGGCACCACTTTCAAGTGTGAGAAATAGTCTCCTTAGCTGTTAGCTGTATGGAGTAAAATAAACCCACAAATGTGCAATTTTGCACCTAAATGCAATGAGCTCTTATACAGTCCTGTCAACCCCACTGCCAGACGCACCAATAAAACACAAAGTAAAATGAAGATAACCTATATTACAAAGGAAAGCCAACTTTGTATTTTTGTTCCTATTCCTCTCTTAAGATAAGTCTGTAATGATTCCCAACTGGGAAAAGGGGCTCAATTTGGCTTCTGCAAGTTGTCAGCTAATCTGATCCTCTTAATGTGTCCTGTGCAGACCTGATCAATGATATATAGGTTCTGCTGCGAGAGTTAGATAAATCATCACTCTTTGCCCTGTTTGCAACACATAAATTAATCAGTATTCCAGACTCCAGACATGCAATTCTTCCTGGTGACTTATTTAGTGTAAATAAATTGATAGTATTACCATGTTAGCCATTTGTAACAAATGACTATAACATGCAGGGCAAGCAGCTTTGTTATTCTTCTATAGGGACACCTATGTAGTGCCTAATTGCTAGGTGTGACGCTGACACCTCTAGTGTCCCTGACACCTATTACGATGCAGGATTATAATCACAGTTCTTGTGAAAGTGTTGACGTTATGCGCCTCTCAAGGGGCCCCGGATCAATACAAAAGTAGCATAACCTTTATCCATCGTCACTTAAGCTATTTCTTTTTGACATACAATAATGGAGCAACTGCCGGTAACTACCAGCAAATAAGGGGCCGATGGTTGCTGTCTCCGGTGGATAGCGTGAACGGAGTGTCAGCTGCTGGTGGAAAGGATGAATGATAAGATTTTTGCCCTGGGGTTTGCACTACACTGTAATGTACGGCAAATAGAGTAATAAAGCTATTCATATATTACACCTCGGTAACATGCAATTTACATTGCACCTAATGAATGAAAGAGGGCTATCTCCTCACTATATAGCAGTGTGCATCACATTGTGCTATTAACAAAAAAAAAAGGCATTACATTTTTTTTTTCTGCTTTATATTTTTTCGCTCCAATAAACTTCCTCACTCAAGTAATAAAATAATGGAGTTCCGTGAATGGTACGTATGGAGGTCCCAAGATACTCGGGGAGATTTATCAAAGCTTGGAGAGAGATATGCTGGGTACACACTGGACGATATTTAATTCATACAGCCAGCGAATAATATATCAACTTCTAACTGCCATTTTTCAAACAAAAGTGACAGTTAGAAGCCGATAGGTTACTACTCTCCACTTTATCTCTCTCCAAGGTTTGATAAATATCATCCAAACTACCAACCAATCAGCTTCTGTCATTTTACAGGCTGTGTTTGAAAAATGACAGTTAGGAGCTGATTTGTTGGTGCTTTATCTCCGTCCACTTTATCTCTCTCCAAGCTTTTATAAATCTCCCCCATTATCCCCTGACAGCCTAGCAACTGACACTTCTCCCAGGCTATCTGTCATCCTATCTGATGATTGGTAAGTGCATACACACTTACCAATCATCGGCCCGATGTGACGTGCCTGACGTCACAACTGGGCTGGCACTTACATGTGCCCTTCCAGTTGTGATGTCAGTCACCTGCGGCCTCTGCAACAAATGTACAGGCAGTCGGCTGACCGCCCATACACACAGCACGATGTGCCGATATATCTGCATATATCGACCTTCGGCTGTGCTGCACAGACAACGCAATACGTCTGGCACTCACCCGCCGATGAGTCCACGATATATATTGGCCGTTCAGTTGAACACCCGATATATCGGCCAGTGTGTACTCAGCATAACAATTGGTGGAGGTTTGACTATAAACTCTGGGCATCGAAAGGAGGGGTGTAGTTGTTAGGTCAACAATAATATGTCGGCATTAATACTGGCAACACCACCATGTCAAAATGTTAAGATTATGACAGACATGTCGACATTCTCAAAATTTCGACAGCATTAGGCTGCGGGATGGGAGGGTTAGGGTTAGGCGCTAGGGAGAGGTAAGGGTTAGTCTACAGGAAGGAATGTTATGGTTAGGAACTAGAGGTAGGGTTAGGGGTTAATGATAGGGCCAGTGTACTTACCAGAACACTGGCACATCAGATGACTCCACCAGAACTGAACGGAAGCCGATGCTGGAGCCCCAGAAGCTGCCAGGGCCATGTAAGTGACCACTGGGCCACCAGGGTTGATATGCTGACCTTCTATTCAATTATGTCGACATTTTATCAGTGTCGTGATGACATTATGACCATGTAAACATTCTCATGTGAATGCCGACATATCATACATAACCCATTGAAAGGTTGGATGACCATAAAGGCTGACTACTTCCTGCTGCAGCCTGTCCATTGAACTCCATTAACAATCATCGAGTGCCCAGGGCATTACCGTCAAAATAAAAAGAGAAAGCAGCTGGAAAATCAAATGGTGTATACAATGTAACAAGGTTTGGTAGTTTTAAACATTGTACCAGAATTGTTGCAGGATTTTAAACGTTTAGAAGATCTACGGAGATCCAGGCTCCCTTCAATAAGGTCTGAGCCTTCCTAGTGACACCGTGATCCCCACTGCAATTTCTTTCACTGTAAGGACTTCGGCTGGTAGCGCTACCTAACACCATTCAAGGACCCTGTCCCTGCAATACTTTATATGGCTGGCAAGTATATTTATACACATTGAACCTGTTTTTAATTCTATTAGAAATAATTGAGAACTCTGTGTGAGATACAGGACTAAACGTTTAAAATCCTGCAACAATTCTGCTACAATGTTTATTTTATAATATATGTACAATCAGAGGTATAAGAATTACTGTTCTGATACATTTTATACATTTGTTAATAAAACATTGTTTAAAACTACCGAACCTTGTTACATTGTATACACCACTTGATTTTCCAGCTGCTTTCTCTTTTTATGTTTATTTAATTAGTGGGATTGACTAACCCAATCAGCTGTGACATATCAAGGTGTGTTATCCACTCACCAAGCGCCCAGGTACTTTTTCTATTTGTATTACTGTCAAAATAACCGTTTACTCAGTTACTAAGGTGCAGCTGTCTAGGGTCTGAGGGCCTGATTCAGAGCCGGACGCTCTTTCAGAGCGCTCGCTCTGAATCAGTGCCCTCCCTCTCTTTTTTTAGAGTGGCCTCCTGGCCGCTCGCATAGCTGTGGGTGACCACCCACAGCTATAGCGAGCGGCCAAAAAGATGGTCGCGATGGTCAAGACCATCACGACCATCGGGCTTGCGACGAGACCCTTGTGGTAGGGTCTCGTCTGCCGCAAGCCCTGGAGTGCTTTTGGATCTATCAGAGCCAAAAGCACTCCCACAGACATCATTTGTGATGTCAGTGGGGCCGGCCCCAGACGGTAGGCGTTCCCATGGGAACGCCTCCGTCTGGGCAGCAACGCCCCCGGCACGCCCACCAAAGGGGGCATGCTGTCACTCAACATCGACAGTACGCCCCCTTTGCAGCGAGACCCATAGCGACGGCTTGCCCGTCGCTATGCGGGTCTCGCGCATGCGCACAACGGAGCCGGCTCCCTCATGCGCATGCGCACTTGGCCAACATCGACCCGCTTGCGAGGGGGTCTGAATCAGGCCCTGAGTTCCATTTTATTATTTTTCTTTATGTCCTCAGTTTTGAAGTGGATGGGACCAGAGCAATTTTTA
Organism: Taudactylus pleione; assembly: GCA_031769625.1. Taxonomy (NCBI): domain Eukaryota; kingdom Metazoa; phylum Chordata; class Amphibia; order Anura; family Myobatrachidae; genus Taudactylus; species Taudactylus pleione. The sequence continues at coordinate 6,849,088 of JAUIMM010000436.1, read as the reverse complement.
GCCACATAGCCAAACACCTCCTAGCAAACTGCCCCAATTTGGATATCTGATAAGGAAATAACTGATAACCCTATATGGTTTTCCTGGAGATAATAGAGCGACTGTATACTTGTGGTTTATAGCAGCAATATTAGCTTTAGCTATGAATTGGACACCCATTTTATCATCACCAGCAGATATTATATTCAGAATAACTAGCAAGAGGTCGTTTAATTAGCAAGGTGAGTGATGACAAGAAGAGATCCTGTATGATTGTAGATTAACTTTAGCATCACAGGATGTTCACTGGGCGGTTCACAAATCATACAGTTTATATAGATCTGGTTAGGAGGATATAGCCTAATGCAACGATGGGCAACAGTTGGCCAGCGGCCCAGCAAACTTTCAATAGCGGCTGTCTGCTGCTGCCAGGTATATGCCCTAGGCTTACTGCTACTGAATTAGTCAGAGCCTTGGCCTCTGATGAAGCTCGGCATTGTGTGATCGGAGCAGGCGCTTCTGCATCATGTACTGAGCGAGTGCAGATTAGAGGAAGTTGTCATGTACACTCAACACCACATGATTCCTGGTCCCAACCGACAGGGTAAGAGCAAAGTTTGGACATGGTGGCACGAATTAGTGGTATTTGTTACTTAGGGACCTTTAGTTATCAATAGTGAAGAGGCAGGTTTCCGGCGATTTGTAGAACACCGAATGTAATAGAGCGCAAGCTACAGAAAATGTTGTCAGAGCTACACAGGGCCAGATTAAGGCCACATGGGCCTGAGGGGCTGATTCAGACTGTCAGAGGTCTGTGGGCGTTTTTTTTTTTTTCTTTTGGCTCCGGCCGCTCGCAAAGCTGTGGGAGCCCACCCTCAGCTTGTGCGAGCGGCCAGGAGTCCATCGCGATAATCGTGACCATCGGCCTTGCGATATGCTGTGGTAGGGTCTAGGCTTCCGCAAGGCCGAGTGGACTTCCTGCTCTAATAGACCAGGAAGTCCATTACTGCCATCAGTAGTGATGTCAGTAAGTCCGCCCTCAAATGCCAGGCGTTCCCAAGGGAACGCCTGCGTTTGTACAGCCACCCCCCCTACCCGCCTACAAAACGGGGCGAGCTGTCACTCACCATCGACAGCCGCCCTGTCTTGTAGCAAGCCCTGTAGTGACTGAATTTCAGTCGTTCGGCGGGGCACGCGCACGCCGAATGCGGCGCATGCGCAGCTCAGAATCATCGAGCTGCTTGCGAGCACACAGCGCTCACGAGCAGCTCTGAATCAGGCCCTGAGGGTGCAAATGATCAATGCCTATTGGGCATGGATAGACTCATGTGGGTGTGACTAGTGTTGTGTGGGTGTGGCCAGTACCATGCAGGTGTGACCAGTGCTGTGTGGGTGTGGTCGGTGCCATGTGGGCATGTACACTCCCTACAATATCAGCCCCAAGGTCTCCCTAAATATGTAAAAGCAGAACAATTGCATCATTTAAGAAGGAAATTAGAAATATAATTTTACTACTATGATTTATGGCCGACCGTGTGGCCAGCTGTGTGGCTGGTCATTATCATGCTGTCATGATGATGGGCCTATGTTTATGTGGTGGCCTAGAGCTGTATCTCTGTCTACCCAATTGTTAATCTGGACTTGGTCAGCTACCCCACTCTGTGTGTGTCCCTGTTATGGTGTCCTCAGCCGAGTGTGTCAGAGCTGGTAGCAGCTTTTCCAGTGGGACCCACACAGTTTGTCCCTCAAATTTTGCCGCTACCAAGTATTATTCATTTATTTTAATTAATAAAAAAAAGTAGCAGAAAACATGGCTAGTATGGCTCCTCACCACTATTATATCCAGCGATCTGGAGGCCATAATCGCTAGAAACGTACGGAGATTGGTTTAAGTCGTGAGATCCCATAATAATAATAATAATAATAATGCTACTTTATTGCTAGCTTCTATACAGTTACAAAAAAATATGATAAAAAAAAAGGTTAAGAATGGCATTTATTTTCTGATATATTTTTATCTCATTAGACTCTACACAGTGGATCACTTAGTGTCAGCACATCCTGAAATAAGGCATTCTATGCCCATCTTAACTGTCATATACATTTTTCATCTGAGCCCTTAAAGGAGTAAGTTACAAACTCAGCACATTAAAAACATACAACCTTCATCCTTAATACACATTTCTTTCCTAACCCTTTGATGTCCCTGGAAGATGGCCTTAATGGGGTCTAGCAATGCTTTCAGTCTTTAGCATGAGCAAGTTTTATGTGCACTCTACCTGTGACTAATGTACAGTGCATCCGGAAAGTATTCACAATTCTTCACTTTTGCCACATTTTGTTATGTTACAGCCTTATTCCAAAATGGAATAAATTCAATTTTGTCCTCAAAATTCTACGCACAATACCCCATAATGACAACGTGTAAAAAGTTTTTTTGAAATTCTGCAAATTTAATCAAAAAACAACAACTAAGAAATCACATGTACATAAGTATTCACAGCCTTTGCTCAATACATTGTTGGTGTACCTTTGGCAGTAGTTACAGCCTCAAGTATTTTTGAATATGATGCCACAAGCTTGGCACACCTATCTTTGGGCAGTATCGCCCATTCCTCTTTGAAGCACCTCTCAAACTCCATCAGGTTGGATGGGAAGTGTCGGTGCACAGCCATTTTCAGATCTCTCCAGAGATGTTCAATTGGATTCAAGTCTGGGCTCTGGCTGGGCCACTCAAGGACATTCACAGAGTTGTCCTGAAGCCACTCTTTTGATATCTTGGCTGTGTGCTTATGGTCGTTGTCCTGCTGAAAGATGAACCGTCACCCCAGTCTGAGGTCAAGAGCGCTCTGGAGCAGGTTTTCTTTCAGGATGTCTCCGTGCATTGCTGCATTGATCTTTCCCTCTATCCTGACTAGTCACCCATTTCCTGCTGCTGAAAAACATCCCCACAGCATGATGCTGTCACCACAATGCTTCACTGTAGTTATGGTATTGGCCTGGTGATGAGCGGTGCCTGGTTTCCTCCAAACATAACGCCTGGCATTCACACCAAAGAGTTCAATCTTTGTCTCTCATGGTCTGAGTCCTTCAGGTGCATTTTGGCAAACTCCAGGTAGACTGCCATGTGCTTTTTACTAAGGAGTGGCTTCCATCTGGACACTCTACCATACAGGCCTGATTGGTGGATTGCTGCAGAGATGGTTGTCCTTCTGGAAGGTTCTCTTCTCTCCACAGAGGAATGCTGTATCTCTGACAGAGTGACCATTGGGTTCTTGGTCACCTCCCTGACTGAGGTCCTCCCCCGATCGCTCAATTTAGACGGCCGGCCAACTCTAGGAAGAGTCCTGGTGGTTCTGAATTTCTTCCATTTACGAATGATGGAGGCCACTGTGCTCATTGGGATCTTCAAAGCAGCAGATATTTTTCTGTACCCTTCCCCAGATTTGTGCCTCGAGACAATCCTATCTCGGAGGTCTACAGACAATTCCTTGGACTTCATGCTTGGTTTGTGCTCTGACATGCACTGTCAAGTGTGGGACCTTATATAGACAGGTGTATGCCTTTCAAAATCATGTCCAATCAACTGAATTTACCACAGGTGGACTCCAATTAAGCTGTAGGAACATCTCAAGGATGATCAGTGGAAACAGGATGCACCTGAGCTCAATTTTGAGCTTCATGGAAAAAGGCCCCCATACATCAGCAATTGATTGCAGCATTCGTGCAATTTGCAATCGATTGTGTATAAAAATCTTTCCCTTTTTTCAATCGATTGCAGATTGCAGAATTGCCACAATCGATTGAAAAAGGGAAAGATTTTTATACACAATCAATTGCAAATTGCACGATTGCTGCAATCAATTGCTGATGTATGGGGGCCTTAAGGCTGTGAATACTTATGTACATGTGATTTCTTAGTGGTTTTTTTTATTAAATTTGCAAAAATCTTGAAAAAACTTTTTACACGTTGTCATTATGGGGTATTGTGTGTAGAATTTTGAGGACAAAAATGAATTTATTCATTTATTTACTCATTAATAAGGCTGTAACATAACAAAATGTGGAAAAAATGAAGCATTGTGAATCCTTTCCGAATGCACTGTAAGAGCATTTAAATTAAGGGTTACCATTCAAAACCCCAATTATTGTTTACTAGCTAGGGAATCCTTACAGACGATCCAACATCACACTATGTAGAATTACTGTTACAAGTATAAAGAAAAAATGTGATGTTGCAGGTATAATATGCGTATCAGTTATTGGTAGGATTGTAAAAGTATAAAAATACTTATCAATTAGGCATGCTAACACCAAAAAGCAACAGCAAGTCTCTGATTGTATTATTTCATAGTGCAGCCGCTGGGTATACGTTCAGGAAGCCGGCGGACGGAAGGCTGACCGAAGGCTTCCAGACACTGTTAGCCCGACTAGGGACGAATGACAGGCATCTAAATCTAGACGCCTGTCATTTCACCGATATCGGGAGACTGGCGCCCGGCATCCCGTTTTAGCGGATGCAGGGTGCCGCAGCGAACAGCCGCGGGAGGGAGGGTTAGGTTTAGGGCTCCCGGGGGGGACTTAGGGTTAGGCACCCCCCCCGGGAGGTTAGGGCTAGGCTAGGGGGAGGGAGGGTTAGGCACCTCCAGGGGGAGGTTAGTGTTAGGCACCCACCCGAGGGACTTAGGTTTAGGCGGCGGGAAAGGGGGGGTTAGGTTTAGGCACTTGGGGGGAAGGTTAGGGTTAGGCACCCTAAAGGAGTGTTAGGGGTAGATTAGTCAATACTTACCTAGGGACGATCTGGATTTCTTCCTCTGTCGGCCAGGCGCTGTTGGGATTTGAACAGCCGGCATGGGGTCCAGCGGTAATTATACCGATTCCCAGCCACTGCCAGGGAAATTGCACATGGGAATGCCACAAGTAAATCTGTGTATTTACTGTGTCACTTTTCAAATGTATTGTTTCTCTCTCCTGGCCTGCTTGGAGGCAGGAGGTCAGAGCTGCTCAGATCAGGGAAAAGATAATGGTTTATGGGAAGGTCATAATGTTTTGTAAGGTGACTCTTGGAACAAATATGTCAACGTACACATAACATGTTAATCTACTCCTAAAATGCCTTGAAGATCTGTGAAACGTAACAGATCCTGATCCTATACAAAAGACCCCTTCAGCCATGACAAAATTCTATATAAGAAGGAATAAATGAGGTAATATTGTAACTTTTAGCACAGCCAGTCCCCTTATTAAATATCCTCATGTACCCCCAGAATCTTGAATCAATTGGATACAGTACCAAGGTTCAACTAGTATTCCTCTTAACAGTAGAGAGTAGTGAGTAGCTAAGTAGCCACTGTGTAAATGACACCATACTTGATGACTTTCTGACTGCTTCTTTTTGAGTCCAAGACGGCTGATGTGAAACTGCTGTATCCGAATATCGCAGTTTCACTTTGACCATCTTGGATTCAAAGCGAGGCTGCCTCTACCCTGGGAGGCAACTGAGATTCGAGGAGGAGACTAGAGCAGTGACCACTGACAAGGTGAGTAGTTTGGGCCGGTAGCCTATATCTTGGTGGGGTGGAGTGGATAGCCTATGTCACGGGGGAAAGAATGGCTAGGGGGGGTGTGGCCTATGTCCTTGCGGGGGTGGAGTTCTTAAACACCCCTTGCCCTGATCCTGCTCACACCCAAGGTGCAAATTGATCCTTGATTAATATGGTGATAAAAGAGAATGTGCATAGAATGAAATATCAGTGTTATCCCATTCTTATACTATCGCATGCCCGCTTTCTGACTGTGACCCGATTCTGCCGGAGAGATTATAAGCAATATGGCTCCATATTTCATATGTGGTGGCAGTGTTTGAAGATTCAAAGGCTCTGACTGAAATTCACAGACCGTTAAATGTTTTAATAGATTATAATCTATCCAGAGATCCAAGATTTATTTTTTTTCAGTAGTGTAGCTCTATTGCCATGGCTCAGAAGCAGTCTAACCCTCTGCCATTTGCACAAGTGATTAAAACAGATATGGGAATTTGCTTTTTATGAGAAAATTTCTGTACACTTGGACTGATTAGAAGGTCTTGTACTGGGGAAGTGTGGAAACCATAGATCAGTCATTCTGGGCTAGGAACCGGACCTCAATGCAGGACTTCTGCTGATAAAACAAAGAGCCGCATTTATCAACGGGTTTTATCATTCACAACAAGTGATAAAACGTGTTGCTTATGCAGGGCCGCAACTAGGGGGGGCTAGAGGTGCACGTGCACCGGGTGCCGGAATGCAGGGGGTGAAAGAGGGCTGACTCACGGTGGCTTGAGGGCTGCAGATTCAAAAATCGGCCATCCAAAAATGGCCGCAGCCAAGGAGGAGAAAGATGCTAGAGGTCCTACTGGACCTCTAGTGTCTGTTAGGCCAGCGCAAGTGTCGGGAGAAGATGCTGAAAACTGCATCTTCTCCCATGAAACCCCCTGGCAACGAGCATGGAACCCCCTGGCAACGAGCATGGAACCCCCTGGCAACGAGCGGGTCATTTTAAAGTAATTAGAAGCCTTACTGTGGGACATAAAATGGTGTCGGGCAAATATGTAAGTGGCACTTTGCTAATAGGCATTACAGTGTGTGGCATAATGTGTAATGGGCATTATGATGTGTGGAATAATGTAAGTCACTATACCAGGGACGTCTGACTAGTGCACTGCCTTATGGAGGAGCAAGGACAAAGTCCAGGTACGGGAAGGGAGGGGGTGCAAAATTGCTGCCTTGCACCGGGTGACAGATCTCCTAGTTTCGGCCCTGGCTTATGAGTTGGTGCTCCAGCCAATCAGCTCCCAACTGTCAATTTTCAAACAGATGACAGTGGGGATCAGATTGGCTGGAGCACCATTATTATACGCAACCAGTTTTATCACTCGTTGTGAATGACAATACTCGTTGGTAAATGAGGGCCTAAGTATTACCCCGTAACTGTGGAATTCCTCCTGTGATTGAGTGAATTGGCGCTGATTGATGCAGTGGGGGGGGGGAGGTGATAGTAATGCTACTTTGCGGATGCTGATGCCACGGACGATTTTCTAGAAACTGAGACGCACACTTACAGCATCTTGAGGCCGTGCATTTCAGTCTCTGAGTGTCTTTAGACGCACCATCGAATCTCGCACCAGCCGCTTTGAGCCACACACCCGTGATACGTCCGTGTTGGCTTAGCCACCACCCTGTTTTCTGCCCAGTAGGCCCACCAAAATCCACAGACCCTACATTCAATTCTGTACTCCATCTCTGAGCACCAACAATCGGGACGCATGTGTGACTCAGATGCATGCACAGACTACAGACAACATCGGCCAAGAGCTTGCATTCTAAATGGGAAGGTGGGGGTATTGGGTGGTACATGGGGCTAAGGATGCAGAAGGGAATGTGGGATCAGAGAGCGATCCAGGAGGCTAGAGTGAATAAGTGAGGTTTGAGGGAGCGTTTGATGCAATGGAGATCTGAGGGAGAGTCTGATAGAGGTCGGGAGCAGTCGCAGATTGGTGGCAGCTCTGGAGAAGTCTTATGCTGCATACACATGTAAAGATTTTCTGTCCAACCATCCAACTAGGTGATTGGTTGGAATGAAAATCCGGTAAGGTATGAAAGCAAATGACAATCAGCAATTTGCTCCCAAACGCCGAAAAATGGACAAAAACTGTTGCTTGAACAAATTGTTTACATCAAACATTTAACCCTGTGTCAGGTGCAGCTGGCATGACAGGCGCCACAAAGCTGTTCTCGCTCACTTCTCCGCCGCAAGGGGGCGCAGGGGCATGCCCCTCCTAGTACCTTCCTATCTCTCGGTGCAGTTTGAAACCCCCCTAGTCAGTTTTACCACCACCTGCGTGGAGTGCAGTAGTGACCTTCCTGGCCTCTCAGGCTCATTGCGCCCAAACTCGTCCGACTTTTGAAGGTACGTATTTCTTTTTATTTTCTCACAATTTTGTGTATTTTGCTCATTTTGTGAATGAAAATGACAAAGGTTGTGGGTATTTTGCAGAAATATGTAGGTTTGTCCAGGGTGGCCTCTTAGGCACACTGCGCCTCTTAAAATTTAGTATTTTTTGTTTTACTTGCTTTAAGGTTAATAACTGTGGTTTGTGAATCAGATTTCCATATATCATATATTCTCTCTTTGTACATCCTAATGAAGGTCATCGATCACTTTAAGAAAGTTAAAATTGAGTTAATTAGGTAATAATGACAATTTTATAACAGGCGCCTGGGAGTCCCAGAGGTGCGCCTGACGCAGGGTTAACAAACTTGTCTGACGACCATTTTCATCTGTTTTCTGGCATTTGGGAGCAAATCGCTGATCATCAGTTACTCCCATACGTTACCAGATTTTCATTCCAACCAATCAACTAGTTGGATGGTTGGACAGAAAATCTTTAGGTGTGTATGGGGCATTAGAGGTGGGAGTGCAAGGTGGTTATCACTGGGGAGGAAAGCCGGAAGTCACTGGCTGAGTAGAGAGGGCAGAAGGGAGTGTGGAGAGAGATGAGTTTGGAGATGTAGGGGGGAGAGGAGAGAGTAAAGCTTTGTAGTTGTGGGTGAAGAGTTTAAACTGGATTCTGTAAGGTATTCGGAAATTATATTTGCTTTATCTGTATTTATATTATATATACTGAACTTCTCTATTTTTTACATGTTGTCATTTGATTTCAATAACAAAACAACCCATAATGCTCAGATCAGATCAGTACTTCTTTGTACCTACAGTACAACATAACCAAAATAAATAATAGACTCACTTGATCTATATGATTACTGGATAAACAATGTCTTGGTATCACATCCCTTTAAAGATAAATTTGTTTTCAGCTTAAAGGGTCTCTTTAAAGTTTTTCCTCGTATTAATACTTCTCTTATCACTATTTTAATTATACTGACTTCCCATCTTGCATGTATCTTTAATCAAGTATTTCCTACCAGGATACTTTATTTCTTATTAACAAGGTAAGAATTAATTGGTCCCTTATTGCCTTGCTTAGTGAGTTAGCTAATAAATAAGAGAAAATCGCAACTGTGCATATAATGGAAGTGGGGATATGTGGTGCATATTGTTTAATGTTAATTAAGCATCACATATTATGTCCCACTTTAGTGACACAAAGATTTAACTTGCTTGTGATGTGTGAGAACACTGGCCCTGATTCAGAGCCGGACGCTCTGACAGAGCGCTCGCTCTGAATCAGGACCGGTCTTTTTTTTTTTTTTAGAACGGCCTCCTGGCCACTCGCATAGCTGTGGGTGACCACCCACAGCTATAGCGAGCGGCCATGATGATGGTCAAGACCATCGCGACCATCGGGCTTGCGACGAGACCCTTGTGGTAGGGTCTCGTTGCCGCAAGCCCCAGAGAGATTTCGGCTCTAACAGAGCCGGAATCTCTCTCACTGACATCAGCCGTCACCGCATCCGCTGCTTCCCGACCGGCACTGGGAGCCAAGACTCAAAATAGCACTGGTCGACCACCGCCTAAATTGTGTTCTATTCTAACTGGCTGAAATCACCACTTGCCCTCCGTACGCTGCACTGACAGGCGGTTCTGGAATGCTGTTCCTGATCATGTCATATTTCAAAAGACCTTCAGGAACGGCGTTCTTCTGCGTTCCACCTCAAAAATAGCCCTCTATCTATGTATATAAATCTGAAGGGTGATAACAATGTCATCACGTTGGAATGTAATGGCAGTTGGTCTCAACACTGACCCCTCCCACCAGTGTCAGTGATGTCACTCCTAAAGAGTAATAGCATAACATACATCCACCGTCTCCAAACATTTATTTCCGGAGGCAGCACCTACCTTTTCCTGGCAGGGGGCTGCCCATGCAGCAGCCCAGTCAGTGGCCCGGTTGGCTCCTGTTCTCTCTAAGGCTCCTACCAGGTGCAATTCATCTGCCAGGGCCTGTGAACGGCGCATGGGCAGAAGCACCGGCTTCTAGGGACCGCATCTACTGTAGAATCTAGACGCCGGATAGAGCTTACGGCAAGGCAGGAGAGAGACTGCCCATTGGAAGCACTCTCTTTGCTAACTGCGGCCTGGACTGAGAGTCCCAGGGGGGAGGAAACACCACCCCTGGGACTGCCTATCTGGCTGTGACTAGCAGATAGTGCTTCTAATAGAAAGCCAGTGCCAGTGAACACTCGCTGGGGGTGGCAGATTTTGCTAGGGGGGGCTGCAGCCCTTAGGTAAAATATGCCACTGAACGTATTTCCCATACTTACTCATCACATAATACCACCCCATGATGAAAGCACCGGCACGACTGAAAATCAACCAACAACAACAGAACATTATACACAACCTCAAATGTATAACTGGCCAAATACAGAAAGAAAAAACACTCTGTAGAGAAGAAAAGGTGGGGACGTCCCAAAAAGTACAATAGTAAGGATAAAAAGAAGAAAGGTTATCGGGCAGTGACGGTGACATCTAGTTATTTATAATATTGGTTAGACTGAGGGCCTAATTCAACAATTATCGATATTGAGATTGCAGCTGTTATTACACACACAGTTCAATTGCGATAGTAAGCTAATTCATTGCGATCGCTATGCCACCACTGCACTACATAAGGACGCCCACTTTACCTTACACACATCCGTAATGTTTAGCAAGACTGCGAAACCATCGGCACAATCGAGTACCATTGCAGCCTCACACACACTTGCACAAGCTCTGACATTACTCAGGAATTGCTAACTTCAACAGACGCTATGTGTCCTCAGGCTGTGTAGGGCATCGCAGTGGATAATTTATGCACGCCCATGTAACGGCGTTCAAACGCACTGGCACGCCTGCGTTTCCCTGTTCACTCCCCGTCACCATCGACAAATGGCACTTCCTGTCAATCACTCTGCGATGGGTCTGCGTAGTCACTTCGGTCGCAGTCCCGATCGCAGTGGCTTGTTTGCGCATGCGCAGTACGCAACAATCAGCTGATTGCATGCATATTAGCAACTGCGTTCCTTGCTGAATCAGGCCCTGAGTTAAGGCCCCCATACATCAGCAATCTGAAAACCACAATTGAACAATTTGAAGATTTGTTACCCGATCTTAAGGTGCATATCCACTAGCAGATAGTGGAACGACAGTACGATTACAACATTGTAATGGTACACTCGTTCCTCTTCCCCTGCAGTTCCTACACTGAACAATGGGTCATTCAGTGTAGGCACCCTCCCTCATCCCTGAACATGGTCAATCTGTCTTTATCGGCAGATTTACCGGCATGTTCAGGTGATGATGGATGTCGAAAACGAACAGTGGGAGCGCTTCAGTTTTGCATGATGCATGCACGATTAATGAGCGATTGAACAATTACGATGTCGTAATCATTCAAATGCTCTGTTTAATCATCTACTGGATACGCGGCTTAAGGATTTCCCAATCTACTGTAGCAATCTGCGCCCATACATTATAGATCTTTTTCAGGGATTTGCAGATCATTTTCAGCAAACACAGATCTGCCATTCTTGAAAGGCCCATCATTTTACAAGTAACGGTCTACAAATCTGCTGATCATGTCCATACACTAGCGATTTACAGCCCCAATCCATCTGTGACAACCAACATGTTGGACAATCTGATTGAACAATTCCAATCACTTTTTGGCTGCAATCTGCGATCTGTGAAGCCCATACATTGCAGATTTTTATACACAATCGATTGCAAATTGCAGAATTTCCACCATCGATTGCTGATGATGTATGGGGGGCCTATAGCATAAGTTGTAATTGTTTGCTAGACATGTCTATGCACAAGGGAATTCGCGCCGGAGCTGTCCAACTGCTGCATCCAGCACAATCCATGTAATTCCAAGCCAGTGCTGTAGGTGTCGCTGTGATATTCCCGCCCGGCTACTGTAAGTTACCGGCGGACTCGGCGAGCGAGGTGAAAGGTTGTGAAGATGGCGGCGGCCTTGATGGATGAGGACTTCGATAACGATGACTATTACTCGCTGTTAAACGTCAGGAGGGAGGTGAGCCGTCCTGCGGGAGACAGGCCGCTCTCTGCCGGGGTGTGTGGCTGGGAAGGGCAAGGAGAGGGCGGCCGGCTGGATAGTACGAGCCGGCATAGTGCGGTGACCCGGGAACTGTCACCTGGGTGACACGGGGCGCTGGTTGCATGTGGCCGGCCGGAGCCCTGCCCGTAATTTTCATCGAAGTGTGACCGCATCGCAGGGGCTCCGGCAGCGGATGTGCTGGTGTCATTACACGTGGGGAGTTCTGGGGTCACGGTGTAGGTCATAGACTGCCCCCGCCCAGTATGTATATCCGCCCCACTATACATGCCTCCCTGTCCCCTCCAATGTACAGCTCTCCTCCTGCCTCCAGTATACATCTCACACCAATATATAGATCATCACTGTTCCCTAAAATACACTGCCACCCAATATATATCATAGTTACCAATGTATCTCCCCCTGCCCCAATATAAATGTCCACACTGCCCCCCCCCCCACAATGCTCAATGTTCCAATATACAGCTCTCCCCTGTACCTCCTAATATACCGCTCTTCCAAGCCCCCCTAACATACACTCCCTGTCGCTCAATATATAGATCTCGGCTACCCCTTATAAACGTCTTTCCCCTGCTCCCTCAATACACTACCACAGTACACATCTATGCCCCCAATATACATCACTCTGCTGTTGTCCCACTCGCTTTATCCCAGCATGGAGCCCCACTTGCTTCATTCACCCCCTTATACTGGTTCATTCACTTAGGGGTCTATTTACTAAGCAGTGTTAGGAGACAGAGTGAAAAGTGATAAGGTGCCAGCCAATCAGCACCCAACTGTCATCTCACAGGCTGTTTGAAAAATTACAGGAGCTGATTGGCTGGTACCTTATCACTTTTCACTCTGTCTCCTAACACTGCTTAGTAAATAGACCCCTTAATTTCATCGTTCGTGTTTTTGCCACCCCGCTCCCTTCACCTCTGTATTCACCCCCCTGCTGCTCTGCTCACCTCATCACACCATTCACCTCCCTGCCGCTCCACTCCCTTCGTCTCTCCCACTGTTCACTCTGCTGCCGTTGTACTCGGTTTGTCTCTCCCACCGTTCAGCCCCCTGCTGCTTTACTAACCTTATCACACAATTTACCCCCATCCTACTCCACTCGCTTCGTCCCACCCACTTTTCACCCCTCTGCCATTCTGCTTGCTTCGTCCCACCCACCATTCACCTCTATGCTGCCCCACTTCTTTCCCCTCACCCACAATTCACCTTTCTCTCACCCACAATTCACCTCTGTCATCCCATTCACTTCCTCTCACCCGCCATTCATCATTTATTCCTCTTCCAACAGTAATTACTCCCCAATATTCATCCCTCTGTCACCCTACTTTATCCTAAAGGAGCATACACACTAGACGATATGCTCCCTGAACGGCATCGTCTAGTGTGTCCCTGGCAGGGTGTGCTCAGTGACGTTCATGACATTGAGCACACCCGCTGAACGATATCATTAACGATATCGTTCAGCACCGGGCTCTCTCCCCCATTCCCCAACATGCAGCAACCTGACAATATCGTCAGGCTGGCCTGCGTGTTTGTCAGATGAACGATAAAGACGAATGACCTGCGGGAACGAGCATCGATGGTCGTTCGTCGTTATCGTTCTTCGTGTAGGTGAAAAAATGGACGATTAAGTGAACGATAATGTTATCGTTCAGTCGTCCACTTTAATCGGCCAGTGTGTACGCACTTTAACAGTCACTCCTCTTCCTCCCCATGTCACTCACTTCACCTCTTTATCGAGCACAGATCACAGCATACAGTAAGTACCAAAGAATATCACACCACATACCGGCCAGTACAGATAACAGGTGCATGGGTTGGGCACCTTGCTGAAGCTAGCAGGAGTCTTGGCAGGTAGTTGATTTAGTACTCAATAATTCTGTACCCAACGAATGGGCGAGCAATCAAAGGGCCCGATTCATTACGGATCGTAACTGCGATTATGCATGCAGATGGCCGATTGTTGCGTACTGCGCATACATCACAGTGTGCATGTGCAAAGACTCCACTGCGATCACACAGATCCATTGCAGAGTGATGGACAGGAAGTGAGTGTTTGGGGGTGTTGATGGGGGGGGGGTCTGCAAAATGCAGGCGTGCCAGTTCATTTGAACGCCGTTACAGGGCGTGCATAAATTAGACACTGCGATGCCATATGCAGCTTGAGCTCTCACTGCGTACCGAAAGGTTAGCAATTTCTGAGTAAGGTCTGACATTGTGCGCGGGGCTCCGATCTTACCCCATGGTTTGCAGTCTTGCAAGGTATTACGGATGTGTGTAAGGAGAAGTGGACGTCCTTATCTTGGGCTGCAATGGCACAGCGATCGCAAACATCATATTTTTCGCAGTGGGACTGCGTGCGTGATGGCAGCTGCGATCCGTAATGAATCAGGCACAGAGTCGGCGTCGCAAAGGAGTGAAGCTTTGGTAACATGGAGGGTTCAAGGGAAGAACAAAGAGCCCAGCCCGTAAGATCCTACATACTAAGGGGAAGGGGTGAACTGGGAAAGACACACAGTGGAAGGTTTAAGGAGAAACTATTGCGTTACGGGCTGGTTGGTATGCTTAGATAAAAAGGTATACCCCCTCCCTCTCCACCTCTCATTGTACCCCACCTCTCTCACATTTTTCCTTCGTCCCCTGTCCCACCTCACTTCGCCACACCATCCACCATACTGACCCCTTACAGCTCTCTTCAACTTTGCAATCCTCCGCCGCCCCACCTCACTCCATTTACCCCTCAAGTCATCACTGTGGCTTTGCACATCAATCCTGTGCTGGCGTTTATACCCCTCCCCACTACTTCTGCTCTCTCCTCCTTTCATTCCTCTGCAAGAATTTTTTTTCATATTCTTCGATACTGGCATGTTAAGTACACTCTCTATATATGGCCTTTTAGTGGCACTGTATAGGGGTTGTTTATTTACACAGTTTAGTATTAGCAGATTGCCAGTAATTCTCGTGCTTGATCTGGTGTGATGTAGACCCCAGTGGTGATCACACTCTTCTCCCTAGAGAAACCAGGATTATGTGTCAAATGTCCGCCGCTGTAAGTAGTCTCTCCTGTAGTCCTGCTATTGTTGTTTCCTGTTAGCGCGGCCATTATATCGTACAAAGCCGCATCTGTACACTCCTACTTCTGCAATGGAGCTACAGCTACTTCCGGTCAGAACTATGAAGAAAACTCTCGGTAATGACTTAATTAATCGCGGCATTAGTACCATGGCCCAAAATGTTCTGTATGTTGCCAGTGGGCTCTATATTGTGGCACGAGGTTGTTATGTTAGTACAGATGTGTCCACATCTATCCTCTGTGCGCCACAAGTTGTGGTACACAACGTGCGAGCGTCGTGAAACTCTGTAGCGCCAGTGTCTTTTTGTGCGACTTCTTACCTTCAGTTGTATCCTATTCACATGGCGATGCGAACAGCAAGCACAAGCAGCTTCTGCTGATTACAATAATATGCGGCATGCCTATGTTCTGTGTGCGACTGCGTGTGTATCTGCATGCTAAATGTTACGTTACAGTGTCAGTGGCTTGGAAGGCTAGATGTATGTATACACATCTGTAATGAGGCTTTGCTGTGCTATGTATATAGTCTATGAAAACTTGTCACATACCCCTGATCCAATCATTTTACTTGACAGGTTCACTAATATTTATGAGACTGTAGCCTATTCGTCTGACCAGGAGCCAGTCATTTCATGAATAGAAGTCCGGCCTCATGTGATGTCGATGGTCTCTAATAAATTGATTGGTTCCAAACTCACTCCTCCCTCAAAATGGATACCTCCACCTTGTTTAGCTGACAGGTTCACTCAAGCACTCATTTACCACAATGTATGGCTAGGCAAATCCTGAGCTACGTAATGCACCTTAGCAACCCCAGCACGCCCCTGATTTTGTGCTCTGTGTGTGTGTGTGTGTGTGTGTGTGTGTGTGTGTGTGTGTATGTATGTGTATATATTAGGGGTGAGCGGGTTTGGATTTCTGAAATCCGAACCCCCCCGATCCGAGGCCGATCCGAGTCAGGCTCGACTTTTCCCGCCTGACTCGGATCTGAAATCGAGGCAAAACGTCATCATCCCGCCTTCCGGGTCTCGCGGGTTTTGGATCCTATATAAGGTACCCGCGTCGGCGCCATTTTCTCACTCGGCTGTGGACAGTGAAGAGGGAGGGTGGGAGTTAGGGCTGGCTAGGCTGTGCAGTGTAGTGTTGTGCTGTGCTGCGCTGTGCTGCTGTTGTCCATAGGGGCTGTGTCCACTACTTCAAAGTCCATAGGGGCTGGCTGGACTGTGTTGTGCAGTCAGTTGTCCATAGGGGCTGTGTCCACTCCAAAGTCCTGTGCAGTGTCCCAGTCCTAAAGGGGTGCTGTAGTGTTGTCCAGGGGGTGCTTTGTCCGTCAGGGGTGCTCCCCCCAAGTGCTAAAAAAAATAAATATTTTTTTGTGTTTGTGAATTGTGTGCGCAGTAGCCGCACATGCATCAACAAAGTAGTGCCAAGCGTGCGCCTGTGTCCCATAAGTAAAAGGCCGGCTGGCTTGTCCGTTAAAGGGTGCTGTAACCCCCAAAGTACACTCCAAACAAAATAAAAAAATATTTTCTGTGTTTGTGAATTGTGTGCACTGTGGCTGCACGTGCATCAACAAAGGAGCAGCACCAAGCGTGCGCCTGTGTCCCATAAGTGAAGAGCTGGCTGGCTCATTTCTTAAAGGGTGGTGTAACCCACAAAGTGCACTACTCCAGCAAAAATAAAAAAATATTTTCTGTGTTTGTGTGCGCCTTAGCCGCACGTATATATCAATATAACATAAATGGAGGACCAAACTTTCTCAGATAAAAATAAAATAGGGAAAGATCAAGAACCACTTCCTCCTAGTGCTGAAGCTGCTGCCACTAGTCATGACATAGACGATAACATGCCATCAACGTCGTCTGCCAAGGCCGATGCCCAATGTCATAGTAGAGGGCACATACAATCCCAAATGACAAAGTTCAGGAAAATGACCTTGAAAAAAACATTTAAATCATCTGAAGAGAAACGTAAACTTGCCAATATGCCATTTACGACACGGAGTGGTAAGGAACGGCTAAGGTCTTTCCCAATGTTCATGACTAGTGGTTCAGCTTCACATGACGATGGAAGCCCTCCTCCCGCTAAAAAAATCAAACGAGTTAAGCTGGCAAAAGCACAGCGAAGAACTGTGCGTTCTAAGAAGATATCACAAATCCCCAAGCAGAGTCCAAGTGTGGTGGCGGTTGCGATGCCTGACCTTCCCAGCACTGGACGGGAAGAGGTGGCTCTTTCCACCATTTGCACGCCCCCTGCAAGTGCTGAAAGGAGCACCCACAGTCCACTTGCTGATATGCAAATTGAAGATGTCACTGTTGAAGTACAACAGGATGAGGATACTGGTGTAGCTGGCACTGAGGAGGAAGTTGGCGAGGAGGATTCTGATGGTGATGTGGTTTGTTTAAATCAGGCTCCGAGGGAGACAGCTGTTGTCCGTGGGATGAAAAAGCTCATCACGGTCATGCCTGGGCAGAAGACCAAACATTCCACCTCTTTGGTCTGGCAATATTTCTATCCAAATCCGGACAACAACTGTGTTGCCATATGTACCATATGTAAAGGTGAAATAAGTAGGGGTAGGTACGTTAACCACCTAGGAACATTCTCCCTTATACGGCACCTGCAGCGCGTTCATAAAAAGTTACTGTCAAGTTCAGAAACTTTGGCTAAGACCGTAAGCAGTCCAGGGACACCTAAATCCCTTTTTCCTGTTTTATCCAAGGAATCGGTGGATGAGGAGGATGAGGACGACATCTTGCCTCCGTAGAGCCAGTTTGTGCAGGGACACATTAATTGCCAGCTTCTTTTGTGGGGGCCCAAACGAACCAATCTTTTCAGCCACAGTCATGTGGCAGACCCTGGCGCTGAAATGATTAGTTTGTTAAAGTGTGCATGTCCTATTTATACAACATAAGGGTGGGTAGGAGGGCCCAAGGACAATTCCATCTTGCACCTCTTTTTTTTCTTTGCAGTATGTAATGTTTGGGGCCTAGTGTTTCAAACTGCCATCCTGTCTGCCACTGCAGTGTCACTCCTAGATGGGCCACGTGTTTGTGCCGCCCACTCGTGTCGCTTAGCATAGTCATCCAGCTACCTTGGTGCAATCTTTTGGCCATAAAAACAATATTGTGAGGTGTTCAGAATAGACTGGAAATGAGTGGAAATGAAGGTTATTGAGGTTAATAATTGCATAGGAGCAGAAAAACCCACAAATTCTGTGATTTAAGCTGCTTTTATGCTTTTTAAAAAAAAATACAGATCCAAAACACAAAACCCAGAACCCAAAACACGGAAGGGTGGTTTTGGCAAAACCAATCCAGATCCAAAACACGAAGAAAGATCCAGATCCAAAACACAAAACGTCGCCGGTGCACACCCCTAGTGTGTGTGTGTGTGTATGTGTATATATATATATATATAATATATAATTTATTTGTGTGTGTATAATATATAGTACCTTGATTGTGGAAGATACCATTTAATGGCGGAAGCCTTATAGGAGTTCCCGCACGCTGGATCAGCTGTCCGCATTAGCTGGCGCCGTCTCTCTGACCCTGGAAGCGTTGTTCCAAGACTTGTTCCGATACAGAACCCAAACACTGTGTCTGTGTAGTGATGTGGGCTGACGGAGACATTGTTACACAGACACAGTGTGTTCAGGTGCGTATAGGAGCGAATTTTGGAGCAACGCTGCCAGGGCTAGAGATTGTGCCGGCTAGTGCTGACAGCTGATCCAGCGTGCCGGAACTCCTTATATGGCTTGTAATACGCAACTGAAACTTCGGTTGTTCTGTACTTGTGATTTTCACTACTTAAGTTTGCGGTTATGACTAATTTAACAATAGAGGGAGTAAAACAGAAGGACAGTATACTATATAAGGAAGCACTGCATAGTGAAATGTTGGCACAGTCTAATTATTATTATTATTATCATTATTTATATGGTGCCACAAATGTTCCACGGCGCCTTACTTTAGTGCAGTCATCCCGAGTCATACTGCAAGTAGCACCTGGACATGTCCGTTGGAGCTCGTGCTCCCGGTACCAACGGGGGTGGAGGGTGCCCCCCAGACCGTGCCTTTGCCGTGCTGCTGTGTAGGGTGTGTAGTGAGTGTCGGGGAGGGAGCTGCATCATTGCTGTAGCTGTGTGCGCGGAGGGAATCTCTGATTTTTAGTTACTGCTCTGTCTTGCTGGTACTTATTATCTTCCACAAACTTTTATTGCACTTTCGTGTTCCCCACATTTTGTACCCTAACTCCACCATGTGCCAGCTCCACGGGCAGTGGAAGCAATAGGTGCTGCTGTCCTTCGCTGCTATTCTGGCTTCCCATTGTCGATATGGTTACTTGCAGCCTGATGCTGTGTATATGTGTGTTACCCTCCTGTGTGCAGGAAGTACATGTCCTTAGTACACAGGGGGAAGGGGGTGGTAGCCTGAAGCTTTGCCTAGGGTGTAGAGAGAGCTTGCACCGGCTCTGGGGAGCAGACTGGTAGGATGTTGGTGCTGGGGGAGCAGATTGGTAGGATGTTGGTGCTGGGGGAGCAGACTGGTAGGATGTGGGTGCTGGGGGAGCAGACTGGTAGGATGTGGGTGCTGGAGGAGCAGACTGGTAGGATGTTGGTGCTGGAGGAGCAGACTGGTAGGATGTTGGTGCTGGAGGAGCAGACTGGTAGGATGTTGGTGTTGGGGAAGCAGACTGGTAGGATGTTGGTGTTGGGGAAGCAGACTGGTAGGATGTGGGTGCTGGGGGAGCAGACTGGTAGGATGTTGGTGATGGGGGAGCAGACTGGTAGGATGTTGGTGATGGGGGAGCAGACTGGTAGGATGTTGGTGATGGGGGAGCAGACTGGTAGGATGTTGGTGATGGGGAGCAGACTGGTAGGATGTGGGTGCTGGGGGAGCAGACTGGTAGGATGTTGGTGCTGGGGGAGCAGACTGGTAGGATGTGGTTGCTGGGGAAGCAGACTGGTAGGATGTGGTTGCTGGGGAAGCAGACTGGTAGGATGTGGTTGCTGGGGAAGCAGACTGGTAGGATGTGGTTGCTGGGGAAGCAGACTGGTAGGATGTGGTTGCTGGGGAAGCAGACTGGTAGGATGTTGGTGCTGGGGGAGCAGACTGGTAGGATGTTGGTGCTGGGGGAGCAGACTGGTAGGATGTTGGTGCTGGGGGAGCAGACTGGTAGGATGTTGGTGCTGGGGGAGCAGACTGGTAGGATGTTGGTGCTGGAGGAGCAGACTGGTAGGATGTTGGTGCTGGAGGAGCAGACTGGTAGGATGTGGGTGCTGGGGGAGCAGACTGGTAGGATGTGGGTGCTGGGGGAGCAGACTGGTAGGATGTGGGTGCTGGATAGGCCCCTTAACAGTCCAGGCTTTGAGGATAGCCATATTTGAGCACAGGAGTTTTAATTAGTACCTCGGTTATTTTGATTTAACCATCTTTGCTCAAGCCTGGATATCACTAAAACCTGGACTGTTAGTGTGCCTTGAGGACCGAGGTTGGGAAACACTGTGCTAGAAGGTGGGGACAGAAAAAACTACACAGCGGGAACACACAGTAATTGTAACATAGTTATGTGGTCTGCATCTGTATAATGTGCATCTTTCATTAGCAAAACTATCTTTTGACCTGTTTGACAGTGTCAGGTAGCAGCACTATTTCTGCAGGGTCTACGTTTACATATTTAAATATACAGAGCCTTTCATGTACGCTTTACAGTCCTGTAAATATAAACGGTTAATTAGTTTGATTGCGGACGAGCAACAGGCCTCCGGCGTGGCGTGGAGGGGAGCTCACACCGCTGTTGTGGCACTGTGACATTGTTGGTGAGGCTCGTGACCTTGTTTTTGGCAGAAAGGTGCAAACTGCTTCTGCAACAGAATGTGCTTCCCATGTCAATCAATACACAATAATACCATGCTGTCAGTGAGGCTATTACGCGAGCCCTTAGATAAAGCCATTTCTGATCTATGAGAATGACACCCTACTACTGCCTGCGTTAACTGTTGCATCGACCAGAGAGTTTTATTTGCAGCATTGCTGAAAGTTGCACTAAAACCATAGCAACCAATCGGCAATTAGCTTTGTTCAGTGCATGCAAATGTCTGATTGGTTGCTGGTGGTGTAATGCAGGTTAGCACGTTTGAGCAGTGTTTGTAAAAGACCCTTAATGTAATGATAATGAAAGAACAACATTTTAAGTTTACTAATTTTTCTTTTATTCTTAAGTAAATGTTTAATCATTTGCATAAATTATGCATAACAAGGGTATTTGCTTAATTGAACTGAAAGAACTGAACCCAAAATCTATGAAGCATTCAGTGCTCCTCTCCCTACAGATAATCTATAACACAGGTGAACACATGGTGAACTCTATTCCGATACTTAAACTATACATTTTGGGTGGAGTTCTATAGAAACATGGATAGGGGCTGCCATGTGCTTTCTCAGCCACGATAAATATATGAACACAGTACTTGGCTTTACATTGTCATGAAAAATGTAAGCGTTCTATACCCATATTAACCCCACTGATTTATTAGGGCTGGTGACGCCACTGTGGTACAGGGCACAAAGTTATAGTCTGAATTCTTTTGGAATTTTTGGTTCGGCACAGAAAATGTCTGCCTCCAATGTGATTTAGGTTATGGATACACTTACATGTAATATAGGGCCTGATTCAGAGCCACTCGTAAGCGGCAGCTCGTTCGCTCCGAGCGATGTTTGCCCAACTGCGCATGCGTACGGATCGTTATACGCATGCGCGAACCAGTCAGTGCGGTCGAAATTCATGTGTTCGCAAAATAGCGAATGCCTGCTAATTTGAGTGACAGAATGAGGCGTATGTGGGTGGTAACAGGGGAAGGCGCTTGAAAACGGGGAGTGGAAATCCGATCGCAGGCGTGCTTAAAGGTCAAAACGGGCGTTTTAAGGGAGTGCATAATTAATCCAGCAGCGTCATTGACCACGTCACTTGGTTTTTTTAACTCAGAACTGCTCGCAAAATAGTGGTTGAAAAAACCAACCACAAGAATAGCGAGCAGTTCATACGCTGGTCGATGTACTCGATTAATCTAATAAATAGCGGACATGACGTATGGTACGAGCGGCCAGGGGGCGTATTTTTCAAATTTACGTTCGCATGTTTTGCTCGCTCGTTCAGACTTAGAGGCGTGAACAGACCGCAAAGTGCGAACGGTTCATTTGAATAGCCACCCCTTTTTAGAAAACAAATGACCGCAAATAGCGAGCGGCTCTGAATGAGGGCCATAGTGTTCATTCTAGCACTGTACACCTGTCACAACCCGTGCAGTTCCTCTTTCCTGCCTGGGGTATCGCTCTCTGGTCTGGTGCTTCTAGCACCCTCAGCTGATGCAACAACCTGCTGAGCTACAGTCCAGAGTGTGCTAGAAGCACCAGAGCGGAGAGCAACACCCCAGGCAGGAAAGAGGAACTGCACGGGTTGTGATGGGTTCCAGAAAGGACACTAATAGTGTTCACTCTAGCTCCGGTGACAGGCAGGGTGCAGGAGCTAGAGAGGACACTTCCGCGCGTGCCTGAAAAGGGGGCGTGTCTAAGACACGTCCCCTTTTCATCACTCTTGGGGGTTTGCCATGCAGCCCTCAAGCGCTGCCGACAGGTAGAATAGATACCGGGCACATACACCCAGCGTCTATTCACCGGTGGTGACCGGGTCACCACGCATTTTCCCACCCGCGGGACACTGCGACCCGTGGGTGAAGACGGCACCCGCAGGCTGTCTTAGCAAGGCGGTGAGGGCATGGCGCTTTTTGCCCTTCAGAAGGAGGGCAGGGCGCAGCGCCCCACTGAAACAGCCTAGCGGGAACGCTAACTATTAAATACAGTATATCCAGGCAGATAGGATTTGATATGGTAGTATAGGAAATGAATTTGACCTCCTGCCTATATTCGAGATTGTGTAAGGCTGGGTACACACCTGGGTGACTTCTCCGCCCCACCAAGGGGTCCGCTGGCCGGTTGGAAAGCCAATACACACTTACCAATCTGCAGCTTTATGTGACATCACACCTGGGCGGGTATTTAAATTTGTCCACCCAGTTGAGATGTCAGTGTCTGTGGTCCCTGCAGCCAGTGCACAGGTGCTCGGCAGGTCTCCCTTACAGCCAGATGCGCTAATATATCTGCAAGATATATTGGCAACGGATGTGCTGCAGTGTATGTGAACATATTGTCTGTACACACGGACAGATGCACTATGCGATATGTTGTCCGTAAGGCATGCTGTGTCTACCCAGCATAAGTTTATTGGCTTACGTGGAAGTGATGGGTTATTGCATGCGTTCAATTTCCACTGCAGTCTAAATGGTTTTCCATGATTGGATCTGTGCACATGTATTAACCACCTGAACGGTGGCAGTGGTGCCAAATTCTTTTTTCACCCCATGGCGCATACCATACTTCTAAGTGGCCCATTTTGCGTCTTTTGTACAGATTACGGAACATTTATAAAAACTGAAGAAAATAAAAAATATAGTTGTTCTACGTCACTGTTGAGGTGCCCACACATATAGCGATGTGCACACGATCAGCCGATGTGCACGATTTCCCTTGAAACTCTTCCCCGGCAGCTCTGCACACGATGAGCCAATGTGTATGATTTGTGTACGATTTCCCTTGAAACTCTCCCCGGCAGCTCTGCACACGATTTGGTGTCCAATCTTCATACGATCTCTCCAGCATCCAGACTGTCACAGTGCATCGCGTCCTAGATTGTCAGATCTGCCCTACTGCACGGCAGATCTGACGATGTGATGTGCGACCAGCGGGGACGCTCATGGCATCGTGATCGTGAGTGGGGACTCACGATTTACTCAAGATTTGGCCATATTTTACACGATTTGTCGTCACGATTCGTCAAAATCGGCCAAATTGTGTAAAATGTGTGTGGGGCCAGCTTTACAGTCTATCCGCAAGTTCCATAAATGTCTCTACCATGTCCGGCAAAAAGTGTGGTTCTAAACCCCACCACCAGCCTTAGCAATCAGCACGTTTTAGTTTCCTGGCTGAGACATTGCAAGGGATGAATGTGTCTTTGACTCTCCTGATATTCTGTCCTAACGCTGAGCGCATGCAATGACCCAAAGCAGCTGCAATGTCCGATAATGTCCCTTTTAACATGAATAAGATTCTTATAGGGCATGGTGGAGGATCTTGCGGGTTGGTAGATGATGACGGTCATCCGGAATGTACAATACAGTATGTGCAGCGAGGACAGAAATCGGGCACTCCTGGAATTGCAGTAAAACGGACTGCATTGTTTATTAGTATAGAAAGGGATGCAAAGGCGGGATGATACAAAGGGCAAACCGCACTTCCTCTCCCATCAATGATAAAACGCAATGTAGCTGAAACACACTAAAGTAAACAGTCCGTGAGAACTGTAAAAAGGCAATAAATATCGCTGTAGAGAATGTGCAATGTATAATAACTGCATGGGTGGTTGTGCAGATTAGTACCGATCCAATCAATGTCTTGTTAACCAGATCCTGACATGGATGAAAAACCGTCTGCGTATAAATACAAATACGTTTGGCAGCAGTTCGTTATAGTGTGATAAATGTGGGACGTAGACAGAGAGGTTATCTCTCTCAAAAAAAAATACACAACGTCGATGCTGATCGGGGTACGTAGGCAAACAGGAGGAGCCGCTGAACGCTCAGAGGTCACATCATCTCATCCCGACAATATAACCCCATGTCATTACGCATATTTAAACAATGGAGAAGATAAAGGCCTGCGTGTTGTTATTTTCCAACCGAATAGGTCCAAGGAAGTCACCTGGCCGCTCAGTCCGACCAGCAAACAGCAGAATTGTATTCAGTTTGGCTACCTAGGATTGCGCCCAAATTTGATCAGTGAAATTGTCACCCGGATCCTAAATAGATAGCTTAGTGAGGTGCTGAAAGGCAGTGTGGGGTGCACATGGAAATGCTGTTGCTTCAAAAAGCTGTTTGTACGTAGGCAGAGACATTGCCCACTGGCATAACAATCGGTTGGGCAGAGCAAGCAATTATTAACGATCTTCCGATTTGGAATGGAGTCGGAGTTGCCTTGAACACACACTCCAACAGGGGAGCAAAGATGTGAAGGCCAAACGTGTCTGTTTCTCTCTAGGCTTTAAAATTAGTTTTGTATTAAATTGATGTGTCCGTTGGGATTGCGTTTGTGTCCGTATGCGGCAGGCCTGTTGTTTGTCAATGTGGAACGCTTTTGAGAAAAATAGGAACTTTGGGCCTGATTCAGAGCCGCTCGAACGATGTGTATGCAAATTGCACAGCAACGCATTAGCACGCCCAGTATTTCTTCGAGCGCGATCACATAGTGTATGCAGACGCCCACCAGCCTGTCTTAAGATGCCCACTTGTGCATGTCATGTCCAGGAAGTGTATGCAACCATCGGTACATCGGATGCCATCGCAGCGCTTGAGGTTGACCATACCCTGCCGCAAGCCCCTCGAGCACTTCAGTGTAAGAACCAGCCAGGTGACGTGTACTATGACGCTGTCTTATAATTATAATGCACACCACTAAAACGCCATTGAGATGCTCATGCATGCCTGTGTTTGCACCTCCACTCCCCCGTTTTTAATGGCCAGCCCCTGTTACCACCTACAAACGGCTTCTCCTGTCACTCACTCTGCTGGGCTGTCTATGCGCAGCGAGCGAATGCTTTGTGAACTTTCGCTAAGGTATACGCATGTGCACAATGCATACACACTGCATACCATCGGCAGCAGCGAGAGTATGCATCTTAGCGAGCGTGTCTGAATGAGCGCCTTTATTCCTTGGGAGTAATTACTGATCACTTGGCCTTTTTTAAATCTTGTCTGTTGACAATTTCCCGGCAACTGTCAGTGTTTTCTAGTAGCTATAAATAAAGGAATTCTTGTTGCCAATCTTATGCGTTTGGAGACGTAAAGGGAATTGACAGAAGCACACAGGAAGGTCAAGCGAAAAAATAGGTTCTATACATCATGGGCAGGAAAAATAATGCAAACTTAAGGCATAATGAAGCCTCAGATACAATGTCTCAACACTGCATATTCAAACTTGTCTTGGTATTGACGAATATATTTCTACCATCCTACTTTTTTTGGGGGGGTGGTGAGGGGGGGCCGAAATACATACGTTTGGCTGACTGGTGACAGGTGTTGATATAATATCTCAGCGAATTGAGCCAGGAATATCAATAGGTTGTAATTTAACGTGAAAAGTACTGAGGTCAACATAAAGAGAAGTCTTTCACTGTGACAGACGAGAATAAGTCAAAATGAATAAAACATGGCGAGGATGAGAGGATAGGATCTGTCCCTCTGCCAGATGTGCCCTGTGGGCCTGTACTTCAGATGTGCCCTTCTTGGAGTTGGTTTTAAAGCTGAAGAATAAAGAGGGGCCCTTAGTTTATCTGAATATAGACTTTTGATGTCTGCTTTATATGCTTCCGAGCAGCCACAGTTGAAAATCCCCACTGACCACACAGACGTACTCCACCCAATACTGATGCCCTGCCGGCCTTGAGATATTCGGTGATCGTTGTCATCTTAAAGCGGAACAACAACATTATTAAATGGCTTCATTTAAAGTGCATCCAGCTCCCCGATTTAGCATCTGATTCAGTGGTGCATTGCCAACGAATTATTACTGTAGCGTGCTGGCCAATGAGTGCAAGCAACACACCGCAGGAATGCTATGACCCTGCACACAGTTGGAAGACTGTAATTCGGTCCTTACAGGGAATTCCACCATCCGGCTGGTGCTACATGTATTCCAGTATCTTCTACCTCTCTCACTTCAGGCTTTGCAGCCACGTATTTACATAATGAGGCTCACTTGTTTATGTTGCCCTGGGATACAGTCTTGCATCAGAAAGAATTATGGGCCTGATTCAGAGCCGGACGCTCGTTCTAAAAAAAGGGGCTGGATATTTAAATTGAGCGCTCGCTCTTTGCGGTGTGTTGACGCCTCTATGTCTGAGCGAGTATACGAAAAATGCGCTCGCTATTTTGTAAAGACGCCCCTTTGCCGTTCGCATCCTACGTCATCTCCGTTATTTATTAGATTAACTGGGATCATCGAAAAGGCATCTGAACTGCTCGCAGTGCTTGTGGTAGGTTTTTCTTACCGCTATCACTGCGAGCAGTTCAGGCTAAAAGACAACCAAGTGACGTGGTCGATGACGCTTCTTTACTAATTATGCACTCCCATTAAACGCCCTTTTGACCGTTTGGCACGCCTGCGTTCGGATCTCCACTCCCCCGTTTTCAAGCACCTTCCCCTGTTACCACCCACAAACGCCTCATTCTGTCAATCAAATTAGCAGCCCCTCACTGTTTTACGAGCGCACGATTTCCGACCGCAATGACTGTTTTGCGCATGCGCATTACGACCCTTATGCATGCGCAGTTGTGCGAATATCGCTCAGAGCAAACGAGCGGCTCTGAATCAGGCCCTGTGTCCGATGAGGCTATGTGCTGTATACAGTGACTCACCATAAGAACATTAATAATGTTTCCTTTTATATAAAGACATGGCTGAAAGACACAGAAAAGTGGCATAACGTGTATTTAATAGTACTTTTTGGGAGGAGCAAACCTACAAGAAAATAAATGAGTCTTATATTTGAAGTCTCGCAGTGTCCTTATATGTCAGAGCATATGCGAGTGATCATGCATGGCAAGGCATCCCCTTCCTCGCTATAAAGACATACCCGCTTTACTTTCATGATTGCATAAACCAGGGGTGTGGAACCTTTTTTTCTGCCGAGGGCCATTTTGATATATATAACATTATTCGTGGGCCTGGTGATGTCATACAGGGGCGGGGCCACAATCGCCGGTGATTACAGCAGTGCCTGGAGCATCCTGAGGATGCTCCGGGGAGCTGTAAGGGCAGCAGCGTGACTGTCTGAAGCGCCCTAAGGACGCTCCAGGCGGCACTGCTGCATAGAGTCTGGCTGCCATTCTAGGCGCCCTGCTAGCCGGATGAGGCTAGCAGAAAAAAGCTCAGAGGGCCAGACCAAATGTTCCCGGGGGCCTTATACAGCCCCTGGGCCGGAGGTTCCCCCATCCCTGGTATAAACCCTATAAATATAAGGAGGTACGTGTAGAGTAGTGTTCTTGACTCAGGGTGCTCTGTGGCTTCTGCAAGTTATCATTTACTAAAGTGTTGTCGTCTTTATCCATGCATAATCTACTATCCTTCTACCGCCTTTGCCATAATGCCTTTGCCATGAAAGGTGTGCTTTTTCAGTGTTTATTACACGTCACCGAATGTTGGCGTCCGTCCGGCACATGATGGTGAGACGGTCGATGGCTGTGCTCTGTGCACTGTCAGAATGAAGCTGCTTTCTGCTGAAAAACTACCTGGAGGGAAGAAGTATGTACAGTATATCACTCCACACCATTAGTACCAGCACTGTGGCAGGAGTCGGTCATTCGCTGGTTTAACCCATGCATGCCCTTGAACTGCAGATGTTTCTGCTTGTGTGGGTTGTAGCATAGTGTGTAAGTTATTTTGTAGTCAGTCTTTATCTTCGGAGTTTCTTTTGAACAACAAATAAAATCTGCATAAAAGTGTAAAATTAATTATAGGACTTAGTCAGCCTTGGTTTACTGAAACGCACTTATTTTCCAGTATTTTGGTGCCTATGAGACCTATGTACTAAGCTTTGACGGGAGCGAAGTACCAACCAATCAGCTCCTAACTGTCACTTTTACAGGCTGTGTTTGAAATATGACAGGAGCTTGGTTGGTTGGTACGTTATCTCTCTCTCCAAGGCTTCGTGCATAGACCCCTATGTTCTCTGTGTATGGAGTGGTGGGCTAATAGTGTGCCTCCTTGTTTCCACACAGCTGGCTGGATATAGGACTCAGCTACTGAATAGTTAAATGGAAAGGACTGTGGGGCCTTATTTGCACATTACGGGCTATATGCAGACTTACGCAAATAGACCGCAGTTGCATTCACGGAAGAAAACCGCATTGCAAAAATATAGTTCTGTGCACTAGGTAACAGAGTTGGATGCGTCTTGTGGTGCACTGTGTGCCTACGCTTATGTCCAGCCCTGCACTGCCTGCAGTTGCCTACGTGAGAGTGCCCCATTACAGCCTGGTTACGCCTCTTCAGTTGCACGTTCAGATGCGCTTGAAATATGCACGACTCTGCGTCACCACAACTGTACTTACATTTGTTTCTGCAGCATGTACAGTGCAAAAACAGGCAAGATATACTCGTCAAACAAGTTTATGTTCAATTCTGCATCAAGCCCTGAAAATAATGTTCTTGCTCTTTTGGAGTGGTGGTTGGCAATCAGACAGACGTCAGTGAATTTGATGTGTGCGGTGTGTATAGTAGAATTATCCCCAGGGTACATTACTTTCCCATACAGTAGGTCAGGTATGTTAGATACCCTCAAATAGGAAGTGCATATAACTAAATAATGCATTTTAGTTTATCATGTCATTTTCACATATAGATCCTATGGAGGGGAATCAATGACTGGCAATGTGCCGCCAGACATTGCCGCGATGCCGGACTGCGTACATAACTGGTAATTACGGTAGCCTATACATAGCAAGTTTTCCTACGCTCCTCTACAGGGTGCGAAGCAAAACTTGCAGTGAAGAAGGACACTGTTTGGCATACTGGCAAATCCGCATCGATTGCCAAGAATTCTATCCCACCCCCCCCCCCCCCCAAATGTGTCTGAGATATTTAACCATTTGAAAACAGTTGACATATCCATTAAAGTGGTTATAACATACTTCACAGACCTATAATCTTTATATTCTGGAAGTATACAGTGATTCTGATTTATATGCTGTTTGTAGACTGCAGGCACGCTTTAACGCTGTGGACACTCTAATATCTGCATGTACTGTGGCATTGTTGTGTTAGTGTTTGTAGTGTCTATGAGGGTGAGCATAGTGTCACCACTGATGTTAGTAATGTAACGTCTTTGTTATGTAGTAGTGACTCGTGTACACAGACGCGCTTCACACACTGGCAGAACTTATGATCTTATATTTTTGGCCTGAGGCTTGGAGAGATAAAGTGACTCGCCCAAGGTTACTGTGAAAGCGAGTTGGCTGTCCGTGGTCTTGTCTCCCTGTCGCAGCCAGTGCTCTTATTGCATTGTCACTCCTGTCTGTGTCAGTTTTTTCCATGATTTATATTTTGGCTCAGTAACTCCTGATCGGTGCTGAATTGAGAACCCGCAGCTGAAAATAACTGGTGTATCCCCGACAGGCTGCCCGTTCCCCAAAGTCTTTATTATTGATGGTAGATGGGTTTCCTTTAAGCAGTAATATATATATATATATATATATATATATATATATATATATATAGTGCGCAGAGAGAGCGCCTATCCAGTAAATAAGTTTGTGAGACACACACTCATCTGTGGATTCTATTAACACATCCCAATTATTCTATCCCCACAGGAATTGGAAGGGTGTGGTATGCCAGACCAACAATGTAAAGATCGACAGTCAATAGGTCGACACCAGATTGTTGACAGGTGCAAAATGTCAACTGACAAAAGGTCGACGTTTTTTTTTTTTTGTCATTTTACTTTAAAGCTGCATACACACACAACGATTTTTTGAACAATATCGTTTAACGATAATCGTTGGAAAAAATCGTTCACTTTCTGAGTCAAACGATGGACGATAATCGTTCATGCGCGTTCACGCTTGTAGTTTGTAGTTCAGTCAGACTTGTCAACTCAACGATTTTCATTAAGGGAATATGCAAAAATCGTTTGTAGTTCAAAAAAATCGTTCATTACACTTTAAAAAATGACAGATAATCATTGGTAACAAAATCGTTGTGTGTGTATGCAGCTTAACCCTCCCCCTTGTGTGGACATTTTAACCATGTCGACCATCTGGTGTCGACATATTGACTGTCGACCTTTACATTGTTGATCTCCTACCAAGATACCTATTTGGTAAGGTGAATTGATTATTTTTAGGCTGCTTAACCTTTAAATCGATAGTTTTTTTTACATGACTTTAAGATTTGGAACATGAAAAGCAACATAGGCCGGGGCCATGGTGCAGTACCTTGTCGGCTTACCCGTGCCTAGTGCCTGCTTGTTATGGTACTGTGCTGAGTGCATTTCCCGTGTAGTGTTTGTCCTGCCCCAAGAGCCGGGTATAATTTGTCAGCAGTGGAGCAGGGACAAATGATGACCGACCAAGTCTAGCCTTGTTCCTTGCATGCCAGCTGACTAATGCTGATGGGTTTATTTTCTGAGTTGCAGCAAATGGTGCCACTTATCTCTGTCCCAACAACTCAGTCATTTTAATGCTGGCGCTGATACTTGACATTCATCAGAGTTTGTGTTTGCAAAGAGTTACAGAGTTTGCTGTGGTATGTGTGTGTGTGTGTGTGTGTGTGTGTGTGTGTGTGTGTGCATATATAAATATATATAATGTGTGTATATTTGCCCCACTGCTCCATGGGAGGTTTCTATCCTCCCTGAGCTCGCCTTAGGACCCTGCTTTACGGTTTGACAGTTGTACCGCCCCAGCCAAACTCCCCACCTGCCACTATTGTGTGTGTGTGTATGTGTGTGTGTATATATATATATATATATATATATATCTATATATATTTATTTATATATTACACACACACGTCTCCCTCACACACTTGCAGCTTTCATTTTGTGGAATGTTCTCACCTCTCAGGAGTCATATGGGGAAGCTGTGACTATGCATTGGTGTATTGTGATTTACCCTGGTGAGTGCAAGGTCATGTTACTTCCTCCTACTTATTAATGTTGTATTCTGGATCTCACAGCTGTTTATATGTAACAATATAGGCCCCGATTCAGCAGCGATCATAATTGCAACTATGTACACAGATTGAGCGATTGTCAGCCATTGCATATGCACTGCGTGTGTGCGGCGGTCACACTACGATCACGTACGCAGACCGGAATCCATGGCAGAGCGAGTGACAGGTCGTGGTTGAGAAATTCAGGCGTGCCTGCGTGCATAAAGATTGCCTACGCAGCTTGAGAGCCTTCTGTGTGCGACGAGATTTGCAATTGGTGCGAGGGGTCAGACCTGCTGTAATTGTGTGTGACGGGCCGATGTGCTCCGCTGCTACCGATGTACACGCAGGACTGCGAGGTATTATGGATGTGAGAGAACAGTAGTGGGCGTCTCTATACAGGCTGAGCTGTGGCAAGCATTAGCTTGTTTTCGCAGCTGCATTGCCTGCGATTACACAGCTGCAATTGCGATCCGAGCGCAAGACAATGGAGTACCTGTTATTTCCTCTTCCAAAGGGTTTCTGGTGTCACTTTGGCTAAAAATAAACAGTGTACCGTTAACTATTGTAAGAATGAAAGTATATTTAAAATACAGTTCAATTAGATGCAAGGGGGGCAGCGCTGTAATTAGGAGAAGCAGATCAGTATCTTGGGTTCAGCCCTGTGACAGCACTTTGCAAAAACGTAACAAATCGCCCGAGGTACAGACCATCCCCGGACACACAAGAGTTAACGCACACCCGCGGCGGATCCTCTGCCACGCTGGAATTTGTTGCTTCTCTGTAAATTGGAGCAACCAGGATGGAAATGTAAATTATTATCATTGTCTTTTCATTACCAAGTACAAGACAAAAAAAAAAAATCTATTTAAAATAAGGATTTTGTATATTTATTTATCGTTTTTTTTTTTTTAACTTCTTTTCCGCCACTGCTGGGAAAGCTGAATTGGTGGGAAATGGTGCTTCAAAGGCAGAATTTGTGGGAAATGATAGTGAAGTTTATGAATGTTGAAAGCAATTTTAGATCTGAAGGTATGATGAAGCCGAAAGTAATCCATTTTTATGTATTTGGCTGTACTTTCTGCTGCTTTCTGGAAAGCCGTGCGCGCATGAAGAAATAAGTAATGTATCTTTACAGCTGGTATCTTTTGTGCGTTGATTGAGAGGGGGAGAAACAAAAAGGAAGTTTCTCTGTAAGGAAGCCGCTGTACAGGCATGTCAGGAGGACAACGCACCTTCGGAGCAGCGGAGTGTACTGTAATAAGAGCTCTTTGTGCTGTTGATGAATACATCAGAAGAGTTGTTGAAAGGCCAAAGAGAAATTATTCATGTGCAAAGATCAATTTTTTTTTTCCTTTACCATTCTGTTTACCACTAAGAGACAGCAGTATAACCAATAAAGCGTCTGGTAACATCCGTGTGATGTATCCGAGGTGAGGAGCGAACAGTGTCGAGGCAGCAGCTCTACATGATATTTAAATAATTGATAGCCCAGCTAGAAGAAACAGCTAAGATACTACAATGGGTTGTGTTCCATATTTCAAGATTCGGGTTTAGGACCAGATTCACTAAGCAAGCGTTGCCTAGCACCCAGCCGAGATCAAAGGGGTTCCTGCTATTGACCGTCACACAGTTACCGTCCAGGCTGGCCTGTCCTGATTAAATAGTGATTGGAAGGCCGAGCTGGGTAAAGAGTCTTCGCTTCACATGTGGGCACATTTAATGGCCCTCTAGCCTCATTTGTTCCTTATGTGTGTTATGGTGCAGGAAAGTGAACGTGAAATACTGTCTGTTTTCTTGTTCTTTCGTGGGGGGGACGAGGACCGTTCCGTGGGAGGTAGTTTGTGGGCGCACAGCTGTCGGGCCAGGAGGAGGCTCACAGTGCCCCAGTCTGCTCCTTTTTATTCTCCCCTCTAGACTGATGTCCAATAAGAAAATAAAGTCATTGCGCCTGCACTGGATTAGGGTAGGGGTGCAGAGACTAGCCCTAATTTTCTAGTATTCCTATAACTAGAAAGAGGCTTTTATGTTAAAGAATAATTGAGATGCTTCAAAGAGGCTGTCACAGGCGCATCATAGTATCTGCAGTAAGTCTTTCTGTACAAAGGCATATATACTATACGGCTTAGTAAATAGACCCCTTAGTGTTCTTTCTAACACCCTGCACCTGTTGCAACCCCGTGCAGTTCCTCTTTCCTGCCTGGGGTGTCGCTGTCTGCTCTGGTGCTTCTAATACACTCAGCTGATGCAACAAACTGCTGAGATACAGACCAGAGTGTGGTAGAAGCGTAGGAGCAGAGTGTGACACCCCAGGCAGGGAAGAGGAACTAATGCCGCCACCGTGACCATTGCTCTGCCCAGATGGTCAACATCACGTAGCAGCAGCATGAGCTGTCCCTGCAGCAGGGTTAAAGAGCTGCTGGCAGCGACAGACGGGCCCATTTATCAATAAATATTTGCGGCTTATTCTCCAATCGAAACACCCATTTTCGGGAGGTAAGCACAAGTATTTAGTACCCCCCCAGATACCGGCTGTGATCCCACCGGCAGCCGCAACCCCCTTAGAGATTTCTATACGCTGCCATATTTACCAATCTCCGGAATACAAGGTCGGCAAATGTGAAGATGGGCTACACGTCGCATAACTATCCGGGAGAGGGTTCCCTCCCCCCGGCAATGGTTGGGGCGCTTGTGTGGTCAGTAGACCGCGCATGCGCTGGAGTCCCCGGCACAGGGTTGAAGAGACCACTCATGCGGTCACTTCACTCCCAGCACATCATAAGGATGGGCTCCTTTTTCCGGAGCACCTGTCCCCCTGCATGTGCTTTTTGATGCATCCGGGCGGTATGATCGCATTCTGCAATCCGATCATAGGTGCCAATATCGTGCCCCAGATCACATTGCAAATGTGATCACTAATAATTGGGCCCCAGAGTGAGAGAGCAGCAGGAAGTGAGACATGCCATCTGGTCAAAGTCCTGACTGCGGGAAAGTCCCACAAAAATGGGCCAGCATCCAATCCTATGTATGAGTTGTATTGAGAGCACCACTGATGGCAAATTTTCTCTAGTTTATCAAAATGGGCCTGTTGCCTCCAGAATGAGGACAGTGAGCAGACAGTGCTGAGCTCTCCTACCTGTTCTTGCAGCTGTAACTACTTCCAGCATTGGTGCAATTTCCTAGACTTTAAATTTTCTATTGTTTGTAATAAATCGAGTGTATTTTTCAGAGGTTGCCAACCTTCCACGTTAGATCCTGGTGAATGGAGAGACAGAATATTTGCTCAGCACACTAAATGCACTGTGCGGAGGGCACAGGGTCACTTCCAAAGCTTCTCAAAGCACAAGGTGCCGGAGGACACGTTTTACATTTATATGTTTCAGAGGCAAAAATGACTCTCGCTCCCCCTTGTGTGCATTGTTAGAATACACATCCCTCTCGGACATTTACTGCACGTCCATATACCACTATATAGAACACATTGTATGTCACTTGGAATATAGATGTTCATTATTGTATCTAACGAAATTGGTTTATGTACTGAGGCAGCCTGGGTAACACAGATAAAATATTTGGAAATTGTAACAATTTTTTTTTTTCTGCAACTCTTAATGATAATTCAAAACCATTTAAAATTCTCAAAATGTAGAATAAGAATTTATTTACAATGCTTTTTAAGTATTAGGGACATTATTATAATGGACTTCATTTACAAATGATTTGTTTATCTGGTAAAACCAGCATACATGATATTCTAGTGAGGCTATAACTGGAAATCTTACATAACTCCCATTGATTAAACGGTGTTCGGATGGAAGATCGACAAGTAATAGGTCGACATGGTCAGAAGGTCGACAGGTTGAAATGGTCAACATTTTTTTTTTTAATGGTCTTTCAAAATTTTGAAGGTGAGGATTAGGCACTTGGCGGAGTGTTAGGGTTACGCTGCTGGAGGGGATGGCTAGGGTTAGGCACTAGGGAAGTGTTGGGGTTCGTCACCAGGGGATGTAGTTGGCATCCAGCCGGTCGCGATGCTGGCGCACAGAATACCGGCGCCGGAAACCTGACAGGATCCTGACTGCCGCGACCCTGACTGTAAGTATTAGGATTAGGTGGAGGGTTAGGCACTAAGGGGTTGGTTAGGTTTAGCCTGCGGGAGGGGAGGGTTAGGTTTAGCCTGCGGGAGGGGAGGGTTAGGTTTAGCCTGCGGGAGGGGAGGGTTAGGTTTAGCCTGCGGGAGGGGAGGGTTAGGTTTAGCCTGCGGGAGGGGAGGGTTAGGTTTAGCCTGCGGGAGGGGAGGGTTAGGTTTAGCCTGCGGGAGGGGAGGGTTAGGTTTAGCCTGCGGGAGGGGAGGGTTAGGTTTTGCCTGCGGGAGGGGAGGGTTAGGTTTTGCCTGCGGGAGGGGAGGGTTAGGTTTTGCCTGCGGGAGGGGAGGGTTAGGTTTAGCCTGCGGGAGGGGAGGGTTAGGTTTAGCCTGCGGGAGGGGAGGGTTAGGTTTAGCCTGCGGGAGGGGAGGGTTAGGTTTAGCCTGCAGGAGGGAGGTATACTGATGTGGTTGTGTTGGGATTCTGATTCGGAATACCGCTGTCTGTATTCTGACCACCGGCATCCCGACTTGCTGGAATCCGGTACCCAACCTATCACCAGGGGGAGGATTAGGGTTACATTTAAAAAAAAAAAAAGTGTTGACCATTTGTGTCTCGAACATTTAAACCTGACGACCTTTTTACCATGATGACCTTCTGCACTCTAACCTTTTGCCTGTCGACCTTTTTTTTTTTAACTATGTCAACCTATTATATGTCCACCATCTGGTGTCGATCTAAATATTGTCGATCTGTCATACCATACCCAAGTTAAACATGACAGCATTTAAGTACCTGCTCTCTTATTGCAATTTTTCATCATAAAACATGTATACACCTTCCATAGATAAATGCGATAACTTAATGTTTCATGTGGAGTCTAATTTTTCACGACATAAAATCCCCCTTTTACTAACTTTTATGCCCCATATAAGGCAATAAATGGCTCGAAGCCTATTCCCACCTCACCTTGCTGTTTATGTGTATTAGGAGTTTGTTAATGGGGGGAGGGGAGGATTGTGCACAAAGATTTTGGGTGGGAAGAAAGGGGACTTTTCAAGAGAATAGGGACATGTTGGAGCCTTATCCATGTGCTGCATTCCTGCAAGGTTGTTTTTTTTTATTTTTTTGTAAATATATAAAACAAAAAAACTTTGTTATTTTGAAAGTAGGGGAAATAGTTATATCTACCACAGTTCAAGCTATTAGTCAGAAGTGACTTTTATTTAAAGCTATGTGGTTGTCTATCTTATTTACTGCAAAGGGACACAATTGTCTATTTATCCATATGATGCAATGTCTTGATTGAAGGGTACGCTCTCCTTAGGAAAAGAAGAAAATCTGTGTTATACATTATATTTCCTTTTTCTTGCTTCCCCATGAACAGTATGATGTGACCTGTCTTAATTCAGCGTCTTCCCTCCGCATAATGGCTATATGAGTGCGCTAATCGAGTACCGTGCTCTCCGCAGTACCTCCAAAGTGACAGGTCCCTGTGCAACTGCGTTAGAGACAGTTTTCATAGCCCACGAGATGCTGTCATAAATATGACACTGAAGACCCCGTTTCTTTCTGTCATTCAGCTGAAGAGGGGAATTTGGGGGTCAGTCACCACTGGGGTAACTTCGCACCTAAGAATATAAACTGATCTAGACATTTTTTTTAACGCCAGGAAAAAGCTGAAGGGGAGATTTTTGGTCTTTCGTCTGTTATACAAGTGACACAATATGTGAGCAGTATCAAATGGTGAGTGTTAGGGCGTTAATTCCTGAGTTCTGTTTACAAGACTGGGAAAGCTGCTTTCTGCAGGACTTCTTTCAAAAGCTAACTAACGGTGACAGAAATAATAAATAAATTGCGGCATTACCGTATTAAGGGGGAGATTTATTAAAACTTGGAGAGAGATAAAATTGGAGATAAACAGCTCCAACCAATCAGCTCCTAACTGTCACTTTACAGGCTGTGCTTGAAAATGAGAGTTAGGAGCTGATTGGTTAGTACTATTTATTTCCAATTTTACCTCCCTCCAAGCTTTATTAAATCTCCGCCTAAAGCTTGCAATTCTGTAGCAGCTTAATGGCTCGATCCGTGCATTGGACAAGACGGAATGTGGCAGGTAGACACGTTAAAACGCTAATTAAGTGGGAATTAAGCCAGCACTTCTTGCTGTGACACTTGTTTATTAAATCAACATCAAAGTACTTCTCAAATTAGGAGCTGTTTAAGATTGACAGTGGAGACCTTCATCTATGTGGTGTGATTCAGTCTGTACAGATATGTCCTCATTCGCATGTTCTGTTTGCTCCATATGGCGGGTACTTAGATGATTATTGTTATTATTAATAGTTGCATTTTGTCGCACTTCACAATGGACGCAGATTCCTGGCCTCGCATGCCGGCCAGCCCGCAAAGGCGTTTACCGGGCGGTGTTGCAACGTTTGGCGTTATTTGATGATACGTGTACATGGAAATTTCTGTGCGGTCACTTTGTGCCTCATGCCTCACTGTTGTGACTGATGAATTGACCAGTTGCATGCTCCTAAATATGGGTTCCGTTCACCCAATCGCTGCCCCCATTATAGGTTAGTCTGCAGTATACTTCAACAGAACCTAGGTTTATATTTAAACTAGGAAATGTGATGTACAGTAGTTGCTGCTGGGTGTGAAGTTTATATTGATGCATTTAAATGTTTAAGTAAAAAAAAACAAAAAAAACTGATCTTTCCTAGTAAGTTTGTTACCATATGTGTTTGCATGGAAGGAAGAAGAATCTATTATATAATCTGCCTGGGTGTCAGTCTAGACTCTAGCACATGCTCAGTAGAGAGCTGGAGCAAGGCCCCACCCCCTTCTCAGCACTCACTGGCTACCTGACAGTCTAGACTCTAGCACATGCTCAGTAGAGAGCTGGAGCAAGGCCCCACCCCCTTCCTCTCAGCACTCACTGGCTACCTGACAGACACACACTATTCCCCTCCCCCAGCCATGGGATGCCAGGACAGCTCCCTAACTCCTGCCAACACCTGGAGCTGGTGACCAACCCACGGGGGGTGGGGGAGGGTTCACAGAGATGAGAAAGAGAGATGGGGGGGAAGGTTGACAGATGAACAGATAGGTAGACCGACGAGGCGGAACCGAGATGGGATAGACTGTGTTGGAAATGGTTTACAGAGAATGGGGGTATATTTACTAAAGTGAGAGTTTCTAGAAATGGAGATGTGTTGTCCATAGCAACCAGTCAGATTCTACTTACCATTTATCTAGTAGCTTCTAGAAAATAATAGCTAGAATCTGATTGGTTGCTATAGGCAACTTCTCCACTTCTAGAAACTCTCACTTTAGTAAATATACCCCCTATAATTGGATTGGGTGTAATTGCACAGTAGAGTAAGTACAATATCATGCAACGCCACAGCTCAACTTTTGCCAAAGTATGGAAACCATAACATATACAATCTACAAAGTTGTTTTTTTTTGTTTCGTTTTGTTTTTAAAGTTCTCGTTCGATACTGTTCTTGAAAAACATTGCTGCCTCAAAAGACCTGTCATATATGTTCATTGTACTATAATTTTCTTGCTATCAAATAGCCCACTTCAATAAATAAATAATACAGTCCTGAGGCAGAATTAGAGAGAATATACAGTGCTTGTTGTTTAGTATTGAAATATTGTATAGTGATCTTAGACTGCCTCCGGAAGTTATGGCAAGTTGACAACTGTGAATGTTAATATATCTTTAATAGGTCCCCAAACTGTACTCAGAGCAAAATGCACCAAGTTACAAAGATGAAAAAAAAAAAAAAAAAGATTCCTGTAACTCAGGATAAATATCATCACATCATTTTCTAACCCTTGAGTTGTATCCTTTTGTACAGGCACCGATCTACCATCTTTTGTGAGTATACATTTAGTAGTACCCTTATTTTCACCCACGTGCCCACAACCGGACCCTGTCTATGTATTAAGCATTATAAGTGGAGACAATTAAGCTATTTGCTACAGTCCATCAGGGCCATTAGAAAGACTGCAGACTTTGTATTATGACTTGAAATTTACTGGAAATGGAGAGTTCAGAATGAAGGTTTCCTTCTTTGTCTCATTATAACAGTCCATGGGTATGCTCCCAGAGACTCACTGCGACTGAATACACTGTCCATCCCAACCGGTGTCTGGTAGCTCTCCCATCTTTAGTTGCCTATATTTGCCACTATTTGAAATACACAGTTGCAGCTGTTATGGGCACCTTTAAAAATGTAATCCTTGCAGCAGGTCACAGTAATAAACCACAGTGATAGCCTATGCTCTCTGCAACAATATTTCATGTACTAGTCTTAAGTACGGCCCATATTTTGCATCTCATAGTCCTGATCTTCAGTAAAGAACTGGATGTTTAGTGATTAGCGGCAGGTGTTCCTTGCAGACCTGCGGTTGGTGTGGAGGTCATTGTAGTGTAACTTTTTATTTTCAGATCGTGTTCATTTAATACTGATAAATTGGTACGTTTTTTAAAAACTAGAATTCTCTCATTTTAATAGCATGCCTACAGCTCAGTGTAAGACTTAACACCTATCCTGCTTTGTTGCCTTGACACACTTGCTGGGAACCCTGGAGTATGACTAGCAAATAGGATTACCACTATTTTGGGGCGGAAGACTCTACATAGGTCATATCCCAAAGTGCATCATCTATACAGACCCAATGGAGGCAGCCATCTTTGAACTGGGCAAATGGTCATGAGAATGCAGTTTTATATTTTCATCAAACACAGTGATATCATCATTACCTAGATGATAATAATACAGTCACCAAAATGGCTGCATCAGCAATGTATTGGTAGCTGGTTCATTTACCGGTTTCACATAATCTAGAGTTGAGTGAAAACCGCCCTTATATGCGCCTGCTTAATAAATACATATATTCGCCCATATGCACATTTGTACGCATGTTTGCTGCCCACTTGCCCCTATCTGTACGTTTGATCTGCTACTCGTCTTCATCCTCATTATCGCCTTGCTCACTGTGGCCCTGATTCAGAGCCGGACTCTCTAACAGAGCGCTCGCTCTGAATCAGGGCCTCTGGTTTTTTTAAAGCGGCCTCCTGGCCACTCTCATAGCTGTGCGGCCTCCTGGCCACTCTCATAGCTGTGGGTGAACACCCAGAGCTATAGCGAGCGGCCAGGAAGAAGGTCGCGATGGTCACGACCATCGGG
Organism: Taudactylus pleione; assembly: GCA_031769625.1. Lineage (NCBI taxonomy): Eukaryota > Metazoa > Chordata > Amphibia > Anura > Myobatrachidae > Taudactylus > Taudactylus pleione. The sequence continues at coordinate 6,807,848 of JAUIMM010000436.1, read as the reverse complement.
CTTGCGACGAGACCCTTGTGGTAGGGTCTCGTTGCCGCAAGCCCTAGAGTGCTTTCGGCTCTATCAGAGCCGAAAGCACTCCCATGGGAACGCCTCCGTCTGGGCAGCCACGCCCCAGGGGGCCGCCCACCAAAGGGGGCGTGCTGTCACTCAACATCGCACGCACGCCCACTTTGGTACGAGACCCGGAGCGACTGCTTGCCCGTCGCTATCCGGGTCTCGCACATGCGCACGACGGAGCCGTCTCCGTCGTGCACATGTGCACTGGGCCAACATCGAACCGCTTGCGAGCTCTCAGCGCTCGCAAGCGGGTCTGAATCAGGCCCAGTGACCGCCATGATACTGCCCGACAGAATCCTGTACCCAACCCAATGAATGCAGTTATCTAAATATGGGGCAGATGTACTAAGCCTTGAAGAGTGATAAAGTACTAACAAATCAACGTCTAACTCTCACTTTACAGGCTGTGTTTTGAAAAATGGCAGTTAGGAGCTGATTGGTTGGTACTTTAGCTCTCTCCACTTTATCACTCTCTAGTACATCTCCCCCTCTGTCTTTTTAAAATCGTGCATAAAATCTGTCTACTTGTGTGGCTAAGTCTTATTCGTCTGAACGTTTCATCGGTATCAATAGTTTCAAATCCATTGAAGCATAAATACTTCTTTTGCTGAGTATAAAAGGACAAAGCTTACTAATTCTCTGAACACAAACCTTCTATGCTTCTGGCTGCCGGTACTATTTATTCGGCTATAAATTCCCACTACAGTCAAATGCACAAAGCCGCAAGGGTTACGGCGTTAAGATGAGTAACTTGAATCTAGATTTTACAGACAGTTATGTGTTGTATTGCAGCTAACAGAAGGTTGGTGTTAAGGGGAAAAGATCTATAACATAACGGCTCCACACACCTCCACTTAATGGTAATATTAAGACAACAGAAGGCAGAATTTGGACAATGATCTAAGCAGACAGGACATTAAATTCTTCTCTCGGCTCCTGTCTGGTGAGAGAACCCGTGTATCTGATACCGCCGTGATGCTGGCAGAAATTTCTAGGAATAACGGATTGCAGATAGATTTTACAGCTATGCAGAATTGTGCTGATTGCTAGGGATTTTATTGTGCTTTAAGGGTACAACAAACCAGTGACATTTTTCGCTGTATGGAGCGATGTTCAGGCTAGAATGTTCCATAATGGTCTGGTACCGTGATTCCCACATATAGAATTTTTTTTGCGTTTTTCTTGTTTTCATTTATTTTAAATTCTTGCTATTCGTTAGGACAGGCCGTTATTTGTATTATTTGCTGTTGTCTGCGGTAGCCCATGGATGGACTGCAAAATCAACCGAGCTGTCACTGTTTCATTATGTCTGCTCAGTGTAGTGAAATATCTTCTTTTATTAATTTAAGATGAGACTTTAAAGTTTTCTATTTGTAAAATGTACTGCTAGGTATTTACAGTTAGAGAGATCTTTGCAGGGAAAGAAGTTTTGACTATTAGAATGCATTCAGTGGACCTAGCAGTGCCGACTTTATTTAATTTATATATTTATTACCAGTTATTTATATAGCTTACACATATTCCGCAGCGCTTTTCAGAGAATATTTGGCCATTCACATCAGTCCCTGCCCCAGTGGAGCTCGCAATCTAGTTGTTATCAGGAGTCAATTAACCTACCAGTTTGTGTTTGGATTTTGGGAAGAAACTGGATTACACAGAGGAAACTCCCCCCCGAGCACAGGGAGAACAGACAAACTTCAGCCAGATAGTGCCTTGGTGGGAATCGAACCCAAGACCTCAGTGCCGTGAGGCAATAATGCTAAACATTACTTAGGGCCTGATTCAGCAAGTCTCACTGCGAAAATATGCTAATGATTGCTATCGCTATGTCACAGCCTAACAAACAGACGCTCACTTCACCTTACACACATCCATAATACTTAGCAAGTCTGCAAAGCCATCGGTAACATCGAGTACCATCGGAGCCTCACGCACACTTGCACAAGGTCTGACCTTACTCAGATATGGATAACCTCATCGCATGCAGTGAAAGCCCAAGCTGCGTATGGCATGCACGCCCCTGTAACTGTGTACAAACGCACTGGCACGCCTGCTTTTCGTCACCTCCCCCCACTACCCCCAAACGGACACTTCCTATCAATCACTCTGCGATAGGTCTGCATAGTCTCTGCAATCGCAGTGAGACGCACTGCGATGTATGCACAGAAAATAACAATCGCCCATCTGCGTGCGTATTCTTAATAACGATCCTTGCTGAATCAGGCCCTTACTCTACCAATGTTAATTGTATTGAACCCAATATTCTCTGCATTATCCAGCCGTTATTTCATAACCCAGAGAAAATTGAATCAAGTGCAGAACACACCTGATTGCTTGCGCCGTAGTACAATGCAGGGAGACTTTGTAAATGACAGCTGTGGGCATAATGGGATACAGAGGAGATGTGTGCCCATTTAAAAAATCAAAACCAGGTTTGTTTTGCCTTTTAAACAATTGCCGCTTTAAAAATACGGTCAGACTTGCCTGAATTGCGCCTGCATCTCGCAGACAATTACATAAGTCCCCAAGTATTTGTTTTTGAGCGGAGTTATTCTTCAAGCAATGATGCTTTATTAAAATCTTTATACTGGCTTTTACAATTTAATAGAATTACGTCTGATACATGATAGGACTTCTGCCTGAAATTGTCTGCTGAAAACTCACAACTAATATGCCGTACAGTCCTCGTAAAATCCTGCAATCGCATCTTCATCATTTAGGTAGTGCCAGCGCTTTTGAGCTGTAGCTGATGGAATTTAAGCCGTTTAACCGAAAAATCTGTATCTTGTTTTCTAAATGAAAGGTATAATTCAACATCTCCCTCCTTAAACTTTAAAGACGTGTCCTTGGCCATCCCTGTCACCCTTCGGTAATCTCTGCTCGTCTCAATTTTGTCGGTTCCTGTTTTGTAATGAAAACAAGCGCTATGTGCACAGTAAGTTTAGTTATTATGTGAGATTACTGAAGAGTGCTCAGGAACTTGCCCTGTTTTCCTGAGAGATGTACTGTGCTTGTACAGAATATTTTCCTTTATAAAATATTAAAAGAAACCTACTTCCACTGCAGGCATCTTACACAGGCAAGTTAAGCAGAATTAAGCTCAGAGTTGATGTCTATGGAAATGTTTATTTTTCTGGTCTGTAACTTAGAACTTTGCACTAGGAAGCATAGCTATATGGTACTAGTGTTCACTCTAGCTCCGGCGGCAGGCCGGGCGCCGGAGCTAGAGAGGGCACTTCCGTGCGCGTCCCCGAAAAGGGGGCGAGGCCATTGAAAATGGGGCGTCTATAAGACTCGTCACTCTTGGGGGAGTGCCCGGCACTTACGGACACGCCGAGCAGCCCCCAAGCGCTGCCGACAGGGAGGTTAGATGCCGGGCACATGCGCCCGACGTCTATTCTCCGGCGGTGACCGGGTACCCGCACATTTCCCCACCCGCGGGACACTGCGACCCACGGGTGAAGACGGCACCCGCAGGCTGTGAGGGCAGGATGCTTTTTGCCCTCCTTCTGGAGGGCAGGATGCTTTTTGCCCTCCTTCTTGAGGTCAGGATGCTTTTTGCCCTCCAGAAGGAGGTCAGGGCGCCGCACCCCGCTAAAACAGCCTAGCGGGAACGCTATGCTACTATAATACACTATGTAGGCAAAAGTGATTGGACACTGACAGCAAATAGATCAATGAGATTTTATTGACATCAGTACATTGTAGTAGGGATGGCCATCGATGTGATTTCCATCGGCCATATAGCAAGTGGCCATTGATGGTTACCAACTATGCAATGGATGACCATCGATGGTTTCACGAAGCGATGGTCACCCCTGTTCTTTGGCCCACAGGCCTGTCAGTCAGTCAGAACATGGGGCGGGTGTCTGGGGGAGGGTCTCCGTGTAAAAAAAAAAACAACCATTCAGTTATGCTTAGACATTGATGAAGGGAAACCATCTGGTTGTCTTCGATCGATGGTAAAAGCAGTCAACATCAGCCATAAATCATCAATGATTATTAAACGTTGATGGCCATCCCTACTTTGTAGGTCCACCACGTGCAGTGATTACTGCAGACACTCTTCTTGGCAAACTGTCCATAAGTTCCTGGACAACAGCAGGAGATACGTTTTGCCATTCTGCCTTAAGTAGTGACCAACTGTGACACTGAAGGTTGATTCGGTCTGGAACGCACCCGTCGCTCCAATTCCTCCCAGAGGTTCTCAACAGGGTTAAGATCTGGACTCTGAGCTGGCCAGTCCATCCGGGTTACTGAATTTTCTGTATACCAGTCCAGCGTCTCCCTGGAAATATGACAGGTGTCATTGTCGTCCTGATAAAAACATTTGTTGTTTCCATAGAACTGCAAGTGCATGGGCCTCCCTACCAAGTGTTCTTCTCGAAACCGCCACATTAGTGGCCATTTGGAACTCGTGTGCAATGATATGCGTATTGCTTGTGCAGGGGTGTCCAATCACTTTTGTCTACATAGTGTAGTAACATGCCTGGGGACACCATAGAGTAATAAAGTAATTACTGTAAAATATGTGACAAGACATAGGAAATGTAGTACTTAGTAGCAGTATTGGCTCTATTAATACTTATTAGATTAGCTCTGCTGTGTTTGTAACAAGTTTGATGGAAAAACTTTTTTCACATGTATATAAACGATTCTGTTGTAAATGTTCTAAGGCTCTGATTGGCTAAAGGTTGGTCTAGTCCTGTGAATACTCTAATTGGCTACATATCGGTCTAGTCCTGTGCATGCTGTGATTAGCTGCAGGTAGTCTAGGCCTGTAACTTCTCGAATGTGCGGATTGGCTTCTGGTTAGTCTAATACTATGAATGCTGTGATTGGCTAGAGGTTAGTCTAGCCATTTGACTGCTCTGATTGGCTATAGGTTAGTCTAGTTCTGTGAATGTTCCAGTGATCAGATTTGTTGCAGGTATGTCTACTCTTGTGCATGCTCCAATGTTATGATTGTCTACAGCAGAGCCGTAGCTAGGCATTTTGGTGCCCTGTGCCAGGAAGAGCATTGTTGCCTCCCCCCCCTTATATTTTAAACATGGATAGTGCGCAGCGAAGGCATGTGCCAAAACTAAAGGGGGCGTGGCCTCCCCGGGATGGGATATGGACAAACAAAAGTACCAATTCACATTACACCGCACAGTAGTGTCCGTTATTCACATTACACCGCACAGTAGTGTCCGTTATTCACATTACACCGCACAGTAGTGTCCGTTATTCACATTACACCTCACAGTAGTGTCTCTCATTCACATTACACCTCACAGTAGTGTCCCTTATTCACATTACACCTCACAGTAGTGTCCCTCATTCACATTACACCTCACAGTAGTGTCCCTCATTCACATTACACCTCACAGTAGTGTCCCTCATTCACGTTACACCGCACAGTAGTGTCCCTCATTCACGTTACACCGCACAGTAGTGTCCCTCATTCACGTTACACCTCACAGTAGTGTCCCTCATTCACATTACACCTCACAGTAGTGTCCCTCATTCACATTACACCTCACAGTAGTGTCCCTCATTCACATTACACCTCACAGTAGTGTCCCTCATTCACATTACACCTCACAGTAGTGTCCCTCATTCACGTTACACCGCACAGTAGTGTCCCTCATTCACGTTACACCTCACAGTAGTGTCCCTCATTCACGTTACACCGCACAGTAGTGTCCCTCATTCACGTTACACCGCACAGTAGTGTCCCTCATTCACGTTACACCGCACAGTAGTGTCCCTCATTCACGTTACACCGCACAGTAGTGTCCCTCATTCACGTTACACCGCACAGTAGTGTCCCTCATTCACGTTACACCGCACAGTAGTGTCCCTCATTCACGTTACACCTCACAGTAGTGTTCCTCATTCACATTACACCTCACAGTAGTGTCCCTCATTCACTTTACACCGCACAGTAGTGTCTCTCATTCACTTTACACCGCACAGTAGTGTCCCTCATTCACATTACACCTCACAGTAGTATCCCTCATTCACATTACACCTCACAGTAGTATCCCTCATTCACATTACACCGCACAGTAGTATCCCTCATTCACATTACACCTCACAGTAGTATCCCTCATTCACATTACACCTCACAGTAGTATCCCTCATTCACATTACACCTCACAGTAGTGTCCGTTATTCACATTACACCGCACAGTAGTGTCCGTTATTCACATTACACCGCACAGTAGTGTCCCTCATTCACGTTACACTGCACAGTGCCACACAGTAGAGCCCCTTATACACATTATGCCACATAGTGCCCCTTATATATATTATACCACCCAATCACAGCCCACACTTACAACCATTTATAGCTATCACTTCCCCCAATCACAGCCCACACTGCTCCCCGTCACACTGCCCCCGCTATCACTGCCCCCACTCTTGCTGCTCACAGGCCCCACCTATAGCTATCACTGCCCCCCAATCATAGCCAACACTGTTCCCTGTCACATATCCCAATGCCCCCACTCTCACTGCCCCCCCTTATAGCTATCAGTGCCTCAAATCACAGCCCACACTGGTCCCACTTATAGCTATCACTGCCCTCAATCACAGCCCACACTGCTCCCCCCTCCCAGCTTACTGCCCTCCTCATACAGCCCCCACTCATAGCTCCCTGCCGTCCTCTCACAGCCCCCACTCATAGCTCCCTGCCGTCCTCTCACAGCCCCCACTCATAGCTCCCTGCCGTCCTCTCACAGCCCCCACTCATAGCTCCCTGCCCTCCTCTCACAGTCCCCACTCATAGCTCCCTGCCCTCCTCTCACAGTCCCCACTCATAGCTCCCAGCCCTCCTCTCACAGTCCCCACTCATAGCTCCCTGCCCTCCTCATACAGCCCCCACTCATAGCTCCCCGCCCTCCTCATACAGCCCCACTCATAGCTCCCCGCCCTCCTCATACAGCCCCACTCATAGCTCCCTGCCATCCTCACAGCCCCCACTCATAGCTCTACAGCCCCACTCATAGCTCCCTGCCGTCCTCTCACAGCCCCCACTCATAGCTCCCCGCCCTCCTCATACAGCCCCACTCATAGCTCCCTGCCGTCCTCTCACAGCCCCCACTCATAGCTCTACAGCCCCACTCATATCTCCCTGCCGTCCTCATACAGCCCCACTCATAGCTCCCCGCCCTCCTCATACAGCCCCACTCATAGCTCCCTGCCGTCCTCATACAGCCCCACTCATAGCTCCCCGCCCTCCTCATACAGCCCCACTCATAGCTCCCTGCCGTCCTCTCACAGCCCCCACTCATAGCTCCCCGCCCTTCTCATACAGCCCTACTCATAGCTCCCTGCGCTCCTCTCACAGCCCCCACTCATAGCTCTACAGCCCCACTCATAGCTCCCTGCCGTCCTCATACAGCCCCACTCATAGCTCCCCGCCCTCCTCATACAGCCCCACTCATAGCTCCCTGCCGTCCTCATACAGCCCCACTCATAGCTCCCCGCTCTCCTCATACAGCCCCACTCATAGCTCCCTGCCGTCCTCTTACAGCCCCCACTCATAGCTCCCTGCCCTCCTCACACAGCCCAATCATATCCCCACACTGCTCCCGCTCACACTGCGCTCCTCTAAGCACACCCCGTTCACCCCTCCCCCCCCCCCTACAGGACACACTCGTCGTCGTCCCCCCCCTCCTCTTATCCACCCCTGCACCCCCTATACCTCTTACTCACAGCTTGGTTGTGACAACTCCACTTGCGGTGGGGGCGGCAGCTGCTGAGCGTGGTGAGTTAGGCACGGGCCGCACCATCCTCCCTGCATCCCTTCCCTCATTCCCTCACTGAGACACTGAGCCTGCGCTGGCTTTCATGCTGCAGAGGCACTTGGAACTTTGTGGTGAGCGGCCTGTTCCACTCTGTGCAGCGTCACCGGCCACACCACACTACTTACGGCCCTTGTCTACAGGTTACTTTATTCCTGAGAATTCTGTGATTAGCTACAAGTTAGTCTAGTCCTGTGACTGCTATGATTGCCTATTGGTTAGTCTAGTCCTGTGACTGCTATGATTGCCTATTGGTTAGTCTAGTCCTGTGACTGCTATGATTGCCTATTGGTTAGTCTAGTCCTGTGACTGCTATGATTGCCTATTGGTTAGTCTAGTCCTGTGACTGCTATGATTGCCTATTGGTTAGTCTAGTCCTGTGACTGCTATGATTGCCTATTGGTTAGTCTAGTCCTGTGACTGCTATGATTGCCTATTGGTTAGTTTAGTCCTGTGAATGCTCTGTTGCTCTGATTGTTTGCATAATCCTGTCCATGCTCTAATGCAGGGGTTCTCAACCTTGGCCCTCCAGCTGCTGTGGAACTACACATCCTAGCATCCACTGCCATAGTTTTAGCATGCTGTTATATCAAAAAGGTGGCAGTGCATGCTGGGATGTGTAGTTCCACAGCAGCTGGAGGGCCAAAGTTGAAGACCCCTGCTCTAATGCTTTAATCAGTAGCAGATCGTATGTAGCCATGCTCATGTAGAAATCTTTTAAAGCAAGAGATCACCGAGCGGCATAAAGAAGGTTATAACTGGTGCACACACCCAAGTGAAACAGAATAAAACTGTGTATAACCATTTTAGTATTTGTATTTCTGTCTCATCAGAAATTTGGTATTTCCAGTTCTGAGAGACTCCTGTTTTGTTCCTTCCTCTACATTTCGTGACCTCAGATCTTGTATAATCCAAGCAGCATTGCAGACTGTCTGTCCCACTCCCCAATGTGTGTAACACATCGAGTCCCGGGCTCTTTGTACTCAGACTTTGAATATTGAGGTTTGTTATATCATAAAATGATAGTTAGGGTAAGCAGCCTGCACTTCTGCTGGCCACCCGGAGATCTCAGAACCTAGATATCCTATATATCCTGAGTATAGGTACAATTATTAGACCAATGGGTATACTTTGAAGCAGCGGTAGGCGGTTTCCACCACGCTGAAAGCATCTTGAGTAATGCGAAAATATTTTGTCCAGAAAATTAGAAGCTTGCAATCGGTGAATGTCGTACGATGTAACCTTACATAAAGGTGTAAGCACATTTAAGCAGACCAAATATTGTTTTTCTCCTCTGGCCCCCTAAACTTTTGGCCATATCGATTTCTTGTTTGACCCCAACCTGTCACACAAACCTTTTTTACTTTGGGAAGACTGGGAGAGCAGTGGGTTGAAGAAAGCGTCCTATTCTTCTTTAATACGTTACTACATGGGGCAGCCTGCGATTCTGGAAAATCAAAAGTTTCAGCATGCCTTGTTTTCCATAAACGGTTTCCTCTTCCTTTGTGTAATGTAGACATCCTTTACCAAGGCTTACACATTCCTACTCCCACAGAATAAGCACAGGCTATAAGGGAGAAGTCTGTTTATCGTCTCAAGCAAATAAGGGGATTTAAATGGCTCTCGGAAATCTTTGGTTCAACCTTCATGCTTGGCAGAGATTGGGATCTGACAACTGAGGCACTAAAAGAAACCGAGCACAGGCGCCGTTCCAAAACCTGAATTATTGTTTAATGGCGGCATATTATAGGCACTGATACCCCCCTCCCTCCCTTCAGTGTATTAGACGTTAGCAATGCAAATAGGAATTTTTATTTTACATACATTACTGTCACTTAGACGTATTTAATTAGATCAAATGTTATTAAGAGTTGCTTATTAAAAATCCTTTTATAGGGAACAATGGGGCTTGATCTATTTTTTTCTACTGCGATCAGGGCCCCCATTATCTGGCGTTCTGTGACCTGCTGCATTGTCATTTAGTATGGTCCATGAGCCCGGTTGAGAGTTGCACGCAAACCCGATGGTTTACGTTACAGATGTTTGGCGACCTGCGCTTGCGCTGGGTCTGTACTGCGCACGTGTAGTTGTCACAGTGCCCACTAAGCGCAAGCACGATCGACTTGCTGCGGCCGTTTGGGGGCAGGGAAGGGGTGAACGACGCAGCTGCTGTGTAATCTGCGTCCATCTTTGAATCGGGCCGTGTGACCACTGTATAATTTACCAAAAGTTGTATATTATCCCATATTTCATCTACTAGTCTGATACATTTTTTTAATGCCGACCATATCTTATTGGAGAGTAAATAACATATTCCTCTCGTAGGTTAGCATATTGGGTTGCTGTGTGTTTTGTCAATTAGAGGCCATTGCAACTTGAATTAACGGTTTACATATAAATAGAGAGATCACCTCTTTCCTCGTTGATCCGTGTCCGTCCATGGTGATCGGTTGTCAGAATGTCTGCACTGTGGTGGTGAAGAGGGTACGAGGTATAAAATATTGGGCCATTGACCTTCGCTATACAAGTTAAAGACCTTATCTAACATTTTATTGAGCATGATATTTGTGAAAAATGAAAGTTCACGGCTAACACTTAATCAATAGCACATTAAGCCATTTATAATTAATTTGATTAAAGAAAGTCGCTTTTGTAGAGCAGGCTATCAAAGTTGTTTTAGTTTTCTTGGACAAGCTGCTAACTTCGGGTTACAGTTCATTAACGTGTCTGTAATCTCAGGCCGATAGTAAGTAACACAGCAGAATAAAAATAACATTTTTATTAGGAACTTTCGAAGGTTGTTGATGAAATTCTGATATGTGGAAAGACATACTTTATTGTGAGTGTGTGTTTTTGTTAGCTTGTTCTTTTTTGTTTGTATGTTTGTTTGTTTGTTGTTGTGAAGTCTTTTTGAAGATTTTCTGCCTTTCAAGTTGTTTGTAGTACACGTTGTTATGAAAAGAACTCATTGGTAGGTCTGCAGTATGGTCCTAGGCCCTGTGTGAACACATTAACCCCTCTGTTATAGCTACCAGCAGTGGCGCAGACTTTTGGGGAAATTGAAGAGATGGCCCCTTTTAGGAATTTATGAAACTTATTATTATTATTATTTTATGTTGGAGAGCTGTGATATTACGCAGCGCTGTACAACAAGGAGATCACGACACAAGCAAATGATACTCAAAGACCTGAAATGGAAGATAAAGATGGCCCAGCCCATATGAGCTTACAGTCTAATAGGTGTGGAGAACATTTGATAAATAGGATAATGGGATACCAGTTGTAGCTGCTGTGGGAAAAGAGCCTGTATACGGAGTTTGGAGTGGAAAAAAGCAGCAGTCTGTGCATCGTAACACTCTGTATATTGATTCAGAGACTCAGTCGCACACAGATATGTATGTGTCGCTTATCAAATTAATCAGCATAGTGTCCTAGTGCGTCCTAGTTGCATTTTCATTGCGATTTACAGGCACTTTCAGGAAAAGAAAATGCCGAAAAGATGCACCGCACTAGCAGAGGCGCATGGGCCCTGGCGCACCGAGAGGGGCTGTTTGGCGCGACCGCAGCAAAGATGTGCAGGGACACATCTGTACATTGTAAGCGCAATTTAATGCTTCAGTGCATAAGGGACAGAATAGTTTTTTTTAGCTTGTTTTTTTATTTATGCAATTACATGTAAAAAGTACAAAACAAAAAAGTTGAATAGGTGGTAACGGCCCCTAAAAGGGATGTCCGATTTTAGACCAACCCTTCCCTTTCCATATGGTTGCCCAACCAAGTCCCCGCCATTTTCAACTTGTGAGCTGCATTGATTCTTACAACGCATACTCCAGTAGTGGTCGCTCCTCCTCCTATTATGAATAGTTATTTAAATAGCCCACACATATTACGCAGTGCTTTGTAGAGAACTTTTCAGTCCTTTCCAGCAGTCCCTGTCCCATTGGAGCTTACACTCTATATTCCCAATCACATATACACATATGCGCACTAGAGTCGATCCTTTGGGGGGAATTCGATTACCCGCAATAACGAGAGGTATCCTCGGCTTTAATGCCCGGGTCTATTCAATTAGCCTCCTGGATTTGCCCGATACCTCTGTTAACGCCCGTTAAATGGGCGTGAACACGGGTCATCGGGCGTTAACACACTGAATCCGTGTAAAGTCCACGGATGTGTGCGTTAACTAGCTGTTAACTGCAGGATTAAAGCAGATGATGTTTCGGTTCTCGGGAGACCCGAAGAGAAATCCATAATAAGCGTGGCTATTTGAATAGGGTCCGGTGTTCAATTAGAACCCGCTAACGGGGCTGATTGAATCCCCCCCCCCCCCTTTGCCAGAATCCAGTTATCCTTCCCGTATGTTCTTGGAGTGATGGAGGAAACTGGAGCACCACGTGTAGAACGTACAAACTCTGCACAGATAGTGCCTTGGTCTGCAATGGAACTCATGACCCCAAGGCTGTGTTTAAGTGATGCAGACCACTGTGCCTACTCCGCTGCCCATATCTCCAGGTTAAAAGAATAAAAAAAAGTTTGAAGGAGAATTTACCACCTGTAAGTGTTTAGGGGTCAATCCTATTAGGTGCTAAATGCGAGGTGCAAGTTGAGTTTTTCACTTCAAATTTGCATAGCGAATTCATTTTGCAATCCAATTAGCAACTCGCACTGATGAGTCAGACTGAGGGCCTGATTCAGACCCACTCGCAAGCGGGTCGATGTTGCCCAAGTGCGCAGGCGCACGACGGAGGCGGCTCCGTCGTGCGCATGCGCGAGACCATAATAACGTCGGCCAAGCCGTCGTTATGGGTCTCGCACCAAAGGGGGCGTGCTGTCGATGGTGATTGACAGCATGCCCCCTTTGGTTTGCGTGCCGGGGGCGTGGCTGCCCAGACGGAGGCGTTCCCATGGAAACGCCTGCCGTCTGGAGCCGGCCCCACTGCCATCACTAGTGATGTCAGTGGGAGTGCTTTTGGCTCTGATAGAGCCAAAAGCACTCCAGGGCTTGCGGCAGCAAGACCCTACCGCAAGGGTCTCGTCGCAAGCCCGATGGTCTTGACCATCGCGACCATCATTTTGGCCGCTCACTATAGCTGTGGGTGGTCACCCACAGCTATGCAAGTGGCCAGAAGGCCGCTCCAAAAAATCTGAGGGACGGCCCTGATTCAGAGCGAGCGCTCTGTCAGAGCGTCCGGCTCTGAATCAGGGCCTGAATTCGCAACTTTTCACTCGCACCTTCCTGAGGGTGAGAGATGGAAAGGAAAATCTTTATTTTAAGGGACACTGAACCCCTTGGACACCCCCCTAATGACCAATTAGGCAATTGGAAGTTTCTAATTTAGCTTATTTAGTCCAATAATTACATGTCATTTTTTGAGGTAAAAAAAAAAAATTCCCCAAATTACCCCAAAATCAACTTTTCCGTCCGTTTAGGCACCCCAAATTTAATTACAATAATTTTTTGGTTGAAAAGTAATTGCTTTCATAATATTTTTTTCCGTTTTTCAAGGTGCCCTCAATCACCCTTTTTTCCTTGTTTTTTTTTTTTTTTTTTTTTTTTTCATTTAATTCGTTTAAGGTTAAACAAAAAAAGTTTGTTCTCTTTTCTCATTTTCTTGCATTAAAAAAAAAGCACAAATCAGCCATTTGACACCATTTCAAAACCTACAGTAACTTCCTAATGGCCACAAACAGCCGTCTATACAGTCCTGCTAACAAAATTATCCATTTTGGGGGGGTTCCAGGATGGTCTCCCCACATTTTCATGCATTCCTCGCAAACCTCATTTGGCAGTCAATTCGCACCCCGCCGCTGCAAGTAGTGCGAAAAGGAATTTTTAATTGGATTGGAGAATTTTTCGCGGCGAAGTATGCGGGTATAAAGAAACAAACTCGCTACTTGCAATTCGCACCTAATTGGATCGAGCCCTTAGTCTTGCCCTCTTCATTCCTTCTCTTTCACATAACCAGAGAACCACTTAACTGGTGCTTATAAAAAAAACAAAAAATAATAATAATATTAATCAGCAAGCATGTTTATTCGTAAATACATATGTTATAAATAAATCTGTAATTTTCCTTCACCTTGTAGCATAATGTTGCGGAGTGTGGCATTTCAGAGACATCATGATTATATATTTTATAAAAATTTTTGCATCTATTGGTTATTACAGATCTGGGGGAAAAAATTATATTGGTATTAAAATAATATTTATTTCTGAGGGTGGGTGCGGGTGCCCCGTTTATTTCAAAGAGATCTTCTCGGACTAAAAAACGGGGATAACTGAAAAAAAAAAATAATTCCACGGATGATTATTTAGACTGCAACTGGCAGTGAGATATATGACAGCTGTTGGTTTATGACCAGTGAATATCTGCCGTTTGCTGGAATGTAAAATCTTTACAACTGGCTGATGTTTTGGGTTTTTCTTTGAAACCAGATTACCATTTTATTATGATGGCTATTACTGTGTGCAAATTTTTGTAGTCGCTTTTTGCAGCGATTGCATGGTAGAAGTGACTGACTGACTGGATGTTGGCTCCTAAGTGCTTCCATGTTCTTTCCCATCTGTGTAGACATTGATGTAGTGACCTACTTGGTGAAGCATTGGACTGTGAAGTCGGCCACGTTATTCCCCAGCGTCATCGGGCGTCTACTGTATCTCTGTATTCTGCATGTGCCTATTTGTGTCTTCTACATAGTATTGCTGAATTGGTTTATTAAAAATTGATTCTGAAGTATTTACTCCCAATGTATCATTCCTCATGCCCTTGAATGACACGGTCTACATCCTTCATAGAAACCCGTTCACCAGTTCCCAACAATTCTATTGTGGTCTGTCACATCAGGGATGTTGCCTCTGCCAAATGGGGGGTGTCCCTAGCTAAATGGGGGAGGGGTGTCCCTGACTAAATGGGGGGGTAGTGTGCCTTGTTGAATGAGAGTGTCCCCAGCTAAAGTGGCATGGGGTGTCCTTGGCTAGATGGGGGTGAGGTGGGGTTCCCCGATTGCATGAAGGGGGTTTCTCCTGTTGAATAAAGGACGTCCCCAGCTGAATGAGTGGTGTCCCTAACTGAATGGGGGAAAATGACCCCGGCTACACATTATGGTGGGATGTATGAATAAAACAATGTTACAGCTCTTGCCGCTTACAGACCTTGGGAGATTTATCAGTGCTTGGAGATGGATATAGTGTTGAGAGATAAAGCACCAACCAATCTGCTCCTAACTGTCATTTTTCAAACACTGACTGTAAAATGACAGTTAAGAGTGGATTGGTTGGTTCTCTACTTTATCAATCTCCAAACTTTGATAAATCTCCCCCCACCCCATGCTTTACTGAACACAAAACCATCAAATCCTACTTTCTCTATCAGAATTCCCAAACAGCTGTCCTTCATAGGACATAAGTCTTTGAACTCTGCTGCGACTGTGTGCGACTGGGGGGGGGGGTGTAATTATTTAGAAATTAATATTTTTGTTATGTAGTATATTCACGCAGTATTAGACAGAAACCAGTTCTCCTAACTTCAGGTCTTAGAACATACGAGAGAAAGCCGTAGCACCTGGAGCAAACCCACCCAAAATTGGGAGGAATGTACAAAATCCGTGCAGCTTAGATGTTGGTTGGCTTCAGCACTGTACCAACTATCCTGCCACCATGGTACCTCTGAACTGCGACATATACTGTGCTGTATTGGAAACGGGGGGAATGTAATATAGCAGAGGGTAGCCCTTGTATATACTATTGTAACCTCACTAACCAATTAAAATCTCTGCTTTTAAAAAGAATATGAGTAGACCAGACCACGACTATTAGCAGTGGCAAAATGTACTTTCAATCCATGTATTTTCATAACTGAGCCAAGTGACACTGTGAAAGATAATTAATACAAGCTAATGTTCCTCTGCAAGACATACTGACCCTTTAAGGACACGGCTTTTGTTTTTTAGGCGACCCAGGAGGAGTTGAAGGCATCGTACCGCAGGTTGTGCATGTTATACCACCCCGACAAGCACAGGGACCCTGAACTGAAAAGACAAGCCGAGCAGCTGTTTAACCTTGTCCACCAGGCCTATGAAGGTCAGTGGATATTTAAGATTTGCTAAAACTGCCTGGGTGGCAGATATTGAATTTTCTCGCAGCCCTTGAATTGTGTGTCTGGCAGGAGAGACGTTCCTTTGAGGTTTTTCAAGATGACGGCTAGTTTTGCACCTTTTGTCTCACCTAGGTCTCTCGGATCAATATCTGCTTCTGGAAATTAGAAATCTGCCTAATTATTGAAATAATTATTTTTTAAATGGTGACAGGTCACTAATGTTCAGGTCGCAGGATTGGAAATCCAAGCCACGGCCAGGCAATTATTCAAGCAAATTAGGATTCATTAACCCTATACCATCTGTATTTGTCATTTTCTTTTTCCGTTTGTTTGTGTCACACATACATTTTTAGGCCCAGGTGCTGTTTTCCACATTAGTTTAGCTGACACTCTTTGCGTTGACTGGGACATTGGTAAAACAACAACAAAAATGTAACGTCCATAGTTTAAAGAAGTTGTTACTTTGGGCTCAGCCGGTCCCTCTACCAAGTGTCTAAATGTTATAGGGACAGTGGGCTATTCCTTCATCGGTTGGATGCTGTATACTGGCATTCACATTGTAATCTAATTGTAATCTGTTTAAGAAACTAGAATAATTATCCATCCTCCTATGTTGGAAAAGGAAAAAAAAAAATTACAACTATTGTTACACCAGGTGCTTTCTCTTTCTCGCTTATTTACTCTCTTTCTGTATCAATCTCTACATCCCTCTCGCATTCTCTGTGTGTGTCTCTCGCATTCTCTGTGTCTCTCTCTTTCGCATTCTTTGTGTGTCTGGCATTCTGTCACTCGCATTCTCTGTGTGTCTGGCATTCTGTCACTCGCATTCTCTGTGTGTCTCTGGCATTCTCTCTGTGTCTCTGGCATTCTGTCACTAGCATTCTCTCTGTGTCTCTGGCATTCTGTCACTCGCATTCTCTCTGTGTCTCTGGCATTCTGTCACTAGCATTCTCTGTGTGTCTCTGGCATTCTGTCACTCGCATTCTCTGTGTGTCTCTGACATTCTGTCACTCGCATTCTCTGTGTGTCTCTGACATTCTGTCACTCGCATTCTCTGTGTGTCTGGCATTCTGTCACTCGCATTCTCTGTGTGTCTGGCATTCTGTCACTCGCATTCTCTGTGTGTCTCTGGCATTCTGTCACTCGCATTCTCTGTCTCTGGCATTCTGCCACTCGCATTCTCTGTGTGTGTCTCTGGCATTCTGTCACTTGCATTCTCTGTGTGTCTCTGGCATTTTGTGTCTCTCTCTAGCATTCTCTGTGTCTCTGGCATTTTGTGTCTCTAGCATTCTCTGTGTGTCTCTGGCATTCTGTCTCTCGCATTCTCTGTGTGTCTCTGGCATTTTGTGTCTCTCTCTAGCATTCTCTGTGTCTCTAGCATTTTGTGTCTCTAGCATTCTCTGTGTGTCTCTGGCATTCTGTCTCTCGCATTCTCTGTGTGTCTCTGGCATTCTGTCACTCGCATTCTCTGTGTGTCTCTGGCATTCTGTCACTCGCATTCTCTGTGTGTCTCTGGCATTCTGTCACTCGCATTCTCTGTGTGTCTCTGGCATTCTGTCACTCGCATTCTCTGTGTGTCTCTGGCATTCTGTCACTCGCATTCTCTGTGTGTCTGGCATTCTGTCTCTCGCATTCTCTGTGTGTCTGGCATTCTGTCACTCGCATTCTCTGTGTGTCTGGCATTCTGTCTCTCGTATTCTCTGTGTCTCTGGCATTCTGTCTCTCGCATTCTATGTGTGTCTCTGACATTCTGTCACTCGCATTCTCTGTGTGTCTGGCATTCTGTCACTCGCATTCTCTGTGTGTCTGGCATTCTGTCACTCGCATTCTCTGTGTGTCTCTGGCATTCTGTCACTCGCATTCTCTGTGTGTCTGGCATTCTGTCACTCGCATTCTCTGTGTGTCTGGCATTTTGTCACTTGCATTCTCTGTGTGTCTGGTATTTTGTGTGTCTCTCTAGCATTCTCTGTGTGTCTTTGTCATTCTGTCACTCGCATTCTCTGTGTCTCTGTCATTCTGTCACTCGCATTCTCTGTGTCTCTGGCATTCTTTCACTCGCATTCTCTGTGTGTCTGGCATTCTGTCACTCGCATTCTCTGTGTGTCTGGCATTCTGTCACTCGCATTCTCTGTGTGTCTCTGGCATTCTGTCACTCGCATTCTCTGTGTGTCTCTGGCATTCTGTCACTCGCATTCTCTGTGTGTCTCTGGCATTCTGTCACTCGCATTCTCTGTGTGTCTGGTATTTTGTGTCTCTCTCTAGCATTCTCTGTGTGTCTGGTATTTTGTGTCTCTCTCTAGCATTCTCTGTGTGTCTCTGGCATTCTGTCACTCGCATTCTCTGTGTGTTTGGCATTCTGTCACTCGCATTCTCTGTCTGGCATTCTGTCACTCGCATTCTCTGTGTATCTCTGGCATTCTATCACTCGCATTCTCTGTGTCTGGCATTCTGTCACTCACATTCTCTGTGTGTCTCTGGCATTCTGTCACTCGCATTCTCTGTGTGTCTGGCATTCTGTCACTCGCATTCTCTGTGTGTCTGGCATTCTGTCACTCGCATTCTCTGTGTGTCTCTGGCATTCTGTCACTCACATTCTCTGTGTGTCTGGCATTCTGTCTCTCGTATTCTCTGTGTGTCTCTGGCACTCTGTCACTCGCATTCTCTGTGTGTCTCTGGCATTCTGTCACTTGTATTCTTTGTGTGTCTCTGGCATTCTGTCACTTGTATTCTATGTGTCTCTCTGGCATTCTGTCTCTCACATTCTCTGTGTCTCTGGCATTCTGTCACTCGCATTCTCTGTCTCTGGCATTCTGCCACTCGCATTCTCTGTGTGTGTCTCTGGCATTCTGTCACTTGCATTCTCTGTGTGTCTCTGGCATTTTGTGTGTCTCTCTAGCATTCTCTGTGTCTCTGGCATTTTGTGTCTCTAGCCTTCTCTGTGTGTCTGCCATTCTGTCACTCGCATTCTCTGTGTGTCTCTGGCATTCTGTCACTCGCATTCTCTGTGTGTCTCTGGCATTCTGTCACTCGCATTCTCTGTGTGTCTCTGGCATTCTGTCACTCGCATTCTCTGTGTGTCTCTGGCATTCTGTCACTCGCATTCTCTGTGTGTCTCTGGCATTCTGTCACTCGCATTCTCTGTGTGTCTCTGGCATTCTGTCACTCGCATTCTCTGTGTGTCTCTGGCATTCTGTCACTCGCATTCTCTGTGTGTCTCTGGCATTCTGTCACTCGCATTCTCTGTGTGTCTCTGGCATTCTGTCACTCGCATTCTCTGTGTGTCTCTGGCATTCTGTCACTCGCATTCTCTGTGTGTCTCTGGCATTCTGTCACTCGCATTCTCTGTGTGTCTCTGGCATTCTGTCTCTCGCATTCTCTGTGTGTCTCTGGCATTCTGTCACTCGCATTCTCTGTGTGTCTCTGGCATTCTGTCACTCGCATTCTCTGTGTGTCTCTGGCATTCTGTCACTCGCATTCTCTGTGTGTCTCTGGCATTCTGTCACTCGCATTCTCTGTGTGTCTCTGGCATTCTGTCTCTCGTATTCTCTGTGTGTCTGGCATTCTGTCTCTCGTATTCTCTGTGTGTCTCTCGTATTCTCTGTGAGTCTGGCATTCTGTCTCTCGTATTCTCTGTGTGTCTCTGGCATTCTGTTACTCACATTCTCTGTGTGTCTCTCGTATTCTCTGTGAGTCTGGCATTCTGTCTCTCGTATTCTCTGTGTGTGTCTCTCGCATTCTCTACCTCATTGCTCTTTCTCTCCCTCATTATTTTTTTCTCTATCTAATTTCTCATTCCCTATCGTTCTTTCTCATTTTTCTCTACCTGTCTCATTTCTCTTGTCTCGCTTTCTTTCTGCCTCAGTCATACTGGCTGTCTGTCTTTCTCTCTTTCTCTATCGCATTCTCTTTCATTCTCTCTTTCTCATCCTCTCTCACTCTTTTTCTCTGCTTCTCTCTGCCTCAGCCTCCACCTCTCTCTCTGTCTGTGTGTGTTGTTTCTCTCTCTCTCTCTCTCTCTGTGTGTGTTGTTTCTCTCTCTGTCCTCTCTCTGTCTCTGTGTGTTGTTTCTCTCTCTGTCTCTGTGTGTTGTTTCTCTCTCTGTCCTCTCTGTCTCTGTGTGTTGTTTCTCTCTCCCTGTCCTCTCTCTGTCTCTGTGTGTTGTTTCTCTCTCTCTCTGTCCTCTCTCTCTCTGTGTGTTGTTTCTCTCTGTCCTCTCTCTGTCTCTGTGTGTTGTTTCTCTCTCTCTGTCCTCTCTCTGTCTCTGTGTGTTGTTTCTCTCTCTCTGTCCTCTCTCTCTCTCTGTGTTATTTCTCTCTGTCCTCTGTCTCTGTGTGTTGTTTCTCTCTCTCTGTCCTCTCTCTCTCTGTGTGTTGTTTCTCTCTCTCTGTCCTCTCTCTCTCTGTGTGTTGTTTCTCTCTGTCCTCTCTCTGTCTGTGTGTTGTTTCTCTCTGTCCTCTCTCTGTCTGTGTGTTGTTTCTCTCTGTCCTCTCTCTGTCTCTGTGTGTTGTTTGTTTCTCTCTGTCCTCTCTCTGTCTCTGTGTGTTGTTTCTCTCTGTCCTCTCTCTGTCTCTGTGTGTTGTTTCTCTCTCTGTCCTCTCTCTGTCTCTGTGTGTTGTTTCTCTCTCTGTCCTCTCTCTGTCTCTGTGTGTTGTTTCTCTCTCTGTCCTCTCTCTGTCTCTGTGTGTTGTTTCTCTCTCTGTCCTCTCTCTGTCTCTGTGTGTTGTCTCTCTCTCTGTCTCTGTGTGTTGTTTCTCTCTCTCTCTGTCCTCTCTCTGTCTCTTTGTGTTGTTTCTCTCTCTCTGTCCTCTCTCTGTCTCTCACTATCTGATCCTCGCTCTCTATAGTTACTCTTTATAGTTACAGACTCCACAGACTGATAGAAGTGATGCCATTCGCATCCTGCTGCGTGACCCCAGCCAGCTGGGTAAGGCTGCTGGCATCATAAGTATCCGAGGACACAACTCTTCCTGTCGAGCCTAAATGAATATATGTCACAGCAGTGTGGCTAGATTTGATTAAAGATCCTCTTAAATACAAGAGAAAATATATTTTCTCATTACTTTTGATGATGGAAGACGGAGTTCATTTATTTCTTATTTGTAATGTTTTCCCTTGTTTTTGTTGTTGTATGTAATATACCAGGCAGTCTCCCACATAATACCATTATCTCACCAATTGTTTTTGGTGCAGAATTGTTGCTTGTGGTAAGTTTCATTCCGAAATGTAAAAAATAGACGATGGGGGGGGGGGATTTAGATTGTTTTCAATTGTTTACTGCGACTAAAGGCATTAATCGTGGTAAACTGCTTCTCCCAACTTAAGTGCCTGCTGCGATGGGGACAATTGAATAGATCCAGGCACTCCTTCCCGGAACCGGACAACATTTGAATTCTCCACATTGTCGCTTGCCGTGTAATAATAAGCATAACTAAGTACTAACGAAAGTGAGCATAAGTGATTCCTAACACCAGTCTTCTATCAATTACTGCTAAAGGCTATTGCTGCCTGGAAGCTTAGATGTTTAGGCCAGTAGATCCCAAACCGTGGCACCCTTAGGTTCGGCAAGGCACTTGCAGGGGTGCCAAGGGTTGGAGGTCTAGGACCAAATCAAATTATTTTTATGGTTAATGTGATAGGCAAAACCAGTGCTGGTGGTTGACCGTCATAAAATATGTGGACAAACAGAAGTAGGACCCTGTTCACCACCACATAACTGACCCTAAGGGAAGACCTTTTCAGTGTGCACAACTTACTTAATATTTTCTGAATTTCTCAATAAGAAACTTTTTGCCCTTGGGGTGCTGTGAAAAATACGCAGTTACTCTAGAGCGCCGTGATTCAAGGATGTTTGGGAACCACTGGTTTAGACTAGCAGGCCAGTGGAGCACTGATTTGGTCTCAGTTACCCTGTCATTTGTTTCTCTCTGTTCCCCCTCCCTGGTTGTGTTCATGTCACTGTGGCGGCAATTCCATTCCACCCGATAGCCGCGAACAGTCCAGTTTCTTTACGACCATAATAGATGGCAGTGTCTGTGTATTGTGTAGGTTAGATTGGAGCATTCCAACAGTTAAGGCGCATACACATTGGACGATGTGTCCAGTGAGCGACAATCGGCAGCGGCGGGGGGTGTCAGCATTGGTAATTGCATACACACTTGGCGATGCCGGCAACGCTGAACGTCAGGGAGGGGGTGCGCATGCTGCTTTTGGCAGCATTGTCATCGCTAACGATATCCCCAGATTGAGCTGCATGTTCAGACGACTTGGGACATCTTTATCGTCCCGCGGGAGCGCGCAACGTCCGTATCTTACTGCATACACGCTGAACGTTATCGTTCATATCATTCACAATTATCGTCCAGTGTGCATGCGGCTTTACTCCCACAGAGTGCGGCTAAAGTTCTATATGCCCCTACCTCAAATCTGCAGTTCTAAATAGTCTTTGTGCTGCTTTTATATCATCTTTTAATACACACAAGCACTAAAATATGGTGGGTGGCATAAATATGATTTACAAGGGTATTTCTAGATTAAGTTACCACTTCCAGTTTGTAATACCACTCTGCAATCCAAAACTATTAGGCAGGGACCAGAAAAAAAATCAAAAATAAATAAAAATATATATATATTTATTATATGTATTTAACCAGCTGCCTTTGGGTGTATAAGAGGACTAACTTGGTGAAACCCGAATAAGGACTCGTATACAAATGCCTGTTGTTCTGGGTCATTACGGTACGCATGCCATTTTCTGAATAGAGTGTGCTGCATACGTCACATAATACTACATTATATAGGCGCTTGTTCTCACCTTTTTGTTTTCCATAATCTTCTGGGATCATACAACAACTGATTCTTCTGGAGAACATACAGCTGCCACCGCAAAAACGGGATTATAGTGGATTATAAATATTGATGTAAAGTAACTGCATTTACACAGAAACATACGGGATTGAGCACTGTTTCGGTACCTCACTGTATTATTTTTGTCTGATTTGTTGTTTGACTGTATTAGCTGCTCATCCTTTTGGGTTTTTGTTCCCCCTGTATACTTCTAAGAGACATAATAATGTTTAGAACACAATTGAGGGGTGAAAGTAGATCTGGTATTTGCAAGAGAATATTAAATGGGAATCCTGACATAGAACAACACGATCCCAATTTAGAATTGGATGATCTTTTTTGGGACCTGGAAAAATTGTTAAGTAAAGAAATCCGGAACTGGTGGGATATTGCCATCCTTGAACAATATATAGAGGTAGGACGAGTCCCAAAAGGCTTAAGGTTCACCAAAAAAACAACGTTTGGGCCTAATAATGAAAAATTCCTAAAGGAATGGAATAGTTATTATTAAAGAGAAAAAGTCTGAACTTGAAATAGTGGAAAAAGATATTAAACATAAAGAGGAACATTTGGAACCACATAAGAATGATGAACATTATAAATCCAATCTAGTGGTACTGAATAGAAAGCTGGAAAGAGTAGAAACGGAGGTTACAACAATAAAAGAAAGGAAATTTAAAAGAGACAAAACAGATTATCAAAATAATAAAATACACGATTGGAGTAAAGAAGGTTTCCCAAGTCGGAAACAAACCAACAAATCTTACAGAGAAAGAGGGGGCAATTGGACCTCCATCCCAAATAGGACAGAGCTTTAAGTTAAATCACCCTGCTGTTCAGAAACCATTGCCTCTACCACAAAGGAATAGATTTTCCGCTTTGGAGAGACTGTCCTCTGTGGAAGATAGTGATGGTGTGACACCTGGTTATTCTCCACACCCTCGGGATCGCTACAACAAATACCTATTCAAAGAAGAGATTACAAGAGCATCCCCTCTGAAAAGAGGATACAGAGAAGGAGAGGAACCAGAGGAGGAAGACAGAAACCTAAAAAGGAGAAGAAACCTCAAACACCACTAACGGGATCAGATATACAGAAACAAGGAATTTTTAATTTATCTAACCACCAATTGTCTAATATAGATGTCTCCCTTTTGAAGAAAGGGTTCTCCTTTGCCCCCACAGCACGAGCAAATAGTTTTCAAATGTTCATTGACCTGAACAAATACATCAGGAATCTTACATTAAAAAGACACTTCCTGAAAAAAGATACAGGCATCATAACAAATTATGAGGCAGCATCAAAATCAGGATTGAAACTTCCATCAAAGTACTATCCTTTAGAGTCAAGGAGCACACAAATAGAAACCTTCTATGACTTGGTGAAAAGAGATTTATGTTCCATTGATAATAAAGCTCCTAAGAATTCTAATCTAACCAACTTTGAGAAGGAAGCTTTAAAGAAACTAAAGAATAATGAACAACTTATCTTGAACAGGCAGATAAAGGGGGTGGACTTGTGATCCTTAATCAGAATGACTATATCAAAGAAGCCCATAGACTTTTGGGAGACTCAATGTCATATAGGAAATTAGAAAAAGATCCCACTCCAGTATTCATAGAGGATCTATGAAAAATTTTAGTGGAAGCTCTCCACACTGATATCATCACTAAGGACGAATACCAATTTTTGATAAAAAATAATCCAGTCATCCCTACTTTTTATTATCTGCCCAAGATCCACATAGTAACCACCCACAGCTATAGCGAGCGGCCATGATGATGGTCGCGATGGTCAAGACCATCGCGACCATTGGGCTTGCAACGAGACCCTTGTGGTAGGGTCTCGTTGCCGCAAGCCCCAGAGAGCTTTCGGCTCAAACAGAGCCGAAATCACTCCCACTGACATCACTTGTGATGTCAGTGGGGCCGGCCCCAGACGATAGGCTTTCCCATGGTTACGCCTCTGTCTGGGCATCCACACCCCTGGCGCGCCCACCAAAGGGGGCGTGCTGTCACTCAACATCGACAGCACGCCCCCTTTGGTACGAGACCCGGAGCGACGGTTTGCCCGTTGCTATCCGGGTCTCGCGCATGCGCACGATGGAGCCGGCTCTGTCGTGCGCATACGCACTGGGCCACCATCGACCCGCTTGTGAGCACTCAGCGCTCGCGAGCGGGTCTGAATCAGGCCCTCTGATTTGCTGCGGCAGTGCAGATGGAGGTTGCGAATTGAAGTTATTCGTTCAGCCTTGTACAAGTGGAGTTCAACACAAAACCTGGATATACAGAACACATGGGGTGCCCTGAAAGGAAGCATTTCTATACAGGCGGGACTCATGTGGGCTGTTAAACACGCAAACAGGGGAATAACATACAAACTCCACGCATATAGAAATCAAACCCACTACCTCAGTATTTATTGGTGTCAGTGCTACTGCGCTGCCCTATTTTGGACTTTTTATAACTTCGTTTCATCATCATGCAAGACCTCCTTTAATATTATCAATGCTTGTATCTTATAACTGTGCTGTACACTACCTGATGTCTGATACAAGCCCTCCGCTCAGCAGTTGGCTTGCTCCCGAAGTTGCAGTGACCAGAAGCAGCATACCCTCAAGTCATTGCAGGGCATGGTTTGGGTAAAATGGGGTGTGGTCAATTTTTGTTCCAGTATGGGGGCCTTCCTCATACATTTCACACATTACCTTCACTGACGTCGTCTTAGTCGTGCGATAAGGACGTTGTTTGTGAGGCCAACCTCCTACACTGTTGTAGTGACAAGATTAAGGAGCAGATGTCACCTGGTGAGCCAAATTGTTTTCCTCTCTTAGTTATACGGTGCCATCAACAGTCTGTAGAGGGACACGCAGAGGGTTTGCAGTCGGGAAGCCGACCGCCCGCATCCCGACTGTGCAATCCCGAAAGGGACTAATGATAGGCGTTGAAATCCTGATGCCTATCATTATCCCTACTTCAGGAGCCAGACGCCTATCATTAGTCCCCTGTCGGGATTGCACAGTCGGTCGGCAGGCGCGGACAGCCGTGGGGGGGGAGGGTTAGGCCCCCCCAGGAGGGTTAGGTTTAGGCTGCGAGGAGGGGGGGTTAGGGTTAGGCACTAAGGGGGAAGGTTATTGTTAGGCACCCCTAAGGGAGGGTTAGGGGGGGGGGAGAGGGTTAGGTATAGTTAATTTGCTTACGTGGCGGGATCTTCACTGCTGCTGCTCTTCCGGCATCGGGGTTTAAACCGCCGGACATAGGTTCGGCAGTCGTTCATACTGATCCCTACGCAGTGGCTAATTTATGGACACCCACATCTTTCTAGCCCCCCACCTGTTACCTCCCCTGAATGCTGACTACCTGTCACTCACTTTGCGCGTGAATCCTCTGTGTGAGTGTGATCACTGCTCGTGCACACTGTTGCTTGCACGCATGCGCAATGGCGAACAATCGCTAAATCTGCTAAGTATGGGCATTGCGTCCACATCTGAATATGGCCCAGTGTTTGGCAGTAATAGTTATGGAAAGTCCTGTGAAGAGTTCCTTTACAGGCTTATAGGCTTTCAGGCTTGCAAAGACCATATTCCACCACATAATGCTATGATTATGCTATCTTCACTGCATGTTCATACCAAGCCCATCTCTGGACGTGTCTGATAACCTTCATAACATCTGTATCTGTAGCCACCTAGGCTGGGAACTCCTCTTTTTATGTTCCCGTAGGTCACATTTGAGTTTATCCTTTAATAATCTGTTGCTCCACCATGTCTCGTCTGTGTAAAAAAAACAATCATTCTGCTTTCTACCAGTTGTTAAACTTATAAATGATGATAACATAGAATGGGACTAGACGATAAAAAAAAAACAGACCTGTGGTGTCTTTCCCCAGAGCCCGGTTTACCCACACCCCCCCACTGACAGGATCCCAGTTTCAGGGTCTCATCTAGAGGGTATTTAGTTATGTGACCGGCGGACGCAAGACCGCCGATTACAATCCTGACGGCAGAATGCCGTGTAGGGATTCATGATAGGCGTCGAGATACCGACGCTGATCATAATCCCGACGCCAGAATCCAGTACGACGCCTGCCCAACGAAGTAAGGGGTGGTGGGGGGGGTGGATAGGTTTAGGACACACCGGGGGGGACTTAGGGTTACGCAACCCCCCCGGGTGGGTTAGGTTTAGGGTACGGGGAGGGGGATTAGGTTTAGGCACTGGGGGTGGGGGTGGTTAGGGACCCCTAAAAGAGGGTTAGGATTCGGGGGGGAGAGGGGAGGGTTGGGGTACTTACTTGCCGCTGTCTGGATTTCCTTCCTTCGGCCAGCCGCTATCGTGATTTGGCTAAACATCCGCCGGCATTTCAATCTCATTCCCATCTAGTGTTCTGAGTAAATACAGCTACAAGGAGCGATTTTGTACTTTGACCAAACCATGTTGCATGGCGGGGGGTAGAAATTTAAATATAGTTTTAGAGATGGCAGGGGGTCCGGGCTCATCTTTAAATCACAGTGCGAAAATAATGCTGTCCAGTATTAGAAGTATTTTCCCTGCAATGCAAAAGCATTGCAACGTGGTTTGTCCAGGAGGAAATTCACTGCCTTTAGCTGGATCACTACTAATTTGAAATGTATTGTATTCATACAGCTTAGACAACAACTTTATACACAAGGTCATAAGCCATTGCCCTGCATAAATCATTGCCATCCTTGCGGTCAGGCGGACCACAACTGCCTATAGACAACCGTTGTGTGACCCTTTTATCTACTGTTTACAAAACACTCACATCGAAGACCAAACAAGAATACTTATAACTTGTAACGATCCAGCAGTCACAAATTCTCAATCATTTTATTTTTTTTTCGGCTCCTATCTGTGTTGCTTCTTTTGTAATTATGAAAACTCTGGAATTTTAAATTACGGTTCTACCGTTGTCGCTGTACACATATTACGCCTGGGCCATTATAAAGGCTTTATTGCATCGTTTGCACGTCTGTTGCTACAAATTTGACTGAAGAGTAGTTTTTTTTTGGGGGGGGGAGGGGGAGTGTTTGAAAGAGAGAATAATAAAAAAAATAAAAAAACAAAAAAAACAAAGCGTGTGAACTTTTTTAAGTCATTTTGATGAGATCCTTTCCGTGTGTGTCTTTGCGAGAAAGATAATAAAAAATGGATTTCGCCATCATTCTGTGAGACAGATACTATTTATGTTTGTCTAGGCTAGGAGGCATAATTGAGCAAATTAGTTTCTTATAGTTGCAATTAAAACCAACTTGATTACACTACTCTAATCCAAGAGCTTTTTACATTATGATAGGAAGAGATAAAAGTCATTGGATCAATGACAAAATGACAAAACCTTAAGTGATAACCGCTAAAGACTTAACCCCAAAAGCTAGATGTGCGGAGTCTGGATTCGTTACGCTCGGATCCTGCAGACCGGTCACCCATAAATTATGCAGCGGTGTGTTTGGGCATTTGCTGGTAATGAGGCCGGGGAAGTCTTATGTTGCAGCCTGAAGTTCCTGCACGATAGACGTGTGTCAGGAGCCCTGTTTACCGTCTTGCTTTGAGATGTGTTTTAATGGCTGGCGCAATAGCTTAGAATGCGGCAGATGATAAATTAATGTAAAGGCAATACAAAGTCTTATCAGAAGTAATGTACCGGTATGCAGTCGGGAAGCCGGCAGACCTAATCCTGGCAGCCGGCTTCCCGACTGTCATATCCCAGCAAGGGTCTAAAGTCAGGCGTCGACATGCCGACGCCTGTCATTAGACATACGCCGGGAGCCCGACGCCCGGCATCCCGATCGAAGGTGTGCCAAGTACGGATAGCTGTGGGAGGGGGGGGTTAGGGTTCCCAGGGGGGACTTGGGGTTAGGCACCCCCCTGGGAGGTTAGGTTTAGGCTAGGGAAAGGGTAGGTTAGTGTTAGGCACCCCCAGGGGGGACTTAGGGTTAGGCACCCCTCCTGGGGACTTGGGTTTAGGAAGGGGGGATTAGGGTTAGGCACTGGGGGGGACGGTTAGGGTTAGGCACCCCTAAGGGAGGGTTAGGGGGTTGAAATAGGTTAGTATATACTTACCTGGGGACGATCGGGATTTCCTCCTCTGCCGGGATGCTGCTGTCGGGATTCCAACCGCCGGGCATGGATCTGGCGGTATATCATACAGATTCCAATGTACCCATCCATGACACACACACACACACACACAAAAAAAATATTTGTAGAGTGGTTTTGATGTAAGGCATCATGCCGATTATATCGCTGCTATCTTTGATGGTCCCTTTTCTCTCTCTTTTCGATATGTTTTCTTTTGTATTTTAGTTGATGTTAAGGAGAGACGTCCGCGATAAAGGGGAAAAGTTTTTTAGAAACTTTAGGAGACAGATCTGTAAACTTTTGCAAAGCAAAATGTATTCTTGCCCATAGGGACCAGTGACTTTTGGTTTAATTTTTCTAAACGTTCGGTGACGACAATCACAGTGACCAGCACAAAACGTTTTTACTCCTGAAGTGTAACAAATGTTGGTTTAGTAAAGCGAGATCAGTAAGTAACATTATTCTGCTTAAAATATAAAGTAACTTTAATAGCGCTGACAATTGATGTAATTTGACTGGAGCACTCCTCTAAAAGAGTTGTCCACCGTCAAATAGCTTTTATTTTACTGGCTCTTGCATGCTATTCTGCAGTGTTTCCGATATATTTCTAACTTAGTATTACTGGCACCCGGCTGTGCTTTTCAGTCACGTATTTTGCATCATCGTCCAAGCTATTTGTCTTGTCCTGCTCTATCCCATGCTGTAGTCTCTGCACAGTTGTACCTGGAGTGTGCATTGCAGGGCAATGAAAAGGAACTGCTATACCTGGTCATATAAATGAATGCTTGTAGTAAACATGCTGGAAAAAGTTTTATTTGGTGAAAGCTGCAGGAGATTGTGTGCTGATTAGTAAGTGGAAGTATTCTGAAGACAGACGACCCCTTTTAAACTGCATTTTATAACTCGCATACTGGTAATATTTGTCCTTCCTTTTGGGCATTGATTAAGACTCCCCATGAAATAGTGCAAAATGTAGTGGGAGTCTCTAAATTACATTTTATTTGAAGACTTAACTTCCGATGCGGATGGGGACTGACTTTTAAAAACGAGTAACATGCACAGCACTGGGTGACTCCAAACTATGTAATGCTGCATCTCATGTACCCACCTACATGTGGGGGGGGGGGGGGAATGGACAGCGGAGTACGTTGTCTTTATGTTTATATTAACACTATATATGTTTTCTACATTCCAGTGCTTAGTGATCCACAGTCGAGAGCCATCTATGATATATACGGAAAAAAAGGACTGGATATGGAAGGATGGGAGGTAAGACTTATTGGGTAACACGGTATGGCAACTTCCTTACATTGGGGCTGATTTGAACTGTGCAACTGGGCAAGACCATGTTGCGCTGCAGGTGGGGCAGATGTAAAATGTGCAGAGAGATTTAGCTTTGGGAGGGGCGTGTCCATGCTCCATTCTAAAATACAGTGTAAAGATAAAGCTGTCCATCATTTGTGGGCAACAGGCAAAAGCAGCCAGTATTTACCCTGCATGCAAAAGCTAATAAACGTATTTGCCACTCCTTGAATTGCAATATGGATTGTTTAGATGCAAAGTTGTTTTTTTTTTTTTATTATTATTATTTGCTTTGCTCCCAAATCAGAATCTGCCCCATTTCTTCAAGTTGATGGGTTAATCTTAAAAAAAATTTTTTCTTAATGCAAAGTAGATGCTCAAACTGCTGTTCGTTATCTGTGGTTAGTAAGACAATGTAGTACTTCTTCCAGCCTGTGGTGGCGCTGCATGCACTACTGTATGTGGTGGGTAGTTCCTACAGCCCAGGGCCGGACTGCCGATCTGGCACTCCTGGCAAATGCCAGAAGGACCGGTCCGGCGTCAAACCCCGGCCGAGCAGCTCCGCCTCCCGACGTTCTGCTAGGCCGGGGGATACTGAAAGACAGGGGCGTGTCCCGCAAAGCCACGCCCCTTTGAGACGAGGCTCGAGCACAGGGTGACTGCCAGGACTACGCAGCAGCCCTTGTCCGTCCCTGCGACAGCCTGTTATGACCGCAAACATTTGCAGGGCAGTGTGCGACAGCTGGTGGTATATTTGTTGTGTACATATTAAAATAATTGCAATAATTAAACTATTTTAATTGATGGGAAAAAAAAAGTATCATTAATACAATGACCTGGAACTACAGATCCTATTCATTATAATTTATTACGAAACACTCGGGGCTTTGTGAGATGCTACTTTTATTATGCATGCTCCTGTTGCTTCCCTATAGACTGTCATCAACGCCGTCTATAACAGGTAGTGTGCTGCTATTATTATAAAGTTGTTGTGTAATACCGGCGCTTAATAATGTGTATTAGTCTGTAATTGCCGTTCTGGTGTGTCCATAACTACAAAGAGTCCTGGCTAGAGGCTCGTTAATGTCCTATAAAGCGTCAGCTTGTTAGGATTCCGTTAATGATATGAAGTTTTCATTCTCTTTTCAAAGGGGAAAGTTAGAGATCTACAGAGATTACAAAGTTAGTTAGGATAGAAGTGTTTGGAAGGTCTATATAACGGCGCTTTTCCTGCTGAGATTTGAATAAACTGCTGATTGCAGAAACCTTACATTATAGTAAAGGGGAACAAAATATTACAGTAATTTACTTCCAGGTGGCTCCTGCCAATTAAACACATTAAATAGTGTATTTTCTGTGCCTGATTCGGCTTTATACAAATTTTCCTGAAACCATCTATTAACCGTTACTTAAATGGCGTTAACATTTCATCCTGATACACACTAGTGTTTAAATGCTGCGTATGCCAGTAGCTGGCAGGCAGTGTAAGTTCTTGATGCACCAGTGATGATAAATTTTAATTATGTAACTCCGGCGTATCAGCGGCCGTGTAACGTTACCGCCCACAGCGCTCGTGTTGCTTAACTAAATTAAGCTGAAACTGAGGCCCTGAATCAGAGCCGGACGCTCTGACAGAGCGCTCGCTCTGAATCAGGGCCGTCCCTCTGAATGTAAGAGCGGCCTCCTGGCCGCTCGCATAGCTGTGGGTGACCACCCACAGCTATAGCGAGCGGCCAAAATGATGGACGCGATGGTCAAGACCATCGGGCTTGCGACGAGACCCTTGCGGTAGGGTCTCGTTGCCGCAAGCCCTGGAGTGCTTTTGGCTCTATCAGAGCCAAAAGCGCTCCCACTGGCATCACTAGTGATGTCAGTGGGGCTGGCCCCAGACGGTAGGCGTTCCCATGGGAACGCCTCCGTCTGGGCATCCACACCCCCGTCACGCCCACCAAAGGGGGCGTGCTGTCACTCACCATCGACAGCACGCCCCCTTTGATGCGAGACCCATAACGACGGCTTGGCCGTCGTTATTCGGGTCTCGCACATGCGCACGATGGAGCCGCCACCGTCGTGCGCATGCGCACTTGGCCAACATCGACCCGCTTGCGAGTGCTCAGCGCTCGCGAGCGGGTCTGAATTAGGCCCTGAGATCACAAACGAGCAGACATCATATCCTACTATAAAAGGGTGTGATGTCAGTTGGGCATGTTAATTATATTAGTACATTGGAACCGGAGTTCAGTAGCCAAGTCTCCGCTCCTGAACTGTCATTGGCTGCCTCCCAAAGTTTCTCAATTTCATAATTTTACATCTACGACTCCTTAACAGTTTGCACATAAGGGGCCGGGTTCTGAGTTGCACATAAAGTGTACTCAGAGCGACCGCAATGTCCCCAGCCCCCGCCGCTTGTGAGCGCAGCCATCGTCACTGTTCTATACATTGCCCCAGTCCCGTCCTTGGTACATTTAGATCCGACTCCAATTAGACCGATCTCTACATACGGAAATTGATTTACGCTAATGACGACGCAGCTGTGAATTTGTACGCAGCGGCTGCGCTAAAATATGCAAATGTTGGGATTTGTATTGAGACTGCCACTGGTGGCTTTGCAAATCCAAACGACTGCGTACACAGACATAACAGCACTCGATTATCGAAATTTTGAGTAACCCTTTGGTATTGCAGAATGGACTCCAGAGCCATTTTTAATGCGTTTTGGATAGCAGTCGCAGGCACTGAGACATTCCCTAAAAATGGGTGTGACACGTCTGCGTTTGAGTGGGAAGCAGTTGGGAAGCCGATGGACGAAATCCCGACTGCCGGCTTCCCGACTGTCTAATCCCGGCAAGGTACAAATGACGCCTGTCATTAGACCTACTCCTGTTTGCTGATCGAAGGTAAGCCAGGCGATGGGCGCGGACAGCCGCGGGGGGGGGGGGGGGTATTAGGTTATGGGCTCCCGGGGGGGGATTTAGGGTTAGGTACCCCCCCAGGAAGTTAGGGTTAAGCTAGGGGAAGGGGGGGGGGTTAGGCACCCCGGGGGGGAGGTTAGGGTTAGGCACCCCCCCGGGAGACTTAGGGTTAGGCTGTGGGAAAAGGGGTGTTAGGTTTAGACAGTTGGGGTAGGGTTAGGCACCCCTAAAGCAGTATTAGGGGTAAAAATAGGTTAGTCAGTACTTAGCTTTGTAGCTTCGGGATCTTCACCCCTGCCAGGCTTCTGCTGTCGGGATTAGAACGCCGGGCCATACGGTCAATCATACTGATTCCGTTTGAGTCACACACCCCCATTGCCGTCCACAGACAGTCCCTGCCTGTCAATCACTGCAAGTAAATCCTCACTGCGGGCGCCAGCGAAAATTAAACTTGACGCATCCGCAGTGTGACTCAGGTGCTTTTGCAGATCACCGATAATTAACAGCGTTAACGTAGGCGTTACCGCCATTTCTGAATCAGGCCCACGGTCACCTCTAAGTAGCTTGCAACTCTGTCTACTCCTCCGCAGTACACTACTTTTCAATTCAAACACCCCGATGTCACACAGTAACGCCCATTCAGCCATACATGAGAAGCAGCCAAGTGACAGCCCACCTCGTATGAGTCAGAACACCACATACAGAATTGTGTGCATCGCCGAATCGATCACATGCTCTGACGCGCACAAGAACACAATGGGTTGTTCAAAT
Source organism: Taudactylus pleione (assembly GCA_031769625.1). NCBI lineage: Eukaryota > Metazoa > Chordata > Amphibia > Anura > Myobatrachidae > Taudactylus > Taudactylus pleione. The sequence goes on along the minus strand of JAUIMM010000436.1, from coordinate 6,773,972 downwards.
GTCATAGTAATTACTATATGAATAAAACCACTATGGGTGGTTTTAAGCGCAGTATGTCTTAAGCGCTATCACAAACAATGACAAGGTAATAAAGATTTTTTCCGAAACAGAAAAAAAAAAAAGACTCTTGTGCAATATAAGCTTTGTTTAGATTTTATTTAAATTTTATTTTTTTTAATGTCAAAGACTTTCAGGTGTACTTAAATTTAAAGGTGAATACCAACTAATCTCCATATAATCCCTCCTCTGGGTTAGTAGTAATAATGGGGGTTCTATGGCCCCGGCACAATGTGAGCTTGTGCTGTAACGAACATTGGTCAAAGAGTAATTTACAATGCTGATGACGTGACGACTTTGCTAGTTAAATCCATTGACAAATATTTGGTGCTCTGAGTTTACATTCTGACTTACTAGTGCTATTGTTTTTTATTATTTTTTTTTTTCTTTCTCTTTTTTCCTTTTTTGTTTCGTATATTGTTTGAGTTTTATTATGTTCTCCATTCTCTGTGCTGTTTTGACTGTACTCTTATCAACTCAACGGCTCATCTACACTCGAGGGTTCCTTGAGATGTTTTCCAGATGACAGAAGTTGGGGAAGCCAGCCTAGAAATAGTTCAGCGCTACAGAGATATACCCGGATCTCTATAGAGCACTACATTCTCCGATAGTTTCCTTGAATTGTGTTCCATTTGTGATGCTGGTGGGGAAACCACTCGCATGGGCGTTTTTTTATTATTTAATTCTGTATTGTTTTTTGAGAAGTGTTGTGCTGGTGTGCAATAAGTTTCCGGATGCTCAAAAAGTGTTATATTGACAAACAAAGTGAACATTACATTTTTTTCAAAGTATTCGCCAGAGTAGACTATGCAAAATTGCATGCGCTCAAACCACTTGGTGAAGCAGCTGGACTAGTCTGAAGCAGGTATGTCTTCTACATGCTGGATGGAGGTCTCCACTGCAGCTACCAGTGACTCAAAATGAATCCCGAGCACTTTGCGCTTGATTTGTGGGAACATAAAGAAGTCGCAGGGGGCCAGGTCTGAATTGTACGGCGGATGACCAAGCTCCTGAATGCATTCACGGGCCAGAAAATCCACCACTGTTCTGGATATGTGGGCATTGTTGTGATGTAGAAGGGCACCTGAGTTCAGGTTCTTGGACAGCGCCTAGAATTAGCTTCCAGCGCTTGTCAGGCATTGGTTGCCAGTCCCCAGTTACTGTGCGCTGCTGCATGACCAGTCTTTGCCACAAACATAGCCACCATCTGCTTGACCACGCTGTGCTCACGTCAGAACGTCTGTGGCGGTACACCTTCAACTGGGGTATACTGGGCCGACTGTATGGTCTCTGGGTCTAAACTGTAGATCCAGGATTCAACGCCACTGATGGTCTCCCAGACAGAGTTTGAGCGACTGCCATCATACCTGGCAAGCATGTTACAGTGCCATATAACCAGAGCCTCCTTCTGCTTGCTAGTAAGCTGATGGGGAACCCAGCGTGCAGAAACCTTGCTCAGGCCAAGCTTTTCATGGAGTATCAAGCTGATGGATCCCGATGAGATGCCTATCTCCTTCTCTAACTGGGCCACAGTTACCCTGGCGTCCAACACAACAAGGGTCCGCACGCCAGCAACGTTATCCTCGGTGATGGCGGACACAGGTCGGCCACAGCGCTCCTTGTGTGCCGAAATTCTGCAACCCATTCAAACACAGTGGTGCGTCCTCCCCAAAAGCAGCCCACAGTCGGTCAAAACTCTCCTGCTGTTGCAGACCACTTGTAGTCGTAGAAGATCATAGCTCTCCAGCGGTCTCTGTTGAGCTCCATAACAAGTTTGTGAAGGAAGTGAACAAGCTGACTTCTTTGGTGTGCAGTTCTGCTTATATTCAGTTATGTGCCCTAAACTTTCACAAGAACTTTAGTCAGAGATGACCGTTCACCAGACAATCAGATTGTGTCTACTCTACCTATGCACTGCACATCCAGAAACTTTTTGCACACCCCTCGTATATTGTGGACAGTGTAATCTCTGAGGTAAATTTTGATGGAGGAAGAGAAGAATATGGAGAGAAGCTGCAGGCATTGGCCAAGGACAGTGTATAATCAGTTTGTGACTTATATTTGCCCCATATTAGGCATTTAGGTGCAGGAGGCATACTGAACCACTGCAATTAAGCAGTGAGCTTTAATCTTTTTCGTTCACGTTAAATAGTAAGTGCCTGATGGGCTGCTGTGGTTTCATGCAAATTTTACAACTAAGGGAAATTTTAGTAAATTGGCCCTTCTGGCATGGACGAAGCCTGTCAAAAAATAGACATTGTGAAAAATTATTATTTTTGATGACTCGTGATGTGAGTACTGTCACATACAGGTATTCACACCACTCATGTATATTGTGCGCAGTGCAATTTTTTTTCGAAAAATAGGTACAGGGACCTCTGGGTGGGAGGGGGTACCAAATGTAATTTTTTTTGTTTTCAAAATGGGAGAGAGAGCTTTATTTAATTTTTTTAGTGCAAAGTATTGTAAAATGGCAAACACAGAATATAGAACACATAATATAGAAAAAGAAAATCCACATAGCCGCGAATTACCATGTCGTATATCACTATGTTCATTAAACACGTCTACGATGGAAACATTTTTGAAAAATGTTCACACCTTTCCATAGATGATTGGGTGCTGATTTAAGTAAAAATAATAAAACAAAATTCCACCACGTAGCATTTTTCCACAAATTGAAAATCTAATTTCACTCTGTTAATGTGTCTGTTCTTCTATATAAACCTATTATTTTAATTTTAGACCTTTTTGTTTACAATTTAATATAATTTGACAAATCTACTGTAAAAGAATTATATTTGGAAAAAAAAAACTAGATTTGGGAGTCTGTACGTGATTGTATCTGTTTAAAAAGTTTCCGGGACTGTTAGATGACAAAGAAGGTATTTTTGTTGGACCAGATATTCAAAAACTCCAAACCAACATTGAGTTTGGAGGAAGAAAAAAAAGAAACCATAGAAAGAGAAGCATGGAATGCTTTTAAGGAATCTGCGAAGTTATTGGGAAGCTTCAAAGGTTCAAACATTCCACAAATAATGGAAAACAGTCTAAAAATTTTAAATTGTTGTTCGATAGTTCAGAAAGTGCTCTTTTAAACTCATCACTTAGAAAAAGTTCCTGAAAACCTTGGAGCTGATAGTGAAGAGCAAGGAAAAAAGATTCCACCAAGACATTGAGGAGATGGAATGGTCATACCAGGGAAAATGGAATTGTAACATGTTGGGAGACGACTGTTGGATGCTGCACTGAGAAGGACCCGCAAGCCAAGTGAAGAAGAAAAAAGTACCAAACAAAGGGAAAGCAATAAGGCAGTATAAGAATTTGGAATCAGCCAGAGAATTGCAGACATTTTTCTATGAATCAAATTTTGCTTGCCTCTGAATCAATAATATGCCTCCAAACTTTTTAATGTTAAACGGGTATTTTATTAGTAAGGTTGGTTCACTTGTCACTGGCTTCAGCCAATCACCTCCCAGGAACTCTACTCTGTCATAAGATTATGGGTGCACTGGGCCTCTGCTGGTTTAGCTGTCAGATTCACGTCCTCATGCGTCTCCGCCTTCTTCCCGTTCAGCGCAGCCAATGCCAACACTGATTCTGCGCTAGGGAAGATTTTCATGTTAGGCTGATGTGCAACGGACATGAAAATCTTCCCGTAGCGCAGGTGAAGGTGAGTGATCCGCAGTCCTGCATGATGGTGATTCAGACCCATGACCATCTGTCCAGGGGGATCCAGAATACTTGTAAGTCAGATCAAGAATCCTGTTCCGGATTACATTTTTCGGAATGTCATTCCTGCTGAAAGGTAACACTTATAAATATAGTTTTCTACTGGACTCCTGAATTAGGGTGAGACCCTCTGATTCCAATGAGTGTAAGCAGTTCTCCAGGGAAAGCTCTTACATGCCTCCTAATTGCGCCATCAAGCACAGTGTAGGCTGTGGCGCTGTGCGTATTTACTGTCATACACTTTGCCCTATGTACATGATGCCGCGAATGCCATCGTCAGTTCAGGATGTAGCTGGCACACCTACATCCCCACTTCCGGCCAGAAGGCCGACGCCGGAATCCCGACAGTAGTGGAGATGCCGATGCTGAAATCCTGTCAGCCGGCATCCTCATTGTAAGTATAGCAGGGCTGGTTAGGGGTTGGCCATGGGGGGGGGGGGGGTTAGGGTTAGGCTACGGACAGGGGGAGGGGGGATTAGGTGTAGGCACCACATGGGGGGGAGTTAGGTTTAGGCACTAAGGGGGGAGGGTTAGGTTCAGGCACCAAGGGGTGAGGATTAGGGTGCAGAAAAGGAGGGTTAGGGTTAGAGGGTTAGGATAGTTACCTAACCCCTATCGAGATACCGAGCATCGGGATGCCGCTGACGGTATTTTGACAGCTGGCATCTCATACCCAACCCCTCAAGTCACACTTACTACTTTTTTTTTCTTACTTTGCCTCGGTGTCTACCAGAAAGGAAGGTATGGTAAGTAAGGAAGTGTGATTTATTCGTACATATATTTAACACCTAGCATTTATATACGTACGTAGCGATCAAATAAGAGGAAGTTTTGTAAGGGTTTTTTTTTTTTTAGAACCTCTTTTTCGGATAAGTCGTGTATTTTGCCAAGCAGTAGTTATTCCTGAATCTTCCCAATGTTATGCATTGTTGATATTTATCACCATCATATTCAAATTTGGGTTACACATCAGCTTACGGTGTAGGGTAAACCGAGAAAACCAGAAGTGGTGGCAAAACAGAAAATAACAAGCGTTCAATACTTTTTTAAAGAAATTATTTATCTCCGCAGACACTCAATAATATATCTTTTTGAGTTTGATGAGAATTGACTGGCAGACATTTTCACCTTGGAGCGAGCCCTTCGCGGTGCCTCCTAAATTTGTAAATCATGTTACAATTTGATGACTTCAAACGAAAAGCACCGGCACCTTCTTTTCTCCAGTATGTCACCAAAACTGTCACGGATAACGTAATTTAGAGTTATTAATTCTCCCTTGTAAAGGTTAAACTCTTTCAGTGCTATACAACAAATCTCCACCTGCCCGCCGTGTGCAGTAAAAGTTCTGTGTGTATAGAGTTGATAAAATAAGGAATGTATTTGCCTGGGTAATTGTAGTGCCACTCTAGTAAAAGCTGTGCCATTTGGGAACACAATTCTTTTTTAAAATTAAAAAATAAATTGCTATTTTAAAACAAAAACAAATGACATATTCCTGTGTGATGCCCCTAGTCACTGACTTGAGTCTATAAATAAACCAGGGGCCTGCTCACATAAAGAGGATACATAGAAAATGGGCAATTTTCTGTTGATTTATCAAATTGTACAGTTAGTGGGGAGTAATGACTGATTCATTGGTTGAAATTCAATTGCTTGGGTGGCCGCGCTAATTAATGGGCGTCCGACTAAGCAATTCAATTGTTTTGGCGTCCATTAATTATCATGCTTCTTGTGACCAAAAGTCGCGTACAGCGTCTAAACCTATCTAAAGTCCTGCCCGTGATACAAAAACTGCAGTTCGGGACCCTTTTCGCACACTTCTGCTCGCCACCTCCGGAGGCAGCGAGCAGAAATGTTGACGCCACCGGTGCTTGCGCTTGAACAGCAGACCAATTAAATTGCTGCCAGCCAGCGCCCACTAGTAGCTGGCGTTAAAACAACAATTGAATGACCCCATTGAGTTCAGAATTTACAAGCATGCAGGGATATAGGTAACGTTTTAATACCCTTAAGTGGGGTGGGGGGACAGCTGGTGACGGATCGGGGGGCTGAGACTCCAGTATGCAGGGGGGGGGGGGGGGGGCATTATGCAGTGAGCAACAGGAAAATAGATATTTTAGCATTAAGTGTGTTGTTGTCTTTCTTATAACATTGCTGGGTATAATATGCTGGTCAATTTTGCAGGTAACATGTTGATGATGGGTACAGTATTTCAGTTCATGAGTATGATATGCTGGTCATTGTGCGTGTGTGTGTGTTGGGTGTGACCTGCTGGTCTTTAGAGAGTATCATTTGTCGGCTGATCATTTATGTACTTTCCGCAATGGTCTTCAGTTAGTCAAATGAACACAACTGCCCTTAAGTGCCTACACGAGCATTCAGTAATGAAGAGAAGTCATTATTACCACTCAGGGAAGCGCACATAAGCCCCCCCCCCCCCCCTCCAATGTGCAGCAAAGTCTTACAGAACTTCACTGCAGGCGGCAGTAACTGTATTTCTCATAGCCACTTTATTTAATAGTGTTGAGGGAAGAATATGTCTTGTGTTTTTTTTTTTTTTTCCCCATCTGCTTAAAGTTAAGCTATTATAAAATATAGTTTTAATTAGTAGTGAACAATCTTATAGCATTAAATGTTGCAATTTCATTTAAAAAGAAGAAAATGACAGTCTCATTCTAAGCAACTTCAACCGGAACTTCTCCCAGCCCTGGCAGTGCTCTCGTACCCCGCATGCTGGTGACAGGAGCTCGTTCCAGAGACCGCGACAGAGTTGTTTTGGACGTCTCCTCCTAAGCTACAATGGCCACACTCTAATGTAAGCCCATACAGCTGGAGCAAGCCGGACAGTGATGTCACCGCCAAACTGGAGCTCCTTTAGTAGCTCACATTCTACTACACCAGGCCTGGCCAACCTGTGGCTCTCCAGCTGTTGTGAAACTACAAGTCCCAGCATGCTCTGCCACAGTTTTGCTTATTGGGGAATGCTAATACTGTGGCAGGGCATGCTGGGACTTGTAGTTTTGCAACAGCTGGAGAGCCACAAGTTGGCCAGGCCTGTACTACACCAATTCCTGTAGTCTACTAATAAAACAAAAATCGGGAGCATCTAATGAAATAAACAGAACTGTCTCTTGTTACACCAATACCTTCTCTTACATTTTGATGCACAGGCCTTTTCACTCTTTAACTTTTTTTTAAATATTCATCTAAAAGATGAATATTTGTGTCCCTTTTAGTTCCCCCTGCTGCACTATTATTGTTGCGCCTGCCTCACTGTGGGGTTGATGGATTAAGCAATGGAGAAGTCACCCATAGCAACTACTCGGCTTCTACCTATCGTTTTATAGAATGCAGTGTTCTCCCCAGATTTTTTTTCTCTGCCAGTCGGCATTATAGAGGTAACTGGGTGGCCGACTAAACTTTATCAGAGACGGTATGCAGCAGCCCATCGTGCACCCTCCCACGCGGCATCTCACTTAATGTTTGGCAGGCTCCGAGTAGGGAGGGGGCCTGTGCAGTTGCCGTGTTTGCCTCCAATGCAGGGTGGGCCTAGGTGGAGGAGAACGGCCAGGGTCCTCCTCCCGGCGGGGGCGGCATCCAGTATTGAGGTGCTCTGTGACTCAGCCTGCATGAAATGTCAGTGCAGCGCGACCTTTGGCGGCAGGGGAATTTTGCTTGGTGGACCGCCCAATGATCATAGAGAGAACACTGGATGATAAATGGTACCTGATTGGTAGCTGATTTGTTGCTATGGGCAACTTCTACACTAGTCCACTTCACTGTTTTCACATGAAACTATGGAACCCTGGGTGACTGTGGCAAACTTCTGATTTAGCACGCCACGTTTAAGGATAGAAAAGGCATAGGCGGTGCAGATTATCGTCGCAGGTCTATTGCGAGTTTTAAAATGGCCATATTGCATGGATGCACTGCTTGCACACCAACTTCCTGCAACCACCCATTAAGGGGCCTAAACACGGTACGATCCAATCTCGTTTGCGCTTTCCCTTAAATTCCTGTACACCCCCGGACAAACGATATTGTGCCTACACATGGAACGATTGTACAAACGATATAGATGGGTCCTAAACGACTGCAGATCGTCACCGATATATCGTTTGCAGAAAACAACCTCACGATGCTGGCACAAAATAGTGAAGGGGAGTGGCCAGGAAAAGTGACAACATAGCGTCCATCACAAGGAACGATGTGTGCCAAATCATGAACGATTGGTCGATATCTTTCTGCAGGTTCAGTTGATCATCGACCACGATCAACGACAGCGGGAGCGCGCATCTGCATCGTTATCCTTCCCCCACACGGCGCTTTTTAATCAATTTTGTCGTTCTAATTGGTCGAAAACGGCCAAATCGTTTTTAAAAATCGTACCGTGCGTGGGGGCCTTTACTGTTTGCCTGACCATCCAATTGGGCATAAAGAGCCACTATCATGAAGACAGACCATTTTCCCTCTCTACTGTGTAACGGGATCAGTATGAACATGCGGTTCTAATCCCGATGCTGAAAGACCGGCGGTTCTAATCCCGACAGGTAAGTATTTTCCTATTCACTAACCTAACCCCCCCTAACCCTAACCCTTAACCCTCCTTTAGGGGTGCCTAACCCTAACCTGCCCCCCAAGTGAGTGCCTAACCCCCCCTGTAAGTGCCTAAACCCCCCCCCTTCCCCGCAGCCTAAACTTAAGTCTCCTGGAGGGTGCCTAACCCCCCCTTCCCCTAGCCTAACCCTCCCGGGGGGATGCCTAACCCTAAATCGCCCTCGGGAGCCCCTAACCTAACCACGCACCCCCCGCGCCGCTGGCTTCGGGATTTCGACGCCTGTCATTAGACCCTTGCCGGGATTAGACAGCCGGGATTTAGACCGTTGGCATCCCGACTGCATACCTGTGTGACAGCCCTCATTCCAACTAGTGCAGGCACAGATGCTGGGAAGATGTATTTACATGACATAGATTGATTTTAGTATTAAACATATGGACGGCTACCATAGTAATGTTTTTTTAAAACCTCAATCTTAAGGTTTGATCTTCCTAAATCGAAGTTCCCTCTAACAACAATAAGGCAAATTCATCCAGAATAGTTTTGTTAATCTAGCTCATCAAACTGCGGCAGATCTGAAAATAATTAACAATGGTAATAGGCTAATATCGGTGGTGGAAAGGAAAATGGACCTATTTCTAGGGTATCCTTATCTAAATCTTAACAATGATCATTAATGAATGCGTGAAGACGTCATATCAGGTCTCCTATATGCAATAAAGCCCCATTTCAGCATTAGTAAACGGAGGCTATAAAATTGATTTAGGCTAACTGAATAAATTAGCAGATTATCTATAATTTGACTGTGAACTAGGGGCCTTTATTTTATTGCTTTTAGAGAGATAACATTGGAAGTGAAATACCAGCCCGAGTGATAAATCTGAGCCGCCGCTGATTTTCAGAAATTGTCCTTCTAAAAATAGGATTCCCTTTCTGTCGCCCGGATTTGGCAGAAAAAGATGAGGGAAACAGGCCAAGTGCGAAACGTTTGCTATATCTGTTAGATCTAATCTGCTTAATGTACAGTTTGAGACTTGTAGTGGCTACTGCAGACGTTTTTCTATCACACTCATTAGTGTCTTCTAAAGATAAGGATATTTAGACAAAAGAGAGCCTGCAAGCTTAGCTAGCATTAATTACCTGGACTATTGTCTTTTATTATTTTGTCCTTTGGAAAAAGTTAAGCTGGCCCGTGGAACGGATAGGTCATATTTCCGCAAAGTAACTTAATAACTGTTCTCTTGAAAGGTTGTGTAATGATTTTCGATGTACCCAGAGCTGTATCTTAGAGCTGGGGCATATGAGTCCGTAAATATTTACTATACTGTATACAGGTTTTGTGATCTTGTATCCGGAACCGCGTTATCAGGAAAGTTCCAAAATACGGAAAGGAAGAAAGGTGAATTATTTGCTCTGCTTAGACATAGCGGGAGGGCTGGTCGTTGGCGGCATATCCACTGCACGATATTGTTAACAAAGAATGATAGTCGTTATCGTTCAGTTGTCCAATTTATCGTGTAGTGGATACGTGGTGTTGAATCGTAAATAAACCTTTAGTACATTCCTGCCTATAAACCTCTAAGATTCACCTGCCTAGAACCTCAAAGACAAAACCTGCCTATACCTTCTAAAACCATAAGGTGTCGCTAATTAGCGCTGTGTTTAATTATACCATTAATAAAACTCTAAGACAGTTGAATAGCGGTCCAACACGCTAAAGATTATTATTCAGGTAAAAGTACAGATGTTACCACGCTATGATCTAACAATGAGCGCAAACTAAATTGTACAAACATTAGGTCATAAGGTACAGTCAATACATACGCGTGCGCTCTGGGACCAGATACCGGCATCAATAATGAGACCTTTGTCGAACAGCATAACAGGAACACCGCAGACTGGCATCTTGTTTCAGAGCACTCACATATATACCCGTACTGGGATAAGCAATACAATAGAATACGTTGGCAGGTTCTCATTGGTTCCTCTTCTTGCTTCTTCCGTTACGGGACAATTCATAGGTCAGTGCAAAGACTCAACCCAGCCTCTAACAGCCTGATTGTGTTCACCTTCCCGCTGCATAATAAATCTAATCTAACTATGGCATACAACATTTCAAGAAGTTATTCTCTCTAACATTCATATTTCATAGCCGTATGTTCTGATCTCCTCACCGATGCCACCGGACACTGTGGGAACAGAGTAGATCAGTACGGCACCAAACACGGTCCAGTTGTCATTTACTAAGCCATAGTTACAGAAAACATTAATTTCTTTATATGCTGACATTGCGATTAAACCAAGTAATAATCATTCCTTTCGCGCTGCGGGACCATTGCTTTTAAATGTGTATGCGGGGAGAAATGACACTAAATTGTGTTGTGCGTTTGAGGGTCTGTGGGGCACTTAACGACCAGCACTAAGTTGGAAAGGCTTCTGTGTATGTGTGTGAGCATGCCAGTATGGGTTTGGGAAAGGTCACTAAAAAGCTGGCTGTGCGTCTAAATAGCTATTTTGCGTTGTCCTATATTTAACATGAAGTGCAGGGAAAACACCACTAATTTGCTACTTTTTGCTACATCGCGTATGTGTTAATGTGAATGCCGGGGGAAAACACCACTACTTTGCTACTACTGAAATATAAGTCTGTGGTGATTTTAATGGTTTGGAAAGTTATTTTATGTCTGCTAAACACCGTCGGTCGGTGTTAGGGGAAGATTGTTAAAAAGCTGTTCGTGCTACTTTTTAGCAACTTTGCGTTGTGAGTAGCAAAATTGCTAGTTTTATAAATTTTGCACTGTGGTTTGTGTACTATGTATTTTTGACAAAATGGCGCTTGTGTAAGCTTTCTTTTCTAAAATGGAGTCTTGCTGCCATTCACAAGATGGCGTCGTGCAGGTTTTTCTGATTGGCAAACACATTCTGTCCTACCCAATTATTCGGTTTCGACAGTGGCTTAAGAGATTGTTGGTAATGCAGCCGTGCTCGCATTAGCAGTTAAGAAATACGCAATTGCTAAGCTCATCCTTCCCTTTGTGCTTGACAGTGCGATGGAGTGTACTAGCGTAGTTTACTCTAGGTCCGGCGGCAGGCAGGTTGCCGAACCTAGAGCAAGGGCACTTCTGCGTGCGTGTCCGCAAATGGGGCTTGACCAATTAAACGGGGACGTGTCTTTATAAAGCGTCCCCTTTTTGTCACTTTTGGGGGCATGCCCGGAACTTACGGACATGTCGGGCAGCCCCCAAACGCCGAGGTCCTTATGCGCCCGGCATCCATTCCCCGGCGGTGACCGCTGCTCTGCGTTTTCCCCACCCACGTGACACTGCGGTACACGGGTGGAGGACGGAACGCTCAGGCAGTTTCAACAGGGCTGGAACAGCCTAGCGGGAACGCTACAGCGGTGAGATGCCCACTTTCAGACTGTGTTGTCTGTGCATTTGCGATGGCGATTGTAAAAACACCAACATCAACACAACATCATTTGCGCCAATGACATTTGTGGTAGCCTAGGGTCTAATCCAGCTAAACATGACATCTGAAGCTGTGGATTTGCGTTTGAGAATGCAATCTCACCAAGACCCTTGAGCCTGGTATACACACTGGAGCGATATCTGCTCGATATGCCTTTTTTGGCCTAATCGCTACGACATACGCTATTGTTCAAAAGTTTGGGGTCACCCAGACAATTTCGTGTTTTACATGAAAACTGACTTTTATTTATCAAATGAGTTGCAAAATTAATAGATCATATAGTCAAGACATTGGCAAGGTTAGAAATAATGATTTTTATTTGAAATAATAATTTTGTCCTTCAAACTTTGCTTTCGTCAGAGAATGCTCCTTTTGCAGCAATTACAGCATTGCAGACCTTTGGCATTCTAGCTGTTAAGTTGTTGAGGTAAATTTCACCCCACGCCTCCTGAAGCACCTCCCGCAAGTTGGATTGGCTTGATGGGCACTTCTTGCGTACCATACGGTCAAGCTGCTCCCACAACAGCTCAATGGGGTTGAGATCTGGTGACTGCGCTGGCCACTCCATTACAGACAGAATACCAGCTGCCTGCTTCTTCCCTAAATAGTTCTTGCATAATTTGGAGGTGTGCTTTGGGTCATTGTCCTTCTGGAGGAGGAAATTGGCTCCAATCAAGAGCTGTCCACAGGGTATGGCATGGCGTTGCAAAATTGAGTGATAGCCTTCCTTGTAAAGGATGTCTTTCTCCTCACCGTTTATTCTGGTATTATTTCCAGGCGTTTATATGTAGCTAAACATCACCCGCGTATTATAACTATTGTTAGCTGTTTTAAAGCACAATAAATCACCCAGAGCATGAAGAATTAAATCTACAAAGATGACAACTACTGAAATCTGTGTTTTACAATAAATATCAATTATACATTTTATGTCCCATGTTAAATATTTATTTCATGCATTGTTTGTTTTTCTTACATTGTGCCTCTACATCATTATAGTGCAATAGCTTCTGACAGCTGATATAGATGGTGTTTTTCAAGCGCTATCTATACACCAGTCTCCTGCCTCTCCGTGAGCATCTGTACTAATCAACGTCATTTACAGCCAAGATCAAATGTATATAGAGTGGAATAAAGCCGATCATAACCAAAGTGCATTTTGTTTTTAGATATACTGCAAAGTTCAGTTAGATTTATTGCGCACATCAATACATATATATATATTTTTTTCTTTTTTAGGTTGTAGAGCGAAAACGGACAGCAGCTGAAATCCGGGAGGCCTTTGAGAGGCTAGAAAGGGAAAAAGAAGAGAGACGTCTTCAGCAGCGGACAAACCCCAAGGTAAATTATCAGCTGCTTCACCTAAACAACACGCTGACGCGTTTCACTTTACAGCAAACAAAAAAAAAAAAAGTACATGCACATTTCATTTAATTGCTTAACTTGTTTTCTGGATTTTATCTGCTTACGGTGGAAAATGTGGTCCGTTTGCGATTGTGTTATGACTTTCTCCCAGAAATACCGTACGTGCTTGCGTGAATGGGGATTGTGCTGCGTATATAGGATGGCTGATCCCAGGCTAATGAGAACAGCCTATTCACTTGTGCATAGCAGCGACGTGGACGAAACTGAAAGCCATCCAACGCACCAAACCTCTCCCAATCAGGGTCACCCAAGATCCAGTATATTTACTGACATGTAAAGGCTAGTCATACACTAAAGAAAAGTTAAAGTCCCCTTACTGACAAAGTGACAAATCTGAGTTCCATTTTTATCTCGGATGTTACTTCTATATTCAGTTCTGGATAAATTTAGACCAACCATCATAATATTCAGTAAAAAAAACAAAACTCTAAATGTCGGAACGTTTTTATTGACTGGTTTTAAGATATTTTCAAGGGTTACAGTGACTAAAGATGTAGTGTTCACCGGAACGTAAAAAGGGCACTATGGCGTGTGCCAGAAATGGGGCGTGGTCTGGCTGTTTAAGCAGGGCACCGGCAGGTAGGGCAGGGGAGCATTTTGTAGTTTTAAAATCGGGCAGGGCGCGGCGCCCTGCTGAAACAGCCTAGCGGGAAGACTAAAGATAGTTACACACTAGGGCAACGGATCGGCCATTAAATGTGCCCGCCCGGTTGTGATGTCAGTCACTGGTGGCCTCTGCAGCAAGTGTACGAGTGGTTGGCTGACCGACCGTACACACAGCACGATGCGCCAATATATCTGCAGGTAGGTATTGACCATCGTTCGTTCTCACACACATTGCCGGGACGCGCCCATGATATATCGGACGTTCAATTGAATGGCCAGTGTTTACCCAGCATAAACCTTTTAATATCAAATAAAGTAAAACAAAGGGGAAAAGATAAAGGACTATCACCATTAAAGCTCATAGAAAAGGTTCCGCAACAACTTTGAAATTCATGGAACGGCTGATTTACAGACAGAACTGTATTTGCTTTCATAAATAACTGGATGTATGTTTTCACGAGCCACGATTTTATTATTACTGTCTCTTTAATTTATTACAACTTGTATCACGTTTTATGGCCCTGCTCATGGCTTCTCCAGCTTTTTATTGTCCCTGGTATCTGTCACCGCACTGTTTTCATATGGAAAATATGCTGCAATAACCAATATTAAACTCAGCAGTTACACCACCGTGCCTTCCCCAGCAATGCCATCTGTTTACCTTGGTTGAAGAGACGTTCCATGCCGGTTCTGTGCTACCTGTTTTATTGCAGTGCCACAAATCACAGTACTGTACGTTATAACTCAGCAACTGTCTGACTCGTGAAGCCTTCCGACTAATTATACCCCGTGTGGTGCGCGACGCCAGTGGCTCCTCCAAGTTCCTAATTAAGATCCTCTTCACTCCCTCCGACAGTGACGTGTTGCTGTAAATAGTCATTAATTATAATTTTGTACCTTTTGCCGTCAAAATCAGAGTAAAACTACAAGAAAGAGAAGCAGATTTCTGGCTAAAAGGCATAACTCGACTTCAGAACTCTACCCCCCCCCCCCCACACCCCCAGCCTGGTAATATATTATCCCCCCTCCGCTCATACGGCTATGAACATTTTTTATGTCAATCACTGCTTTTAATTTCATTAACAATAAAAGCTAATACTCCAGCTGTAAAACTGTAAATTGAAATCTATAGTCATCCGTGTCATGCAAACGATACATTTTAGTTTCTTTACGAGGAACCAGGGACAATCTCCGCTGTTGGAGGAATCGGTTGAGTGAAGCCTCAAAACAAGAAATAATAGAAAGAAAGAAAAAAGTTGACTGCGTCGTGCGTTATTGGAATGTAGTCGGCAAATGTCGATCAAAGCTTCTTTGTGTTCCGCCTGGTCGCCCGTTAGTGGAGGTGGCGGAGAACAGGAGAGAAGAAAGAATTGTTTAGTAGCTTCATTAAAGTTCGATTCTGGAAGCGATTTGATGTTTCGGTATAGTTTAAAGAACTTGTGAGGTGTGTGCGGGTTGCTGCAGCTCAGTTCCCAAAGCGCCATTTGTATAAAGGCCATATAATAGTCCACCTCTGAGTCTGATCCTATATGTATAGAGTGTAAGGGAGGGAAACAGTCAGGAAGCCGATGGACGGAATCCCGACCGCTGGCTTCCCAACTGTATAATACCGGCAAGGGTTAAATGACAGGCGTCGGCATCCCGACGCCTGTCATTTTCCCTACGCCGGGAGGCCGACATCCGGTTTACCGATCGAAGGTAAGCTGGGCGCCGACAGCCTCATTTAGGTTTAGGGTTCCCAGGGAGGACCTAGGGTTAGGCACCCCCGGAGGTTAGGTTTAGGCTAGGGGAAGGGGGAGTTAGGGTTAGGCACCCCCGGGGGAAGATTAGGGTTAGGCACTTAGGGGGGAGGTTAGGGTTAGGAATCGGTATGAAATACCGGCGGCCGCCTGACAGCGCTGGAAATCCCGATCGTCGATAGGTAAGTACTTACTAACCTAACCCCCTAACCCTCCTTAGGGGTGCCTAACCCTAACCTCCCCCACCAAGTGCCTAACCCTAATCCCCCCTGTAACTGCTTAACCCCCCCCTTCCCCACTGCCTATCCCTAAGTCCCATGGGGGGGTGCCTAACCCTGACCCTCCCTCCCTCCCCCTAGCGTAACCCTAACACTCCCGGGGGGGTGCCTAACCCTAAGTCCCCCACAGGTGCCCTAAACTTACAACTTATGCGAGCGTCCATGATGATGGTCAAGACCATCGCGACCATCGGGCTTGCGACGGAGACCCTGCGGTAGGGTCTCGCTGCCGCAAGCCCTGGAGTGATTTTGGCTCTGTCAGAGCCAAAATCACTCCAACTGACATCACTAGTGATGTCAGTGGGGCCGGCTTAAGACGGTAGGCGTTCCCATGGGAACGCCTCCGTCTGGCAGCCACGCCCCCGGCACGCTCACCAAAGGGGGCGTGCTGTCAATCAACATCGACAGCACGCCCCCTTTGGTGCGAGACCCGGAGCGACGGAGAGCCCGTCGCTATCCGGGTCTCGCGCATGCGCACGACAGAGCTCCCTCCGTCGTGCGCATGCGCAGTGGGGCACCATCGACCCGCTTGCGAGCGTCCTGCGCTCGCGAGCGGGTCTGAATGACCCCTATGGCTTGTTATAAATGGCCATTTGTACATATGATAAATAGAAATAGGCAAACACAAGGTTGAAGCTCTTTTTTAATGAATTAAGAGCAACATTACCTGTGAGTTATCCATATGGAAAAATAAGGAACAAAAAGTTGGGCTTTGCCGCCTACCCTAGCACTCCCGAATTGTCCCCGCAATATGTCTGCTGAAGCTCGTTTATTTCTTTTTATTAATTTTCATATGTGTATGTGCAAATTCCCATTTATAAAAAGTCATCGTATCACCCACTACTTCGTTACGCTCACTCATTCATTTCTCTTATTTCGGCATGGCAAATTGCATCCATCTATAAAGCAAGTTTTTGCCTCGTTCCCAATAAAAGTGTTACAGGAAAACTTGCGTTGCCAGGGCTCCTGTAACATGTGCGCGGCCAGGCATCGCATCGCAGCGCATCACTTATGCCTGATGATCTGATTTAAATTATGAGGATCGTTCTAAATCATTTTGGACATTGCGGTCTGAAGATTAATCTGAATTCAGAAGCATTCTGACTGCTTGGCCAAGTGGCACTTGTCTGTATCCTGTACAATTTGGGCACCGATATTTGTGTGGTCAAATTGGACAGTAATTCTGTTGCTCATAGAGTCAGGCCGAGCTTAGCGCTTAGGCCCGGAATGGGATTGAAATCGCCGGTTCAAATCCCTATAGCGTAGCCTGAGAGGATGAAATCCCGACAGCGTCAGGTAAGTTACCCCCCCCCCCCTCAAACCTTAGGAGTGCCTAACCCTAAGCCCCCGGGGTGGTGCCAAACCCAAAGTCCCCCCTCGGGGGTGCCTGACCCTAATCTCCCCCCCCCCAAACCTAACGCTAACCACGCTAGAGCCCCTAATCCTAACACCACCACCCCCGCACGGCTAACACTAAGGGCGCACCGGACTTACATTCGTTCGCGCTGACTTTCCGGCGTCGGGTTAACATAGGCATCTGTATTTCGACGTCTAAGTTAAATCCCATGCCAGGATTCCGCTGTCGGGATGGCCGCCGGTGTCATAGCTGCATCCCCTTAGGCCCATGTAACTCAGAAGAAGATGGGACATTGGGCCTGATTCAGAGCCGTTCGCTATTTGTGGTCGTTCGTTTAAAAACAAGGGGTGGCTATTCAAATGATCCGTACGCACATTGCAGTCTGTTCACACCTCTAAGTCTGAACGAGCGAGCAAAACATACGCTCGTTTATTTGTTAAAAACGCCCCCTGGCCGCTCGCACCATACGTCATGTCCGCTATTTATTAGATTAATCGAGTACATCGACCAGCGTATGAACTGCTCGCTATTCTTGTGGTTGGTGTTTGCTACCACAAATTTGCGAGCAGTTCTGGCTATAAAATAACCCAGTGACGTGGTCAATGACGCTGCTGTTTTAAATATACACACCCATAAAACGCCCGTTTTGACCTTTAAGCACGCCTGCGTTCGGATCTCCACTCCCCATTTTCAAGCACCTTCCCCTGTTACCACCCACATACGCCTCATTCTGTCACTCAAAATAGCAGGCCCTCGCTATATTGCGTACCAACGATTTTCGGCCGCACTGACTGGTTCGCGCATGCGTACTAAAAACCGTACGCATGCGCAGATGTGCAAACATCGCTCGGAACGAGCGTACTGCCGCTAACGAGCGGCTCTGAATGAGGGCCTTTGTTCAGATAAATGACCTTATGTAAGTTATATGTAGAGGCGGGTTGTTCCTTTCTTTGCTATGTTGTTATGACACACAATGGACCAGTGAACTGTGCATTAACATCAGTAATTTATGGAGCAGTTGTCAGATGTATATAACAGCAGGAAGACGTCTATTAAATTGTGGCTTTGAACATCTCTAGTTGCACGCACTGCCGATGACTGACGCAGGTGAACGATTTATTTTTTTTCTTGTGCGCTGTGTCTCGGTGCTTGCACATTTAGACGCACGGTTGTACACCAGGGATAGGCTATGTATCGCCATTTGCATAATGTCGCAGAAAGGCGACCGCCACTAGTCACAGACGCAACTGCGGCCTGGTCGGAACCATCCCTGTAATGTCCTACACATATGACAGGTATGATAAACTGCAATAGCAGCCAGGACTTCCCAGTGGGACCAAGCGCTCTGTTGATAATTGAGTACAGAGGACCATTTAATTGCTCCCACAAGACCAGTCACACACACCACAATTAAATTACTTTATTAGTTGATTGTGGTTTTCCTGGTTATTGTAGCTATGGTGTTCTACCTCTGTTTAAATTTAACATGCTTAACCCCCTGTCAAATAGTCTATTCACTGTTGCATCCACCTCTTTCATTGGAGAAAAATATATATATTTTTTTTACTTTAAAAAATAAAATTATATATATATATATATATATATATATATATATATATATATATATATATATATTTATTATTTAAAACCCATAAGGTGAAGCACAAGTTTAGTGATTCACATGGGGCATTTCAGACAAATGTATAGAATTATGGCAGTGACCTGGGAAAAACCTCTGAATGTTGTCTGAGTTGCCACCGGTTGTAAAACTCAAGGAAACGCAAAATGCCACAGCTCACCCTTAATGACAACGTATAAAAACCGTTTGAGAATTTACGTTCACTTTGTCGTACGGAGCCCCTACCGATGACTACTCGCTGCAGATTCAGAGCACGCTTCAAAAAGATTTGTCACGGATTATCACCTTGGCTTGGGCCCTTGCCGGTTTCTAAGGCCATAAAAATTCCTGGATGTTCACCTAGTGTTTGGCATCCCGCGCAGCCACGTATTCCAGATAGCAGCTGACAAGGAGCCACAAAACCTCACGCCGATACGGATTTTCCTGTCTGCTTGTTATGGCTTCATTTCAAGGGCTTCAGATTCCTCACGTTCAGCCTTCCCACCGCTCATTAAATCATCGCCTTGTCTTTGGAACTTTTTTTTTTTTACGTTTGCTCGTAGCTTCCTCCAAAACGTCCCCCATCCGTTAAGCCCTCCAGCGGAGATCTAAGCAAACAGTTGTGTTTGCCGAGCGTAAAGCAACACAAAAGCTACAAACGTGCTGCTGCTTTAGTGGTTTGACATTTTGTCTGTTCCTATTCAAACAGCACATATCCCCCTCTCCCCAACTTTCTGCTGTTTGAGAGTTGTAAAAATAAAAAGCAGGATTGGAATACGAAGTGGATGTGTCCTGTGATAAAATTAGCCATCTGGGTGTTTATAGCAATTGCTTATTGGGATTCCGACTCAATGTTTCTCCGGGCAATGCTAGCTCTGAATTAGGCAGGGCAGCTGTTATGATTTCATACTAGAATGGAAGTTACTTGAAAATCTCCAACCTTTTATTGGTTTCCATAAAATGACTTCAGATAAATAAAACATTTCTAACCAGAAATGTTTAGCCATAAACAGATGCATGTTATGAAGCAATTTGCAAACTGCATTTGTTTCTGTATATTTTTTTGCTGTTTGGTCTTTTCAGGGTTTTTTTGTTTAGTCTAAAATTTCTTTTTTTTTTTTTTTTAATTAAATGGAGTTGCCAAGACCTCAAATTAAGTGTTCAAGTATGTATCTGCCATACAGGCAATCTAGACACAGGTCTAGGGAAAAATGCTAAGCAGACAGCATAATATTGTTTTATTGTGAATTCTATTTATTTTCATATCCCATTGGGTGACACTGGACCATGGGTTATAGAGGCTTCTCAAGGATGCTGGCACTTTAAATACTTTTTAAAGTTATTTAAAAGGCTTCTCCCTCATATGCATCTCCACATCCTTCAAGAAACTGTTTGTGCGCCCACAGGACAGAGCTTGGCCTCCGTTAGTAAAGCCAGGTCAGTTGGGAGCTCCCTCGCCACGGGCTGCACCAAACTAGGCACAGTGGCAGCACAAATGGAATTTCTTTCTTGTTGTTGACTCTGTATGATCCTAATGTTCCTATCCTGTTGGATAAACGTAATTCTAGGGCTGGTGAATCTTCATCTGCCTAACGTAAAAGATCTAGCACAGTCTTGGATGGAATTTAGCAGTATTATT
Organism: Taudactylus pleione; assembly: GCA_031769625.1. Taxonomy (NCBI): domain Eukaryota; kingdom Metazoa; phylum Chordata; class Amphibia; order Anura; family Myobatrachidae; genus Taudactylus; species Taudactylus pleione. Next base: position 6,753,492 of record JAUIMM010000436.1, on the reverse strand, counting down.
ATTAGGTTCAGCATAGAGTGTGCACTTGCATTTGTTTCTGATTTTCTGCTTGCAGCACTACAAGTTTCAGCAGCTAGCACCTCACGTTGTGCTTAGGGTGTGCAATCTAGGGCCCCTCCCCCTATGACAAGTAGTGAGAGGTCAGAATTCTGCTAAATTGCATCCTCTACTCGTCATAGGGGGAGGGGTCCTAGATTGCACACCCTTAGCACAATGTGAGGTGCTACCTGCTGCGACTTGTAGTGCTGCAAGCAGAAAATCAGAAACAAATGCAAGTGCACACTCTCTGCTGAACCTAATAATACTACTGCTAAATTGCATCCAAGAGGTTCTTGTCGTAATTATGGGCTTGCCCACCATACCCAGGTGACCTCCATCAGGCAGGTGCCTAACACTCCTATGGAACAAATACAGGGCACAGGACTCCCCAGGACAACCCAGCAGAACTGCCCCATGGCATCACACTAGTGTGAGATTTAAAGTGAAGGTTAGAGAATAATGAAGAAACGCCTAGGTGTTAAGTCCTACATAAGTAGGAGGTTATAATTGAGGGCCATATCCAATTAGCCGAGGCCAATTAGCTCGCCCAAGGCTCACTGGGGGCTATTCATTTGGCCCCGAAGTCGGCCTGACAACGGCACTAATCAGGTTTTTTTTTCGGGACCTGATGTGTCCGAAAAATAATCCACGATAAGTGACGTTTTTTCTCCCAAAAAAAGGCGAGAACACATAGGGTCGCGAGCTTATCGCAGCTCCTATGTGTTAACAGGCGAACTATCCTATTAATTCGCCCGAATTAATAGGATAGGGAGAGAAAAAATATCTGCGAAAATCAGGGATTATCGGCGAAAAAATCCCTATTTTTCACCGATCGCGGGGATCAATTTGCACCTGAACTGTGTTCGGGGCTAATTGGATATGGCCTTGAGTGTTTAAAGTGCTACATATATACTCTCACTACTTGTTCCCTGGTTGTTGGTGAAGCGTCCATTCACTTTACCTCTTACTGAATCTTCTGTAAATTAGCCCATGCGTCTCAGTCAGCAGAGCCCGTTGCGATGCCGCAGAGCGATTTTGGATGCATATGTTGGCCAAGTAATTTCAAGGTCTGGTTAAAGTTTCCACCTCCTTTTAAAGAGGATTCTAGTGAACTCACCAGGTAAGTCACATAAACGTCAAAGTTATGATTCTTAGGGTCGTATTCAGTTGCAGGCGAAAAGCCGTTCTCGGCAAAAAGTTTTCGTCTGTCGGAAATTTTCCACCGAGTTCAATTGCCAAGACTTTTCGCCGGTGCGAAAAGTCTGCGCCTTGTAACCAGCGCAAAATATCCGCCTCTGAATGGAGGCGGAACAAAATGTGCAGAATTGGGGGTTTGGGGTGCAAAGTTGTGGGAACACCCCTGCAGCCTTGGGACAGTCCCCCAAAGGTAAACTGCGTCAAAAAAAGATAAAAAAATACTTTTGATCCCCTCAAAAAAGTACTTTTAGTTTTGGTTGTGAAAAAGTTCAAAGTTGGGGGACAAACTTAAAAACTAGCGATATAGACTCCAGGGGGTCCCCCAAGTATGATTGCAGGTGTTTGGTGAGTGCGTTTTTTACTTTTTTTAAAACCTCACTTTAGTGATGATTAACCGTGCTTGCACCCATTTTCACGTACCCCAAATTTGCCGAGACTACTTTTTTTTTTCCCCAATAAAACTGTTAAATGCTATTCTTCACCATTTGTGTAAATACGCTAAATAGCAGCAATTGAGAGCATTTAAGCACCCCAAATACCTTAAGCAGGGCTATTCGGGGGTATCCATAGTGATCCCCCATGTCAGTGCATCTTTTAGGGGGTGTCAGGCTGATTTTCCCCAAATCTGACAGTGCTTTTCACCTGTTTGAGATTCGCCGGGACGCGTTTTCGCATCCTGTGGAATTGAATAGGGCGAAAAGCGGCTGTTCGCCAAAAACACATGAAGTAGGCGGAAAGTCCGGCAGGCAAAAAGTCTGGTACTTTTTGCCGGCAATTGAATACGGCCTTAGTGCTCCACCGAAGAAGAGGGTGAAATAGTGGAGCAATCACATGCTTAGAACACCTTGTAGTTTGTTGATGAATCTGCAAGTTGGCATGGGATGTATGATTTAGTTTAAGTGGTATGCCACATACTACACATACAGCACAGAGAGGACTCTGTGGATTTAGGCAATACATAATTTAAAAGAATTACAATGTAGTTGCTTTCCTTTCCTCCTCCTCCTCCACAATTACAAGAAATGCTTTGTGAGGAATGGACTAAACCTGAACGTAATTTTTAAGTTAGACACAATTTGAAGACCCCTTATTCCGTACAATGTTAAGAAATAGATAGAAGGAGCATTCCATAGATAGAAGTAGTATTCCGTACAATGTTAAGAAATAGAATGTGTTGGCATTCCATCTATGTTTTGGCATAGATGGAATGCCAACACAGGCCAACACTGTTCCAATTCCAAATACTGTTGCTTTTAACCACTTGCCTGGCGTGGTCGCATTGTTCCCTGAAACTCCCACTGGCTAGCTGTACGAAGATAATCTTTCAGCAGTGGCCAGTCCCAGAGGGACCTTCCGGCTCCTCCGCATCCCTGCACCCCTCCTCAAGCCAATCACTGCTGATCGGGCACCCCGGCAGCTTCCGCCCCCCCTGCGGCTGCAGAGAGGAGCAGGAGAAATGTAAATCCAGCAGCCCCTCTCCCAGTGTATACCCGTCGGAGACATGTAAAGCTGCAATGTTGCGTTGGTCTGATCATCAATGGCCCGATATACTGTATTGCTGATCGATATTAAAATCGATATTAATGTTGTGTTTCCAAAAAAAAAAAAAAAAATTATTATTATTATTATGTTAAACTGGCTGCTACTACTTTGATGCCCAGCTTGTGGGAAAGTGATCAGAGCAACTCTTAGAGAATTGGCAGTCAGGAAGGCCGGGGTCTGGATTGGCGACCTTGGAGGAACTTATTCAGGGGAAATCTGAATATCTGGGGATGCAGCTCTGGCTTTTGACGAGATTTTCAGCATCGGTGGTTTTCACTCACCAAGCCTCTGGTTCATGACTTAGACAGCAGACACAGAGTTTTAGAAGACTCTGGAGTCTTTGCTTTTTTCAGGTGATATCCTATTTGGCCCTGAGCTGGATAAGATTATTATCCAAGCGAGGTGTAAAGATTTATTTCCTATTGGTCAAATAGTCTAAAGCACAGGACTTTTGGTTTTGGTCCTATCTCATTGTCCGTAAAGGAAGAAGTCCACGGTTGAGACAGCAGTTATCGGCTTCTGGTGGAGGACAGTATAGAGGGTAATGGTTTAGTCCACTAAAGCTGACAGGCAAACCCTCAGAAGAACAGTCTGCATGGCAGGTAATCTGCGTGGTAGCTGTCGGCTACTTCACATCAGATTCCTAAGTGGGATGCGTTATGGATGTTGGGGATACATCATCAATATCCTCCGAGCACAATGCCAGTGCAACAGTAGCGGTTCGCTGAGAACCAGGTAAGGAGCCAAGTCCTTCAAATAGCCATTCACACATAACTAACCATGGTTGTAATAATCCCAGTACCAGTAGAACACAGGTGTGCAGGTTTCTACTCCAAACAGGTCCTTTCGGCCATTTTGGATCTGTAGACACTTCAATCTCAAGAATCTCAACACTGGTGTTTGGGTAGACAGGTTCAAAATGGAATTGTTGAGACCCCCCCATCAACGCCATGGAGTGGACAGAGTACATGGTACCTATAAATGTTTTGGGTGCTTGCATATTCCAATCTGAGAAGGTCAAAAATGCTTTCTCAAATTTTCAGTACAGCCTGACCATTTTCTATTTCAGCCCTTCCGTCTGGCTACCACTTAACGTGTACTTAAATATAAAACAAAAGTGATGACAATCACCTATTTAGTTGATTTCTTAATCAAGGCAATGTCTTCCACTTTCCTTCTGGCACGCTGCCAGGAGATGGCACAGACAGGCCGGTCTTTTCCAGGTCTGCTGTTTGACATTTGACAAGAGAGTTATTATTCCAGATGACAAATAGCTTCTTTCCAATGGTAAGATGTCTGTTGTCTCTCAGATGATTGCCTGTCCATATCTATATGAAAGTGTGAGGAAAGATGGTCTCGGAATCTGCGCAGCGTACGCTGTTCTATACCAGGGCATTTTAAAAGGAATCTACACAAAATGGGACAATTTGTACAATCACTCGACCAAGCAACATTATTCTGCCTCTAAGGGGCAGAGGCAATTAAGAATGATGTTCTGTCAGAATCTCACTCTGCGCACAAAGAGGGTAATTAGAAAACTGAAAACCTTGCTTGTGTTTTTTTTTTTTCGCACCTCAGTGGGGTGCATGTATAAACAAACCAACCTTTTCTGCCTGGGTAAACTGCATTATGCTAGCAAGTGAGGTTCTGGCACAACCTTGCCTCTGATGGAATCTGACCCCCACAAATATATTGATTGCTTCTCTGGTGGGTACGAAACTTTACCCTCAACAGGAGACGCCCCTGTGATATCAGATTGGACAACAGACACCAACCTCCAGGGCTTGGGGGACTGTCGTCCTTCACTGCTGATCAAGCTAAGCTTCCGATAAATGTTCGCGGATAACATATTTTAGTTCAGGGTCGCCTTCTGTTGCGGAGGAAACCCATAAGGATTCAGTCAGACAACGTCAACCCAGTGGTCGACAGAAACTGGAGGAAACCATCAGGGTCACCTTCTCTCCAGAACAAAATGTTTGGCTTCGTTCATGCCAGTCTTAGGATACCAGGGGGCTGATATATCAGCAGGCATATCCTGCCCCCCTGGAGAGTGGTTCCTCAGCCCGACAATCTTCCAACAGAAGACGGGGGTCAGCCAGACGTCAACATGTTGACATCTCAATTGAACCACAGTTTAATTGCCATATGTATATCCAGCAAATGTCCCATTATCCTTAATAAGATTGACACATAGGTATGATGGCGTCAGTTACTCAGTTGATCACGAAAAAGTAGCAAGTAGCGGGTATCCCAACTTTAGCATATTTGTTGGTAAACATCCAAACTACCTTCTCTGGCAGGAAAAAGGGAAATCTTTGGCAGATCGACAGAACAGATATCATGGAAATTCTGGCAGGAGAGTGTCAGTCTGTACAATATTTCTTGAATTAAAACTTTCAGGCGTCAGCATTGTTCTCAGAAGTTTTTTTTGCAGAAGTTGCTCACCCATGTTCCAATCTGATGTGAATATCCCGCAGTAATTGCGTCCCGCCTCTGTTTACACCAGGGGTGGTATAAACTGTGTATTATCATGAAACAAAGGGAAGATCATATTATGCACGGTTTTTAGCGCCTGCTCCTGTCCCATTACATTTGGAATGCACTGTGGCAGCTTCCGCTAAAACCGCGTGTCTGAACGAGCCCCCATCGTATACTTTTATTTTCTTTTTTTTTTTTTTTTTCTGACTTGCAATAGACACAGGAAGGCTTGAAGCATTCTTTTCTATTCTCTCAGAAGTAATTGTCTTGGTTTACTGATTCCATGTATTCTATACACAAGTATTGAGTTGAAATCCCATTACAGGATGAACTGCTGGCGGAACTGATGACATCATTCAATGGAAATGTAATTGGTGACCTCTCCAGAAGGGAAATATACAGAATGTTTTATTCTATTGATGTGCCGTGCCTAATTGTGTAAGACATATTGTTGCAGGGAAGATTTCATGAAGTGTACAAGGTTGGTGAGCAAGTCCTCGTGATGTGGTTGTTTGTTAGATCCTAGATATTTGAAATATTTCGCATAACGCTTAAAGGATATATGATTTTATTTATTTATGGTATTATTTGCTTCGTAGCTGTTCTTGTGTGCCAATACCATTGCCACGTAAGGGTGTGGCATTTGTCGACAGTCTTCAAGTCGACATTGTCGAACTGTCAACATGCTTGAATGGTCTACTGTCGTCAGGCTAACACTGATTGTGTCGACATGATAAACAGTCGACAGATCGTCCCTAGTGACCCAGTGGTCACTTACCTTCTCTCGGAGGAGTCTACTGTGTCGTCTTCCGGGTACTGGCGGCCATGTGACAGTCATTTCCGTCACGGACCTGTGATGCTCCAGCGTTCCGGTAATTATTTCTCCCCAAACCCTAACTTTTCCCCTGCAGCCTTGCCCTCCCGGTGGCACCTAACCCTAACCGTCGGCATCCTCAGCATGTTTACATTTCACATGGCGACTATTCCGATGTCAGCATTGTGAATATATGTCGACATTCTGAGAATGTTGCCTGTCGACAGTTTGGACTATGTAGGCAATATGATTGTCACCATGGTTGCTGTCGACCTTCTCACCAGTTACAGCTACGTAAAATGCTCCTGTTTAAATGCGCAGATTGTGCATATTAAACTCTACTAGTATAGCAGTGCAGGTTAATATTGTTTGGTGATCACTATATAACAGCCAATAAAGGGGTACTCTCCTCTTTCAAATGTGGGTCCTCTGAGTTTATTGAATCCATCGTGGGGGGGATTAATTCCCTTAGTTGATTTCTGCCGTGCTGGAGTATTCTCCGGTGGTCCCACATGATCAATGACGTCATCGTCTCACCTGCGCATTAAGCCCCGCCCAACTTTTGTGTGTCCCTAACGTAGTCCTGCTATAAGGCCTTAGGCATTATTTTCATTAGTTGTGTGTGAGAGATGTCTTGTGGGCTGAACCATCCTGTGACATTAATGTCATGTGATCATTCAGAGCCAATGTGCTAAAAGATGGCAAACCTATGTTTTTGATATTACAGAACATGGGATGTCCACGCCTCTACATGCAGACATGCGAACGCAGACTAATACAGCTGTAACGCATAGTAAAGGTAATGTTTAGTTACCTGATATCTGTTCACAGAGCTCCTTAATGTGCAGTTTTCCCTAAAGCTGAGTATACACTATGGGCCTGATTCAGAGGCGCTCGCTCTGAATCAGGGCGGGGATTTATTTATTTTTTCTCCTGCCCGCTCGCTAAGCTGTGGGTGACCACCCACAGCTTGTGCGAGCGGGCTGGAGATGGTTGCGATTATCGCGACCATCGGCATTGCGAGGAGACCCTAAGGTTGGATCAGCTCTCACAAGCCCGAATGGACTTCCTGCTCTAATAGAGCAGGAAGTCCACTACTGACATCACTGGTGACTCCACTACTGACATCACGATGTCAGTAGGGCCGCCCACAAACGGCAGGTGTTCCTTCAGGAACGCCTCAGTTTGTGCAGCCACCCCCACTACCTGCCTACAAAACGGGGCGAGTTGTCGATCAACATCGACAGCCGCCCCATTTATTGTTGCGAGCCCCGGAGCAAGTGAAGTTTTCACTCGCTACAGGGCATACGCATGCGCACTGGGCTACCATCGACCTGCTTGCAAGGCCCTATATGTTCTATCGTCCGATATATCGTTCTGACACGGATTGGAAATACATATCGTACACAACGTATAACGTGCATCCCCCAATCCATCATTCCTGGCTGTCATTCATTGAATCGTCCCATCTGCTGTGCTGCACATCAGATGGGAGGATTCCACGGCTGACGCTGCATGTAACGATACATTATACGCCATCCTACAGCGGATCGTGTAGTGTGTACGAAGACGTATGTACTTTTACATCGCATCGCCGGGTGGCACCGTCGTAAGGTGACGAGTCCATTTGATCGTGTTAGATTTTTATTATAAGCAGTGTTTTTTTTCTTTTTTATCCTTTTTAAGTGAATTTGCCATGCTTCCCCCTTTCTGCTAAAGCCAGGTTGAGTGCGACAGCGTGTTACAGAAGTGTACTCTGTGTGTATCCCCAGCTCTCCCTTCCTGCCCCTGTAACACAACACGTGCCGTCTGCATTACTAATCACAACTTTGTCAATTTCCTCACTCTTCGATTTGCTGATGCACAGGTTTCTCTCCTGCTGTGACTTCCTACAAATGGTCCCCAGTATGCCAATTCCTAGAATTGCACTGTCTTTATCAAGATCATTCATTTGCATTATCGGCAATAACCATTACATTTATTTGAAATTTTAATTCACTGCCTGCAAAATGTCTTTGCAATCAAATCCTGCTGTTTGTTTCCTTTAACAGTGAAATGTCCACTCACCATTACCCGATTTTCTTTTCTTTTTTATATATATATATATATATATATATATATATATATATATATATATATAATTTTACAGCATTTTATTCAAATGTGATTTTTCTTAATTTCATTTTTGCTTTTTTTTTTTTTTTTAACCCATTCATTGACCAGACTATAGATAGTAGTATTAAAATCTTTTCTCATCACCCCCCATACTTTCTTTGAAAATATTTGAATAAAATAACACAGCTGGGTCAAATCCCAGAGGAAGTCACTTATAGATTACACTATAGACCAGTTGTAATCCGCAGATTACATCATTACGCAGAGACCAGAGAGGGAGTTTGCATTGTAGAGGGGCTGTGACCGGACACTTGTAGGGAGGGGGCACCGGAGTTGCGGATTGCGTCAGCTGGAGCGTTAGGACGTCTGCTGTGCTAACGATTATGCAGACAAATGGCGCGTTTATCAGAAGCGTAATCATTTCCCCAGGATCTTGCACGCTGCGGCGTAGAGGGAAGTGCCTAGCGCAGGGATCAGGAAAATGCGTTACGCTCTTTCAGTTTCCAGGTACGATATTGCAGTGAGCTCCCGCTTGTCACTCTTACAGTTACCCAAGAAATAGGAACCAACAGCTCCTGTGACCGTATGACGCATTTATCATGTAAAATACGAGAGTGAACCTTACCAGAATCTCAGGTCACCTCTCCCAAAGCCGTGTTGGTTATTAACCTCGGACGTAACTTGCTGAGAAGTCCGGGTTGTCCTATTCCAGTGGGGGGGAGTCCACCACTCAGGTGCATTCTGATATTGTTTAAGGAAAAGGACAGAAATCGTTTAGGCTGTTTCCATGTAAAAATAAATAATCTGCTAAGTTAAGGGTTCTCCTTGGGAATGAAGGTTTACAGGCTGACACTCTGCCAAGGAGAATGGCAGCTCATTTCCTCACTTTTTTTTTTTATTCTTTCCAGCCTCCCTCTTCTGTGCGTAACACGCTTTTAAAAGAAAGACGCCCCCAGGGAAGCCAGCAGAATAGATTTAACTTTGTGTTTGAACCTAAAGTACAACCTTATAAAGTGCAAAAACTCCTATTCTCAATGCAGTTGGGACATGCAATATTTCATTTAAAAATACATATACTTGTATGAATATAAACACATATATGTATGTGTGTGTGTGTGTATGTATATATATATATATATATATATATATATATATAGTAATCCCGGCACTCACTCAGGTAATGCAAGTAATGGCGTGGGTGCCCTCCATAGACCACCGGGTCCCATGTAACAAGCAAAGAGTAATGGCAGCACTCCACGACTGATAATGAAGTCAAAATCTTTTAATGTTCCAACGTTTCGGGCCAATGCCTTGGTATCCCAGACGAAGGGCATTGGCCCGAAACGTTGGAACATTAAAAGATTTTGACTTCATTATCAGTCGTGGAGTGCCGCCATTACTCTTTGCTTGTTATATATATATATATATATATATATACACAATTGATTCAATTGTTGCGTGGGCGGCGATAATTAATGAGCGCCCAGTTTTGCAATTAAATTTTTTTCTGGGTGCTCATAAATTATCGCCCTCTTCACGCCCAATTAGACCGGGTTTAGATGTGTAAAATGGCTACACCCGTCTAAAGTCCTGGTTAGGTCGCCCTAACCATGGGTTTCTCACACCTTTTTGAACGCACCCTCCTGAGGGAGTCACCCATACCATCAATCACATGATCTGATTGGTTGCTATGGCAACTTCTCCACTTGACCTCTTTAGAAGGTTTGATTAAATCTCCTTGAGAGAAATATTCATGATTCATTAATGTGAGGGACAGCTGAGGATTAGAAGTCTGAGGTAGATAAGTTCCACAAGAGCCCAGACATTTGCCTGCTTTCCTTTGCTATCACTGATTTGTGGTGCCAGGTGCTGAGAGGGTTAAATAAGTACAGATAGCCCTCTACACCGTGAGATCTTATACCTGGTGGGCATGTTCATTTAAGGTGGAATGGTCCAAGAATGCCCAGCCCCTTTATCAGCCTTGTGTTGGGTATAGCCAATTTTAGTCAAGTGTCGGCTAGGAAACTGATCTATGTGTTACTGTATGGGACATGGTGATGATGATGTAATAACATTTACAGAATAGAGAGCCAATAACATTCTATATAACCTTTAACAAAAGCAAAAACGAATAACGTGTATATACCAATAGGATTCGGTATTTCTTCTTCACTTGTCCATAAGGGACATAGGGACTACGCCGGGGGGGGGGGGGGTATAGGCTGGCAGGTGGAGTCTGGGCACCAAACAGTTACATTCTTCAGCGACATGCAGCCCAGGCTCCTCCTCCCCTATACCCCAGCCTAGGCAGGCCGGTCTAGTTTGGTGCCGCAGGAACGTGCACCTATAACAGTGGGGCTGCTAATGCTGCCTCGTATTTCTTCAGTTTAAAATTTTTATTTTTTTTTACTATTTGAGCTGGCCGCTTCACCAGCAAGCTGTGCCGGCGAGCAGACCCGGCCAGGTCCTCAAGCACACGGGGAAGGGACCCCAGCCGGACGCCGGGGGCACCAGTTGGAGACCACCAGCGGTGCTGACGAATCGGTAGGCCAGGACGCCCGCACCACCAGGGCACTTAAAGGCAGCGGGTGATGCCTGCAGTGCTGGCGGCATCACTGCATTGAAGTGAGCGCCAGTCGGCAAGGGTCTAACGGACACTGTAAGCGCCCATTGCCCTGGGGGGAACAGGGGGGGGTAGGCTTTCCCTGTTAGCCCCTCCCCCGGCCTTTGGTGTGATCCCTCACTGAGGCTTCCCGCCATGGGCTTACTCCTCCTTCTCTCTGCTCACTTGCAAGATGCTGAACAGCCATTTTACATAGGTGCTGGCTACAGTCTGTATCCAGAAAGGTTTGGCTCCCGTCTCCCTGTATACCCCCCCTCAAGTCAGGTTATACAGTCTAGCTCCATCCAACCGACTGGGGTTGGTTTGTTGAGCATTATTTGCCTATTATATTGCATTGAATTTGACACTGTGCGTGTTCCTATTTTTCACACTATTGTTTCTGTCTATTTTTTATTACTATAGCTGTGTAAGGGGTTAACCCCCCCCTCTCTGTTTCCCCACTCATTAAATTTGTGTGGCCCCCCTACATTTCAGTGCACTGTTCCCTACTGCGCACCCTTGTTATATAACTAACTAGGTGTGTGGGACTTTTCTAGGAACATGGTAACATGTCTTCCAAGAACAAAGTGCCCAGGATGCTCTCTGTATCTGGTGTTGCTGAGGCACGCAGCAAGACATCCCATCTACTACTTCCAACCAGGAATAGACATGGGTGGCCAACTTGTCGCTGGTAATGTCGCAGTTGGTGGATCGCCTTACAGCTTCCGCACCTATCCTTCCTACTTTGGGGGTCTAAGCCGCCCCTATTATGCAGCCTCATCTGCAGCTACCTGCGATGGAACCCCCATGGATGAGCACTTTCTCACAATCAGTGCAGGGCTTAGCACAAGTGTCTGCCTGCTTTCAGCAAATGCTGGATAGGGACCGTACTTCTGAACGCAGACCATCCAGGCGTAAGAGCTCTGTCCCCCAGACTGTTAAAGTTTCTGATTCAGAACTCTCCTCGGACCAGGAGGAGGATTTTTCCGGTACCTCTGAGGATGAGTCCTTGTCTGTTCAGGAGGAGCCTCTACCCCAAGTAGATATTGTTGCCTTAGTTAGGGCAGTCAGATCGGTCCTTTCTATTGAGGACGAGGAACCGGCTCTTAGACCCAAGGCGCTGGTTTTCAAGCGGCAGAAAAAGGTCTCATTGGAGTTTCCGAAATTTGAACAGCTTGATGAAATACTAGCGGAGGCTTGGAGCTCTCTTAACAGGCGGTTACAGGTCTCTAAGCACATTCCGTCCTTTTACCCGCTTGCCGAGGAGTGTTGCAAATGGTAGTCTCCTCCTCCTGTGGACGCACACATTGCCGTCTAATCAAGAGTTCTACCCTTCCTATTTCGAATACGGTTTCCCTCAAGGATCCGACGGATAGGAAGTTGGAAAATTTCCTTAAGGGATTTTATACTCATGCAGGTGCTATCGCATGACCGGCCATGGCGTCTGCGTGGTGGCCAAGGCGATTGGCTCTTGGGCAGATGCCCTAGAGGAGGGCCTTACATCAGGGGCCCATGGCAATCAGATATTACCTCTGGTGGCATTTCAAGCAGGCTGCTTCCTGTCTGGATGAAGCGGCTCTTGACACTGACATCTTAAATTCCAAGGTGTCAGCTTCTTTTGTGTCAGCAAGAAGGGCCCTCTGGATGCTGACTCAGACTCTAAGAAGAGCCTTGAGGCCCTTCCTTATTCCGGTGATGTTCTATTTGGGCCAGAATTGGATAAAATAGTGGTGGCTTCCAACACGGTGTTTCTACTTTCGACAACAGCCCCTAGAGCTCGAGTGTCCTCCTTTCGCCAACAAGGGAAGGCCAAGAGGCAGTCTTTGTCTAGGTCCCAGAATTCTTCCACTAAGACCCCCAAGCTCAGAAGCAAGCAGTCCTGGCCTAACAGACGCCCATTTGTCAAACCAGCCGACAAGCCTACTGATTGAAACGGTGGGCTCTCCCTGGGGGACCCCATTGTGGGAGGCCGGCTTCAGCTTTTCTCTGTCTGGATGACAACCATGTCAGATGCCTGGGTTCGCGGCGTAGTCTTGCAGGGCTATGCTCTGACTTTCAGGAGGCTTCCACCGGCACGGTTTTTTACCACAGGCCTTCCGGGAAAAGCAAAAGCGCTGCAGGAGTCAATTCACTCTGTACTAGCCTCCAAGGTAATAGTTCCTGTCCCTCCGGATCAGAGGGGCTCTGGCTTCTATGCCAATCTCTTCTTGGTTCAGAAGCCGAACAGCTCCCTCTGCCCAATACTCAACCTCAAATACCTCAAGTGTTTGCGGAGCCCCAAGTTCCGTATATGCGTTCCATCATTTTGGTCTTGCAACCGGGGGATTTCATGGCCTCCTTAGATATCCAGGATGCTTATTTAAATGTAACTATATGACTCAGTCACCAGCGTTTCTTCCAGGTTTGCAGTCGAGGAGGAGCACTGCCAGTTTCTGGCTTTGGTCTTTCCACGGCTCCTCTTGTGTTCACATAGGTCATGGCAGCTCACTTGCGGCGCAAGGGTATCAGAATTCTCTCACTTGGACAATCTTTTTAGCCAGATCTCCGGATATGCTCAGGGAGCACCTTCGCCTCACAATAGATCTTCTATGGGTCATCAATTGAAAGAAGTCCTCCCTGACTCCGGCCCAGAGGTGCTCCACCTGTTGGATTCACGGGTTCAGAGAGTTTCTCCCAGTAGACAAGAATCGGCATCTGCAGGACAGGACAGTATTCGAGGGTTCTTACTTCATCGCCGGGTGTCAATTCACACCTGCATGCGGATCCTGGGATCTCTGGTCTCCACCTTTGCCCAGTTTCACTCCCGGCCTCTCCAGGATTCTCTCTCGTTGGAACAGATCCCATCTCCAGCTCAAGCTGTAGGCGATTGTCCTTTCTCGGGAGGTTCGTCTCTCCCTTGCGTGGTGGCTCCAGAGCTCTCACTTGGACAAGGGTTGCCCCTTCTGGATTCTGGACTGGAATTCCAACGGATGCCATTCTTCGCTGGTGGGGAGCTGCAACATGCCAGCAGTCTTTCCAGGGTCGATGGATGGCTCAGGAGAGCTGTCTCCCAATCAGTGTCCTAGGACTTCGAGCTGTCTTCAGGGCTCTCTGTCAGGCTTAGCAATTCCTTCAGCATTGCCCATTCCAAGTCCAATCAGACAATGCGACGGCCGTCGCTTACATAAACCATCAGGGCCCAACTCGCAGTCGCGGCACCATGAAAAAGGCCAGTCGCATACTCCATTGGCCGGTCATCATGTTCCAGCTCCGCCATGCGTACACCCCCCGGCCGTAGTGACTGCTCATTCCACAAGACTGGTCGTTGCCTCTTGGGCAGCTTGTCATGGTGCCTCTGCGGAGCAGCTTTGCAAGGCGGCGCCGGCCATGTGGTCTTCTGTTCACGTGTTTATCTGCATTTATGCTTTTGATACCTTCGCCTCCATGAATGCAGCCTTTGGGCGACGGGTACTGAGTGCAGCTCAGTAGCGTCTCCTCCCTTAGGGGGTTGCTTTGGGATCTCCCCAGCATACTCCCTGTGTCCCCTATGGACAAGGGAAGAAGAAAAGGAGACTTATGTCTTACCTGTTAAGTCCTTTTCTTTGAACTCCATAGGGGACACAGGGCGCCCGCTCGGACGCAGTTGACTGGCGGGTTTCTCCTCATTTTCTGGTTTCTCTGTCTCTTCGGGTATTTGTGTATATATATATATATATATATATATATATATATATATATATATATATACAATTTCAAACTTGTATTCTTGATTTGGCCCGTTAAGTAATTTTTTTTCAAAAACAAATATGAACAGTAGTTATTTTACTTTGTTCTAGGCACCGAGGAGGATTAGGTTAGGCTTACTTACCTACAGCTGTCGGGATGGTAACCTAGTCGGGATGCCAGCATCGGGATTCTGGCCGCCGGGATCCCGAACGCAGGCAATCCGTACCCAACATAAAGCAGGCGCCCATACACTATAACATGACCTGCCGTACACTCATGTCAGGACTCCTGAGCCCAAGTTGTGCTTCCTGCCTCTGTGATTTCCTAAATTTCTAATCATTTGATTGGCTGCATTCTCGTAACCCCTAATCCCACCACAAAATGGCTGCCCGCACCGCGTCTAGGCGACGGCTAGACTTTGAGGGAAGCTGTGTGCTTCTCATTTACACGGTTCCCTCACGTAACTACAGGTTTGATGGAGTGTGTTACAAGCCTTGTAGTGGATGTGTTGGGGAAGATTCATGAGAACACAGAGAACACGAGATGCATATTTGTCACAGTTAGCCAGGTGAATGGTCTCGTAAATGCCTTCACTGAAGCTGCTTGTATCTGGGGGGTGAGATGATCTATATTCATGTGTTGTTTTTTTTATGTGGGATATAAGTTACCTGGAGCCAATAATGCTTTGGCTTCACTGCTTTATCCGATATATCCAGAGTTTTCTACAGTACTTTTCCCAAGACTCCGTACAGCGACTGAGTTTTTACTGTTTATAAGCAATAGATGTTTAAATGGTTAAACAGAACTATGGTTTTATTATTAAAAAAAAAATCTTACTTAAAGCATAATTCTCATTGCGTGTTATATATATATTTTTTTTCCACTTTGTTCATAAGAATTAATTATAAACCTGCTGCTTTAATAGGAAAACATAGTTGCAGGCTGTGAGTATTGTATTTAATGGCACCTATTCGGTATATTGTGTGCCGTACCTTCCGTTATTGATGTCTACTGACATTTGGAAGTCACAGATGTCAAAGCAACTGGCACCACCTACAGCCAGCTGGAATGTAGTGCAGCCCATGTTAACAGGCCACTGGATATTTAAAGTGCACCTGTGACCTACATGGGGTGTGAACAGCCATTTGTGTGGTAAAACAGCGTACAGTATAAAAACGTATTCTGACCGTGCGAGGCCGCTAATTCCTAGAGGCTTAGGTTAATCATGTTTTGGAAGACGGCGTGCAGTGCCGCACATTCTAGGCCACACCTTTCTTTTGCACCACCCCTCAAATTTTGTGTCACCCCCCCCCCCCCCCCAATATAGTATCCATTTCCCAGTATAAAGTGTGCCAGCATACAACCCTGTGCGAGTATACAGGTGTGCCCCAGTGCCAGTATTAATTGTACCCTGCAGCAGTGGTTCAACTAGATAACAGGCCTCTTAGCTGATTTGCTTAAACAATTGATTCATAGCCCTGTACATTGTAGGTAGGGTGCGAGGGAGTGAGTATCCCAGTATCGGCAGGATCTGGGACTGTGGAAGAGGGGTGATTGTTGGGGTGTGCTTGGTGGGAGCTTCAGTGATTGAGGTCCGATTGTTAACGTTGTATGAGCAGTGGCGTCTACAGTGTTATGTCCGTGAGGAAAACGCCATCAGCAAAGGGTAGAAGGTCATACTGCAGATTGTGATGGTCGTGCATTAATTCGATGTTCATGGCAGTAGAGGTGAGCACCTTCAGGTCTGCACTTTTCAACCTGTGGCACATGCAGCATGTTTCATCAAAAATGGTCCAACGAGAATTCCAGAGAGAAGGATAATCTAGACTGGTTGTAGTGCATACAGCTTATCACATCTGGCTATGCACGTCTGCCTGTACACTGGTGCATCCAGCACAGACGCCATACCAGGTTTGTTATGCTGAATCCCCCTTAAGACCACGAGAGCAGTGGACGTGGCTCATGACCTCTTCACTCTTGTCGTGGCACCATCCATTTCCCAGTCAGACATTGGTAGGGCATTTGCAAACAGCATTTACCACTATGGCCCGTATTCCGTTTGGAGCGAAAAGCCGTTTTCGCGTGTTTTTGGCGAAAACTTTTCGCCGATGACGTCCTTTTCGCCTGTTTTGATTTTACTCCTTATTCAATTTGGAAGACTTGTCGCCTAGGCGGAAAGTCAATGCAATGTAATAGGCGAAACAGTTTTGCCTATGAATAGCAAGCGGAAAAAAGTGCAGAATTGGGGTTTTGGGGTGCAACGTTGCGGGAACCCCCATGCAGCCTTCAGACAGTCTCCCAAAGGTAAACTGTGTCAACAATTTTTTTAAAAAGACCACACCCCAAAAAAAACATCACTTTGAATTTGGGGGCAAAAAAAAAATGTTGGGGGATAAAGTTAAAAACTAGCGAACTAGACTCTAGGGGGGTCCCCAAGTATGCCACAGGTGTTTTTTTTATTGCAGGGGCTTGCGGCAGGTGGATTTTTCACGATTTTTTAAACGTAACTTTAGCAACTTTTAAATATGCTGGCCCCCATTTTCAAGTACCCCAAATTTGGTGGGATAAGTTATTTTCTGCCAAAAAAACTCCTGAATACTATTCTGCACCACTTATACAAAAACGCTATTTAGCAGCTATTGAGCCCGTTTAAAAACACCAAATGCCTTCAGCAATCCAAATTGGGGGGGTATCATAGGGAAACCCCCATGTCAGAGCATCTTTTGGGGGGTGTCAGGCTGATTTCCCCAAATCTGACAGTACTTTCCACTTGTTTAAGTTTCGCCGGGTCCCGTTTTCACCTACTTTCAAATTAAATACGGCAATACGCGGGCACGTGCGCAATACTTTTCCGCTTGCAAAACACGCGATGTAGGTATCGTGGCTCGGCTCAAATTGAATACGGGCCTGTGCCTAAAAGCATCTAGGCACGGTAGACGAAGCTTAGACAAAATGGTTTCTTCATTTCCCACTTTGCCTAAAAGCTTCAGTCATTGTGCACAATTCCTGTATCTCCCACTTTGCCTGTCGCATACGCAGTACACAATGTAGTGTTCTTAGCACACTCGCAGACACACGCACAGTTAAGAGGCCAGATAGACTCCCACAAAGACATTCTGGATTTCCTGACGGGCACACTCAGAACCTAATAGCATAGAGCAGCAGTTCTCCAACTGTGGATCATGACCCCAAAGTGGGTAGCGGCCATCTCAGCTTGAGGTCGCGAATCACATGGGGTCAGGTTGCTGACTCCTCTGATCTCTCAGCCAGTGATCTGAGGAGTGTGAAACCAGTTGGTCTGTTATTTCAGACTCCTCGGATCACTGGCTGAGAGATCCAAGGTGTCATCAGGCAGCCCCACCCCAGTGCTCAGCGTCTCCTGTCCTCCTGCTCAGCAGCAGAAACTGACACACAGGCAGCAAGCATCAGCAGCAGACAGACTCAGAGGAGCCAGTTGCCGGACCCTCTCTGCAGTCTGTGCAGATGTTCTTAAGTAAGTGCAGCCTGGGGGGCCGCAGCTGCCAGGGTGGGGGGACACAGAATTTGTGATGATTGCTGTGGAGGAGGAAGAAACATCAGCAGGGGAGCATGAGGAATGAGGGGAGTGCTGAGCACAGACCCCATGGGGCAACAAGGGAGCACATAGTGTGGGAACTGGAGGGGGGAAACAGAAAATAAATTAATTTATTAAAAACCCCCTGTCATCCACCACCTCCCCCTTGAAACGCACTGCCCCCTCTGTCTTTCTCACTTACTGCCTCCCCGTCACCCTCTGCCTCCCCGTCACCCAATCACCCCCTGCCACCCTCTGTCTTTCTCTTTCACCCTCTGCCTCCCCCTGTCACCCACTGGTTCTCCCTGTTACCCACTGCCTTCTATGTCACCCTTAGCCCCCCCCCTGCTGCCTCCCAGTCACCAACTGTCTTTCCTGCCATCCTCTGGCTCTCTCTGCCACCCTTTGCTGCTCCTTGCCACCCACTGCCTCTCTCTGTCACCACTTCCTCCCCTGTCACCCACTGCTTCTTGCTGCCTTCCACTGCCTCCTCCTGCAACCCACTGCTTCTCCCTGCCACCCACTGCCTCTCTGTCACCCACAGACACCCTCTGCCTCCCCCTGTCACCCACTGTTCCTCCCTATTACCTACTGCCTCCTACATCACCTATTGCCTCTGTCTCACCCTCTGACACTATCTGCCTCCCTCATCACCCTCTGGTTCTCCCTGTTACCCACTGCTTCCTATGTCACCCTTTGCCTCCCCAGTCACCCACTGTCTCCCCTGCCACCCTATGCCTCTCCCTGCCACCCTATGCTGCTCCTTGCCAGCCACTGTCACTCCCTGCCTCTCCATCACCTTCCGACTCACTGCCTCCCCATCACCCGCAGCTTCTCCCTATTAGCCCCTGCCTCCTACATCACCTATTGCTTCCCCAGTCACCCTCTGCCTTTCCATGCCACCCTCTGCCTCACCCTCTACCATCATCTTCCTCACCCCTGCCACCCTCTGTTTCTCCCTGTTACTCACAGCTTCTCCCTGTTATCCACTGCCTCCTGCGTCACCCTTTGCCTCACCAGAAACTCACTGTCTCCTCTGACAGAGCCGTAACTAGACTTTTTGGTGCCCTGTGCCAGAAAGAGCATTGGCGCCCCCCTCATTTTTCATAGGTACATAATACACCCCAAAAAGTGGAATTGCCTCATGGGGAAGGGCCAGGGAAGAGATAGGGGAGGCCAGGAGATGCTGGGGATGAAATAAGAGGAAACTGCGAGTAAGAATGATAACAAACAGATATTTGACTGGTCCAAACAGCGCCCCCTGCCCTGTGGTGCCCTGTGCGATGACACCGGGCGCACTATCCTAGCTACGGCCCTGTCTCCTCAGTCACTCTCTGCCTCACCATGCAGGGACAGGGGCTTTGAAGATAGCTCGTCCCTGCAATGTGTAAAAAATTAAATGATTGCATAATCGGACACCTCACAGTTTTGTGTCTCCATAGTGTTACTGTGCATGAGCGGTCTGCAGTCATTCTGCAGTAACATGCTGGGGTCCTGTAATAATTTTTATTGTTAGACGGGGTCCCAGAGCAAAAAAGTTTGAGAACCCCTGGCATAGAGACATGTATAGATACTGAAAGACAGATTAATTTGCCTTTCAACCGATCCTGGGAGTATATAAGGAAATACTCGTGACAGTGACTGGTCATCCTCCTATTAAATCACAGTACCAACAGTTGCACACGTGGTCACGATCAAACCTCACTTGGAACGCTGAGAAATTTCAGCAGAATCTCCAATTTGGTGCACAAGACTAACTAGGGACATTCGGACCCCTTGGCTGCTTTTGACTCTCAGATCTGCACACCGAAACGGTGTGTGTGACAAGTGCCTTTTTTTAATTCAGATCTATAATCTCTCTAATTGTGATTAGCTTAACCTGGTCATAGCACCGTACCCCACACATCACCTTGAACAATTACAGTTTCCGTATGATTCGCCTCAGTTTCGGCACTACAGGACGCAGCGAGAGTTCAAAGCTTAGAGAATTTGCAAATTCAATTCTCCGGGGGGGGGGGGGTCTTAGATCATGAAAGAAAAAAAAAAAAAATCCTTTTTCAAACTTAAAACGTTGGGAAAAGAAAGGACAGCATTAACCAACAAAATATGTATTTTAAAGCCTTGTAGAAACACTTTTTTTTTTTTTTAAAGCAAAAACAAAATCATTCTTTTCAAGATGCGCAAGGACACAGGGCTGAAAACCGCGAGCTTGACGTCTCCTCTGTAGACCGGAAACTTGAAGATAAAGTCGAACGGGTTAAAGTGAATAATGACCCTGTCCCACATGAATGGTATAATGAATACAAATGGAAATGTGTATTCCCTCTGGTGTTTTCCCGGCAGCTTATATAACTGTGCGCTGCTCTAGCTTCATAGAGACAAGGCCTAGGCCAGGGGATCCAGCCTTGAAAAAGTGCCCTATAAATACTTGAAGTAGGCTGTGCGGAGCAATTTGGGAACCACATCCGTCATAATTGAATCTCGTGGCGGGGGTCGGCGTGATGAACGGTTAACCTTTCTCTCCCTTTCCAAGCTGAGAGCGTCATCGGGAAAGGCCAGAGTCGCTGTAAAAGTGAAGGAAGCAAATACCCTTAAGCCTCACAGGACCATAATGTGGTGTTGACGTTCCCTTGGCTGCATAGTTAATCAGTTGACTGGATTTAGTGTGCCCCATTTCTTTTAATAGCTGTTGCTTTGCTGATACATCTCTCTTGCCCGACTTTTTTTTTTTTTTTTTCCATTTTCTCAACAGCTGAGCCTAAAAAGTTCCAGCTTGCTTATATGAGGAATGCGTTGTACTTTAGGATGGCGTCCATGCCTGACAGCTGCAAATTGAAACCGATCATTAAAACGCGGAGGACTGAGGAGATGCCACGTGAATGCTTTAATCGATCCAGCATCATTTATTTTATTTCCTTTTGGTTTTTTTTTTATAACACTGTGGCAGCAACTTTTTGAACGAGTGTCCAAAACGCTTCATGAAAACGCGCTCCTGTTGAAAACTAGTGTATTTGAGCAAAGCATGTGACACTGAGCGTTTTAAGTGCTCATTACGGGCATTAAAAAAAAAGTTCTTCACTTTTTTCGCTGTGAGAAAAAAAAAAAAGTCGCTGTAAACGTTAGACATGCGGGTCCTCCTGATGCTGAAAAAGCGCTAACGTGCCACTTTTCTTAGTTGGTCTTTTCCGCTGTGTTTAAAAATGTATCACACACAATGGGAAAACCTTTTTTCATCATCCCGTTCGGTGACTAAAAGCTGATGCAATACGTTAAAAAGTGTAGGGTATGGGTGGGTATGCTTGGTTTTTTTATTTAGAGTTTTTACTGATCTTTTTGGTCATTCTGACTACGTAGATCCATTAATCTGCATAGGATATTTTGGTCAAACCTTTTTCTTCTTAAAGGCATATGTTATGTGACTACCATGGCAACAACAGGCAAATGGCAAATTATATAGCGAGCAGGAAGACTTTGGAATACTTCTGTAACCTCTGTTTTTCTGTGACAACCACAGCCGCTCCCACCTGCTCCCCCCTCCATATATCATTACATATTTGTGGCTTATTCCCCCGGAAACACCCGTTTTCGGGAGCAACCGCAAACGTTTAGTATCCCCAGAACGTATGACAGAGGGTCCGCAGCATATATCTCCGATACCTGCTACCATCTCTCCATTCCTGCTGTCAGCTGCAACCCCTATAGGTTTCTATGGAGGATGCAACGCTGCCATATTTTCCAACTTCCGGAATGCAATGTATTCCGGATATTGGCTAATGCCATCTGAAGATGGCATAAGCCGCTGTAGCCTATGGGCTACACATCACAGATTTGGCCGGCGAAGGGTTCCCCCGGCACCCTCCCTGGCAATGGCGGCCGCGCATGTGCGGTCAGAGGGAGTGCACATGCACAATGATCCCGGCAGCACTCGGCGCACATCACAGGCATGGGCTCCGGGCATAGCGGCAGGTTGTAGCTATGTACAGTTTGATAGTATAATAGTTACAAATGTTTCAGTGGTGTGTAAATAATTAATTCAGATGTTCTATCTTACCTCACGTTCTCATGGTACATATTGCAAACGGTCAAGGTAATGGCACCTCAGAGGGGTTTGCGACTTCTCCTCGGTGTGTCTGTGCCACCTCCTACCCTAAAAAGACTACTACATTGATCCACATCCTTCCAACAGACCCAGTATTGAACCGTCAGGTTTACGGGACAGGACTGTCCAGCCCAAGTTATGACAGCTGGGGGGGTTACCGTTACACCAAGTTTGGGTTATTATGCTGTCGGTCTCTTTTGTTGAGGGTGTAAGATTTCCTTGTGAAAGTTTTCAAGAAGTGCTAAAACCAGCACAGCATAACAATTCGAGCGTTCGAACCTCCCTTTTCCTGGCGTTATACCCCAGTTACTACACTTCATAATCATTATAAGCTTGCATAAACAAATATGCTTTTAATGCCCTTAGTGGTTCTTATAAAGAGATCAATATGCTTAGGATATAGAGGTCTGTATTGATTTCAAATGTGCACAGTCTAAATAACTATTATTTACTCGTGGACCGCTTTCATTTTATATATATAGACAGAGAGCGCTATTTAGAACCAAAAGTGGTGGTGTTCTATGTAGCATGGCCTGTAAATGACTTCTGTATAAGCAGTGATTGTCTTATGTTGATAGCTATAACTAGAGATTTCTGTTATTTCATTGTTCACTAAGAAACCGCCAAAGAAAGCATTTGTGCTATTGTATGAATACTAGCATGGATGTAACTTACCCGATCGTCCTCAGGTAAGTATTAGCTAACCTAATTCTACCCCCTAACTGTAACCCTCCCTTAGGGGTGCCAACCCTAACCTCCCTGCAGTACCTATCCCTAATCCCCCTCTAAGTGCCTAAACGAAGTCCCCCAGGGGGGTGCCTAACCCGAACCTACCCCCGGGGGTGCCTAACCCTGGAATTGGTATGAAATACCGCCGGCCACAGCGGCCGCCCGACATCAGCAGAGACCCCGGCAGCGGAAGCCCGACAGCGCTGGAAATCCCGATCGTGGATAGGTAAGTATTGTCTAACCTAACCCTCCTTAGGGGTGCCTAACCCTAACCTGCCCCCAAGTGCCTAACCCTAATCCCCCCTCTAAGTGCCTAACCCTAACCACCCCCTTCCCTGCTGCCTAAACCTAAGTCCCCCGGGGGGGGTGCCTGACCCTAACCCTCCCTCCCCCTTGACTAACCCTAAGTCCCCACCGGGCGGCCTAAACTTAACCCTCCCCCCCCCCTGCGGCTGTCCGCTCGCGGCGCCCGGCATCACTACGATCGGGATGCCGGGCGCCAGTCTACCGGCATCGGGGAAATGCCGGGCGTCTACATCTAGATGCCCGGCATTTCACCCTTGCCTGGATATCGCAGTCGCGAAGCCGGCTGCCGGTATTTAGGCAGTCGGCTTCCCGATTGCATACCCTAACCCCAACCCCCCCTTCCCCTAGCCTAAACCTAACCTCGCAGGGGGGTGCCTAACACTATGTGTCCCAAACATATGCATATCGACGCCTGTCTTTAGACCCTTGCCGGGATATGACAGTTGGGAAGCCGGCTGTCGGGATTAGGTCCGCCGGCCTCCCGACTGCATACCATAACTACCGTAGGTGCAAGGGGTGCAGTTGCTATGGGGTCCAGAGCTGAGGGGGGCCCATCTTCCTTGTCAAAGTTACACGTGTTGTATACATTTTTCACCATTAGGTGGTACATAGGGGCCTTCAAATACCTAGTTACGCTACTGAATACCAGTGAATTGATATCTATGTAATTTGTGGTATGGGGTGCATCACCACATGTTATTATTGCTTGTTCCAGTTTAATGGTTACAAAACTGGTATAGCGCCCCCCAGAGGTCATTTTGAATGTGATTTTCACTTGACTCCCTTGTGCATTAAGGGCCTGATTCAGCAAGGAACGCAGTCCTTATGTTAGATTCACACTATCGTTTTGTGATGATATACTGCACACTGCTGTACACACAGAAGTCAATTTATTTGAAGGCTAGTGATATGTTAATGTGCTCCTCTGGCCTATACAGAATGGAGGCGGCCATTTTGTGGAATGAACAATTATTCATGAGAATGCAGCCTATCCATCACGTGGGTCTAGTGACATCACTTCAGCACAGTTACTTCACCCCAGTTATGTCTGTAGCTCCTGGTCAATTGATAAACTGTGTTCTAAGGAAAGTTGGTTAAATCTGCAAAATGGCTTCCTCCCCACCATGTTTAGGCGACAGATGCTCTAAATACTTATTATGCTGCTTATCCCAAATTTGCATTTATTTTTACCGTATTTTTCCTCTTTTCTTCCCTTCTCAGGGGACCGTTAGCGTTGGAATAGATGCCACAGAGCTGTTTGATCGCTATGATGAAGATTTTGAGGACCTGCCAGAAAGTGGCTTTCCCCAGATTGAAATTAACCGTATGCACATCTCTCAGTCCATTGAGGTATGCGCCGCTATTGTCTCTCTGTATGAAAAGATTTCTGCATTTGCAAGGCATAACAGTCCCACTTAGCATTAAGTGATGCTGAAGTCTACAAACCGTTCTCATCTTTATTTATAAAGGTGACACAATTGCTACCTGGGCTTAATCAGCAAGGCGAATTAAGTGGCACAGTGAGATAATGCTCGCTCTGCGGGCATCGCATAAGCCCTGCCACACACTGGGCAAACCAGCCGCCTGGCCCCTTGGGAACAAATGACATGGGTGTCTGCGTATTCCAATGGAGAGACATCCACCCACCTGTAGTGTGATTTTTGGAATGGCCTGATTAAATCAAGCAGCAAACTACAGGGCAGAACAGGTTGCTTATTGGCCATACAAGCAGCAATATTCAGGCAACTTGGTTCAAAAATGATGTGCCTGGAGCCAAGTCTACGGTTTTCTACTCGCTAACCAGTCCTTCAGCACCCCCCAACCCTTTCTGCTATGTTTTAGACCAGGGATGGGGATCCTCCTGCCCAGGGGCCTTATAAGGCCTCGGAGTCATTTGGTCTGGCCCTCTGAGCTTTTTTTGCTAGCCTCATTTGGCTAGCAGGGTGCTTATAATGACTGTTCAGATGGTCACACCGCTGCCCTTACAGCTCCTCCGAGCGTCCTCATGATGCTCCGGGCATTGCTGTAATCACCGGCAATTGTGGCCCCACCCCGTGTGACATCACATGGAGGAGGCGTGGCCTGCACCAGGCCTGCAAATAATGTTATATATATCAAAAGGTTCCCCACCCCTGTTTTAGACTCTGCTCATGCCATACCATATATTGCGCCATCCCTCAAACTTATTTTATTTGTGTCCTGGGCTTCCACGCCTCCTCACCCCAAAAGTGACAACTCTGTTTTATTTTACTGCTTTCCAAAGCTCAGTAGGTATTGTGCCATCTCCATGATACTCTAGCCCACAGCCTATGGCTAATATTTATGTGTGCGCTATTATCACGCATTTACAGATTTGTCCATTTGTCATATAGATGTGTCCACGTACACTATGGCTTCAGTCACACCAAATAGCCCCTCTCGGCAAACCAGGTTCCTGGATGACCCAACTGGCGCCGAGCGTCTTTCTTGCTCAAAATGTGCGTTATATTCACAGAAATAAAACAGCTGGGAGCGTACTTGGATTCATTTGTTGTGCGAGATTTGTACATTTGTTTGCGAATGAGTCTGAAACTGTGTAAAAAGGACTCCGAAGCGAGCAGCCGCGGTTTTCCTCGTCATCTGCAACTTTGTACGTGTGTAAAACCAATTCCTGCGCGGTTAATGCCGCAGCCCAGCGCCTCCTGTACAGGGAGTGAGTTTTCGCTGCGCCTGCGATGCGTATAATATGCAAAATGTAAAGAAACAGACGGTACACTATTCCTCTCTGAGCGTCCCAGTCGCGCCAGACGTCTGACAGCGTATAAACGCTAGGTGTATGGGGACACATCTGTAGGTCCCCTGCCCAGTTGAGTCTACAGGGCCTGATGCAGCGGTGGGCGTAAAATTGGCATACGTTGCTGCAGGAAAGCGTGCATGGAAATAATGCGTACATTTGCCCATACGCAGAGATGTAGGCTCCTTCTTGAGCTGCACTAAACACTGTGTAAGCTTTTAGTTGTTAGCCCTGGGCACTTGCACCTGCCCTATATTAGGAGGAAAGATGCCCTCCAAACAGGCATATCCTGGCTTCCGCCCCACGGTAGACACGCCTCCTCTGGACTCTGCATACGTGAGAACTGGACGTTGCAACCCGGTTCCGCTTACCGGTCATAATTGTAGATGCGATGGAAATGCAGAGAGCACGTCACTCAGCATGTCTCGCTCATAATGGCGTACGCTCGGTTCTGCAACATGCGCTGTGGGAAAACACGCAGGATACGCTCCGCAAGCAGGCGTGCGTTCACTCGGGGCCTGATTCTGAGTGCCGGAGTATGAGGACATCCGCTGCGGCCAGACTTCCTACCTTACGCTGATGCGGTTTTCCGTCCATCTATGCGAGTAGCCGCACTGCGTCATTGCGTATACATCGCTCCTCCTGTTTTACCGGCAGCACCTATCCTCATTAGTATCGGCACATGTACCCATCCCATGCTGGGTGTAAAAGATCCATATGAAACATCTATCACAGAAGTAGAACAACGCGCCCACAACACTCCCACGGTACTCGATCTGTTCTACACGTGCACCCGGCAACTGCCTACTAGTTGCCGCCCGGAAAAGCCCATTTCACGAAAGACTGTCTCTTCCGGAGGGGATGTAGTTTAAATCCCGGCCTACGGAATGCCGGCGCTGGAAACCCGACACCAGTCAGAATCCTGGCGCCGCATCCCGGTGGCAAGTAGTGCGGTTAAGGATAGGCACTGGGGGGGAGGGTTAAGACACCTACCAACAGGGGTCGGTATCCTAACCCTGTCGGGATGCCGGCATCGAGAGCCTGACCGCCAAGATCCTGCACCCAACCCCTCTCGAGATCCGTCTTGTGCGGAGCTTATCTCAGTGGATTCTTTGTGCGACGCATGAGCAGGCCACCTTTGCTGCTTTAAGAGCGTGCGCGGTCTGCAGTAAAACACAGGATGCATCCGCTTTTGAACTTGCACCTAATTCACAATCGGGGCTCTTAGTGTTCCCAATAATTAGTCAGTGACCTTAACCACTGTACTGCGTTGTCCGCAGTGTGTTCCTAGTATATGATCTTATTTTAGCTGTGGTGAGATGTACAGCAATACGATCCTCTCCGCAGCATAATTTATGCTCATGTGTTTTACTATATTATCGCAGGCATCATGTGCAAGTTCACCTTTTGAAATAAAGCATGTTTTCCCTGGCAATAAATAGAAAAGTGTCTTATCTCCCGCTGCCAGCGAGAGACAATTTAAAGTTCAGGGTAGTCGGCAGTGACGTGCCGGACCCGGAGGTCTGACTTCGCTGTCCTATCAAGGTCAGAACATTACAGACTTTCATTTAAGGTGGAACTAGACGCCGGTTCCAGTAGACTGAGAGTAAAAGTGCTGCTGCAGCTTCCGTTCACAGAGAGCCGGTGACCTTTATTGTGAATTGACAGCTGCATTTATGGGAATATTGGTTTAGCCTATGCAATGAAAGCTTCTATTGTCTGTGATGTCACTAGTATTGGGAAATCGTATAGGCTGCCTCATCAAGACAGTCTGACCCGCCCACAAGATGACTGCCTTCACCCTGTGTAATGAGACTGGGGGGGGGGGAGATGTACCAAGCCAGGGGTCTTCAACCTTGGCCCTCCAGCTGCTGTGGAGCTACACATCCCAGCATGCGCTGCCACCTTTGTGATACAACAGCATGCTAAAAGTATGGCAGTGCATGCTGGGATGTGTAGTTCCACAGCAGTTGAAGGGCCAAGGTTGAAGACCCCTGTACTAAGCCCTGGATAAATTACAGGAGCTGATTGCCCCAGATTGCCTTATACTATATGGAGGATGTGCCAACAGGAAGATATATATATATATATATATATATATATATATATATATATATATATAATATAGCCATGCACAACATTCTGCTGATATAAAGATCAAACACACTGAACGTTTAGCATCTCCTCTACTTGCATCTTTTTTTCTTGTCCCCTCTCTCCCAGGCTCCCCTAACAACAACAGACACCGCCATTCTCTCCGGGAGCCTCTCCACGCAAAACGGCAATGGCGGCGGGTCAATAAACTTAGCTTTGAGACGAGTGACCTCCGCCAAGGGATGGGGAGAGGTAAGCAGCGTGAAAGATAACAGCGGAGATCTCTGCATCCGCTCGACCAAGAAAATAGCCAGCTAAGCAAAAGAAACACACGCAGCGCATTACGAATATAAATTGCAAAACAGAACCGACGGAAAGGTAGTTTGCAAACTGGTGTTTATATCATTACGGCCGTCTACCATCCTGTCGGACACAATAGGTTTTATACATCACTGCCTGTGTGTGAAGGATAATACTAAAGGCTGCCTCTCATGTACTATAACAGCCGGTGTCTGTGTAGGCGATTAGGGCGTAACCATTACTACCAAGGTCCCCCAGGCTGCTAGTTAGTAACTTCTAGAACAACAAAAAGGCAAAATATGCTTCATAAAGAAATGATATTATAAGGGATATGAGAGAAAACAAAGCGTTAACAAAGGTTGCAAACTGATATTTGTGAAGTGTGTGTTATGATTATTGTAATAAATAGCAAATTTATGCTGAGCAGAATGTACATTACAGTTTGGTACATAAGGTGCCGTTACTTTGATTTATAAACAAATTGGTCGTTAAAACTAATGCAACCAACTTTTAAAAAAGTTGCACATAGACTTTCATTTTTCTGTAAGTTTTATTAATGTTTGGAACTTGATACACAAGTTTTTGGGTTTTTTTGCTTTTTATATATGTAAAATAGGTCAGATGGGTACATAAAATTGCAACTGTTTAGCTGTGAATCCTCCCTGTTGCTCCCATTACTTCTCTAGACCTCCGGTGACCTGTCATATAAATAGCTTATTTCCGTCTGTAATGTAGCAGGTATAAAATGTGGTTTCTGGAGATTGCACTTGCAGCTAATGCACAGACTTGCTGTAGCCAAAGGCGAATATGCATAAAGGGAAGAAAAAAACAAAAATCCCCTAATGCAATAATATTTCTTAACCTAGCGGAAACGGATCTTGTTGAAGATTTTTTTTTTTTTATTTACCACGGCACCAAAGTAGCCTGAGTTTTCCTATAAGTCCTCCCCCCCCCCCCCCCTCCCCACCCTGTCTGTCATTTTTTACTGAGTATATAAATACTGCAACTTTAACAAGCGTTTAGTACTGCTGAGACTGGAGAACATCAGATTAACATTGAGAAGCCGCTCTGAAAGTCACCGGCGCTAGAAAATGAGACCGTGGAAGCTCTCTCTCCAACTTCAAAGGCAGTTCTCAAGCAGAACTGCTGACATGGTTTAACATGAGACTCCGGAGAGCAGTCCCGGGCCACCTGTGAGACCTGAAAAACAGTGGAGTGTAACCAAATGGAAATGCAAAAAAAAAAAAAAAGCAGCAATTCATCCAAAGACCCTTAATTAGATTCAGAGAGGAGAGTCAGTTATCAGACAGCCGGGTCTCCTCCGGAGAGACCTCTCCTCTTTTATTCTAGCGTACAGTTGGCCCAGAAAACAGAGGATCTGCTGCCAGCTCCAGAAATGAGATTGAATCAGATACACCAGTTATAATTTAAGGGTTGAATGGGGCGGTGGCTCAGGGCCAGGTTTGGGTTTTTTTCTTCCCATTCAGGATGAAAGACGACGACTTTTAACTGATTGCATTATTCAGGAGCCTGATCTCTCTGGTGCGTGGGGGGGGGAGGTGAGGGGGCGGTCTTTGATTTTAAGGCAGGGACATTAGATGCCAAGTGTCAGCTGTCCCAATGACCGAGGGTACAAAGTATCAAGGAGCCAGTCCCTTCGTTTTAATTAATGTTTTGTTTCCTGTGCTGTAGATTTCATGTTCAGTAATATGTAATGGTGCGATCCATATCCTTAATGAATTATATGCACTGATATCTCCAGCTTAAGAGGTTCACTCTGCAATATTACATGTAATCTCATTACACACCATGGATCATAATTGGATTTGCAGTCATTTAAAGCATTGCTGACGGCTTTCTTTAAACTATGTTCTTGCTCTAATGGTCTAATGTGCTGCTTCGTAATATCCTATGTTAAGGAACAACAGCAAGCTGAGAATTAATGATTATATACTATCCAGTTAAGAGTTTTAGTACCTGCATTTAAATAATACATAGAACGGGGCATGGCCAACAAAATACCCCAAAAAGCAGCGCCAGCTGATCTCATAGTTTGGGTGCTGTTGTTGGCAATGGAGAGGAGATGATGTAAGTGAGGAAGGGAAGGGAGCTCGACTCGTGAGCTTACAATCTAAAGCTGTGTACACACCTATAGATATATCCGTCCATTCTGTCTGGTGGGAAGGAAAATCTGGTCAGTTTTCCAGTTTCTGCTGGCAAATTTCTATTGTTGTTTGCTCCCATATATTACCAGGTTTTCTTTCCCACCAGACAGATATATCTATAGGTGTTTAGGCCGCCTAAAGGGCAGAGACAGACAGACAGGGGACACAGAGAGCAAGGAGCATAGGGCGCTGGAGGGATTTAATAAAGAAGTGGGTTTTGAGAGCCTGTTTGAAGCTTTGGAGTCCGATATGGAGAGGGAGAGAGTTCCAGAGGTGAGGACCAGCATGGGTAAAATCTTGGAGATGAGTGAGAGGAGGTAATCCGATGGTAGAAGAGGCGGCATTTATTGGCTTTTTGGAGGGTGGACGGACATGAGATTGGAGATGCAGGGTTGAGAGAGATTGGATGAGAGCTTTTGAGGGATCTTGAATACCTGCAGGCGCTTGTCACTACACACTAATGACTCGTACATCTTAAACACGATTTAGAGGGTATCCATGTAAAGCCGCGTATCCACTTGTTGATATAAATCGACGATTGAACGACATCGTTATCGTTCATTTGTTCATTTATCGTGCAGTGGATATGCCGGCTGCGCGCTGCCGCTGGTCGTTGTCGGCATCGCTCATCGCCCAAACACGATGGTCATCCTGACGATATATCGTCAGGTTGAGCATATTCGGGGATGAGGGAGGGTGTCTGCACTGAATGACATATCGTTCAGCGTGGGCACTGCACAGTATAATGAACGACTGAGCGATAACTATCTCGTTATCGTTCAGTCCTTCATTTTCGGCAAGTGGATACGCGACTTAAGAATTGCACCTATTGTCACTGCAATTGTCTGAGTCAGGGGCTTCTCTTTTGCAGATAGATTTAATACAGTGCTGCAGTTTCAGACCACAGTTTATAGTACAGTAAAATCTTTTTTATGATATTTGTTACTCTGTGCATGTCCCAGCTGGACCAAGATCCCATGGGGCCCTAGGCAACACACTGGGCCACTTTCCCTGATCCAGATCCAATGGGCCCTAGCCATGAATTTAGGTTGCTAATTAATAATCTGACCATGGTACATATGAAGAATATTATCATACATGGCTTATACATTATATACAGTGAACACCTTAATACATATTACAGTGGTGCAATCCCTTTAAAGCACTAGACGCCTTATTTAGTGAAGATCAAATCCTGCAAGAGAGAGACAATTAGCACCTGTGACTAAAGGCCCCTATACATCAGCAATTGATTGCCGCAATCGTGCAATCGATTGTGTATAAAAATCTTTCCCTTTTTCAATCAATTGCACGATTGCGGCAATCAATTGCTGATGTATGGGGGCCTTTAGTCGATCCTAGGCCCTAAGACATTCCCAACTCTAAATCTTCCTTCATTTTTTTATTTTTGCAGTGCAACCTGGTTTTACCACGGAGCAAAAAGGCGTCCTCTAGCCTATCAGGCCCCAAGTGGCGATAGGCTTGAAGAGTGCTAGTTGTATTTGCTGTTTTTCAGTGAGGCGGTGGAGTGGGTTTGTTTATGATTGGCGATGAAATGTTTGACCTCTGCTAATTGTACCCATCTGTTTATTTCTTTTCTTTGTTTTTAGTTAGAGTTCGAAGCTGGCGATCTTCATGGGCCCCTGTTTGGATTTAAGATTTTTCGGAATCTTGCACATAAATGGTAACTTGTCGCAAACGTGCTGTATTTTCATGTCGCACGACAATATACTACTATAAAATTAAAATATATGCTATTTCAGGCAGGGATTGTATTTTGATTAATTACTATACAGAATGTAAGGCATTCTATTGAGTGGCTAGTGGGTCCATGACTCATGCAGCCCTCAGTGAGATCACATGTAGACATGCGGACCAAAGATATCCCCTCCCAGCCATGTGAGTGACTCTGATGTCACAGAGTGAGCGCTGTGCATTTGCCACCCTCTGTGTAACGTGATGTCATCTGATGCTCCTCCACTACAAATCCTGTGCAACCACTTTCAAGGCATATGGAATCATTATATCCTCCTCCGCTTCTGTACAGGGAATATTTGTTTTCATTAGCATGCTGTACTAATGTAGTTTCTTTCTGTAATATGGCCCATCATCCACGGAACCGCTACAACAGTGCCTCCAGTGGTCATGAGGAATATCTGTTTGCATTTTCCAAGCAGTGACTTTTGCACCAAGCCGTCAGAGGGACTTGTCGTATTCATCAAGAAGATCGTATAAAATGTATGCTGTTTTTTGAATCGTGATGTTACTTACATCCCTATGATCAGAGTCTAACATCAGTCGCCATAATTTAGTCAGTAGGAGAATGCCGTGGAGATGAAGATTCCGTCGTCCCGCGCTTTCTATGGGCTCACAAACAGCTAAAATGTCGAGTAAAAAAAAAATCGGGGGTCTCGCGAGATAAAGTACCAAACCAATCAGCTTCTGTCTGTCACTTTACAGGAATGACTGTTAGGAGTTGATTGGTTAGTACTTTATCTCAGTCCACATTATCTCCCTCCAAGGCTTAGTACATTGGTCCCTTTATGTTGTGTTCTGTGCCCTGAAAGTTGCATGTGGCCATATTTCTGAGCTATCAGAGCCTGCTCCTCTGCACAGTGCCAAGTCTTCATGCTGGGTCTCCCAGTATTCTTATTTATACCACTTCATCTCTATGTGCGATAGAATGCTTTGTGTTTATTAACAAATCTTTATTAACAATTACTTGTATAGCGTGCAGCATATTCCATGGTTATTATTTATAGTTCTTATTCTGTGTGCACTGACAGCTGCATAATACCGCTTCCCTGAGTTTGTACATTGGATACAGTCCCTATTATATGTCTGTATACTGTATTTTGTATACAATGAAATGTAATGAAAAAAAAAAAAAGTTAAATTCAGCAGAAACAAAGATGCCAAAGTGAGTTTATGGAATTTTGGGAAAGTTTTTTTTATACATTTTTTAGAATCTAGGGTCTTTTAGGCTTCCAAATATTTAACAAAGGGCATTCCGAGAATAAATCGGGGATTTATCCAGCGTCGCTTAACGGATTCGGTAATACTGCCGCCGGCTTTGGCAGTAAACTACATTTTAAACGTCAAAAAGCTGAGCTTTTTCATCGCTTGTCAGAAAAACAACATGCAGATTGCGTAATGCCTTACCTGCTTCACGATAAAGCACTGACAAGTATGTTTGTCCTCAGTGTATGCTGATGGAGTGGTCAGTTACTGCAAGACATCTCTGGCAAGTGAACAGTTGATACATTGCGCTGTTCCTTTCACTGCAATGAGCGGCCAAACAGGATGTGTCTTAGCGCTGAGCAAAGTCAAATACTGATAAATCTTCCTTTTAGTCACGTTTTGGAAAAAAACGTACAGTACCTGAGGTCCTGTCTTTAGGTTCTTCGACGTCTAACATACTTCTAATGCAGATCCATTAACTCTCGCATGCTCCCTCTGTATATCTGATCTGATGACAGACCGAGTTTGCAGTCATTTGTGGATGGTAGTATACGAGGGCTGATTGAGTAAAGAGACTGCCTCTGTTTTTCTGTCCCATAGGTAGACGTGGCTACGCTATGCTGGTTATTGTGAAGCTCATACATCGATGTGTCCGAACCTGCGGTTGGACTGCCGTAGTCCTCTTTGTTTGGTCACAGCGAGTGGAAGATCTGCGTACGTTTCGTCATGGCGGATGAGGTTGACGTGTCTGTGAGATTACGTCAGAGATGCGTCATGGAATTTTGTGTTAAACTTGGAAAAAGCGGAAATGAAACTCCATGAAACGTTACGGGAAGCCTACGGTGGAGTAATAATTAGCCCGGCTGTAGTATTTCGGTGGTGGAAGTACTTTAAAGAGGATAATACACGAGTGTCTGATGAAGCACGTTCTGGGAGACCATCCACCGCGGTTACAGATGTCAACATTGCCAAAGCAGCGGAGATGTTGCAAAATGGCAGAAGGTTAACTTTACGCAAACTTTCGGCTTCACTTGTCACCTCATTCCAACGGGTTCAGCATATTGTGACAAAGGAACTGAAAATGCATCAGGTGGGCAGCCAGAAATCTCACAGAAGAACAGATGCAACGACGGGTTGAGTCATGCAAGAACACAGGTCGAATGTCGGAGAGGACACCCGATTTCCTGGCATCGATTGTGATGAATCGTGGTCCAGTGTAGGAAACACGCAAATTCGCCTGTGTAAAGTAATTCTTCTGCTGTTCTGTGATGCGCACGGTATGATCCTACAGCATTGGGTTCCTGGCGGACAGACCATTAATGGTGACTACTATGCAAACGTCCTGAAAGCCCATTTGCCTGGAGCCATGAGGAAGAAAAGATGACATCTGCTGAAGAAAGAGTCTTTTTTGCTCCAAGACAATGCCCGACCACATGTTGCTCCTGTTGCATTGGCAGCACTGACTGAAATGAATGGGACAGCACTGGCACACCCTCCATATAGCCCGGACTTAGCGCCCTGTGATTTCTGGGCAGTCCCGACCCTGAGAAAACTGCGCGGAGTTCTCAACAGATGGTGAAGTGAAAAATACCACAGCTGCTACACTAACGGTGATGTCACAGAACCGTCTACTGCACGTCTGCGAATCATTGTTGAAACGCTGCACAAAACGTATTGAATGTGAAGGACGCTACTTTGACAAAGAAAAATGTTCAGGTCCTGTGGAATCATCTGATTCTGAATAAAACACATTAGTCTGATTACTTTTCAATCAGCCCTCATATTTTTAAATCGATCTTATTTTTAACTGTAGTAATATGCATAGGACACAATAATAACACCCATAATAGATTAATGTTTGATAATATGGTTCTTGCAGATTTATAGGTGTCATAATACAAGCATTTATGAAGTTAGTACTCCTTGTTGTGTGTTGTTGATTTAAACTAGTTCTGCAGACAACCGGTTCCTGTCCACTCAGTAAGAACCGAATGTCTCCTGGCTGGCATGCAGAATTTATCACCTGGCTCTCGGATCTCCATTGTCTTTCATACATAACACCAGTGTGCCAGCTACTGTCTTGTGTCTTTGCGGTTAAGCAGATTCTCTTTGTCAGCAGTGTTAAACTGCAGCTTTAAAATCCATAATTAGGGTCATTTGGGCAGGAAAGTAAGGTCATACATTCACCGGCTGAAATGAGCTGCACTAGATTAATTTTTAAGGTACTTTGCGCTTGCGAGAGGAAATTTATTTTCCATCCAAAATAAGGGTATGACCCCCATAAATAGTGTCAATGTTAGACTTTGTTATTTAGGTCGCTGTTTGTTTAACATCAGCAATATTCGAGTTGTATATACTTCTTGCTCGCAGCTGGTTATGTAGGGCACTGCTGTCACACGCAGTGTCTCCATGCTTCCAGTAGAGGGCCTACTCTCACTTTTGAATTGGTAAAGTCTGTATTTGCTTTCTTTTATGTGGTGCAACTGTCTTATACAGTCTTCACCAAAGCAACCAGGCAAAGCCTGGGATTGTGTAAGGGTAAAAGTTTAAAATCACTTTAAAATAAAGAAAGCATGCACAATGCAATTTGCAAGTGTCCGCAGCGGTAAAACCGTTTTGGGCTGATGCAGAATTTAATGCAAGTCCGCTCAATACCTTTTAGAAGCACCCGATGTTTTAATCTGCACATGCATCCGAGACGCACTACGTCCTGATGGTTACCGCCGGGGGTCTCTGATTGGAATTGCATGGAGATCCATGCAATTCCAAGAGGCGGTCCTGCGTCGTGACTTGTGGCTGGTGTTTTTGCCTGTTTATCAGACTCTGTTCCAATGGTACCGTCGACCTTGTACCGTCAGACATTCTGAGCAACCATAGGTTTGCTCTAATGTCAGGCCTATATACGCTCGATTGTGCAACTGTTTGCGCACCGCAGCGGATTACAGCCGGGTCCGGTGGGTGTCTCAGTAGACCGCCCATCGGCTGGGACATTGGCATATATTCACAGTAGCAGCTGCAACTATAGGTTATGTCCTTAGTTACAGAGCTCACTACTGAGTTCCATTTGCCTCTGGAACCAATATTGGCACAAGAACCGTTGGGAGCTTCATGGTTTGGGTTTCCATGGCCGAGCAGCAGCACACAGACCTCACAAACATCGGTATAGGTAGCGTAGAACACGTTTTAAATCGCTCTTAGTTGTCTGACAGACCTTCCGGATGCCACAAATGTGTTCTGATTTCCATAAATTTGGGTGGAGGAGGAACTACGGTTTGGGGCTGTATTTCATGGTTTGACCCTTTTAGTTCCACTGAGGAGCAATTTTATTCCTAGAGCACACAATGATATTCTAGAGAATTATTTGTTTTCCACCTTTGTGGCAATAGTTTGCGGAAGACCCTTTTCCTGATTCAGCATAGTCTAGACTCAGTGCACCAAGCAAGGTCCATCAAATCAAATTGGTTTGCTGTAGACCAGTGGTTCTCAACCCCAACCCTAAAGTTGCCTAAAGGTCATGTTTTGTGGCTTTCTGTCTGTGGAACCAGGCTGGATAATTACTGAACCAGCAATATAGATTAACTCACCTGTGCATGATTAATGAAATGCTGAAAACATGACCTGTTAGTGGCACTTGTGGACTGGAGGTGAGAACAAGCACGTGAGCTGTGATTTTCAGGTTCCCACATACATTTGGCCATGCAGGAGTGCTTATTTCTTGCAAGTAGTATTCACTTTTGAGTGAATTGTGTCATTGTCTAGTGTGTATGTTCTGCCTACACCACCGTTCTTACTCAGGAAAATATTTAACGTACCCTGGGGGACTCGTGGGGCGCACATTCGGGGAACTCGTGGGGCGCACACCTCAGCCAGGAACAGAATTTATATATGAAATCAGTGGATGGAGTAAGTTCCTTTTAAGGACCAATATTTAAAAGATAAGGAGTTAGAAAAAAATCCAATCTGTATGAGATGAATACAAAATATATGTATGTGTCATGTGATTGCTGGCACGGGGCAATGTTCTGCAAATCTCTAGAGAGGGATAAAGTGACCATTTAACGTGAGACTCCACAACATCTCGGATGCCGGTTCCTGGAGGGTACGAGTTTCAGGACTGGTGTTTTCAGTCCCTTAGAGACCATAAAGCACAGCTTGCATTGTATTTCTGCCTGCAAATGAAGGAGAGTCATTATATAAAGGATTCCTATATCGCTAGGGATTGATATGAGAGGGGGTAGTGAACTGTTTGTTCCACATTTATTTATAGAATAAACATATCCCTAGTGAATTGATGTGTGTGAGGTGTTATGAATATTGGCTCAGAAAGAAGATGGCTGTCCAAACTATAGTGCAAACGTGCATTATACTGGTGTAGCTTAAATCCAATGTTGAGTGAGCGTTAAGTTCTAATCAACTTAGGGATGGTGATCGACGGTTAACGACCATCGATGGTAGAGATTCAATGCTTCTCTCATCGATGGCACAGATCCCTGCAGTGGTTTTTACCTCCCTTGTGCCGGGACATGGAGCATAGCTCCGCCCCTCTCACGCGGCCCAAACTCTGCTACACTGCTTGGTGAGTAAGAGACCAGGGATGACCCTCAGTGGGCGAATCCATTGATGCTTCCTCGTCGATGGATTTATACCATCAAGGTTAGCCACCAATGGTACGATCGACCCATCGATGGCCATCCTTAAATCACATACAATCCATGCAGTCTGTAATTGCAAGCCATCATTGTATATACCCAAGCTTTACACAAACAAGAATTCATAGCAAGTCCAACAGGTTTGTGAATATAGTTTCCTGTGTGCAGAAGCCAATTTTCTTGTGCTCAACACTACAGACCTTGCGCCATTATATAGCCACCCTTCTGTTGTTATTTAGCCAACGGGGCTCGTGATTTATTGAAATGATATATTATATGGAATCCATCAACCACACAGTGAAAGAAGCCAATTATCTGCCTATCTGTCCACTAGGCACTGGTGAGGCCCCCGGCACTTTGTGAAATGAGATAAAGGGCTGGCAGGGGGGCATTTTTAGGGATGCTGCATCGCGTTTCACTTTAATATTGTGCTTCAGCGATGAGACACATTTCCTGGCACAGTCCCAGCAATGTCATAAAACGTTTCACGTAAATAAATGACACTTCTTTTAGGATAGACACGGAAAGAAAACGTATCTTAAAAGGGTATGGTTCTGGCAATGTTAGGAAGTGGGGCCCGTGCACAGTGCCCCCTCCGACCTCCCACACTACTAGGTGCCACTCAGATTTGTGAATGGTGTTTCCCGGGAGCACTTGATGGGGTGGAACTAGGACCGAACTCAGGATTTCTAGAGGGGGGGGTTTCCAAATGTTTGATTTTAGAGCGAGAGTGGCCAGTCCATGAAGAGGGCATAATTAGCACTTAACCGGTTATAATATGCGTCATACAAATGCAGCGTATGTCATAATTCTGACATGTATAGACCAGCAAACATAGATAATCCATTAGATGCTGGCACCATTCCAGAGCATGGGAGCAAGTCCAGAAGTTTGGTGGAACAGCAGAAGACCCTAGCACCAACCCTGGACGTGCATGTCCACATTGTTCGCCTTGTGCACTGGATAATGTATGTTATACAGTATTAATAATCAACCCTATAGATGGTCTATAGTAGTTCACCCCTAACAGTGCATGTTTTCCAGACCTCCTAGATGGTGCACCGGTGTAATGATTTCTGGCTCTTGTAATTATGTCATTTGTGATACTGAGGCCTTTAAAACATGCAGCTCTACTGAAATGTATACTGATATTGCAATCATGGTGTGGGCTGGTGAGGAGGGTTTCCAGGCATCTGGAAACCCCCCCTCAGCCCCTCTGCGTTTTCCTGTGAATTCACCCGCTGCTCCTCTGCTCCCTTCCAGCTCACTCAGTGCCAACTGCGTATTGCAGTTCTCCTCCCGGGGCATCCGACCTGGCCTCACAACGATGGTTGCGCGACATCTAGACAAGAACACGATGGGTTACATACAGTGGCGCTGGGGAATCCAGTCCGCTATGAACACAAGTATAGTCCGGGACACGCAAAGCAGCCACTTCACTATGGCGCTACAGGTGAGGCACGGTTACATGTTTGTAGTGTGGGGGGTGGGATTCCCTGAGAATAGAAGTGGTATAAAAAAGGGGTAAATGTATTTATGTGTCTGCTGTAATTGTAGCATGCAGGGCCCTGTGAGTGCCATTATTTTCCTATTGTAAAACATTTCCACGGCGTCTTGAAAGTTGATTAAAGATTCACGACCAATGCAGGGATTGTCCAACGTTTCAGTTTAATCATGCAACTTTCAGCAGGGTTTTCTAATTAAAACTGAAACATTGGGAAATACCAGCCTTGGTTGTGAATCTTTAAATCACTGTCAAGACCCTGGATTGGCCGCATGGGGTGGAAGTGTTGGGCATTGTGCTGGGGCTGCAGTTTTACGGGTGAATGAAAGCGGTTTAATTCTATACAATGGCCCTTTCACAATAGGCCCAACCAAAACCACTTTAAAGGTTTGCTTTCTCTATGAGCAAGTCCACCGGCCTTATGAGCTGACAGTTCATCGGACCCACTACATATGGAAGTAGGATTGAAAGGGAGTTTGACTTTTATTATGGGGCGGGCAATTATGTAAATCATAATTGTTTTCATTTATTCTTAAAGAAAAAAAAAAAGTCTTGTGTCTGCTACGTATGTGCATAGAATTGCTGTTTAGGGTAGAGGTCATTTAGTATAATGATCATTGTCATCTTTTTGGGACGTGGAGTCTGCTGAATCACTTGTTACTAAACTATAGCCTTTATAGATTTTGCATGAGTAAATTATTTTCAATTATTTATGCTAAGACAGAAAAAATTCTGCCGAAATACTGTGTCTCTGATTCTGTGCACTATCTATAACTATCTGCTCGCGGACAGGAAGCAACAGAGACTTTTTTATTCCTTTCAGAGTTTTGTCTTTCAAAGCTGGTTCCACTCCACTTAAGTTAAATTTGAAAGACCGAGTATAATTAAAATCCAAATCACTATAACCATTATATGAATGTTTTATGCCGTTCAATTATACTCTTTAATAAATGTGCATTTTATTATTCCTTTTTGGGCCGTTTTGGCTGATGCATAGCTTTCTGCAAAACCATAAATATAGAAGTGCACTACATTAAAAATACTAATGTACAGCGATTCTTGTAGGCTCCCATCAGTGGCTCCTGCATATTGTTCAACTGCTAAATGGATTGCATCTATAGGCTACTTTTAGAAGAACGAGCCGCTGCCTGTTAAGTGCAGGTGGTCGCATCCTGAGCGCTGCCCATTACATCATGTTGCACTAACGCATTTCACAATAACTGGGGGTCATTTTGAATCGTGTGATGATAGAACATAGCTGCAGAAGCAATGCTGCTTATAAACACATCCTTAAGTATTGTTCTCCCTTGCATCTGACTAGAGGGATATTTAATCTCCTTCCCAGCTGGCATGCTCATACAGTTAAAATTTCAATTAAAAAAAAAACACACACACACAGAAAGACGCGTTGGGGCTTTATAGCTGAAGGAAGGTTTTATTAGATTGCTTTTCCCTTTAAACCCCTCAATTCATACAATAAAACGCGGCAGGTTGTAGATAACAAAGCAATTAGCAGACTTAGCTCTGGATACAGGAATCTGACGAGAGACGTTGGTTTGCTCCCATTGTCGGTGCGTCAGTTTTCAGGCGCTTTTTAAGATGTTTTGTCACCGGAAAAGGCCCTTTTTTGGTCTTCTCTTGTCACAGAACAGAATATAATATTTCAGTCATGGTTGGATTTAAATGTAGCCCTGGAAGCGATAGACCTTTTCTTTATCACTGACGTAGCCTACAGTATATACCGCTTAAAACTACCTGTAAATTAAAGGAAACTTCTTTTTCCAAATGATCTGTCAGAGCCATGTAAGGCTAATAGCCCTGATATAGTCAGCAGGCACAGGAAAAATGTTTGAGAAATGACAGTTGGGAGCTGATTGGCCGGAGCACCATTTATCATACGCAACGAGTTTTATCACTTGTTGCGTATGATGAATCTCGGTGATAAATGGGCCTCACAGAGTGGTGCAGTTGTTTTCCAATACTGGGATAGTCATATGTTAACAAACTTCTCCATGTAAGACCTTTCAGCCACAAACATGACTGTCATTATTAAATTTCAACTAAAATGATTTACTTGTGAAATATAAATTGCTGTAAGCCTCTAGGCACCTGTAATGAGCACTACGCTACACTCTCACAGTAACCCCCAAGCCACCCAAAATGTCCACATTTGTTTAAGCTCCGCCTACTTCTGTGGTAGCCATGCCCTCTTCTGGTTCTGTGGTAGCCCCGCCCT
The DNA here is from genome assembly GCA_031769625.1 of Taudactylus pleione. Taxonomy (NCBI): domain Eukaryota; kingdom Metazoa; phylum Chordata; class Amphibia; order Anura; family Myobatrachidae; genus Taudactylus; species Taudactylus pleione. The sequence goes on along the minus strand of JAUIMM010000436.1, from coordinate 6,711,631 downwards.
CTTCTGGCTGTATTGAAGGCCCGTCGCCTTCTGGTTGTGTGCAAATCACGCCCCCTTCTGGTTGTGTGCAAATCCCGCCCCCTTCTGGTTGTGTGCAAATCCCGTCCCCTTCTGGTTGTGTGCAAGGCCCGCCCCCTTCTGGTTGTGTGCAAGGCCCGCCCCCTTCTGGTTGTGTGCAAGGCCCGCCCCCTTCTGGTTGTGTGCAAGGCCCACCCCCTTCTGGTTGTGTGCAAGGCCCACCCCCTTCTGGTTGTGTGCAAGGCCCGCCCCCTTCTGGTTGTGTGCAAGGCCCGCCATGTTTATTTTATATTTTTTCAAGGTCTGGGAATCAGGACAGTTTAGAGATATGAACAGGGTTATGGTTTAGCACCCAACAAATCCTTGTTAGTAGTTAGCTTATGTATATTTATAACTGGTTTCTAACACTGCTGTTATTTGCTGGAATAATTATAAAAAATTTTAGTAGCACAGTGTAAATGCAGATGGCATGTTATGTTTTTTCAGCTCGGAATCCCCCATTCCTTTATGATGCTCAGCTACCAGCACAAATTCCAAGACGAAGATCAGACCCGACTTAAAGGATCTATAAAGTAAGTAGGGAATATAAACCTCTGTGTCTCTGGCAAGTTACACTGAACCCAACTTGGTAAGAAATGGAACATAACATAATTATGGAAGCCGCCCAAATGTCCAGACATTTTGGGTGGCCCTTTTACAGGCTGAACGTGCTTTTTATGCCATTTTTGATTTTTCTAGGAACTGAGTCTATAGGTTAATGTTAGTTAAGCCAACAAAATGGCTACCTCCATGGTAAGTCAGTGGTAAATAATGGTAGAGATTACCACGACCAATACAAATCTAAGTGACCATATGAGAACTGTGGGCCTGATTCAGAGCCGTTCGTAAGCGGCCGCTCATTCGCTCCGAGCGATGTTCGCACAACTGCGCATGCGTATGGGTTGTAATACGCATGCGCGAACCAGTCATTGCGGTCGGAAATTGTGTGCTCGCAAAATAGTGAATGCTTGCTGTTTTGAGTGACAGGATGAGGCGTATGTGGGTGGTAACAGGGGAAGGTGCTTGAAAACGGGGAGTGGAGATCCGACCGCAGGCGTGCCAAACGGTCAAAACGGGCGTTTTAAGGGTGTGCATAATTAACAAAGCAGCGTCATCGACCACGTCACTTGGTTGTTTCTTAGCCTGAACTGTTCGCATGATTGCGGTAGGAAAATCCAACCACAAGCACTGCCAGCAGTTCAGACGCCTTTTGATGTACTCGATTAATCAAATAAATAGCAGAGATGACGTAGGATGCGAGCGGCCAGGGGGCGTCTTTACAAAATAGCGAGCGCATGTTCCGTTCGCTCACTCAGACATAGAGGCGTCAACAGACCGCAAAGAGTGAGCGCTCAATTTAAATAGCCGGCCCCTTTTTTGAAACGAGCGAGCGCAAATAGCGTCCGGCTCTGAATCAGGCCCTGTGTGCACTGTCTTTTTACATTACCACAACGCTGTTTAGAAGTCTGGGTAAATGGAAAGACTCACTGTGAGGAAGGAACACGTGGTATTTTTGCCTCTATGTGAGTACTAGGGTTGGTATTTGTTAGGGCACTAATGTATAGCTAGACTTTTACATTCATCTGGGTTTCCATGAAACAACTAAAACATTTACTGTAAATATTGTATGGCACAAGAAGGGTTCCATCGTATCATATGATTTAGGACCAGGGCAGTCGCTGCCATGAGGCAAACCTAGGGCACCAGTGGTTACAGCCAGCTAAAACATTGAAGGAGTAACAGACTTATGGGGTCTATGTAGTAAACTTAGGAGAGAGAGAAAGTGGACGGAGATAATGTACTAACCAATCAGCTCCTGTCACTTTTCAAACTTGGGGAGATATATTATAGCAGCACTTGTCGTGCACTATAACGCTTCCTGCTTCAAAGTTGAGATGTTTTACCATCTCATCGGCCGGAGTGGGGGAATAACTCCCCCCTCCGGCGATCCCCGCTAGAGACCACAGCGCATCACCCTCACTCCCGGCCGGCCTCCACTGAGCATGCGCGGGATCTCGCAAGCATCGCAAAATCCTGCGCGCAGCTCCGGAGCCAGAAGCAGGGACAGTGTTGGGGATAGGGCATCGCCAGCTGCAGCTGACTATATCGATGGCTGCAGCGGACGGAACGGTCAGGCGAACTGACCGTTCATACATAGCCTTGCCCATCGTCGCTTCGATCTTGTAGACAGCAGCGCCGATAATGATGCATCCTTGTCAATTACCACCCAGCCCTCCATTTAATACATAGGGGAGAAGCGGTATCGGCGCACATAACATGCGCTAATGCCGCTTCGGCAGTTAATACATCTGCCCCACTGTGAAGTGACAGGAGCTGATTTGTTGGAGCTTTTATCTCTCCCCACTTTATCACTCTCCAAAGCTTTGCACATCTTCCCCTTAGGGGCATATACAATTAGGAGCGAGGTTTTCTCCCCAAAAAATTACGCAGACCTCGTGGAATACCACAGGAATGTGCGCACCTGATACCCGCGTTGTTCAATAAAATAAAATAAAAATTCCATGCTGGGTTTTCAGCACTGAAAACCCTGTGGTGCGGAAAATAAAAATACCGGTCTGGTGGTCTCCACGGCTCCCGGTCATCTTTGAACGGGGGAGGGGGCTTCTGGGAGTCGGAGGCTACTGGGAGCTGTAGTTCTCCCTGCAGCTGCCTCCGGAGGAGCTTACACACACTCTCATATACTGACACAACGTACTTACACACACCGCTGCTGCAGGAGACCGGGTCCCAACTCTTGAGGGAGAAGACAGCACTTCGGAGGGTGAGTATTTACTAACTAAGCTAACTGGAAACTTGTAATTGCTTAATTAGTCATTAGGAGGGGAGCTGCCGGGATCCCAGAGCATTTTTCCCAACCATTTTTCCTAAAAGTATGGATTTTAGGAAACATTGGTCGTGCTCTGGAGGTGCTCAAAAAAATCAAAAACCCAGCACCTTATTGAATAGCGAAAATCCCGCTCCTGCATGAAAACCCTGCACCTTAATGAATAGCAAAAACCCTGCACCTAATAGGAAAAACCCCGCACCTAATAGGAAAAACCCTGCACCTTATTGAATAGCGAAAATCCCGCTCCTGCATGAAAACCCTGCACCTTAATGAATAGCAAAAACCCTGCACCTAATAGGAAAAACCCCGCACCTAATAGGAAAAACCCTGCACCTTATTGAATAGCGAAAATCCCGCTCCTGCATGAAAACCCTGCACCTTAATGAATAGCAAAAACCCTGCACTTAATAGGAAAAACGCCGCACCTAATTGAATAGCGAAAATCCTGCACCTGCATGAAAACCCTGCACCTTAATGAATAGCAAAAACCCTGCACTTAATAGGAAAAACCCTGCACCTAATTGAATAGCAAACATCCTGCACCTGCAGGAAAAACCCTGCAGTTGCGGGATTTTTGCTATTCTCGCACCTAATTGAATATACCCCTTCATCTTTCTCCAAGGTTTAGTACATAGAGCCCTGTAACTTTCTGTGTGTCACCATCATAGGGGAGAAGCACCCAGCAGCTTACTTGTGAAGCGGTCAGCTACAGCTCCTCCATATTTGCGATTTCAGCTATGTTGTCGCATACACTCATAGGTTGTTTCTCTGGGAGTGGGATCACAATACTCGATGGGGAGAGGAGAGTGATGCCTCTATACCATGTGACAGCCCAGATTAGGACATGCGGGTAAAGCGCTGTTGATATATTTACGGTGCCATGCTCTTAAAAAAAAACCGGGGCAAACACATAACTGGCATTACCCAGTCACCTAGATACTCTGTCCCGTCTCCTGAATCAGAGTGGCTTATTTCACATTGTGATATAATTCTGGCTCCCAGCCGTTAGCTTATTACTCCCACAGCTCTCCAGTTATAAAAATAGCCGCAATAAAACCTCCACATTCTATTTGATTTGGGCTGACGTTATCCAAGAATAATCAAACTGTAACTCGATAAAGTTGATATCATTCGAAACTCTGACATTGTCCATAAAACTCAAATATATTTCTGTCCCATCTGCGCTACATTGTAACTTGTATATATAATATATATGTCGTTTCGCCCTCTTGGCGTCCCCTCTGCAAAATATATCTGAAATGTTATGTAACAGAATCCCCTGTATCTGTGGCGAGCGTGCGTGACATCCGGGGATTAGACCTTGCTCGCAGTGAGCTATGAAGCTGCTCACTTAATCACTCTGTGTCAAGACTGTAAAAATGGGAATAGAAGGTTTCTTTTTTTTTTTTCTCTCTCCTTTCTGAAGCTTTCTAGCCCCGTGTGTCGGTCGATGCGCTGACAGTGAATTATGAGCCTATTGCAATCCAATTAGGATTAACCCTGTGGTGCTCCGCTAGTAATGTTTTGATTATTTCTCTCCCTTGCAATTGATTCATGTGTTGTATAATCCCCTCAATGTCAGTCGCGTGAGAAGTGAAGTCAGGAGCTGGGCACTGCAAGGGACCGTGCTAATCAATTTAGTGGGCTTCTAAGAGGTTCTAAGGGAACGGGCGCATTTAGGCTGGATTGCTTATCCCAAAAGGGAGAACTGTTTAATTGATTACGTTCCTCCAGATTGTCTGGATGTCATTTGCAGGACGGAGATGTCTCTCTTAGTGAAGCTGGCATTCTCTCCAGAGATGGCTGCGCTATGTCAGTGCAAGATGATAACATATTCCTCCTAATACCAGAAGCAGTCACAGTGTCATCCTTATTTTAGGGCAGGTTCCTTCGGGGCCGTGGTGGAGTACGGTGCCGAGAGGAAGGTCTCCAGGCACAGCGTATTAGGAGCTACAGTGAGTGTCGGCGTGCCTCAGGGGGTGTCTTTAAAAGTCAAGTAAGTCGTTCTCAACTTGTTGGTTTTCTGAATTTCAGATTTAGAGTTCATGTCAAAAAAATATCTCAAGCGTGTTTATGTAATCCAATAGTTAAGACTTGGCACAAACTAAAAAAAAATTAATAAAAAAAGCATTATATTAACTGTGAACCAGAAGAACCTATTTTGTTGCAAGAACAAAGTGTAAGGTATAAACCGTGTACTTTTTGCAGGAAGGTTTCTAGCTTCTGTCAAACTATTGCATAATCTGCTGGCATTCACTATAGTGGCCATTGTCGGTTGTGTTTGTCCCATAATGCACTTTGCTTCTCTGAAAGCCCTCCCCGACACTATATGCTGAACCTAGAGGGCGTGGCCTAAAGGCATTATTGAGTGTGGTAGGTCAGGATTGTTCGAAATGTGGTCTTTATAAGGTGAAAGGGTAGGTTGTCACAAACCACAAAGTTTGCTCTTGACGTATCTAAATGACATCTAGTATATATTTTTCCCCTGTAATAGATGCAGTGTTTGAGGTTATTGTGCCTTTTAAGGCATTAATGTTGTTCAGTATGATAAATGAATGGCCCAGTCTCGTTCTGTAAGTAATGGTGGACTTGGAGCTGTATTAACCAGGCAGGAATAGAAATGAGGACTATTTCCCCCTAAGCCACTATTTATATTTACAGATGCGGCCTGGCACACTACAGGTCGGGCGTACATTCTGCAGCTAGCGTGCAGTTACCGCATAGCGTTACCTTTTTATTATGCTGTTGGGTGAGTTCCAGTGCACTCTCCCAGTCCATAGAATGGGCTTTAAACACAGATGTTACTGCATATTGGAAGGGAAAATAATCTGGACAAAAAAAAACACAAGAAAGGGGGCGCTATACTAATTGAGGAACAAAAAAATATATACAGTGAATTTTGATAATATAGATAATTAAATTAATAATGACAAAAATATATTAATATTATTATCAGTAATTACTATAAGTGAGAACTTTAGAGATTGCTGCTACCAAAGGAGGAGCTGAATCTCCTAAAAAAAAAAAGCAGAAGAAAGAAAAACACAATAAAGGAGCGCTATCTCTAAAGGACATAAAAGTGACACAGATGAAGAATATAGTATAATGTAACGTCCTCATTAATTTGATAACCACTTGATTGCATTAAAAACATATATTTAATAAAATGGAAAGAAAAACATAAGGAAGGCAATAAAGAAGAATAATATGGGATAAATATACCACAGTGCAATGACAGCGAAGAATTATTATAAAGGATTAACATAAAAAGTAAGAATCTGTATGAGGCCTAATACATATCAATCACAAAGAAAAGAAATAAATGAAATAAATAGCAAAAAACAAAACAAAACCCTATTTGTCCTCAGTGTCAGGATCGTGATTGATCTGCAACTATGTTGCCAATTTGATTATAATACCAGATAATGTTACCAGTTCCTATTTGCAGTGTTATTTAGTTACAAAGTAAATCTCTCCTGTTTCAATGCTTGATCCTGAACATCAGGATATTACATGGATATAACACAGACACTGGCCAGTGAATGGAGGATTGAAAGGGTTAAAAAATCCTATTGCAGAGACCTTGTAGTAGTCCACAATTGTGTTAAAAAAGAGTCAATGGTATCCAATGTGATGACGTTTAATGGATTCTTCTCTTTAAATATACTTTAAGTGAAAAGATGTGTTTCAAGCTTTAAACACGGTCTATGAAGCCAGTAACATGAAGTGACTGCACGGAGAAAATGTCAGCGCGTGCTTAAGTCAGATAACTTCTTGTAAAATGGTTAGGTCTCTACCACTTGTGTGTGTCAGGTACCTTGAAATTTTAGCTCCGATAGCCAAGCGGGGCTGGTCCAATTCGAGTGCACTCGCGACCAAACACCATCCAAACGGGACCTCTAACCTCTCAGACGGTTTCTCTCTACACCCGGGCTGTCAGGCAGTATAGAGTAATAGAATAATAGCTCTCAGAGCGTTTGTCTCGTGCTCTCGGTGGCTTGAACAGATGGAAGGACCGTGTTAAGCGGTGAACAAGTATAGTTCTAAGTGGTCTCAGTGTGCAGCAGGAGGTGAAAGGGGCTGGCTTGATGCGTTTCTCCGCACTTGCCGTTTCCTCAAAAGCAATATCCCCAGTAGGAGAGTCCATTGCTATAAATACCACAGGTGTCCAATCAGAATAAGTAATTCACACCTGGAACTTTTCCTCTTAAGCATTGAAACTTAATTAGAACTTGTGTATGTATACTTCTAATTTGGTTAACATAGTTTAGATAGGGAGACTTCCATCATATTATAGGTAATCATAAATGTGAATCCACATATAAATAATGCTAGATATCAGATCTAGATATAAGAATTAACACCAGATACATTATTAACACAAATAAATAATGATATATAGAGAAATAAGTAAAAAATAAATAAAAACAAATATAATATTAACTATATAAAACTACAAACATCTCTCTCCCATTGCAGGGAAGTTAATTAAGGTTATTCCCCAATTTAAAATTTATGAGAAAACATATATATATCCTGCTTGAATGTTTTCATACCATGACATTACTAAGATGTCAATTCATATTATTAATCTCTAGCTAATGCAATACCCTAAAGGAAGGAAAAATAGCACAATTCACCTGAGTATGTATATAAATACATGCATGTATTGGAATTAAATTCTTACATATGATCTTAAAATAACCTTACTAACTAATAAAATGAAAGTTGACATAAAAACTACATCAACGTCCAATTTAATGTGCTCCATCCCTTAATATTATGCTCAATTTTAGTTATCATCAATGAATAAAAAATGAAACAACTGTAAACACAGATCTACATAGAATCTTCACATCATTCTTCAAAAATCAGTCCAACAATATACTACTAGAGTATATATGGCATGATTATCAAAAATAAGTAAATAATTGCAATAATGAGAATGACACTTTAAAAATTGTTGAATTTGCATGACCTAAATGGAGGAGAGCTGAAAAAAAGTGGACAGGAACTCCCATAAGCAAACACACACACATGTACCTGTATATGCACATGTGAATAATGAAACTGAAATACAGAAATGGATAGGATACCACGATCTACAGGATTACCTACAGGGACCTGTAATCCAATCCAATAGATCATGGGGGGCTGCATTATATGTGGCTCAAAAGAGGGGGGGGGAAGGGGGAGGGGAGAGTCTGGGAGGAGGAAAACCGCTGGATAAATCCCCCCCCCCTAGTAATGTCATGGTATGAAAACATTCAAGCAGGATATATATATATATATGTTTTCTCATTAAATTTTAAATTGGGGAATAACCTTAATTAACTTCCCTGCAATGGGAGGGAGATGTTTGTAGTTTTATATAGTTAATATTATATTTGTTTTTATTTATTTTTTAATTTATTATTTCTCTATATATCATTATTTATTTGTGTTAATAATGTATCTGGTGTTAATTCTTATATCTAGATCTGATATCTAGCATTATTTATATGTGGATTCACATTTATGATTACCTATAACAGTGTTGGCTAACCTTGACACTCCAGCTGTTATGGAACTACATAACCCAGCATGCACTGCTACAGTTTTGCTATTAGGGCATGCTAAAACTGTGGCAGGGCATGCTGGGATATATAGTTCCACAACAGCTGGAGTGTCAAGGTTAGCCAACACTGACCTATAATAAGATGTAAGTCTCCCTATCTAAACTATGTTAACCAAATTGGAAGTATACATACACAAGTTCTAAATAAGTTTCAGTGCTTAAGAGAAAAAGTTCCAGGTGTGAATTACTTATTCTGATTGGACACCTGTGGTACTTATAGCAATGGACTCTCCTACTGGGGATATTGCTTTTGAGGAAATGGCAAGTGCGGAGAAACGCGTCAAGCCAGCCCCTTTCACCTCCTGCTGCACACTGAGATCACTTAGAACTATACTTCTTCACCGCTTAACACGGTCCTTCCATCGGTTCAAGCCACCGAGATCACGAGACAAGCGCTCTGAGAGCTATTATTCTATTACCGCGGCTTACTGCCTGACAGCCCGGGTGTAGAGAGAAACCGTCTGAGAGGTTAGAGGTCCCGTTTGGATGGTGTTTGGTCGCGAGTGCACTCGAATTGGACCAGCCCCGCTTGGCTATCGGAGCTAAAATTTCAAGGTACCTGACACACACAAGCGGTAGAGACCTAACCATCTTACAAGAAGTTATCTGACTTAAGTACGCGCTGACATTTTCTCCGTGCAGTCACTTCATGTTACTGGCTTCATAGACCGTGTTTAAAGCTTGAAACATATCTTTTCACTTAAAGTATATTTAAAGAGAAGAATCCATTAAACGTCATCACATTGGATACCACTGACACTTTTTTAACACAATTGTGGACTACTACAAGGTCTCTGTGCAATAGGATTTTTTAACCCTTTCAATCCTCCATTCACTGGCCAGTGTCTGTGTTATATCCATGTAATATCCTGATGTTCAGGATCAAGCATTGAAACAGGAGAGATTTACTTTGTAACTAAATAACACTGCAAATAGGAACTGGTAACATTATCTGGTATTATAATCAAATTGGCAACATAGTTGCAGATCAATCACGATCCTGACACTGAGGACAAATAGGGTTTTGTTTTGTTTTTTGCTATTTATTTCATTTATTTCTTTTCTTTGTGATTGATATGTATTAGGCCTCATACAGATTCTTACTTTTTATGTTAATCCTTTATAATAATTCTTCGCTGTCGTACTGTGGTATATTTATCCCATATTATTCTTCTTTATTGCCTTCCTTATGTTTTTTATTCCATTTTATTAAATATATGTTTTTAATGCAATCAAGTGGTTATCAAATTAATAAGGACGTTACATTATACTATATTCTTCATCTGTGTCACTTTTATGTCCTTTAGAGATAGCGCTCCTTTATTGTGTTTTTCTTGCTTCTGCAAAAATAAAAATGAACTGACATGCTATGCTTTGCTGTATGAGATTTTTATCCTCGTTGAATGTGTCTTCTATTTGTGACGGAGAGAGGGAAAAATATTTATTCCACTTTATAGTAAATATAGCAAAATATAAAACATAAAAAAACTGCCCTGCAAAGCAATAGTAAGTCTCATTGTTCATGTTTTAAAAATATTGTTCTTTTAAACATTTAGATCTGCTACGCTCACTTGGTCGCTCACTGCTCCCCCATGTGGAGAGTACTAGTGTAACATAAAAAAGTGACTTTCCAAGTAGCATGATAAAAAAAAGTTTCATAGTGTTTTAGTGCTCCACTTTTTATTTGTTAGTGTGGTCATTGACCATTTTCTTGCTGCTTATATTATAGACCACTTAAAGCCGCTGGAAAGAGGTAGAAATCACACAAAATTGCACATTATTGTGTTATGGGTTAATGAGTGGGTATTTGTAATCTGGTGATTGAGAATAATTGTTTGATTTAAATTAAGTTACAAAAGCTCATCCTCTCAGCATTTCCCAGTGTGATAAATTATAACCCCCAAAACTTTATAATGCTCAATAACACTTCATATTAATGAGACAATCTTTTCCTTGTGTAGCAGGTATATGACATTAAGTCCTAACATTTCAGCAGATTCAGTCCTCTATGAACCAATGCCTTTACTTGTGATGTAAATAGGTATAATAAGGAAGAATTTATACATTTCTCATTAGTCCCTTATAAATTCCATCTTGTACAGCCTCCAGCATAACCCCTTCTACCATATACACCATCACAGCCTCCAACATAACCCCTTCTACCTTATACACAATCACAGCCTCCAGCATAACCCCTTCTACCATATACACAATCACAGCCTCCAGCATAACCCCTTCTACCATATACACAATCACAGCCTCCAACATAACCCCTTCTACCGTGTACACAATCACAGCCTCCAACATAACCCCTTCTACCGTATACACAATCACAGCCTCCAACATAACCCCTTCTACCGTGTACACAATCACAGCCTCCAACACATAACCCCTTCTACCATATACACAATCACAGCCTCCAACATAACCCCTTCTACCATATACACCATCACAGCCTCCAACATAACCCCTTCTACCGTATACACAATCACAGCCTCCAGCATAACCCCTTCTACCGTATACACAGCCTCCACCACACGATGTACTGGCTGAAGCATAATGCGTTTAAATAGGAAAAAAACAATGTCATGGTTACTGAGTATGCAGAATTCGCTTGAGCCACTTTGGTACGCAGTGTTCATAATGGTGTCTTTCTGCCTCTTGTCAGTCCAAGTGGTGATGCACCTGCCTTTTGATCATCTCACCATTTACTTATTTTCAATTTATATGGCGCCACAAGGGTTCCGCAGCGCTTTACAAAGTACATTAAACAAATGAGCACACAAGAAAAACCGTTATAGTACAATCAATGCTAACACATGGTTTATAAACATTGCTGCATAACATGTAATTAAGGAGCGGGGTGTCAGCAACTGAGTGTTAGGTGCCGTTGTAAATGAAAGTATAAATAAGGCCAGGAGAAACGTGAGGGAAGAGGGCTTCATGGGATCACAGGGAGAACGGCAAAGTGATCTACACATAAAGTGCAATGGTGGCTGTCAAAACATTCGATAAGCATTTCTCTTTATGCCTGTGTAAAATAATCATTTTTTTAAAAAAAACACCGTTCCAATTACATTTTCTCAAACATAGTGGAAAAGGCCGTTTTGATCTTTACGTACAATATACTAGAACACTCCTTATTCTGCCTCTGTGCACAATGGAGCCACTGAGAGGTAGGCAGCTGGAGGAACAGGTTACATTATACTGATAAGTGCAAATAGTGTTTTCCCCAGGGAATTTTAAAAAGGTTCATAAACAAATTCAGTTTACATCCATCCGGGGGATGCCATTATTTCTGGGTTATGCATTGTGAGGTTGGAGTCTGGCACTAACTAAGACTGGCTCCCACCCCCTATATAACTCCTCCTCTTCCTCTAGAACCACAGTCTTGTTTTTAGGGCCTTGGAGTAAGGCACTGGCTAGGTCCTAGCTTTTAGTTAGGTTTAATTTCTCTATTTTTCTGTTTGGTTTGAGTGCTTAGTTACTGGCAACAGGTGACAAGCACTAGCAAGAGTGGGAGTTAGATAGATAGAATATATACACAAAAAACCAGCGCTGAATAAGATGGACGGTGTAATAGAAACCACAAAGTTTTATTTAAAAAACAGAAATACCTCAAATAAAAAATGAATGAATATAAGTTCACAATAGAACAAGATGAATGAATGTCTGTTCCTGTGTAATAAACAGCTGGACCTAGGACAACCTCCAACCTCATGTTATCCACAGTCTCGAGAGTCACATCCAAAAAATCAATCCTACTAGTATGAAAAGTGAAAGTGAATTGAAGGTTGTGGGAATTGTGATTAAGATCTGAAACGAATGACTGTGCAGAAGTGTATTCCCCATCCCAAATAAAAAAAAAAATAAATCATCAATATACCGGCCATAGAATACCAGGCTCGCAGCCCACTTGCCACCCCACACATGGTGCTCCTCAAGTCCCCCATGTAGAGGTTGGCATAGCTGGGCGCGAACCTGGTACCCATGGCCGTGCCCATCACCTGCACTAGCAAGAGTGGGAGTTAGGTAGAATAGAAGTTTGTGTGAACCCTGCATCCCACTCTAAAGACGGCCCCTGCAAGCATCGCCAATCTACACAGTCCCTGGGTCTCTCTCCATACCAGAGACACATCTGAGAGGGCAGCTGGTAAACAGGTAAGCTTGATACATTTTATATGTAAAATACCTTGTTGCTGTATTTTCTGCTTCCCGGCACGCTACTTTTAAGCAGAGCGGCCGGGCATGTTATTACTAACGTGGTAGAAGCCGTAGGCACCGGTGTATGTGCCTCCGGCTTCCTGGGCTTCAGCAGCACCCATCATTTTCAACCATTGTTAGATCACCCAACAGTTCCTCCCGGGGGACCACCGGCTGAGATTAGAAAGTGGAACATGCTGCCAGCGTTTGTGGGAGAGGGAGGACACGTTTGTGGGAGAGGTCTATGGCTGAGGCCATAGGTGAAGTACGTCACTCTCAGGAAAATTATATATTACCCTGTGCTCAAGCTCCTACTTTGTCTGATCCCTCTGTAGAGCCCAGATGGGCCCAGGATATGGGACGATGTCTCGCTCCGATGGCAATGTCCCCAAATAAAATGGTAACATCAGCAGGGGCCATAGCCACTAAGAGACGTTCAGGCCATTCCTCAGTGGATTTTCCTGGAGTAGAGACTTCAGTTACCTCCTACCAGGAAGTAGGGGAATTGGATTATGAGTGGGAAGACACCTCAAACTGGGAGGCTGATTCCCATTCTGATTCAGGGGTTTCTATGCTGGTAGATGCGGTCAGGGAGACTTTGTATCTACAGGAAATGGCTAATCCAGTAACTAGTTCAGTTTCTTTAAACGTGAACAATTTAAACAATAAGGATCTTATTGTTATTGTTCAAATCGTTCACTTTAATGCCCCTGCAAACGATGCGCTGGCATGAATGGTCGTTATCGACCATCGTCCGTCACCCAGGAAAACCGGCATACATGGTCGATTTCGACCATGTTAGCCTGTTTGCTATAGGGACCCGCGATCGTTAGTCGCGGGTCGTTATAGGTTAATGCATGTGTTGGATGTTCGATAACGATCATCCAACACATGCAGAATGATCAGATCACGATCGCTATAGTTATCTGATCGTCGTGCAGTCGTCCCGTGTGTACGCACCTTTAAAGACCAAGCATGCTTTAGAGGCATTGCCTTTCGAAGGAGGTTTTCTGTTTGGTCCACAATTAACAAAAATTATTTCTCAGGTCACGGGAGGTAAAAGTTCTTACCTTCCCTTAACCGCACCAAAACCAAAATCTCCCAAGTTTCGTTCCTTTCGGACTCAAGGCAGGGGAAGCCTTCAGGCTTCCCAAGGTATATCTAGGGGTCCCCGTAGAGGTGCCTTCAGGGGACGTGCTGTCACCAGCACCCCTCGTGCTGCTGTCAAGTCGGCAGGTCAATCCACATGTCTGTCATGGGACTTGGACCCGTCCTCTGGTGGGAGGCCGCTTACTCCGGGAAACTTGGCTTCAATCCAACCTGGATTTTTTTATATAAGTCAACTAGTAACCAGGGGTTACATTTTAGATCTGGAGGATCCTGTTCCAGAAAGATTCTTTTCCACTCATCTCCATGTGGATGTTTGTAGAAAGGCTGCTCTCATACAAGCAATTTCTACGCTTTCCGATTCCAAAGTAATTTTTCCGGTTCCGGTACTACAGCAAGGCCTGGGGTTCTACTCCATTCTTTTCTTGGTAGACAAACTGGACTGGTCGTTTCATCCCATTCACAACCTCAGGGGGTTAAATGATTATATCCACTTGGAAAAATTCAAGATGGAGTACATAAGGTCAGTCATTTGTTCCATGGAGGAAGGGGAATTTCTGAACTCCAAAGATATCAAGGATGCCTACCTCCATATTCCTATATGGAGGGGACATCAACATCTTCTGCAGTTTCAATGTGGCACCGGCATTTTCAGTTCCAGGCTCTGCCATTCGGTTTGTGCATCACTCTGAGTCTTTACAAAGGTTATGGCATGTTGAACATCTTCAGATTACCTTTGGCATGCTCCAGAGATTCGGCTGGATCATCAATTTTCCCAAATCAAATTTAATTCCATCTCAGAGGAAGGTATTTTTGGGTCTTCTCTTCGACACCCAGGTAAAGATTCAGGTTCTTTAATCCAAAATAGGGACCATTTTGCAGATGCCTCATCTCTCAGTCCTCAGGGCTATGCTGCTACTGGAAAAACGGTAGCTTCTTTCGAAGCCATTCTTTTCACCAGATTTCATGCCCGACCACTGCAAAACCAATTGCTTCATCGATGGGTGAAGCCAGACCCTTGGTTAAACAGGCAGACGTTCAGATTACCTCTGCAGACCCGTCAGTGGCTTCTATGGTGGCTACAGGATGCAAATTTGAACAGGAGTTTCCAATTGTTAGTAATAAATTGGACCATTGTCACCACAGATGCCAGCCTAACAGGCTGGGGGGGACATCTACAGGCATCTACAGGGTCTTTGTGCCGTCCAGGAAGCTTCTCTTTCCATCAATATACTGGAATTAAGGGCGATTCGGGTATGCATTGGTTCAGGCTCAATTCCATCATAGGAGCTTACCAGTGCGAATCCAATCAGACAATGCCACAACTGTTGCTTATATAAACAAGCAGGGTGGCCCACGCAGCTGGTGAGCAATGAGGGATGTTTCTCATATCCTTCATTGGGCAGAAAATTGGGTTCCAGCTTTTTCAGCAATTTACATTCCAAAGGTGGACAACTGGGAGGCAGACTTCTTAAGTCGCCACAGTGTGCATCCAGGGGAATGTGAATTGCACCAGGAGGTATTTACAAATATAGTTTCCAGATAGGGATCTCCAGACATAGATCTAATGGCTTCTCGTCTCAACAAGAAACTTCCAAGGTACAGATCTCTGTCCAGGGATCCTCAGGCATCTCTGGTGGATACCATGACAGCACCTTGGGTGTTCCAGCTGGGATACATCTTTCCTCCTCTGGTAATGTTACCAATGGTAAATCAGTATATTTGATCAGTGGCACAGCTGGACATTCTGGTGGCTCCAGACTGATCGCACCGTCATTGGTACACAATTCTTCGGAACCTGCTGGCAGTTGTTCTGTATCGTCCGCCCCTGCGTCCAGATCTGTTACTTCAGGGTCCATGTCGTCACCTCGATTTGCCTCGCTTGGCTTTGACCGCATGGTTCTTGAATCCAATATCTTGAGGGCCAAAGGATTTTCAGAATTTGTTGTGAAAACCATGATACAGGCTCACAAACCAGTCACTTCCCAGAGTTATCATCAGATATGGAAGATCTATATTTATTGGTGTGAACAACAAAAGTTGAAACCTGAAATGTTCCGAGTGTCTAGTCTCTTGTCTTTTCTGCAAGAGCGGTTGGTTAATGATCTTAGATTGTCCTCACTTAAGGCACACATTTCGGCCCTATCAATCCTGTTTCAGAGCAAATTGGCCTCCATTCCTGAAGTTGAGACCTTCTTGCACGGGGTTCTTCGCATACAGCCTCCTTATGTTTCACTGGTTCCTCCTTGGGAATTGAATTTAGTTTTGGAGGCACTTCAAAAGGCACCTTTTGAGCCTTTAGAATCTGTACAATTGAGATATCTCACTTTGAAGGTTGTTTTCCTTTTGCCAATTGCTTCAGCCAGAAGGGTATCCGAGTTAAATCTTCGCTTCTCATTTTTCATGAGGATAGGGTAGTGTTACGCACTAAACCTTCCTTTGTTCCAAAGGCGGTATCAGCTTTCCACATTAACCAGGATATTGTCCTCCCAGCATTTCGCCAGGATTCAGAGACTAGTGAAGCTTCTTACTTAGCACTGTTGGTTGTTGTGGTACGTGCGTTACGCATTTGCTTGGAGCGCACTGCGTCTTTGAGGCGTACGGATTCTTTGCTGGTGTTGGTTGATGCACCAAAAAGAGGCTGGCCAGCCTCGAAAGGATCCATCGCTAGATGGGTCACTTCTGCCATTCGGCGGGCATATTTGTCTATAAATGTGATGCGTCTGGCCTCAATTCGGGCCCACTCGCCTGGTGTTGTGTGGCATGGTGCCTCGGTTGAGCAGCTGTGCAAAGCAGGTCACCCGTACACACTTTTACAAAATTTTACTGCTTCCATACATTCAGAGCAAGAGACGCCGGTGTTGGATGAAAAATTCTTCGAACGGTCAATTCCGACGCACCCCCTCCTTTAATTGACTTGCTTTGGTATATCTCAGTAGTAATGACATCCCCCAGATGGATAAAAAAGGAAATACGATTTTTTTTCTAACCATAAATCTCTTCCTTGGAGTTCATCTGGGGGATGCCGGGATCCCTACCTTGTTTGGTTTCATACTAGTGACCTGTTGGTTTCTGGTTTCTCAGTTCTTCCGTGGATCTTTCACCGACTTTGTTAAACATAGACTGACGTTCTAGTGGAAGGGGAGGGGTTATATAGGGAGTGGGAACCAGTCTTAATTAGTTAGTGCCCGACTCCACACCTCACTTTGCATAACCTAGAAGTAATGGCATCCCCCAGATTGACTCCAAGGAAGAGATTTTACAGTGCGTATAAATCATATTTTCTGATGGTGCTGTAGAACATTAGTTATTTGTAGTGTTCTACAATAAGGGAGTTATACCACCAACCAAATGCAAGTCCACCTTTTTAGCCAAGATCCCAAATGTTAATATGTCTTTTATGTCAATATGTTTTGGGACTCAAAGTATCTGTGTGCCGTTATGCTTGGAGCTCATGTATTTGTATGTCATCATGCTAGGAGCTCAAGTATCTGTGTGCCGTCATGCTAGGAGCTCATGTATTTGTATGTCATCATGCTAGGAGCTCATGTATTTGTGAGCAGTTGTGCTGGGGGCCCAAGTATCTGTGTGACATAGTGCTAGGACCACAAGTACGCGTATCTGTGTGTTGTCATACTGGGAGCCCATCAATCTGTGTGCTGTCGTACTGGGAGCCCATCAGTATGTGTGCCATTGTTCTGGGAGCCCATCAATTTGTGTGTCATTGTTCTGGGAGCCCATCACTATGTGTGTCATTGTACTGGAAGCCCATCACCACAGTATGTGTGTCATTGTTCTGGGAGCCCATCAGTATGTGTGCCATTGTACTGGGAACACATCACCACAGTATGTGTGCCATTGTACTGGGAGCCCATCACTATGTGTGCCATTGTACTGGGAGCCCATCAGTATGTGTGCCGTTGTTCTGGGAGCCCATCAGTATGTGTGCCATTGTACTGGGAGCACATCACCACAGTATGTGTGCCGTTGTACTGGGAGCCCATCAGTATGTGTGCTGTTGTACTGGGAGCCCATCAGTATGTGTGCTGTTGTACTGGGAGCCCATCAGTATGTGTGCCGTTGTTCTGGGAGCCCATCAGTATGTGTGCCATTGTACTGGGAGCACATCACAGTATGTGTGCCGTTGTACTGGGAGCCCATCAGTATGTGTGCTGTTGTACTGGGAGCCCATCAGTATGTGTGCCATTGTACTGGGAGCCCATCAGTATGTGTGTCATTGTACTGGGAGCCCATCAGTATGTGTGCCATTGTACTGGGAGCCCATCAGTATGTGTGTCATTGTACTGGGAGCCCATCAGTATGTGTGCCATTGTACTGGGAGCCCATCAGTATGTGCGCCGTTGTACAGGGAGCCCATCAGTATGTGTGTCATTGTACTGGGAGCCCATCACTACAGTATGTGTGCCGTAGTACTGGGAACCCATACGTATGTGAGCCATTTAACTGGCTTCCCATCACTACAGTATGTGTGCCATTGTACCGGGAGCCCATCACTACAGTATGTGTGCCATTGTACTGGGAGCCCATAACTATGTGTGCCATTGTACTGGGAGCCCATCACTATGTGTGCCATTGTACTGGGAGCCCATCACTATGTGTGCCATTGTACTGGGAGCCCATCACTACAGTATGTGTGCCATTGTACTGGGAGCCCATCACTATACTATGTGTGCCATTGTACTGGGAGCCCATCACTATGTGTGCCATTATACTGGGAGCCCATCACTACAGTATGTGTGCCATTATACTGGGAGCCCATCACTACAGTATGTGTGCCATTGTACTGGGAGCCCATCACTATGTGTGCCATTGTACTGGGAGCCCATCACTATGTGTGCCATTGTACTGGGAGCCCATCACTATGTGTGCCATTGTACTGGGAGCCCATCAGTATGTGTGCCATTGTACTGGGAGCCCAACAGTATGTGTGTCATTGTACTGGGAGCCCATCACTACAGTATGTGTGCCATTGTACTGGGAGCCCATCACTATGCGTGCCATTGTACTGGGAGCCCATCACTATGTGTGCCACTGTACTGGGAGCCCATCACTATGTGTGCCATTGTACTGGGAGCCCAGCACTATGTGTACCATTGTACTGGGAGCCCATCAGTATGTGTGCCATTTTACTGGGAGCCCATCAGTATGTGTGCCATTTTACTGGGAGCCCATCACTACAGTATGTGTGCCATTGTACTGGGAGCCCATCACTACAGTATGTGTGCCATTGTACTGGGAGCCCATCACTATGTGTGCCATTGTACTGGGAGCCCATCACTATGTGTACCATTGTACTGAGAGCCCATCACTATGTGTACCATTGTACTGAGAGCCCATCACTACAGTATGTGTGCCATTGTACTGAGAGCCCATCACTACAGTATGTGTGCCATTGTACTGGGAGCCCATCACTACAGTATGTGTGCCATTGTACTGGGAGCCCATCACTATGTGTGCCACTGTACTGGGAGCCCATCACTATGTGTACCATTGTACTGAGAGCCCATCACTATGTGTGCCATTGTACTGGGAGCCCATCACTATGTGTACCATTGTACTGAGAGCCCATCACTATGTGTGCCATTGTACTGAGAGCCCATCACTACAGTATGTGTGCCATTGTGCTGGGAGCCCATCACTACAGTATGTGTGCCATTGTACTGGGAGCCCATCACTACAGTATGTGTGCCATTGTACTGGGAGCCCATCACTACAGTATGTGTGCTGTCTTACTGGAAATCTCTGGTGACCAGATTTTTGGAGCTCTCTTTTAAGGGATAAAATCTAACTTGAACAAATTTTAACTAAAATAGAAGCAGCACCTGACTTTTGACTCTATCTCCTTCCATATTCCTGCCCACCTTACAGACCACAGGTGTGTAGCTCATGCTGAGCTGTCTGCCTTTGATTCTATAATTGCATCAGGCCTGGAATAAACTCCACAGATTGCCATCTCTATACTGGGGAATATCAATTGTAGGTGTATATTTCTGGATTTGCAGATAGTTAAAAATCACTATGGGAAATAGCATGAACAATGTCCATGTTGTTATTATGTTTGTCCATTTAACTGTTATAATGAACACATCTATAGAAAACACTGCACATAATTACCTTGTGTGACGGACACAATATAAAAATTGATCCAGTCATTTGTGGTGCGAAATTATTTACATCATTTGAGGTACAAACTACTTTACGTTATCGGAAAAAGGGAGTTGATTTGACTGCAGCTAATAATTCCATCTCCTAACACCAGAGGGCGCTCTCTTTAAGTATATTTAACGGCAATAAGAAAGTTTTGTTACTTGTTAGCATATCGTAGATTGCACAATCACCATACAGAACTCTGAGCAATAATACTGGAGTGAGTATGATTTGATAAAGCATAAACCTGAAACATTCGCGTTTATTCTCCTTTAAAGAAACGACTATCGGTGTGGTGGTCAATTTATTTATTTTTCAGGCTGGCCCGGCGTTCTTAAATGAGTGGTCTGTTGTCCAGGTTGACCAGCAGCTACTTATTAGATGAGCACATATTACAAGCCCGGAGATAATAGATGTGTGGAGTTATGCACTGTAGGTCAGATGAGATTCCGCAGTCACTGGAAAGTATAAATTACGGGTTGTTTCCTTGCTCACAGCCCGAAGACTATTTCTATTAATCTATTCCTGTTCTTCTTTGTTCCAGGTTGAATAGAGCCAGTCAGACATATTTCTTCCCTATCCACCTGACAGATCAGCTCCTACCGAGCGCTGTGTTTTATGCCACCGTGGGACCCCTCGTTATCTATGTGGCCATGCACCGGCTTATTATCAAGCCTTACCTGGAGGCGCAGAGAGAGAAGTGAGTGCCTCAAATAATTCAGCGAGGAAATTCCGTGCTCATTAGTTATTTACCCAGACATGTCATTGTAATATTTAGCCACTATAAATGACTGTGTAGTGTAAATAGTTTCTTTTAATGTTGTTATTGCTGTATAAGAGAGTGTCAGTGGTTTATTATCATTTATTGAATAACGCCAACATATTACACAGCGTCGTGCGGGAATATAGGGAATATTTAATCATTCTCATCAGTCCCCGGGACTGTAGGAGCTTAACTTAGGGGGAGATATATCAAAGCTTGGAGACTGATAAAGTATCCGCTTCTAACGGTCATCTTTTAAACAGCCTGTAACAGTTAGGTGCTGATTGGTTGGTACTTTATCTCTCTTCGGTTTAGCTCTCTCCAAGGCTTGGGGCATCTCCCCCCTTAATTCCCTAACACATACACTTCACACTTTCGCATACACTTTCTAACAAGTGTCTACTTTGCATTCGTTTTAACATTTCCTTCGGTGTTTATAAGTATCAATAACCCATAATAACGTTCTAGGGGATGGCTCAGTTAAGTACATTGGGGGAGAAGTTTGGAACTTTCTAAAGAGGACATGTTGAGAAGTTGCCACTATACAACCAACCAGCTTCCGCTGTCATTATATAGATTGTACTTGGTAATTGATAGCCAGAAGCTGATTGGTATTTGATTTTGTCCTCTTTATGAAGTTTGATGCATTCCACCTATAGTATGGTAGAGGGAAGCTTTGAGATGCGGTGATGAATGATAATGGTAAACAGAGGTAAACCAGACGCGTATGGTACACACGCAGAGGCACGCTGAATATCAGTGTGTTTTTGTTTTTTAGCACCGCGTGTCCAATTTCCACTATTGCATCGGCCACCAGTAGCTTGGGTTCACCCTGCCCCCCCTCGCTAGCCCTGTAATGGTCTATATAGACCACTGATTGTCTGATTGGAGAGACAGAGCCGTAGTCAGTGCTCCTCCCCCCGAGCGTAATGTGTGTACAGGTAGCCACTACTACTCTCCACTCTCCTATAAGCTGATGCTCCAGACTTCACCTGATTTAACCATCCACATCTAGTATTCCGTGTTTGGGTGGACTTCTTTAGGCCTGGCTGGAGGAGTTGCCTATTTTAATTTCAAAGGACACAGTCAGACTTGGCTCCTATACATGAGACCCATTGTAAGTAGACCTGAACAAGCTCTAGTAGTAAGCCAGGCACAAGGCACTACGGGGGGTCATTGCCGACAACCTTTTAGGAGGGCTCACATTAACTCTTGTTGTTTCATTTATAGGGAACTGGATAAGCACAGGGAGAGTTCAGCATCTGAGATATTACACAAAAAGCAGGAGGCAGAGGCTGCCGTGAGTGTTATATTTCATGCACCTCCTATGTGTACAATGTAATGCTATAGTGATAAACTAAAGGAATATCCATGGCATGCTGTATAATAATCCACATCTGTTCAAGAAAATAAATTCTGTCACTGTGTGTTTAGTTCCACATGAATGGAGTCGGGTATATAATCAGGTGCAGTCATATCATTCTCCTTTCACATTATGTTGGGTATAATAGGAGCAGCTTTTGTCTCGCTGTCCATGGTGTTAGGGATGTAAGTAGGGTGGGGCACGGTGGAGTGGAAGACTGGGCACAGCAGCATAGAGAGTAGGGGGGCACAGCATAGAGAGTAGAGGGCACAGCAGCATAGAGAGTAGAGGGCACAGCAGCATAGAGAGTAGGGGGGAACAGCAGTATAGAGAGTAGGGGGGCACAGCAGAGTGGAATTTGGGAAACAGCATAGAGAGTAGAGGGGCATAGCAGAGTGGAAGGTGGGGAACAGCATAGATAGTAGAGGGGCACAGCAGGGTGGAAGGTGGGGAACAGCATAGAGAGTAGAGGGGCACAGCAGAGTGGAAGGTGGGGACAGCATAGAGAGTAGAGGGGCACAGCAGAGTGGAAGGTGGGGGACAGCATAGAGAGTAGAGGGGCATAGCAGAGTGGAAGGTGGGGAACAGCATAGATAGTAGAGGGGCACAGCAGGGTGGAAGGTGGGGAACAGCATAGAGACTAGAGGGGCACAGCAGAGTGGAAGGTGGGGACAGCATAGAGAGTAGAGGGGCACAGCAGAGTGGAAGGTGGGGACAGCATAGAGAGTAGAGGGGCACAGCAGAGTGGAAGGTGGGGAACAGCATAGAGAGTAGAGGGGCACAGCAGAGTGGAAGGTGGGGCACAGCATAGAGAGTAGAGGGGCACAGCAGAGTGGAAGGTTGGGACAGTATAGAGAGTAGAGGGGCACAGCAGAGTGGAAGGTGGGGCACAGCATAGAGAGTAGAGGGGCACAGCAGAGTGGAAGGTGGGGAACAGCATAGAGAGTAGAGGGGCACAGCATAGAGAGTAGAGGGGCACAGCAGAGTGGAAGGTTGGGACAGTATAGAGAGTAGAGGGGCACAGCAGACTGGAAGGTTGGGACAGTATAGAGCAGTGATTCCCAACCTCGGTCCTCAAGGCACACTAACAGTCCTGGTTTTAGTGATATCCATGATTGTGACGAGATGGTTAAATCAAAATAACTGAGGTATTAATTAAGTCACTTGTGCTCAAGTATGGCTATCCCTAAAACCTGGACTGTTAGTGTGCCTTGAGGACCGTGGTTGGGAACCCCTGGTATAGAGAGTAGAGGGGCACAGCAGGGTAGAAGGTGGAGAACAGCATAGAGAGTAGAGGGGCACAGCAGAGTGTAAGGTGAGGACAGCATAGAGAGTAGAGGGGCATAGCAGAGTGGAAGGTTGGGACAGCATAGAGAGTAGAGGGGCACAGCAGAGTGGAAGGTGGGGACAGCATAGAGAGTAGAGGGGCACAGCAGAGTGGAAGGTAGGGAACAGCATAGAGAGTAGAGGGGCACAGCAGAGTGGAAGGTGGGGAACAGCATAGAGAGTAGAGGGGCACAGCAGAGTGGAAGGTGGGGACAGCCTAGAGAGTAGAGGGGCATAGCAGAGTGGAAGGTGGGGAACAGCATAGAGAGTAGAGGGGCATAGCAGAGTGGAAGGTGGGGAACAGCATAGAGAGTAGAGGGGCACAGCAGAGTGGAAGGTTGGGACAGTATAGAGAGTAGAGGGGCACAGCAGAGTGGAAGGTTGGGACAGTATAGAGAGTAGAGGGGCACAGCAGACTGGAAGGTTGGGACAGTATAGAGAGTAGAGGGGCACAGCAGAGTGGAAGGTGGGGCACAGCATAGAGAGTAGAGGGGCACAGCAGAGTGGAAGGTGGGGAACAGCATAGAGAGTAGAGGGGCACAGCATAGAGAGTAGAGGGGCACAGCAGAGTGGAAGGTTGGGACAGTATAGAGAGTAGAGGGGCACAGCAGACTGGAAGGTTGGGACAGTATAGAGCAGTGTTTCCCAACCTCGGTCCTCAAGGCACACTAACAGTCCTGGTTTTAGTGATATCCATGATTGTGACGAGATGGTTAAATCAAAATAACTGAGGTATTAATTAAGTCACTTGTGCTCAAGTATGGATATCCCTAAAACCTGGACTGTTAGTGTGCCTTGAGGACCGTGGTTGGGAACCCCTGGTATAGAGAGTAGAGGGGCACAGCAGAGTGGAAGGTGAGGACAGCATAGAGAGTAGAGGGGCACAGCAGAGTGGAAGGTGATGACAGCATAGAGAGTAGAGGGGCATAGCAGAGTGGAAGGTTGGGACAGCATAGAGAGTAGAGGGGCACAGCAGAGTGGAAGGTGGGGAACAGCATAGAGAGTAGAGGGGCACAGCAGAGTGGAAGGTGGGGACAGTATAGACAGTAGAGGGGCACAGCAGGGTGGAAGGTGGGGACAGTATAGACAGTAGAGGGGCACATCAGAGTGGAAGGTTGGGACAGCATACAGAGTAGAGGGGCACAGCAGAGTGGAAGGTGGGGACAGTATAGACAGTAGAGGGACACAGCAGGGTGGAAGGTGGGGACAGTATAGACAGTAGAGGGGCACATCAGAGTGGAAGGTGGGGACATTATAGAGAGTAGAGGGGCACAGCAGAGTGATAGGTGGGGAACAGC
This sequence comes from Taudactylus pleione, assembly GCA_031769625.1. NCBI lineage: Eukaryota > Metazoa > Chordata > Amphibia > Anura > Myobatrachidae > Taudactylus > Taudactylus pleione. The sequence goes on along the minus strand of JAUIMM010000436.1, from coordinate 6,686,881 downwards.
ATAGAGCGTAAAGGGGCACGGCAGAGTGGATGGCGAGTCACTGCAGCATAGATTGAAGAGTGGCACGGCAGAGTGGAAGGTTGGGCGCAGCGTACAGATGGGTAGGGGTAAGAGGAAGACAGCCATGCTGCTGCAGAACATCTCATTGGGCGGGAGTGTGGGGGTTCGTTAAATGTTAAAAAAAAAAAAAAAAAAAAAAAACTTTTGACAAACTCCATTAAAACTTTATTTTCTATGAGTTTGACTGTGAAGCATTGCAACTGATTCCGTGTACACGTCAGTTATTATCATGGAGATGGGAATAATTGTCTGTCCAGGACTATTCTTTAATAGCTTTCAGCCACTGAAATTGGAGCTATAAACACAGGCGGCGTAGGAAACTATGGGGCTCATTCTGAGTTGGGAGCAATGCCAAAGTGGTAAATAGTTCCACATCGAATATTACTTTTACCGTAAAATCTCTGTGTTGGGTCAGGACGCATTTTATTCCCAGTTTACTGTGATGTTGGGTCTTGGCCTGTTTTGTTCCTGCCCCATACACAGCTGTAAGCCTAGTGTAATGCTCATTTGTGTTTTTACAGGTGCGTTTAATGCAGGAGTCTGTGCGACGAATAATCGAGGCTGAGGAGTCTAGAATGGGTAATCCACATTGGAGATATTGTCTGAGCCTCACTAATAACACGTCTGTAAATCTATTGAAGCAGGACATAAAATACAACCTCCCAATCCAACTGTTGCAGTAACGTTTTAAGGCGTTGATCAACTAACGCTCCTGCATACACCCCTATGTCAATTATCGGGGCCGATCATCTAATATCGGGTGATCGCCCAATAATTGTATAGGTGTGTACCCAGGTTTACGTCTGGACAGCCAGATTAACAAAAAGTTGTTTTGTTTTTTATTGAGTATAGAACATTACGTTGAAAATAATTTCTTAGATACTCTTTTGAGTTAAATGTCATTTTCTGTGTTCTATGCACTAGTTTTCTTCAGTGTTGTGCTGTGTGTCGTGTTATAACGCAAATCTTCCCTTTACCATTACATCAAAACTTCCCAAAATAATTCCATATTTTTTTTAACAAGAGTTTTATTTATTTTTTTCCTGTCTTTTCATATATAATTTCCTCTAATGTGTTTCAGGCCTCATCATACTCAACGCCTGGTACGGTAAATTTGTCACTGACAACAGCCGCAGAAATGAGAAAGTGAAAGTGATTGACGTGACTGTCCCCTTGCAGTGTTTGGTGAAAGACTCTAAATTAATTCTCACAGAAGCTTCAAAGGTGAGTCGGCCTAAGTCTCCTCTCTTTGCCATCACCAGATATGCGTGAGGCGTTGGGCCCCATACACCCTGATTAACAGACCCCCTTGCCTGCCCCACTCCTCATTTTAATGCCTGCTATACAGAGTCCCTTTTGAGGAATAATATACCAAACAGAGCTGAGTCTGTGTACAAAGAAAACCTCAACCTGGTGTTCATTCTGCAGTACTAATGTATAGAATAGGAGCTACTTCCTCTGGGGACTAGTGTATATAGCGTACCTTCCATGTCTCACAGCTAGTGTATATACTGTACCTTCCATGTCTCACAGCTAGTGTATATAGCGTACCTTCCATGTCTCACAGCTAGTGTATATAGCGTACCTTCCATGTCTCACAGCTAGTGTATATACTGTACCTTCCATGTCTCACAGCTAGTGTATATACTGTACCTTCCATGTCTCACAGCTAGTGTATATAGCGTACCTTCCATGTCTCACAGCTAGTGTATATACTGTACCTTCCATGTCTCACAGCTAGTGTATATACTGTACCTTCCATGTCTCACAGCTAGTGTATATACTGTACCTTCCATGTCTCACAGCTAGTGTATATACTGTACCCTTCCATGTCTCACAGCTAGTGTATATAGCGTACCTTCCATGTCTCACAGCTAGTGTATATACTGTACCTTCCATGTCTCACAGCTAGTGTATATAGTGTACCTTCCATGTCTCACAGCTAGTGTATATAGCGTACCTTCCATGTCTCACAGCTAGTGTATATAGCGTACCTTCCATGTCTCACAGCTAGTGTATATAGCGTACCTTCCATGTCTCACAGCTAGTGTATATACTGTACCTTCCATGTCTCACAGCTAGTGTATATACTGTACCCTTCCATGTCTCACAGCTAGTGTATATACTGTACCTTCCATGTCTCACAGCTAGTGTATATACTGTACCTTCCATGTCTCACAGCTAGTGTATATAGCGTACCTTCCATGTCTCACAGCTAGTGTATATACTGTACCTTCCATGTCTCACAGCTAGTGTATATAGCGTACCTTCCATGTCTCACAGCTAGTGTATATACTGTACCTTCCATGTCTCACAGCTAGTGTATATACTGTACCTTCCATGTCTCACAGCTAGTGTATATACTGTACCTTCCATGTCTCACAGCTAGTGTATATACTGTACCCTTCCATGTCTCACAGCTAGTGTATATACTGTACCTTCCATGTCTCACAGCTAGCGTATATACTGTACCTTCCATGTCTCACAGCTAGCGTATATACTGTACCTTCCATGTCTCACAGCTAGTGTATATACTGTACCTTCCATGTCTCACAGCTAGTGTATATACTGTACCTTCCATGTCTCACAGCTAGTGTATATACTGTACCTTCCATGTCTCACAGCTAGTGTATATCCTGTACCTTCCATGTCTCACAGCTAGTGTATATACTGTACCTTCCATGTCTCACAGCTAGTGTATATACTGTACCCTTCCATGTCTCACAGCTAGTGTATATGCTGTACCCTTCCATGTCTCACAGCTAGTGTATATGCTGTACCTTCCATGTCTCACAGCTAGTGTATATACTGTACCTTCCATGTCTCACAGCTAGTGTATATATTGTACCTTCCATGTCTCACAGCTAGTGTATATAGCGTACCTTCCATGTCTCACAGCTAGTGTATATACTGTACCTTCCATGTCTCACAGCTAGTGTATATACTGTACCTTCCATGTCTCACAGCTAGTGTATATACTGTACCTTCCATGTCTCACAGCTAGTGTATATACTGTACCTTCCATGTCTCACAGCTAGTGTATATAGCGTACCTTCCATGTCTCACAGCTAGTGTATATAGCGTACCTTCCATGTCTCACAGCTAGTGTATATAGCGTACCTTCCATGTCTCACAGCTAGTGTATATACTGTACCTTCCATGTCTCACAGCTAGTGTATATACTGTACCTTCCATGTCTCACAGCTAGTGTATATACTGTACCTTCCATGTCTCACAGCTAGTGTATATACTGTACCCTTCCATGTCTCACAGCTAGTGTATATACTGTACCTTCCATGTCTCACAGCTAGTGTATATACTGTACCTTCCATGTCTCACAGCTAGTGTATATATTGTACCTTCCATGTCTCACAGCTAGTGTATATAGCGTACCTTCCATGTCTCACAGCTAGTGTATATACTGTACCTTCCATGTCTCACAGCTAGTGTATATACTGTACCTTCCATGTCTCACAGCTAGTGTATATACTGTACCTTCCATGTCTCACAGCTAGTGTATATACTGTACCTTCCATGTCTCACAGCTAGTGTATATAGCGTACCTTCCATGTCTCACAGCTAGTGTATATAGCGTACCTTCCATGTCTCACAGCTAGTGTATATAGCGTACCTTCCATGTCTCACAGCTAGTGTATATACTGTACCTTCCATGTCTCACAGCTAGTGTATATACTGTACCTTCCATGTCTCACAGCTAGTGTATATACTGTACCTTCCATGTCTCACAGCTAGTGTATATACTGTACCCTTCCATGTCTCACAGCTAGTGTATATACTGTACCTTCCATGTCTCACAGCTAGCGTATATACTGTACCTTCCATGTCTCACAGCTAGCGTATATACTGTACCTTCCATGTCTCACAGCTAGTGTATATACTGTACCTTCCATGTCTCACAGCTAGTGTATATACTGTACCTTCCATGTCTCACAGCTAGTGTATATCCTGTACCTTCCATGTCTCACAGCTAGTGTATATACTGTACCTTCCATGTCTCACAGCTAGTGTATATACTGTACCTTCCATGTCTCACAGCTAGTGTATATACTGTACCTTCCATGTCTCACAGCTAGTGTATATACTGTACCCTTCCATGTCTCACAGCTAGTGTATATGCTGTACCCTTCCATGTCTCACAGCTAGTGTATATGCTGTACCTTCCATGTCTCACAGCTAGTGTATATACTGTACCTTCCATGTCTCACAGCTAGTGTATATATTGTACCTTCCATGTCTCACAGCTAGTGTATATAGCGTACCTTCCATGTCTCACAGCTAGTGTATATACTGTACCTTCCATGTCTCACAGCTAGTGTATATACTGTACCTTCCATGTCTCACAGCTAGTGTATATACTGTACCTTCCATGTCTCACAGCTAGTGTATATACTGTACCTTCCATGTCTCACAGCTAGTGTATATCCTGTACCTTCCATGTCTCACAGCTAGTGTATATACTGTACCCTTCCATGTCTCACAGCTAGTGTATATACTGTACCTTCCATGTCTCACAGCTAGTGTATATACTGTACCTTCCATGTCTCACAGCTAGTGTATATACTGTACCTTCCATGTCTCACAGCTAGTGTATATACTGTACCTTCCATGTCTCACAGCTAGTGTATATACTGTACCTTCCATGTCTCACAGCTAGTGTATATACTGTACCTTCCATGTCTCACAGCTAGTGTATATACTGTACCTTCCATGTCTCACAGCTAGTGTATATAGCGTACCTATCATGTCTCACAGCTAGTGTATATAGTGTACCTTCCATGTCTCACAGCTAGTGTATATACTGTACCCTTCCATGTCTCACAGCTAGTGTATATACTGTACCTTCCATGTCTCACAGCTAGTGTATATACTGTACCTTCCATGTCTCACAGCTAGTGTATATACTGTACCTTCCATGTCTCACAGCTAGTGTATATACTGTACCTTCCATGTCTCACAGCTAGTGTATATACTGTACCTTCCATGTCTCACAGCTAGTGTATATACTGTACCTTCCATGTCTCACAGCTAGTGTATATACTGTACCTTCCATGTCTCACAGCTAGTGTATATACTGTACCTTCCATGTCTCACAGCTAGTGTATATACTGTACCTTCCATGTCTCACAGCTAGTGTATATACTGTACCTTCCATGTCTCACAGCTAGTGTATATACTGTACCTTCCATGTCTCACAGCTAGTGTATATACTGTACCTTCCATGTCTCACAGCTAGTGTATATACTGTACCTTCCATGTCTCACAGCTAGTGTATATACTGTACCTTCCATGTCTCACAGCTAGTGTATATACTGTACCTTCCATGTCTCACAGCTAGTGTATATACTGTACCCTTCCATGTCTCACAGCTAGTGTATATACTGTACCCTTCCATGTCTCACAGCTAGTGTATATACTGTACCCTTCCATGTCTCACAGCTAGTGTATATACTGTACCTTCCATGTCTCACAGCTAGTGTATATACTGTACCTTCCATGTCTCACAGCTAGTGTATATACTGTACCTTCCATGTCTCACAGCTAGTGTATATACTGTACCTTCCATGTCTCACAGCTAGTGTATATACTGTACCTTCCATGTCTCACAGCTAGTGTATATACTGTACCTTCCATGTCTCACAGCTAGTGTATATAGTGTACCTATCATGTCTCAGGGTTAGTGTATAAGGGCCTCCAGTCTCTGGTGGCTAGTGTATATAGCGTACCTTCCATGTCTTGAGGTTAGTTTATAACGGACCTCCAGCCTCTGGTGACTAGTGTATATAGCGTACCTTCCATGTCTCAGGGTTAGTGTATAACAGACCTCCAATCTCTAGTGACTAGTTTATGTATGCTTTGTACTAGCCACCAGATATAGGAGGTCTGCTATGTACACTAGCCAGCAGATATTGGAGGTATACTTTGTACACTAGCCAGCAGATATTGGAGGTATACTTTGTACACTAGCCAGCAGATATTGGAGGTATACATTGTACACTAGCCAGCAGATATTGGAGGTATACATTGTACACTAGCCAGCAGATATTGGAGGTATATTTTGTACACTAGCCAGCAGATATTGGAGGTATACTTTGTACTCTAGCCAGCAGATATTGGAGGTATACTTTGTACACTAGCCAGCAGATATTGGAGGTATATTTTATACACTAGCCAGCAGATATTGGAGGTATACTTTGTACACTAGCCACCAGATATTGGAAGTTTGCTTTGTACACTAGCCACAAGGGATTGATGGTATGATTCAGAGCCGTAACTAGACTTTTTAGTGCCCTGTGCCAGAAAGAGCATTGGCGCCCCCCTCATTTTTCAAAGGGACATAATGCACCCAAAAAAGGGCCATGGCTTCATGGGGAAGGGCCAGGGAAGAGATAGGAGAGGCCAGGAGATGCTGGGGATGAAATAAGAGGAAGCTACAAGCAAGAATGATAATAAACAGAAATTTGACAGGCCCAAACAGCGCCCCCTGACCTGTGGTGCCCTATGCGATGGCACCGGCCGCACTACCCTAGCTACGACCCTGGTTGTACACTAGCCAGCAAATATTGGAGGTATACTTCGTACACTAGCCAGCAGATATTGGAGGTATACTTCGTACACTAGCCAGCAGATATTGGAGGTATACATTGTACACTAGCCAGCAGATATAGGAGGTATACTTTGTACACTAGCCAGCAGATATTGGAGGTATACTTTGTACACTAGCCAGCAGATATTGGAGGTATACTTTGTACACTAGCCAGCAGATATTGGAGGTATACTTTGTACACTAGCCAGCAGATATTGGAGGTATACTTTGTACACTAGCCAGCAGATATTGGAGGTATACTTCGTACACTAGCCAGCAGATATTGGAGGTATACTTTGTACACTAGCCAGCAGATATTGGAGGTATACTTCGTACACTAGCCAGCAGATATTGGAGGTATACTTTGTACACTAGCCACCTGATATTGGAAGTTTGCTTTGTACACTAGCTAGCAGATATCAGTGGTATGCTTTATACACTAACCACAAGGGATTGGTGGTATGCTTTATACACTAACCACAAGGGATTGGTGGTATGCTTTATACACTAACCACAAGGGATTGGTGCTATGCTTTATACACTAACCACAAGGGATTGGTGGTATGCTTTGTACACTATCCAGCAGATATTTCTGGTATGCTTTGTATGCTAACCACCAGATATTGGAGGCCAGCATTGTACAGTTACTATCAGAATAAATTATTTGTATACCACCCACCTTATTGGACATTGCTTTGCATGATAACTAACAAATGTGCCTCTGGTTTAATTCGTATTCAATCCACATGAGGCAAACAAGGGGCCCTGTTTTACCCGGTTTGTATTGGGCCTGCAGATCTCTGATGGTGGCTGTGTTACCTTTGATCTGTCTGGTGCATGTATGAACAATTAGAGCAATTGTCAGAGAGGTGGCTTATGGCTTGCAGTGTCTGTATGCTCTCTGCACCAGGATCTCATAGAAGATGTATGGTTTTCTCTGGTTACATATCCCTAACAAGCATTTCTGTTCCCTCTCAGGCTGGTCTGCCTGGGTTCTATGACCCATGTGTCGGGGAGGATAAAAACCTAAAGATTCTCTACCAGTTCCGGGGAGTCCTCCACCAAGTGATGTCCGGGGACAATGAGGCACTTAGGATACCAAAGCAGTGTGAGTTAACATGTATCCATACAAGTTCAGTGCCTTACTTATCTGAGGCTACTATGTGACACATCTGGGGGACACAAAAAGTGTTTTCTCAGGTTGTCATCCCATTTGGTATTTTTGTATATCTACCATGATACAAGCTGACTACCTTACCTCAGCGGTGAGGTAAGTGAGGCACCAGATAGCGATACACAGGAAGAGACTGACTGGTGTTGGGATTCTGGCCCCGACAGCCGGGATGTCAACTACATCCCACTATCCACATGACATCTGTTACATTGGTGCATCCGTGAATGGAGCGTAAATGGAGAATAAATAGGCGTAATCAATTTTGTTATGTTAGTTTTAATCCAAAATGGAATAAATTCATTTTTGTCCTCAAAATTCTGCACACAATACCCCATAATGACAACGTGTAAAGTGTTTGAGATTTTTGCAAATTTATAAAAAACAAACAAAAACAAACTAAGAAATCACATGTACATAAGTATTCACAGCCTTTGCCATGAAGCTCAAAATTGAGCTCAGGTGCATCCTGTTTCCACTGATCATCCTTGAGATGTTCCTACATCTTAATTGGAGTCCACCTGTGGTAAATTCAGTTGACTGGACATGATTTTGAAAGGCATACACCTGTCTATATAAGGTCCCACACTTGACAGTGCATGTCAGAGCACAAACCAAGCATGAAGTCCAAGGAATTGTCTGTAGATCTCTGAGACAGGATTGTCTTGAGGCACAAACCTGGGGAAGGGTATAGAAAAATATCTGCTGCTTTGAAGGTCCCAATGAGCACAGTGGCCTCCATCATCCGTAAATGGAAGAAGTTCGGAACCACCAGGACTCTTCCTAGAGATGGCCGGCCGTCTAAACTGAGCGATTTGGGGAGAAGGGCCCTAGTCAGGGAGGTGACCAAGAACCCGATGGTCACTCTGTCAGAGCTACAGCATTCCTCTGTGGAGAGAGGAGAACCTTCCAGAAGGACAATCATCTCTGCAGCAATCCACCAATCAGGCCTGTATGGTAGAGTGGCCAGACAGAAGCCACTCCTTAGTAAAAAGCACATGGCAGCCCGCCTGGAGTTTGCCAAAATACACCTGAAGGACTCTGACCATGAGAAACAAAATTCTCTGGTCTGATGAGACAAAGACTGAACTCTTTGGCGAGAATGCCAGGCGTTATGTTTGGTGAAAACCAGGCACCGCTCATCACCAGGCCAATACCATCCCTACAGTGAAGCATGGTGGTGGCAGCATCATGCTGTGGGGATGTTTTTCAGCGGCAGGAACTGGGAGACTAGTCAGGATAGAGGGAAAGATGAATGCAGCAATGTACAGAGACATCCTGGATGAAAACCTGCTCCAGAGCGCTCTTGACCTCAGACTGGGGCGACGGTTCGTCTTTCAGCAGGACACGACCCTAAGCACACAGCCAAGATATCAGAGGAGTGGCTTCAGGACAACTCTGTGAAAGTCCTTGAGTGGCCCAGCCAGAGCCAAGACTTGAATCCGAAAAAACCTGTTACACGTTGTCTTTATGGGGTATTGTGTATAGAATTCTGAGGACAAAAATTTATTTATTCCATTTTGGAATAAGGCTGTAACATAACAAAATGTGGAAAAAGTGAAGCGCTGTGAATACTTTCTGGATGCACTGTAATTAAAGGGCCTTGAATTCCAGACCACAGCACAAAAGTAAACCCTGTCTGTAACGGCGAATGGTCATACCCACAAATTAATTTCATATTTACAGAACAAGTCCAAATGTAGCAATCCAATGGTAAATTGCCTGTTAATAGGTCACAGTCTGGGTTCCTCTCCAGGACACTAGTTATCGCTACAGTCCCTGCTTGACAATACACATTTTGGAGTAGAAATTATATTTCTCCCGAGTTTTCTCCATGGGTTTCTCCATATGTTAGTTTTGTCACCTTGTATTGGCTGAGTGTATACTGTAGGTCTTTCCTTAACCCATAAACTGAACCACTACGATCTGTTAAATTAATTTAACCCTGTTACCTGAAGCTGGCATCCGTGTCACACCGTAGTACTGTTTAACGGTACTGTATGGGATTGGGCAGATTCGGGCCACCTTCTCTTTGACCTCCCGACATGAATGACCTCTTCACGGGTATCAGTACACCCCTCTATCAGCTAAAGGAGGGAGAACTGTACATATCACATTTCTGCCTACAACAAATATAAATCTAGGTACAGCTATGTGACTTTGGAAATTCATATATCCCTAGACCATTCTCCATATACATTGGGAATTGCTAGGTGAAATGCTGGGATTCCAATTTAATCAAAACTTTTTTTATTGCACCAAAAAAAATAACTTTATCTCATTCTTCCACACTAATGAAAGTGCATATAACAGCTCTTTGACTCACTTTAGGTACACAAAATACTTTTATTAGAGCTATTCATACACTTCTATATTGATTACCAGGGTTACTTAGGCTTTATTTGGTTTACAGACTGTTTTCCCCAAAATAAGCAGTCTCGATATTCGCACGTCCGCGTATTTGCCTGTTTTGCATTTGAGTAGGGCGATCAACAGGAGCGCACATTGTGAAAGTACGCGATAACTATGCATACAAACAGGCGAATGAGGCGAAAGCATCACATCAGCGAATGCTTTTTGCCGGCCGCGACTTCTCCGCCTCTAATTGAATCTGGCCCTTAGTCATCTGTTGCCCTTTACACTATATGGGGAAGGCCTGGTCCTACAGATGTGTCCACATACATCTATTCTCCATGCGCTACAAGTCACTTTACACACAACGCGTGAGTGCCATATGACTCGGTAACACCAAGGGTCTTTTCATGCAACTTGCTCCCTTTAAATGCGTCTTAGTTGAAAAAGTGATGTGACTAGGAGGCATAAGCAGCTTCTGCTGATTTCAATGATATGCGACATGCCTATATTCCGTGTGCTACTGCGGGTGTATCTACATGCGAAATGCTACGTTACACTATCGGCAGCTGTAACACTGTAGCGTAGCATTTCACATGCAGGTACAGCCGCAGTCACAAACAGAATATAGACACACTGCATATCATTTTACTCAGCAGAAGCTGAGTACAATAATAGGGAGAAAGTAGCTCGAAAAGACGCTCGGCGCTAACGAGTCGTGTCACGGCATGGCGCGACTAGATGAGCTGTTTAACGTGCAAGGAGGCCAGTTGTATGTGGACACATCTGTACCTTATCCTTCTGCCTGACTAGGATATCCTGAGCCTATTAACATTCACAGGTGGAAATAAACCTTGATGGTGCATGTAACTAACCATGCTAATCCCATCTCACCTCCAAAATCAGGGATTCCCTATCTACCCCCCTTCCTTCCCTCATCTTGTGTACCATTGTGTGACCTCTTCTCTCATCCTCCCTAATCTTACAGCTCACAAGATTGATGCAGATGGCTAGCCGTTTCCGGGATCCAGACAACATTCAGAACTCAAAAACATCCTATCCAGGAATTGTTTCCCTCTGGAACCCAAAAAGTCCAAGAGAAGTTTTTTTTTTTGTTTTTTTGTTTTTTTTTATTAGGAGAATAGAACATTTATATCTACTGAATAAGAATGTCAAAGTAATATATCTTTATATAGCGACCATATACTGATAAAAAAAAAATGGACTCCTCTTTTGCCATGGCCATTTGACGCTTGGTTTTATGGAAGAACGGAAACGATTACCCCATTTCTTCCTGTCGTCAGAGACCGTAACCTCCTGGTTTTTACCTTTCCTGGGTTCTGTCCAAAGGGCCTTCAATGGAGACTGTTACTGTCGAGGTCCGATTGTCTAACGTTGCGCCCTTCAGCGGAGAAGCTGACATTTTGTCAAAAATTCAATCAAGATTCTTCACAGCTTATAACACACACACACACACACACATACATACATAGATACACACACATACATACACACACATACATACATATATATATATATATACACACACATATATGTGCACACACATATACACACACACACACATACATACATAGATACACACACATACATACACACACATACATACACACACATACATATATATATATATATATATACACACACATATATGTGCACACACATATACACACACA